>OY757271.1:11214786-11889786 GCA_963584085.1 Pyrausta aurata | reverse complement strand
ATACTGTAGATAGATTAGATAGATTTATTTATTGCAACAAGTACAAATGTTTTATAACTAAAACAATTGGTACAGTACCCTGTTAGGGCGCAGCAATATTAATTAATGCTATATAAAACTTAAGTTAACAATAACGTGCAAACTTAACATAAAATATACATATGACATAATAATAATAGTAGCATTATTGTTATAATAAATATCTTATTCTTTAGAATAATTTAACAATGAAGTAACTATTTAAGACTAATATCATTAAAGTATTCATCCACACTATAGAAACATTTTTCTAATAAGAGGGTTTTCAGTTTACTTTTAAAGGAATGCAATTTATTCTCATTTTTTAAATAATTCGGTAGTCTATTGTAAATTTGAATGCATCGATATTGTGGGCTATTTCTGTACATTTCGATTCTTGGTTCGGGAAGTAAAAGTTGATTTGCGCGACGTGGATTTTGGCAATGATCAAACATATCTAAATTATTTTTGACGAACAAGCTGGCTTCATAGATGTACAAAGACGGAAGACTGAGGATACGCTCTCTGATAAAGTGAGGTCTGCAGCTATTTCGGCGAGTGATATTAACTATTATACGTAAACATTTTTTTTGTGATGTAAAAAGTTCACCCGCATCAACGCTTTGTCCCCACATAATTATGCCGTAGTTTAGCCACGCATACGCATAAGCGTAATATGCTGATATGGCGCTTTGCACAACAAATGGGCACAATTTCAAAGTAGATTTCCGAATTTGCAATCTGCACACTGGAAATATGTCAATTTGTATCCAGAAACGGGCGCTAATCCGTATTATTTTGAACCCAGGCCCCCAGTGGGAACTATTTGTCATGCTTTATTGTTAGCTACTGTCGAGGCTCTGGGCGAGATTATTTTAAGCCCAGTATCGCACCAAACACTAGTATTGGACTCAATTCAATGATAAAATTAGTTGAAATTCTATTTTCCAAAATTTCGAATCGACAGACGGATCTTTTAGCATAGAAACGAAGTTGCCACTACGTATTTATAAAACCTGCTTTTCAAGATGGTTTAAAAAAGCGCTAAACTAAGTCTTTTAAATAATTTGTCATATTAATTTAGCAATAATTAGAAAAGATTTCAATAATATCCATTTTCGTCGCTTTTTTCATGCAAAAATATATAATTAATATGTGATACTGGGGGCGTATTGCGATCCAACTTAATCCATTAAATTCCGAGGCAGTTCAATTCCGACTCAGTGTAAACGAATATTATCAATATAATAATATTATAATAATACTACAATGGTGTTAATATTAATTTTATATATTGTTATATTATAGTAATGTTATCAATATAATGCGAAATTGCAATAAGAATTGCTAATTTGACAGTAAATCAGAGCGTTTTAACTGTCAAAACTGCATCGCAATACGCCCCCTGTAGTAAAATCTGCATTGAAAACAAAAGATAATAAAAACGGAATTTATTTTAGGCTTTTAGATTACTTTGGGCTCATCTCAGGCTTCAAAAATCTCATTTTTTTTACAAAATAATATGAATAGTCACCCAGAGTGTGTTTCGCAAGTCAATGAAAAAAACATGTGCTATAGTCAGTTAACTAAGGTGTGCTTTAAAAAATATAGCGAGCTCCATCACGGGTCTCTCGTGCTTTTTATTAAACTGAAAAAAGGAAAGATGAAGTTAGTTTTTTTTTGCTTGACGAATATTGTATAAAATACTTTTATAACTTTTAAAATAATCTGTGAATAAGAATAATTAACTATTTGATCTCAGTGTCCAACGATTAATTACGTAGTTAGTGGGCTTAACTATTCAACGATACCTCACATGATGGGTAAGGCAAGATAATAAAACACTTTACTTGTGGGGACCCAAATAAAATATTATTATTTTCGACGGACTTTGTCGGGGATATGCCTAAGGTATCCTATCGAGCTAAACCGCGTAAATCCTTGTTGGACTACGGAACCCTAATTAAGCATTTCGTTAACAATAATTGTCAACATGATTTACAATATTTGCCAAGCAAAAAATTGCGGACTTTCAAATAGCAATGGTCAATTAGTTTCGCGATAGCCCTCAGAATCAACGGAGAAATCACTGTATCTATATAATACATAATAGATTTTCTTTTCCTTGACAGCGAGATAGCTGTTTTAAAGCAGTAGGTATGTTAATGGTATTTTTTTGTTCCAGTTCCCACAGCGCACGTGCAGGGAGTTCTGGGCAAGAAAGCAGCCCTACCCTGCGATATACAGCCTCTGGCAGCGGGCGACCACGTCTCCATGGTGCTGTGGTTCAAGGAGTCAGACGGAGAACCACTCTACAGGTAACCAGCATCCATAGTCTATCAGAATTAGGCTACTGAGGTTATACGCTGCACTGGTGATATTGATTGAGAGGGATTTCCCAATTAAATGTTAAATATGGATAATAACTATATTTCGGAAAAGAACATCAGTTTCGCGTCAGTGTTCCCAAGGAAATATAACCAGAAGACTTTCAAAGTCAGAGTGATTAGACTTCTTCTGGGTAAACTCGCTCCATCGTCGACTCTGTCCAAGCCCAATCAGGTCATGTCTATAGTCAAGAGCCGACCAAACCATTTCGAATATAAAAAAGAACAACTCACGCGCACTTCTATGCAGCCGGGAATCACATGACGGATGACAGTTCTTGTCAGTTCGCCGCAGTAACGACGGGCGACTTCCACCGCTAGGGCGGTGCGCACTCGATGGAGTGCATGCGAACAGCGATCCTTCATCGTCCCAGTTATTGGTGAGAGACCACGCGGAGGTTTTAGTAGGTATACTTGACTAACCACCAAGGAGTCCCACATAACCTGCCACGGTATGCATATAAATAATTTCCTCCGCGAAAAAACAAGGGCGGTGCGCACAAACGATACGTTAATCGACTCCAGCTGACTCTTTCGCTCTTGCAAACGCGAACTGTTAGATATATCCTGCAACGTTGTTCTTTAACCTTCACTATTTGGGGTATTCCATCAAAAAAGCTGTAGATTTACGGCTCTGTCTTAGCCACTCTTGGCTTGGTCTAGACTGGAGTAGAGAGTAGTCTGTAGAGTGTAAATCCATTTTAAATTTAAAAAACCTGGTTAAAAAAGGTAGCGTTGGTAAGACGTATATTGCCCAATTTAAGTTAGGTTTAATGTTTTTATTACCGTACTGTATTGTTTTTAAGGAACTACTTTTTAAAATCACGTAAGAATTATCATATGGGTATATCTGTATTGTATTCATGAGTGAATTCTTCCAGAACGAACGAAGCTATAGTAATAAATTCCGATTCGCTTCCGCGTGCAATTTTGAATTCATAAGATTCTAACGTATCTGACTGATTTACGATTGGAAACTTTCAGATAATTTACTATTGTTTCATACCGCACTAACTGTGTCACGCAGAAACATATTCGAGCTATACAATGTGTATTTTCGAAACTTGATCAAACAAAATGTGCGGATATTAGACCCAAAATTATCCACAAAAAATATAATATTTTTTTTTACGGATAAAAAATAGAAAAAAATAACCTTTTTTTACAAATTTTAGATTTTTTTTTGTTAGTTATCGTTGTTTTTTATGTTATAAGATAGATTGATTGAAAAAAATGTAGGTACAAAATTATTTTTCTTGTTTTTTTATTTTATATTATTTTATTTATATTTTTCATAATTTTGGATCTAGTATCCGCACTTTTCGTTTGTTTTGAAAATACAAATTGTTTTTTTTTATGTTAGTCATCATAATGTATTATGTGAGATCCAATAATTCCTATTCGTCCTTAAATATTTTTCAAGCTATTTATAAATGACGATACCTACCGTCATTTATAAATAGCTTGAAAAATATTTAAGGACGAATAGGAATTATTGGATCTCACATAAACTGCTTTCAATAAAATCCATGGAACAATTAAAACTTTGAGGTGCTGCTTTGCTTAAACTTAATCTCAAATAATGCTATGTATTGAATAAAATTCCTCCATGTTATAAGATCAGTTCACTGTACTGTGTTATGATATCCACCTTTCACGGAAAAGGCTTAAATAGTAATACATTTTGCTGTTGCCTGTACTGTTATTTGGAACCATAAAACTATAAAGAACACTTTATTAAAACTTAACGGGCTTAATTATGCAGTAATGGATCCCTCAGGGGTGAAGCGTGTCTACTATCCAAGCTAATACAATGTTTATTAGCAGATATTGTATCGTAGAGTATTATCTGCACCTTAATTTTCTCGTCTTTAATTAGATGCTGATGGTTATGCGTAGTTTTCAGTTAATGTTTGCTGTTTATCTTAGGATTTGTTTTTGATTACTCAAACAGGCAAAAATAGCATGTGTGAAACAAATTATTGTCAAATCGGATCATGTATCCTGACCCTCATTCAGAAGGGCTTAAAACCGGCATTGTGCCGCAATCGCCAAATTAGCACTCTTAGAAGTTATATCCCAATATTTTCTAGAAAATTGCTCCTAAGAATAAGAATAAGATAGCATGGACAGCGTTCCGCACCAAAAACTCCATCCTCAAAGAGCTTCATATAAAAGACAGGCTATCGTCGATTGTGCAGCTGCGAATACTGACGCAATGCAGAAAACCGGCAAGGATGGAGAAACATCGCCAGACGTGCTGCAGCCCTGAAAGGGAGCGGTGTGTGACGGCGAGCCGCAATCCTGTTCATCTACAGCCACGACCACTCTGTCAAGAGTGCCTGACTAAGAAGAAGCTCCTAAGAAAATCACAATCCAGTCCTGTTGAATGCTATGCGTGATGGTCTTGTCTGTCTGAAAGAAATTCATATAATTTTTTTGATTTTACGAGCGTTTTTGCTAGAACTAGATAAACCTAATCAGTCATCTAATATTTAGATTGCATAGTAAATGAGAGAAAATTAATTTGCATAAGCAGAAAAGGGTTTGGGCGTATGATAATAATCGTTAGCAAAATTACGGGACCTATGTCAATGAATGACATATGAAGGCCAGGACGACGATGCCCTCATTATTTTCTCTAGAGTCAATTTAGTTAAGAGTTAATGACGAAAACTATCTGGCCCTGACTTGGTTGGTATTTATGGGCATCTGAACTGGTATATTGTGATTATATGAATGACTGATTTATATACATTAAGGAAATTCGTGCTAGTTTACACCACTTACTGGAGAGTGGGGTGGCCGATTTTCATCATTTTTACATTGTCTTCCAGCCATCAAATATATGATTATAGGCAATCAACAATATATGTTTAAAATAGAGCGCGTCAGTGGCAGTGCGTTTTCTGCAGAGTTTGCCGCAAAAAGCTTTTAAATTGCTTTCATTCACCTGTCAAAATTTGTAACCTTTCAACACAACACTTCACTTCGGCTTCACAAAAGGTGTGTAATGTACTCCAACCTCAAATGGCTAGCCTGCCGAACTTACATCAGTCACTATCAGTTTGATGGACGTTTTAACTACCTTCTATCGCCCGATCTTGAGGTAAAGCCAAAATTCCGCTATGAGCTGCCTTCGTGCTCATAGGAGCAGATACGGATTTGATTTGTGGCTCTATGACGTGGTCTAGTGTAATGTAGTGATTTTGGGTTTACTCAACCCGTACGTAATAAGATAAAAAAATTTTACTTACGTGTGACTACAATGTTTCCTAGGCTCGTATGGAGGTAAGTTTTAAATAAATTAGGTCTACGATCCACACACTTCAGATTTGTTTGGATAAACCCACTTCAAAAGATACCTGAAAACAAAATTTTATATAAACATATTAGGTACTAGGTATACTCGTAATAGTATTTTCGAGGGAATTGGAATTGAAGCTCGATATTAACCCATTAAAATTTTACTGTTACCATATAAAGTCAAATACTGTATGCTGGAACAGTGATCCCGTATTAAAGCTCGGCTATTTACATGATAAAGCAAAGCCATAAGTAATGTTAACGACTTTTGACAACGGACACCACTCAACACCCGGCTTAAATTGAATATCGAGGGCGAACTGATTGATATTCCTATGGGGGTTATAAAGCTGAAAAGTTTTGTTATAGGTTAATACATATACGGCATTTTTCGGCAAAAAGGGTATTATCATGCCAATAGACTAACGTTGATTAATGTATTCGAGATGGACAAGGGTAGTCTAGTCTGACAGTGAATTTAGGTCCTGTTGATATACGCGACGAGTATGTTAGAATAGTTATTCATAGCTACTAGCTACTGCGATGTAAAGAAAGCCCTGTTTTGAAATTTTTTGATGCTAGGAAATAAAAACTTGTCTTTGTCAGACCTCAAAAAGTTTGAGCCAAAATCTGAACCCAGTCCCTTGATTGCCAAGTATAGCTGTTCAAACGGTCAACCCCTACCACCGATACCGAATTCTTGAGCAATGACGCCTACGCACTAGTTGACCAAGGCCTGATTTTTGAATAGTCAGATAAGAAATATTCGTCGAACAAAATACAATAGGTATGGCTTATCAAAAGGTCAGCTATTGGTCAGCAATCATTTTTGAAATCAGTCGCTTCAAACTCGGTAGGAGAATATATACCGATACAAGTTGTATTTTCAACAGTTACGACGTCCGCGGCCGCCTCGCCAGCCAGCCGAAGCTGTGGTCTTCGCCCACGGTGTTCGGCACGAGAGCCTACTTCAGGGCAGCCGCCAGCCCGGCTGTGCTGTTCCTGGACAGCGTCGGCCCAGGCGACGCGGGCGTCTACCGCTGCCGCGTCGACTTCAAAAACTCGCCGACGAGGAACTCACGGCTCAACTTCACTGTTATCAGTAAGTTCTTGGTTTTTGTTTTAGGAACTGTCATTATAATAGCCACAATAATTTGGACTCGTGATTTTAGTTCGAAATTAATTATAAAGAATTACAATATTGTAAAAACGGTTCAGACGGATTCGGATCGGACGGATTTTCGATCAGATTATAAACTCTTTGCAACAACAACGAGTTCCCGTATCGTTCATTAACTTAGTTTGATTTCATAATATTTGATCGTTATGTTATAATGTAAAGGTTTTTGTTTTGCCATAACAACACAATGCTTGGGCCAGCTTGGTGTGTTAATCTGTAGGGGAAAATCTTGTCGACAGTCAAAATTATATTACCTTCGACATTTTATTGGTCCATTGTCTCAAATACTGAATAAAAAGAATTAAACAATACTTTATAATTAAAAAAATACTATACACCCTCACACAAAACGTTGTCATATCAATTTCAAACCATTCAGAGAGTACCTTAACTACCGTGTCGGTAACCTCTTATCCCTGACACGTTTCTCAGATACGAGGACAGACAGATCTTCATCAGACTTCAAAGCGGATCCTAACGGCCACAATCCCGTGTCATTGGAAACGCAATTATGTAGGATCATTAGGCGGACCCGCAAACACATTGCAAACACGAAACGTTAGCTCTTAAACGGGGGAAACATTACACACTTACTGGTAAAACAATTGGTTTCACATCTTCTAATATTTTCAATGCGAATGAATGTTAATAAATATTACCTATACCTACCTACCTAGTACCCATGTTAAATGTTCATGCTTAACTACGTGAACCGCTAATACAAGTATAAAGAAAGAGAAGATAGTGATTGACTAAATGTGTTTGGCGAATAAATTCAGTGGCAACACCCAGTTATTACTTATTATTTTTATTGTTGCGAAGTTAATTCCATGGCTCCCTTTCAAATTAATATTATATTATTTTATTTATTCCAAATCTAATTATAATTATGTACAAAGCTTTTTGAATATTTTATCAATAAATGTTAAGGTTCTTACTGAGAGAAAATTTAACCAAAAACAGAAAACTATTAGTTACTGCTAAAAGTGGCAACTGGTGCGAATAAACTGATAATAACGCAATTCGTATTGAATATTGTAATTCATATCGGCTCATTAACACCTTATAGTTAGTGTTTCATTGTCTGCTCTAGCGTTAACATCGTTTTCATAATTGATCTCATATAATTCAATAGTATCTACACGTAAATGGAAGAACCGGCCAAGTGCGAGGCGAACTCGCACACAAAAGGTTCTGCACCATTGACTATGAAAACAACATAGGTAAATATTCCAAGTGGTAAGCACTTGGAATATTCAACAAAAGAGGGCAAAAAAAAATCGCGTTTGTTGTATACAATCCCTCCTTGAATATTTATTTTATTTTCGGTATTTGTTGTTGTAGCGGCAATAGAAATAAATAATTTGTGAAAATTTTAACTGTTAGCCGATAAAATGTCGATAGCTAGCTATCGCAGTTCTTAAGGTACAGCCTGGTGACAGACAGACGGATGGACAGAAAGCGAAGTCTTAGTAATGAGTCCCGTAATGAGTCCCGTTTTAACTCTTTGGGTACGGAACCCTAAAAGGATCGACGTGCTATTTTAAAAATATTTTAGTATTCTCAATCGTCTTAGATTCGCTTCATTAGCTATGGTAATATTTAGAAGTTTGAAGATACCTATTCGAAATGAAACTAAGGTAATAATACCATATGCGATGGAGAAACAAAACATCATTGGTCTATTATGCTCAACGCAAATGGATTCTTCTTCACATACGAGTATTCCGTAACAACGCGTCAATCCAGTTTCAGTGCTCGTTAGTGCATCTATAGGCGAGATATTTTGCGTTCGGTAGCAGGTTCAGATAAACGTAAGTAGCCTAGCGGATTGAGAACACTAATAGGACTTATATTTATGTCCTGTAGAGGCCTATCATTCTGGAATTGGTCTTTTCAACCAGGATATGCAGTAATCAGTATATCAGTTTAATCAGTATTCAGTATATTATAATAAGATAATATGTTTAATTGTTTTTTTTTCAACTTGCGATGTTTTTTTAGAGTTCCGCAGCCACATTGAAGTTTCTAAAACCATATTTTTTCTTAAAGTTTACCATTTGAGAGTTAGACACTTCCAACGTGGTATAATGGGCTCTAACTTTTGAACTAAGAAAATGAATGTAGATGTAGATCTCAACAAAAACTTTCAACGAAAATAGGTCTGAAGGAGATCAAACTAGTAGTTTTTAAGATAAAACACATTTTTATCAACCGCAAATATAACTTTGTCATTCATACAAACACTGTAAAAAACAACTGTGATATTTTTGCTTGGTGGAAGTAAGTGTACCCTGAATTCAGTAAAGGGTGGAACGAAACCCTCAGTGCGCAGGTCCGACTCGAACTTGGCCGGTTTTTTAATGTTATGATTATACTTAATGATAGCAATACTTTTTCCAAGGTACATTTACAAAGTCATCATGTCAACCCTTTGTGTATAAATAATGTCATTAAGACGAATATTTGAAAATACTATCTCTTAAAATGATAAACAAGTAATAAGAGCAAACAAAAACATTTAAGCAAATTGAAGTGTTGTTCTAATCAAAGCTTCAATAAATACTGCCCCGACGTTTGATCTTCAACATTGTGCCCGAATTCTTTATTGTACCAGCTCAGATTGAATAATCTAATATTCAAAATGAATAGGCTTTAAGAAACTAAGCAATTGCTTGGGAGAGTTAAATATTTAGAACCTGAATAGGTTTCAAATGGGTACCGTAATGAAATTCAAAGCTTTACAGAACCTAGGATTCGGTAAACACTTTCAGTACTGCTTATGCTTTGAGCCTAGATCACCTATCCTAATATATTTATTAATATTTTAATAAAATAAGTTGACCAGTGAGTTGTAATTATCAATATATATAGGTATATATACGTATAGAGAAGCTATGCCAAGCAAAAAATGTGTCGCAAGTTGATAACAAGATTTAAATCCTTGAAATTTGAATGTCGAATCCGAAACCGTTTGTATCCGTTGATGCCCTGTGGCGTCAAATCATGGCACAAGATATTTATTTGTGGTATCAGTACCATACGCTAGTAACAATGGTAATGGTGAAAAATCCGTAGAACTCAATGTCACCCTAAGGCCGCTAGTAGTTGATAACGATGATTGAAATACTTGACAACGAAGATTTGAAATTGTCAGGTGTTTATAGGTATGTAACTGATTTCTATTGGAATCCGCCTCTATTTATGACGGGAGGAAAGCGCTTGCTAGGATGCATCGTTGGACGTTTCAGAGCAAATCAATTGCCGACGCTGCCAAATGCTCGTAAGCGCTTACTCGGAGTTTAGCAAAATACTGCTATGACACCCAAAACGATTTCTCTAAGTAAGTGAACGAGATATAACATTTTTGAAGATAATTATTAGACTTACAGCAAACCTATTTAATTATTTTTATAGTTTACAAGTGAGAGTTATCGGTATCGTACTAGTAAATATTTTGTGGAGCATTGTTCAACGTTCGGTTTATAGTATACATTGCGGGCTTAAGGTCTAAATCATTTACTGCAAATAAGACGGGGAGGTACAAGTATAAGTTGATATTAATTGATTTCTAATACCTACCACAATAATTGCTATGATTATAATTACTCTCTATTATAATGGCGCTTATAAATCAATGTTTGTTATGCTATAGCAACACAACACTAACAAATTATTACCATCTAAAAGTAATTTCAGTAAATAATTAAGTACACGTTTTCACTTGGCCTTATCTACAAAAAGAATTGCTAAGGTCTGCCTTCTTCTTGAGTGCCTTCAGTAATAAGTGTTTGGTCGTTTCAAAAGTCATCGTCGCCTTATCGGGGCTACAGTGAGTCGTAATTTCGTGTCAAAATAGAAATGTCGGCCTCAGAATAAGCATTTAAGGCCTACTTACTGTACTAATGTTAGGAAAATATGAGGGGAAAATTTTTTGCGCCTTTTATTGTGAGCAGGACTGAATATAAAAACGATGCAAAAATTGTCTAATTAATTAGGACTATGCACAAATGTACACGTGTGTGATGTGTTGCAATCAAGAGTTTAAATCCACTTACATAATTATGTAATTCAATTCAATTTATTACTCTTTATATTGAGCTCTTCTCATTTTAAAGGCACTATTTCCGGATTGTCTATAAAAAAATAGGCAATGAATATCTCCAACTGATTTAGGCCTAGCCAGATGAAACGAAAGTAATACTTAATCAAAACCAGTCCTACAACAAATTAATAGCACAAAGACAAATCTTTCTTTACATTTTGTAAACAAAAGGCCTGTTCCAAGTCCCATTTGTCCTTAAAATAATTTCCGAGCGCAAACAAAAACAGTGATACAACTTTACACAAAAAGAAGGAGACACGTAAAGCGTTTGTTTCATTAAAACGGTACGATCAAAGAATTGCCGATACCTCCCGTAACGCCATTACGCCCGTATTCAATAATATTCCCCTCAAAATTAGTTTCCTGCGCCAATCGTGATAGGAAAAGAGTATAATAAAAAAAATATTACGCGCCTTTTCTCGGCACGAATTTCTTTTTTATTCTCGCATTTTTAATTTATGGCCAGTTTGTGCTTTGCGTGAACGAAGGGTCCAGATTCAGTAAACTCGGGTAATAGGCCTTAGGATGGGCACAATTTCCTATCCGTAACGGGCTGTCACCCAGAACGTAGCCCGATAAGAACAGCTACAAATGAGCCAAGAAGAATTTTAACTCGTGGAATGGTATCAACAATGAAACTTTTAGCTAACCGTTTTTACCTTCGTTGTTGGTTAAAAACGTTGATATGCTTGTTTATTTATAGTACTAGATAAAACAACTTTAATTGGAAAATAATCAGTGATTGGCTGATCACAACTGCTTACATAGCTATACAACAATAGGTGATTTTCTAGACTTTTTACAAGGAGAAGCGTCTTGAAACCCCTTTGATGCTCTATATTAAATCCGTTTTTTATTTTGCAAATACCAAATTCTGTAAATATATTAAAGATGGCTCTGTGTTCACTGAAGCTCGAGAGATTGCGTGGTTTCCAGTTACCTCTCAGCACTCTAAACTTGAAGGTCACCAACCTTTGTCACGTTTAAACTTTAATTAAAATTTGATAGCCTTTATTCTCAAGTGTTTTAAGTACGAAAGGTCTCCATTTTCTACGATTTTGGGAGACGAATTGTTAAAATCGGAGACGTTAATCGAAATATCTTGAGAGTTTCCACAAATTTGGAACAGTAGAATGAGTGTTTTGAAAGGTTTTAAGGCTGATTAACGGGTCTTTTCCAATAGTATAATAATAAAAAAAACTGCCTCAGTGGCGCACCGGTTAGAGGGTCGCATTTTAAAGCGGGTTGGGCCAAAAAAATACCTTAGTTTTTCTGTCAGAAATTCTCAGGGCACGGGCTGCCCTGAGAATTTCTGCTGGAGTTTGAAAGTTGGCGGTATTTCACCCACGTGCCTCGGAAAGCACGTAAAGCGGTTGGTCCTGCGCCTGATCTCTCCGGCCGTGTCAGATTGTTGACCCATCGGGCTATGAGAGTGAAAGGAATAGTGCACCTGTGTTTGCGCACACTTTTGCACTAAAAATGTCCCGCGCAGTCGGTAAGTCGTTGTGACTGGCCACCGTAGTCCAAATCGGCTAGGGGGATTATTTCTATTATTATTCCAACCACGCATTACAAATACTCAAAACTTTATTGCAGTTGTTATAAAGATAATACGTTTTGTTGAGCAGCAAACATTGTAGATTGTTGCTTTTTCAAGATTTATATAGGTTAAACAAAAAAATATTAGGCTAACGCTCCATCAAACTGCGCCGTGGCTAGTCGTAAAAGAAGAGATAAAAAGAAACATAGTTATAAGTTTTGATAGCTCTATGAGTGTGTGTGTGTGAGTAGGGGCTTTTTGTCACGATCTATTCAAGATTCGGTAGCGAGAACGTATACGGCTACTGAGAATTGGTTTCTGAATATGAATGCGTTAAGCGAAAAAGCGTTTTGTTGACTTTGTTGACTAAACTAAGAAATTCTTTGATCTAAAGATACTATAAAAGGTTACCTACTTAAGATAACTAGGTACCTTATAAAGACCAGTTTCATCAAAGGCAACCTTAATCCACCACACAATCACTGCACATATTCTAACCTGAAACCCGAATTCACTGGCGATATTTCATCCAAATGAGCCTTCATTTACAGAGTAGGAAATATAGGGCTCTGGATAGGCTTCCATTTGTCGGTAGGCACACCTGTCTTATCAACGGCCATTAGTTTGCTCGGATGATTCGTTACGTGTTATCAACTGGTTATCATGACGCCCATTTGTTGGTTCAAGAGTTATGCTGCAAAAGTAGTGAGAGGAACAGCTAGACCCTTTTATTTGTAATGTACGGTAGGTATATTTGTAGGTATATTTGTATTTATTTGTAGGTACGGTAGGTAGGTAGGTATGTAGGTATCTAGCACCTGACCACTATAAGAGCTAAAATTACCCACACCTCGAGTAAGCGATTTTTGTTTAGAAGTGGTTAGGCGCCAGAGACCTCGACCATAAACTAGTAAATAATGGTTTTGTCATCATCATCATCATTATCATCGGCCTATATTAGTCCACTGCTAGACATAGGCCTCGTCTCGTATAGCCATAGCGCCCTGTCTTCTGTTCTTTATGGTTTTGTACTATACTTAAATTATATATGTCTAAGCCTTTAGCTTGATGCTCTCAAGTGATAATTTTAATTTATATTGAAATGCATACTTTATTCCTGGAAATGTTTTAATATCTTGGTTTAAATATCTATATGAGGAAATTAGCTCAGATGATAGAAACTCTAGCCGGATCCTAACTAAACACATAGGTGTTTACACATATTATTAGTGTTGAAGTTTTTAGTACATGATAATAGATCACGTGAAAACGTTAATATTGTATGCTTTTGGGAGTTCCACTGAAATATTATCTAAAATGGACCCAACATTGTTTAAAAAGGTATCTGAAAGGGTAATTTTTCGGTCCTTTCATCTAATGCAGTGAAAAGGACATGTGATTTCTTACCTGTTATCACTTGGGCATTATCACTGTCATTTGTCAAGGAAAGGTCTAAAAGGGATGATTTATATCGATGTACTTACTTTATATAAGCTGCTAACACGCTTCCAAGGCCACTTACTTCCTTGAATACGTGGAAGTGTAGAGGTATTTCTATAATAAAAAAAACTCAATTATAGTTTTGTTTCATGCATCAAAATTCTATAATGATTTTTAGCTATAGTTGTCATTTTTATCTACGTACACTTCATAAACAATGATATAAATGATTGACACTGCTCTCCTAAAGTAGGTAAATTGCATAGTTAGTGCCATCCCCGAAGGCGCGCCACAAATTTTGGACTGAGTAAAGCGCGGGGCGCAGGGCGTCTGACAAATATTAAAATGCTTTTAATAATAAATATTTATTGTATAGTATCAAATATTGGCAAATGCTTGAACACACTTTTTAACGGTTAGGAATAATGTTGCCCGCGCCTTCTTGGATGACACAATCACTATCTACGAGTATACCTACTTGTAATTTTTTTTTGGCCGAGCCCTATTATGCCTCCCAATATCCAATGACTATCTCGTTTATCAACACTTGAGTTCCATTTCCTACGCTCTCAAAAAACAGTGAGTTATAAAGATCCTTAGCAGTCATTTACGCTTAAATGCTAATTTAATAGCGCCTTAATCGTTATACCGAGACTGATTAATGATTCCGGTGTCTATACCTAAATCACGGTTTCAAACTTTGAAGCATTTTATTTCATTATTTACGGTGAGACGATCTTTATTCCAGAACTTCAGAGATAATAAAGTTATCCACCAAGTTTCTTTATGACGCTGGAATCCCGAATTTGCGAATTTTGTGATCGCAATTTGGGTTGATTAGCCAAAGAAAACAAAAAAATGTTTTTTTGGCACCACCCTCCTGATGTGATAGACGCTTTTGACTTTTATAGCGTTAGGAGAAACTTTTTTCAAGACTTGGCGTAATTTATTGGGTTTTTATGAAACTTTGTAGTCACACTCTGATCTGTAGTAAATTTAAGGGGCTTTCCAGCTAATTTACATTGACTTGTACGCTGTTTTACAATCGATCTTATATTTAATAAAAAGCATTTGCTTCAAAAACACGTAACAATTAACACAAAGTTGTTTTACCCACGACAATTAATGTGTATACTTCCGCGTAAACTAGATTGCCTTTCCTTATTTGATTACAAAGGATCCAAGATTTACCGTAAATTGTAATTATGTTTTACGAAAATAGTCCTTAACATGACAGGCTTACGCCTCTACGTCATGCGGTAAGACAATGAGCACGGTAATTAATGGGAGCACTAACAAAATGTATGTACACTAGATGTATTCAGAAGGGTTTTTGATTATCTTAAGGCTTCAGTTGTCTATGACAATCAAAAGTCAAAAAGTCACCGAAATGATATGATAATTATCTACCAAAAATATCTTAATAAATCTGTGATGTGTTGATTCAATAAATGACCCAGCGCGGGCGCACGTCACGAGTTAGTTATCGGCTTACCGCCGAGCGGGGCGGGTGTGCGTCTGTGGCTGTGTGAACCACATCTAATACAGGTATATTATTTGTCTCCTTTCACTCCCTATCGATCCCTATGTACCATGACATGGCACAAGTGGCGACGAGGATGGGATCTGTTGGGAATCTGAGGGTAAGTGAACAGACAAAATTTTATTATCATTCAGTTCAATGTGATGCCGATTTTAGTTATGTACATAAGCCTTACCATTTAAATAAACTCAATAATTGGGGACGTACAATTAGTGTTCGCTCCGCTTTGTACTTTATCACTTCATAACAATGTGAATGATTCGGGCTATATCTTTAAAATAAATTTCTTTACATTCTCATAGTTGCATTGAAATATTTTGTTCACTCATTCCTTTCTATTGATTTGAGTAGTAAATCTGTAGTTGGACGACAGCGACATGTTTTGTGAAGTAGTGATTGGCGCTGACAACTGAACCAGCGGAAGCAGGTTCGAATCCTGCTGAAATGTTTGCGTGATGGGTACGAGTATTAGTACCAAAGCCATGCATGTATTTAGGTCGTTATGGGAGGCGCCTACGTCTTGTCTGGTACTTCGTAACACGGATAATAATTCCTTGCTTCGAAGCAAGATAATTGGTGTGTTGTCTGGCGCATATTTTATACAGATACAAGATTGGTGATAATAAAAGAAAATTCGGGTACAACAATTAATAAGCGACGCCGTATATTGCTCGTGAAATTGATAACATTTAAAATAGTTGTAAATAAGCTACTTTCTGCCTTGTAACAAAACGTAAATCTAACCATAGTACCTACATATGGTAATGACTCGTATTATTTTGAAATTGAATAATTTTCGGTAATTCACAACGAATGTGGTTATCAGCATTCTTTTGTCAGTCTTTTGTGTACTATTGGACCGTGAGATTTTAACCCACTTCATTGCACTGAGTTGCCGACAGTAATACTACTTAATAATCAACTAGTTATTGTATTATAACTTAAAAAATGATCAAACTAGTAAGGAGGTAGTCGTATTAAGATATTTTTCCATAAAATATTTACGTACCGTAGCTTGCAATAAATTATACAGTAGTTTGAAAAGTATTAATGAGAAGTTTACAGATAGCTACCAACCTATTATTATTTATTTGCTTATTTAAAACAACAACAACAGTTAGTAATAAACTGACAATACCAGTAGTACTCAATGCGAAGTTGGGAAATATAATACTAACCAACGCGCAGATTAAAATAAAAATATCTTAATGGTTAAAATATGTTTATGTATACTGGAATTGTCAGTTCGTACTAAAGTAATGCCTATGGTATAAGGTAGCTGATACAAAAAAAAAGTAGGCTGAAAAAATTGACAGTCGGTGCTTGATAAAAAATGTTAGGCTGAAAAGTTAATAGCCGGTGCAAAATAAAAAAAAAGTAAAATGAGAAAAAATTATAGCTGGTACTTAACAAAAAGAAGTAGGCTGGAAAAATTAACAGCCGGTGCTTAATAAAACAAGCTGTAGGCTGAACAATTAACAGCCGGTGTTAAATAAAAAAAAAAAGTAAGATGAAAATAAAAGTACAGCTGGTACTTAACAAAAAAAAGAAGTAGGTTGCATTAAAAATTGACAGCCGGTGCTTAATAAAAAACATATAGGCTAAAAAAAAACAGCCGGTGCTAAATAAAAGAAGTAGGCTGAAAAAAAAATACAGCCGGTGCTAAATAAAAATCTTAATAAAGAAAATGCAGTCTGATATTTGCCAGTTATTAATTACTAAGGCTCGTTATCAAATAGTACTCTGACAATGTCCGTGTAATAAACAAAATCATGTAGTAGATTCGTTGGTACTAAACAATTAGTAACTTACATTGTCAGTTGATACTTACGATACAATAAAATTAAGCTATATGTAAGTTTAACTCGTCAAGTATGTGTGAACGAGACACAATAGAAATTCCATTGTTATGCGACTCTCGAGAGTCGTTTGATCCCTGACTGATTAAGTGTTGGTAATACTGCTTGAATCATTTTGTGATTTGGACGATTTGTGTACCAATGAGGCTTTCAAACATCGGCTATTTAATAATAATATTATGCACAATTGCTTAGTAATAGTAATAATCTCTAAAAATTTACACTTATTTAAACAACATCAAAGTCTAGTTTTATCTTTACACTAACTAGACATATTGTAGTCAGTTATAAGATACGGGGTTCGATTCCTCGTCTGTCACAGAGTCACGGTTGCTTTTTACAAGTGCAATTTACATGTTATAGTTATGATACCGTTTATTGATGACTAGTTTATGCCCGCGGATCAATGCATGGTTGATGTTAAAAACAAATTGGCGTATTGTAATTAGTAGTGTCACAAAGAAGCTAGCAAAACGACCAGCTATGTGTATAAAATGAATAATTACTAAAATAAAGTGGTAATTATAGCAGATATGTAGAACTTTTACCTATTAATTAATGTAAATATACCAAATTAGCTAACATTAGTGTGTATGTATGTATTTACCAAGGTGAACACTATGAGTGTGGTTTGGCACAGCCTGATCTAATAATGTTTAATTTTATTGTGAAGATCCCAATTTCATTTTAATTTTGCACAGAGAAAGATGTTCCTTTGATTACATGTCATGTATATCTTAATTTAATTTTTGCGCGGTTATTATTAACATTATTTTGTGTACGCGGCCCAATTTGACTGATATTTAGCTAATATATAATAAGACCTTATCGAGTAGGTACATGACGGGGCTCACGCTATTTGCACCACTCTGGTATTGCCACCAAGTATAAGTTACTAAAAACAAAAAGAGAAACTCAATGGTAAATGCTTGAAGATGTTAAGTTACCGCAAACCGGCCACAGTAAATCTGATTAATACGATTCAGATAGATAATAAGTACTGACAACAGCACGTCGAGGTAAACACTGCGGTATATTATGTACTTGTAATAAAGGCTAGTTTGCAACAAAAGGGTATAACAAAGTGGAAGCAAAGAATCTATCGTAGGTGACGGTATGTGCATTGTTGACGGACACATTTGATGAAAACCATTATGAATGATTTAATTCATAGAAATACATGCATGTAAGTTAACGTAAGAGTATTAATTGTGTAAGTTATTGGTAATTAATATGATATATATTAAATGATGTATTGAAAAGGATTTTCTAACCCAACTTAAATCACGATAAAAATATCGAGGTAATAATATTGTCAAGCTCCAATTATTTATTGATTATTCTGAGGACTAATGTAGACCTATTTAGCATAATTCAAAAAATATCTTGTGGTTGTAAACACTTAATATTGATACAGATTCCAACCTTTACATGCATTTAATCACAATTTACAATTTGTCGAGTAAGTAAGATAAACGAATAATAAAGTTGCTTTTATTATTTTCATTACATTTTGCTGGTTCCACCGACAAGTTTTAGGTAGGAACTTAAGTTGGAATATTACCAATAATAATTACACGCATAATAATGCTGATGCAGTTAACAATGTAACGCAAATGTAACTTGCACGTTACAAAATATTTAAGAATTAATTTAGTCTTTAAGGCACTTTCAATCATTATTTGAAAATCTATTAGATACTTTTAGAAAGCAATATTCGGTACTCATTGACTGGTAATATAAATTTATAGCTTACGGAATTCCATGTTATCAATGTTTCGTACAAATAAATGATAATAATTATTATAGGTATTATGTCAAAGAAAATTTACATAAATTTTAAGGAATGATCATACCAGGCTCAGAAACTAATGCTGGAGGATTGATCACTAACAGTAATATTATGTATATTGCTAGAGGCGAACTGTACCAGGAAGCAAGGGTATTCGTTCGATTTGAGATTACTATTTCTGTCAGCTTGCCTTAGTAAAGTACAACTCTCTTTAAGAAAATTAAATTAAATCTTAACCTTGTGTAAGAATAATCATAAATCATCATTTATTTGCAAGAATGAATACAGTACATGTCAAGGTGGTAAAATATTCGTTCAGTGCATTCAGCCACAAAAATATCATGCAAATATTCATTGGTTACAGTTAAAACTAAATTAATATATTATTTCACATGTCTTAATTAAAATTGTGTATTATGGCATACCATAATTATTTATGCATAAAACAATTGAATAGTTTCTAGCCAGATCAATTAAATTTTAAGAAAAATATTCGCATATGATGTAAGGGCACAAGTTGCCAGAAGTAGTTAACGTATTAAAAATAATAAATTAAAATTTGTATCAAACTGAGTAAGCACAGAATTAAATTTTGCCTTTTTGGACAAAGCGCAGTATATTTTGTAAAATTCCACATTGGACAGTAATGTGTAAGATGTGTTTGTCTTGTTGTAAACTTGTGAATTTGTTAAAAGCGCATATTGGTATTTATTAGGTGTTTATCAGTATTTATTGAGTGTTTCTATTTGGCATTCTTAACTACTTAAAAAATCTATTACAGTTCCTATTATTGTTATCCAGGTCTCAGTAAATAGAGAAAGTAAAAAAGTTGTGTAAATATATTCTAAAACTGTAAATGCTAGAAATCTGTCCAACGATGATCTTTTAAGATTATGAAACTGTATTAAGATAGTATCAATCATCATTATCTCGGTATCTACAGGTTAGCAACTTAAAATATGTAAAGTTTAGCAAAACATTTATCTATTCAGTGAGCAAAACATTGTTCACTACTTCTTAATTTATAAAAGAAGGGAAGGAGTATGACTGTTCAAATAAAACTTATTCCAATCTGAACCACGATCGTGTAATTGTATCACATTTCATAAATATTGTTTATCATTAGAATTGTATACTCAAATCCGTACCTGCTTACTAGTTACTGCTTATACTATGATTACAGAGCGTGCGTATTGCGATGTTGTTTTGACTTATACGCAGCTCTGATTTAATTGACAAATTTGAAATTGGTATCGCAGTTTTACATTGTATCGATAGTATTATTATGTTGTAATAACATAAATATTCATAGTCATGGCATTGTGGTATTGATTTAATATTGTTATATTGATAATATTCGTTACACTGAGTGGGAATTGAACGGATTAAGCTAGATCGCAATACGCCCTCAGTTCTTGTAAAAACTAGTAATATAATATTAAAATGTATTTACACTGCACAGTAAAAATATGTAATAATGACAACTCTTAAAGTGAGATCTTGAGGTGGGTCCAAAATAATTAAATATTATCTGTACTAAGTACAGAAATGTTAGTACACGCAATGAAGTTTAAGAAGACCTCATTAAGACGGTTGTATGGACAGTCCGATGATGATGACTTGTGTAGGATGTATTTGATTTGCTTTTATGGCAGCTAGTGGTGACTGAGTTTGTTCCGGCGTTTCTTCTCAGCACTTGCCTAATTGTTTGTGTTCTGTCTCGAAGCGCTGGTAGGGCCAAAGATAACCTGAGACATGTACAGGCCCCATAAGGGCAATGTTTTATTTTACAAAAAGGAAGAGATGTGATGTGTTGATTCAATAAATGACCCAGCGCGGGCGCACGTCACGAGTTAGTTATCGGCTTACCGCCGAGCGGGGCGGGTGTGCGTCTGTGGCTGTGTGAACCACATCTAATACAGGTATATTATTTGTCTCCTTTCACTCCCTATCGATCCCTATGTACCATGACATGGCACAAAATCTACCAAGTAAACATTGTTAACATCTTTTAAACCAACCAAGTAAACATTAAAAAAACATAATGAAGATCTTAAAAAATACTGTCAACGTTAATTTGTTTGAACGAGATCGAACCTGTAGTTTTTGAGATATAGTAAATTTTCAACAACCGCAAATATTACTTTGTCCTCCATACAAACACTATAAAACCAAGTGTTTTATTGCTGACAACAAAATATTGTGTGGTATTTTAGCTAAGTTTAAGTTGGCACGGAACACTTTGTGCGCTAGGCCGACACACACTTCTTTTTACGTTATATTGTAATTGCAGACTTTTACTCAGGGAAAGCCTTCTGATTCTTTTTCAATAAGGTGACAGTGTGTATTCGTACCTAATGTTCGCAGACAAAAGATTTAGATGGTAAACTTAATTACAGAGTAAAATGTGTAAATTTGTATTTGCACAACGAACAATAGTACTGTTTACCTTCCTCTTTATTTTCAAAACAATTTTATGTCAAGCTATCTATTTATCTGTATTTTACGATAGATAACCCGAGTGAACATTAGCTAAAAGTATATAAAAATATTTTGTATGGTTGAAAGAAAACAAAGCAAGCAAAACAATTGAGAGTAGAAGAGGGAGAATGCTGGGACACTTGATACGACGTGACAGTTGATCAGAACGATAATAGAGGGAAGAATAGAACGAAGAAGGAAGAGAGGAAGACAAAGATTAAGCTATATGCATCAAATAAAGCAAAAGTTTAATGTTGCGTTGTATCAAGAGGTCAAGAGAATGGCGGAAGAGCGTCAATGATGGAAAAAAACTTATTTATTTAAAGACTTTATTGCACAAATCATGGTGTACAAAGGTGTACAAATAAAGGTGTAAAAAACTTCACCGACAAGAGCTTAGTTCTTAAATTAGATGATGATGAAAGAAAGCAAGAAAGAAAATAAATTTATTAATTATGGACATAACACACACAGCACAGACTCTGGTCTTAAAACTTTTTTGACGAGTTCACTTTAAAGGACAAACAAAGTCAGTGATGTCACAAAAAGTTCGCCTAATGCAATAACTCAATTCAGTACATTTTTCAAACTTATTTTTAACATTTGTGTCGTTGAGCTTCAAACTTTTTTTACACCCGCGATCCCTGGCGGCTCGAGTAAACTTGCGGCAGAAGTTTGTATTGTCAAAAGGCGTCATGAAACAAAAACACATTTACTTCAATTTGTATCCACAAAGACGTCCAAACAATACAGAAGAGCCGTTCTTACTAATTCTGCGAGCAAGTTTCTCTTTGTGATGAAAGAGACAAATCTCAGCACGTCGCGAGTTGGCACTTAGGTCTCAGACGTGCGTGCGGCACAGCCTACTTGTGTGGCATTAATAAAATAAACAGCTGCGTATCGTAGGTAAACATAAAGTACTAGTGCCATGTAAGTGTTCCCAATTTGAAGATTTATTTAATTTAATGGAAGTTGTACTATTTTCATTATTTATTTTTGGAATTGACAGTAGTGCATTCTGAAGTTGAGCCCTTACCACCGTTTAGTAAGAATGGTCGTCGAGCTTAGCACTCAACCAATTGCCTATCGCTATTTACAAATCCCCGTGCCTTGGATCAAACCATACAATTCTCCGGTGTTTTTATTATTCAATGTTTGCTTAAATAGCCACTGGCGTCTTGATTACATTTCACAGAATTTTGTGAGATTTAGCTTATAAGATGTTTTACTATCAATCGAGTATGTAGAAGAAGCTTTATGAAAAATCATGAAGGTTATCATATATTGCTGCGTTTTACAGAATAATGATTTGAATGTCGATGAAACATAACAAGAAAAAGCACTTTTAGAAGGTGAGTGATGAAAAAAACCGGCCAAGTGCGAGTCGGACTCGCGCACCGAGGTTTCCGTACAAACCTGCAAGGTTTACAAATATTTATTAAAAAATATATATTTTGTAATGTAACTAAAAATTTAAGGTTTTCGGAATTTTTCCTTTATGTGTGCTATAAAACGTTGCTTCATGCCAAATTTCAAGATTCTAGGTCGACTGGAAGTACCCTTTAGGTTTTGATTCCCTTGCGAGTACTTGCGAGTTTCAAAATATGCAGCTTAAATTGCTGTTTCTTTTGATTGCGTTGACATAGAAGTTTGATTTTGTTACAGCTTAAAGGTATTATAGACCTGAGTATTTGGTATGAATTTCAATTTAATACCTCTACGCGTTTATGAGGAAATGGGTAGTAAGTTTAAAATTATTAAAAAAATATATATTATGTGATGTAACTAAAAATTTATGGTTTTTGTAATTTTTCCTTTATCTATGCTATAAGACGTTGCTTCGTACCAAATTTCAAGATTCTGAGTTCACGGGAAGCACCCTGTAGGTTTTGATTCCCTTGCAAGTGTCGAAAATTTGCGGCATAAACGGCTGTATCTTTTGATTGCGTTGGCTTAGAAGTTTGATTTTTTCACAGCTTCAAGGGACAGTAGACCTGAGTAATTGATATAAATTTCAGCTTCATACCTCCACGCGTTCCTGAGAAAAAGGGTCTTGACAGACGGACGGACGGACAGACGGACAACAAAGTGATCCTATAAGGGTTCCGTTTTTCCTTTTGAGGTACGGAACCCTAAAAATTGATAAAATGATGTCTAGGTGCCGTTCTATCCGATTTCAATAATAAAAAAAGTCAATTAAACAACAAGCAATATCAAATGGCAATAACCGTTCTTCACAAACAGAAAGTGTAACAATTTAACGACAACCATTTTCGTTTAACATCACCCGCGTCCCGCCCGGCGATAACTCAACACAAAATACAAGCAATTAGCCAAATTCTACGTATAAAATTACCGTATTATGTTGCGTATTTGCCTTTCACAATCACCCTAATAAAGCAAGAATAGCGTCGCTGCTTAAATTTCTATATAGATCCATCATTTGAACATGCATTGGCGTATTGTTTGCGTTTTGAGAATTCTTGTTTGAAGATAACCATTTATTTGATCTTTGTAATAATGTTATTCAGAATAATCATACGTATTCATGAAAATCTATTACTTCAATATTCAAATAGCATTTAACGTAACCAATTTAGTTGCGGCTTCACTTACGAATATCTCACTTGAGAAAAATGTTTTATTACTTATATTCATAGTGTACAGTAAAAGGAGGAGCCATGATCATTGACGATATTACTACAAACTTTGCAAATAAGTCCATGATTGAAACAAAGAAAGAAAAGCTTTTATTGATTGCATTAATCTTTCATTAGTAAGTTTTGCATAATATAGCCAATAAATGCGAAAGCGATTTTTTTTTTCGTTACATCCTTTGCAAAGATCAGCAATTACGAGTATCAAGACATAATTCCACTAGTCACTTACATTTTATACAAATCTAGTTATTTTCCTCCACAGCTCCACCCAACAGACCAGTGATAATGGACGCCAAGACCAGAGATCAGACGCGGCTGCTGGAGCCATACAATGAAGGAGACACCTTGGAGCTCATCTGTGAGGTCTATGGAGGTAAGATTTATATTTTAAGGCTTGTGAGTACCAATTTTGAACATGTTGTTCCTAAGGTTACTAATAACGTTCTGTTTTTGTATGAGGTCACTGAAAATATTTGAAAAAAAAAAGTAATGTGCCACAGAAATCTTCGCTATTTCTTGCTAAGCAACAATTTAACGAGATAGGTAAACATAAAAAAGGTAAAGCCGTTAATGGTACAAATTTTAATATTAAAATAATGGTTTTCTTTCTGTCAAGGATTTGTCAACTCGTATTACTATAATTCAATACTCTTGATGTCTTGAAATATAACTATTTTCTGATTACTATTTTAAATATTTTATTTTTGCTCTTAACTATTTATTTCTGGAATTTGTTTTTATCATCTCATCATTTATTTATTTAAGAACTTTATTGCACAAGTAACAGTGTACAAAATGTGGACTTAATGCTAAAAGCATTCTTTCCCAGTCATACCTTTAGGTCATGCAGAAAGATTATAAGTGGAGTGTAAGATTATCATTCCAAGTTTTATTTTATCAGCTCCATATCCACAATGTTTTTCGTGATTTTATTTTCATTATTTGTCTCTATTTATATTTTAGGTTTATTTTTATCACTCGTCTCTCTCCCCAGGTGATCCCCGACCCCGTCTGACCTGGTACCTCGAGAACACGGTCATAGACGACTCTTTCTCGTACCGAGCAGATGGCGCCACTGTCAACGGGCTCACCTTCCCTTCTGTTGGGAGACAGCACCTGAACGCGAGGCTGGTCTGCCAGGCCTCCAACACTAACTTAGCCCCGCCAGAGACGAAACTGCTGATTCTTGATGTCAATTGTAAGTACTTTGCGGTGTCAGTTACTTTAGGATGTGATATGAGCAGAGATAAAAGGTGCAGGATATGAAAATATTTCCGAAATTTTTCGTAAAATATTGAACGGAATGAGAAGCCCTGGTACCTGACTCTCGAGAACACTGTAATAGAGTTGTTTTCGTATCGAGTCGATGGCGCCACCGTAAATGGACTTACTAACGCTTGCGTTTAGGTCAATACTTTGTTTGCCAAGCCTCTAATACCAACTTAACTCCGCCTTAGGCTAAGCTGCTGATACATGATGTCAATCGTGTTTGAAAAAAAGTCGCTAATTTTGGCAGGGTTAGTGAGACAGTGGCATGCACAGAAAACGATTTCTACGCAGTGAAAAAGTCACTGCTACTGTATCCATCCAGCTACAATTCATTTTGTTATTAAGTTACTGCTATTAAATGTTAAAACTCTGTTACTCTACTGCTAGTAGTACCCACTAGTTTTCAAGAAGAAGATATAACTTCGTCTTCCTCCTCTATCGGTACAATTTAGTCTCTTGACTACTGAATCAATGTGACTGACGAAACCTTGTTACAGTAAGGCCACTGACAGTGCAAATCCTGAATAAGAGCGGGCAGGTGTCAGCAGACCGGCGATACGAAGTGGAGTGTAAGACCACGGGATCAAGGCCTGATGCCGTCGTCACGTGGTGGAAAGGCAGCCGGCAACTCAAGAGGAGTGCTAAAAATGTAAGTGGATGACTTCTTTTGTTCGTTTTTAGAGTTCCGTGTCCGAAGGGTCCGAGGAAGGCATAAGAAACCAGGAGTTTACGCAGGACAGGGAGCTGTAGTAGGAAAACGCGATGTGGCAACCTGCTTGCCCACTTTTATTTACTTGAATGTGAAATGTAGAATGCAACAGCAAACTATTTCATTCCAGAAAGTGTTGGTGTGTTTTATTTCACACAATGAGCATGATCCTTTGTTATTAGGTAGGATTACTCTACAAAAGAAGAATAGCTACAATATAAATTAAATCTTCAGATAGCATTGTCCGTATTTGTCTTTATATAAAATTAATTAAACTAGGTAGCTTAGTTCATCCACGTGTGGGCTGAAGCCTTAGGATCATCAAACATTGCTCGACTGACTTAGTATTTGACTATAATCGACCGCCTCAAACACAACTTGTTTCTTGCCGAGTTTCTAACTCGTAAACAACTTACTGGTAATACTGCAAGTTCTGTAGTAAGTACGTGTACTAAGGTTTCTTTGGCTCTGTTCTAACTAATATTATAACAAGAAAGTAAACAATATTACACCGAGACTGATTGCTTAGGTTACCACAATAACTACTTACATTTCATGATCAAGAACGTTTCAAAAGATTTTAGTTACGAATTGAATAATTAAGAATATACTAGACTCTTTGTGATCGTTAATACTTATTTGTTTTTCATTTATTCATGTGTACACATACTAGGTCACAAGCTACAGGCCCGGTTGTTTTCTGATGGGTAAATCATACATGATTACATGATTGATGGAAGAATATGCAACTTTAATAAACAGTTACTTCTAGAAAATGAAACATTTTCTGATTTCAAAGTAACTAAGCTAAATAAGATGCTTAGCAGCAGATTGGCTTCAGAAGATGCTTATTAAAATAAATAAATAAATCTTTATTGTCAGGTAAATTACACCCATAGAATCACATTGCACTTGAATAATTAATTAAATCAAATTAAATTAAATTAAATTTGATTAAATTAAAATATTGATCGGCCCTTTACTCGCTTGTGCTGAACTGTAATTTTGTTATATATCTTTACAACGGCGTAACGAGATGCGATAATGTTCCTTGGAGTTTCCATGCGTTAATCTTGTGCGGCGATATTTCACCAACAGTTTTTTATAACGCCAAGACAGCTTGTTATGCCGATACAATGGCCGCTTTGTACGATATTGTTCACGTCTTCATATAGCTCAAAAATGTACGCATCATCAAGATTATTAATTAATTCACGTCAGTTTTGCGACGGCAAAAATATGTAGTTGTTTTTTGTGAAAAACGAAAATACATCTGTTTTTTCGCGCTAGTTTCATTCATAGCTTTGTATGATTGAAAATGTAGGAGTTTTGTAATCAATTTATTCCGCATCATTCGATTGAAATTGTTACTGAATCGAATTATTATTTAAAGTCTAGAATTTCGAAGGTTACACAGGTTTCAAGTCCAATCCCCACCGCAAGTAATGAATATTTATTGCAACTGGGATTATATTAATTTTCGTTGTAACAGATGGAGAGGCCTTGCGTTACATGAAAAAATACTTGAGTCATGTATTCCCTGTGGAATATCAAAAGATCTGCAAATCCAAACTCAGTTACATTTATGTATACAAAAGTGTGGCCTGTAAAAAAAGCAAACGTTTTAAATATGTGCAATTTAAGTAACCAGTTATCAATTTTAAATCTTTCATTCGACGCAATCACGCTGCACTATTAGCATCAATTTACACTTGGATGAACATTATTCTTTAAATAACCGTGATAGATAACTGCACGATTAATTTTATTAATTTGTCAATTCTCAAATGTATGTTTATAGTTGTTTGAAAACAAATTGAGAAATTAAAATTGGTTTATTTTGAAAGTCACTCAATCACGTTTTTAAAATAGGTGTGTCTGTGTTTATATTTGATCCTGTCCATTCATTGTTTTGACGGTTTGACATTAGTTTAAATCGATGTGCACCGTTGATTGATATAGGTGCTCGTCATTCATATTAATTAAAGATTGTTTTACCCATGTTTTACCTAACAAATTAAGTTCTATTACAATGATAAATCGACATGCATTTAACTTGGCTAGTTTTTAATTCAAACACAGCTTCAAAGCTTCAGTTATCACTTAATTGTTAATTTTTGTTCTTATTCCTGTGATGTATTCTTAATTCGAGAACGATATTTCTTAACCAAAGTCACGGTACAGTTCTATTTGATTTACAAATCTCTTCTTTTCTCTAATTTGTCAATTTACCAAACACTCAACTAATTTGTAACCGTGAGTTGAAGAAAATAAGGCTGGGTGCTTGAGTTCTCTCTTCTAGCAATAGATCCTATTGTCAATATTATACCCAGTTCCAATATAAATCATTATGTTTAACCATAGTAAATGTATTAGACACTGTTAACATTATACACTCATGTACAGCTAATATAAAATCATGTCTGCTGTAAGGGCCTCTAATTCAATTGTGTTTATCAGTGCGCTAACACTAATTAGCCCAGCCGTTTGTGAACTATAATAGTGATTTACAATGATTGACTTTGAAATTGAAATGCCATTTGTACTCGTGTGCTAGTTCATTGACTTTGTGTCCTACGTAGCGCTCTAAATGTAGAGAGTTTTTATTATTAATTCCAGACCATAATTAGTTTGATTTCACTCTTGGTCACGCATACTACAATATTACTAACAATAATAACTTATTTATGTATCAAATGCATACGTGCGCCGTGCACCGGATCATTCTTAAAAATACAAAAAATGACTTGAAATACTAAAACTGAAAGCAGCAGAAAGATTTTTTATTACCTTTTGCAGTCAATTATCAAATAGGTATAAGTGTATGTAGCCCGGGGGTCTAGTCATATTGCACCAAGAGTGTTCGCGTAAAAAACTTTTTTGAAACTTGAACTAGAACATGTTTGAATGCTAAAATGTACCTATATATTGGTTTTTTGAAACGATAAATTCACGTACGCAGGTCAAAAAGTTGTTGCCATATTTTTTTGTTAGGCGAACGATAAAGAATCTCGTATATTGATTATTGAAATGCATGAAAACATTTTATCTGCAATGAACCTTATGTGACATACAATTTCGCAGATACAACACAATTTAATTTGGTCTTTTTTTACCTATATCATCCCACTGGGCAAAGGTCTCCCTCAAGCTCTTCCACCTATCTCTTTGCATGGCCAACGACTCCCAATCCTTAGCATAACTAACCAAATCGTCACACCAGCGCTTTCTGGGTCTGCCCTGCGGCGATAGCCATCTGCTGGTATCCATTGCGTGACGATTTGGGCCCATCTATCCGGGTGCATCCTACATATGTCTCCCGCCCACTCCCACTTTAGCCTTGCTGTTTTGTCGCTTACATCAGCTATACCAGTTTAGAATTTGGTCTATAATAGTTATTTTCTTACCGAAGGTCAAAGTTGCGTAGCTCATTTAAAAAACGCTTGATCATTATAAAAGCTCAAAATATTATCTGGAAATGGCGGCCGTGTTTGATCCGCCAAATATTTGGAAGTTCATCGCGATTATTAATTACAGCGCCACGCATTGTTCTCAATGTCACAATGGCTCCGTCTCTTTTGTCTTTGACTTTCAGTTAGCTTTATTTGACAAAACTTTTTATTGTGCGTTATCTGAAAAGTTTTTGTTGCTTCCATAAGTTCGTTATCTCATTTCCTATTTGTATCCTATCCAAGGTAAGGTAGGATATCACTCTAAATGTTTTATTTAATTTTATCATTGGGTGTGCGAATAGAGATATACACGCAGCTATGGGCATCGTTGGCCAGAGGCTATATTTTTTTTGGGTACCTCCCCGACAAAAGTATGGGGTATCGTTGGATAGATCTTTTAAAATGATAATGAATGAGATAAATGATTTGCAAACATCATTTTTTGATTTGGCAACCCGTTAGTTATTTATATTCAGTTTTAAAATGCAGTTTAAAGTGCCGTTTTTGTTAAGAGTCCAGACTCCAGTGTCCCCATCTCATACCAGTTAAACGGTTGTTTGTAGATACCTGTAAAAAAATCATGGCAGTAGGTACCATATACGATAAATTAAGGGAAAAACTATCGGGCTATGTTGTGTAAACAAGGGCAACTCTCATTGACCTAAATCATGTCTTTCAGGATATGTAAGGATAAAAAAGCTAAAAAACATAGCCAAGTTGATTCAAAACCCTTTGTGCGCGAGTTCGTCTCGTACATGGCCAATATTTTTGTAGTACTTAATTTCAGTGTTTGTATGAGAAATAGACATGACGGGTCTAAACACGAAATATAAATATGAGTAAATGCTACTCACTGCATGTCATGTCTAATTCTCATTGTAATGCAACGCGAAAGTATAAAATTTCAGTGTTCGTGTTCCTTTCAGTGCATTTGTTTTAAGAAAGTCATCTGGTACTCGGGTCCAGTAATTACAGCTAAAGGTCAAAACTATAAAAGAAGGCACCCAAACTACAAAGAGCTGATCGGCCCGGCGATAACATAGGCTTGTGTAAACAAAGCAAAAAATAATTTCTTATGTGGCGACCTATGGTCCTATAATAACAGAAGGATGGCCGCTGAATTGCGTATTACGAGGATTGGACAGGCTCTGAGCACAATAAGGATAGCCTCAGTAGAATTATTATTTACTGGCTTTATATGAAACGGTAGGATGAATGCCCCCAGATACCCATGTGGTACCCCCAGATCAGACCCATGATACTGTCAAAAAGCTGTGACCAAAAATGATTAAAATAGAATGGTATAGGACTTCGACAATTTCGACCCAATTTTCTAAGTGATCCATTTGAGAAAGTTCAAATAGTAAGTACACCAACGCATTCGCATGCGGCAGCGATGAGGCTGAACGATACCGACAAGGACGCAACTATCACATCAAAGTCTAAAGTCAATAGCAAACCCATTCTAAATAAAAATTTAATTATTATGTTCTCTATTCTTTAAAATATACGTGAATGCGTATCGGACAGATATGTTCATAAGATTTTAAACTTTCTCGTTGCTCATAAGTTTTTTATTCGCGTTTAGACCCGTCATGCCTAATAGATATTTTCATAAACCATAAAACACTTTTGCAGCTGAAATATATTGTTCAATTGAGTATTCTATTTGGAATATATAATATTAGATAGTAGTAGATATACATCTGCTCCACTTAATTTTTATAGCAAATCCCTCAATGACTAAATAAAATATCGTTAAAAGGAAATGTTTTCAAAAGTTTCCCAGATATTAAACAATTCAAAGGTATAAAGTGTAATACCCGCGCTAATTTAACGTGCAGTATTAATTGCTTTTATGTCAAAGAAGCAATTAAGTTATTCCCGGAAACGATTTGTACATAAATAATACTTTTATGAATCGCTCCCTGTTGCCCGAGTGATTTGAATAGGTTTAAATTAATTGTGAGTTACCTTAGACGTATCAGGGTAAAACAGAATTTTGTAGTCGATAATGGCAAAACTTCACTGCTAGTAATAGACATCAAGACATCAGAATCATGTTTTCTGTATTTATTAAAAACTAGCAAACTAATTTCGATTCTCACCCGGCCCCATCCCGTCCCGGTCCCGTTTGTGGTTACTATCCTCTATCCCTATCGTTTGATGCGACAGTATTGTAGCTGTCCGAAATCATCATATACCGACTTCAAATTAATTTGTTTTTCGTAATAAAAATATAATGGGTTATTTTAGTCCTATTTGTAAGTAAAAAAACTATCACCTTATTTAAGTCTGTCGAAACGGTTTCTGAAATTTCCTCTTAATGTTGTGTCGTAAAAACGTTTTTCTCTAAGTAAAATCTACAAATCAAATAGACTTTCATGGCTTTTTATAAGTTTCAAATTCCTTTTTTAGATAGCAAGTAAGCAATAAGCATACAATTTGCAGCGCTCATGATTTTTACTACCATCCGACACATTTTTGACCATACAAATATTAAAGTTTCAAATATAACAATAATTGCTGTTCAGTTGTATTTGTGATTAGATTGGTAACCTTTTTTGATATTTCAAATGCTCATCAAAGTATTTATTTAAACATTTATTTCCGAAAGTAAAGAAATACCCCGCTTTTTTCTACTATTCTTAAATAAAAGCTTATTAAATCCTACACAGTGATCAAATGGATTCATTTTGTAGCTTTGCCTATAGAAAACAATTAAATAATAATATCTGAAATGTTTCTAGAATAGTTTCATAGAACTGATTTCGTAAGAAAAAACTGGTACCTTTTTATTGCATTTTTGGCAATCTCATTGATTTATAAATAAATGAAAGACTTATTTCAGACAGCATTATTGAGCTTTGAATGCAAACCAATTAGATTTCAGAATCAAACCAATCAATAGATATTTAAGTTCAAAGCTTGAATTGGTTTAGGTACGCCTAATTTCATAGTTAAGGACTTATTACTTTTTAAACTACCATAAGTGACGGAGGCTAGGTTCTTTCAGCATTAATAATTTCGAGGGAGAAAGTTATATTCGGGAATTGTATATGCATTTCCTTAAGATTTCATGCGTAAAAATTGCACTATAAGCCAAAAATTAGTAACAGTTTAATAATGCGTTTGTCGATCGACTTTAATTGTAAAGATTTATGACATCAAATCTAGTATTACTTCCTACATAAAACAAACGAAAATCAGCTGATGTTTTTCGATTTACTTAGTTAAAATTTAAGTCATAAAATGCTTTAAAAGCTTTCTATAGAAACAGAGTGGACCCAATTAAGGTGGAATACGGACTAATTTTCAATTTGCCATCTCGTTTGCATACAGCATAGTGCCGTTTTGCCCAAACTCTGTTTCAGGATAGTGAAAGTGCCTTCAGTAGAATCACTGAAAAAAATAAAACTATATTTTATTATAAATCTGCATTGTACCTACTTTCAGTTTTCAATATCCTGAGTTTTAAGTTTCTTATTTTTTGTTTATTACACTACATACCGGCTATTTCGGCTTTCTAAATTTCGGATCATATTTACACATATTTTAATATTCTTATGCATTTTCTACTAAATGCGTCCGACCTAAGTAGAACAATTTTGGACGTTACTACTTTTTGTGCTTCAACTGTGGCCCTGCCAGTAAAATTTGCACTGAGGTAGTAATGAACTCATTAGTGGCTTAAATGACTTGAGTTAAAATTCGCATTGCGCTTTGTATCAAAATTGTTATTACAATCATATTAATACTGTATACCTAATAAAATAACCTTACTATTTGCGACCCATTCGACCGTAAGCCACAGGGAATTCGTGTGACCGCTAATCATTCATTTACGTAATCTACACAAAACGCTCTGCGGCTAGCGTTCTGTTGAAATATGCAGTATCATATAGTGCCCGCTCGCAATTACTTTCAATCAAACAAATTCGTATGAATGCAGCATTTTACGCAAATACACGCATGGGTGGTTCTTTTAATTTCATAGGGTTTTTAAACGGGCTTCCATTTATAGAATTATGCTTTGCAAAGCTGGATCATTTTGTAATGAGTAAATGTTTATTACAAACTGGTCAACATTACGAGACAGTCTCTCATTATTATTATAAACACCCTTACAGTTTATTTAAGTATGTATGATACTAAATAATCTGTTTGTTTTTGTTTTATTCAATTCATGTCTATCATGGACTTATGCGATGTTTGTGAAAAATTTGAAAAACAAAACATGAGTAAAATACATTATTATTGTATACAAAGAGTGTTATAAAAACAAAGCAAAACATTAGTTAAATTCATAGCTACTGTCTAATATTTTGTGGTTATAAGCTTAGAGACGTTATAGCGTTGCTTAAAAACGGCCTACTGGAGTGAATCTCTGAAAAATGATAATTTTATTGCCGCGATCTAAGAGACAGATGGCGACCGCCGCGAACGAGATTGGCCAGCAGAAATATTAGGTCCGTAAACGCAGGTTTAATATCAACGTGGAAATTGAATACGAAAACGTTGAACGTAGGTATTAGATTTAAAAGAAAGAAAGAAAATGAATTGATTAATTTAATACATCACAAACACACGCACACATTTGTTGATCATTGCCAAAATCCACGTCGCGCAAATCAACTTTTACTTCCCGAACCAAGAATCGAAATGTACAGATATAGCCCACAATATCGATGCATTCAAATTTACAATAGACTACCGAATTATTTAAAAATGAGAATAAATTGCATTCCTTTAAACGTAAACTGAAACCCCTCTTGTTAGAAAAATGTTACTATAGTGTGGATGAATACTTTAATGACATTAGTCTTAAATAGTTACTTCATTGTTAAATTCTAAAGAATAAGATATTTATTATAACAATAATGTTACTATTATTATGTCATAAGTATATTTTATGTAAGTTTGCACGTTATTGTTGACTTAAGTTTTAAATAGCATTATTAATATTGCTGCACCCTAACCGGGTACTGTACCAATTGTTTAAGTTATAAAACATTGTACTTGTTGCAATAAATAAATCTAACGAGTTCACAAAATAATAACATACACAATCACATGACGAATTTACAAAATACAAAACAGAAAAATAAAACAAAAACAGAGAAAAAAATGCAGCGCTTGCCACGGTGTGCCGTGTGTCGGTGTTGCCGCGTTTAAATGTATGTTCACTAATACTAGTAGTCAGTGTGCGAAATAAACATCCAAGAGTAAAGACGTGTTTCAATAATTTTCGAAAGTGCATTCACCATCAAACAGAACCTTATCACCACACCATATGGTCGACAACGAGCCGGACCAAGTATCGAAGAGGACGACCCGAGCGCGCGATAAGAGAACAAAAGGCCGCATTCCAGCGCCGAGTTTTTTCTATGCGTTTACGGCGTAAACAACTAATTAATTATCACGAATATCTACCGAGAACTGTAACCTATGTGATTTGTGCTGCGATTTGGATTGGACGTTATAATACAACATAATCAACAATGCCTGCGAAATTAACCAGTGAACAACAACAGCTGATTAACGTATTAGAAGATACGTATTTATTACTACAAAAAACACAAACTAACCTAAAGAAATGTCCGAAACAAAGATTAACGAGAGGTTATTTAGAAACGAAATCAAAGTGTATTGAAGATTATTGGACGACATTTAAAGGTACTCATCTATCATTAACAAAGTGTACCTCGAAGGAATCTAAAGGAGAAATTGCGTATTTTTTAAATGAAGACTATTTTCTCGTGGAAGATTTATATACATGTTTGCAAGCTGATATTAGAGACATGATAGAATCACAGAATATCAGTGTAGTAAATACGAGTTCTAGTAACACATCGACATCTCATACACATGAACCGTTTGTGAAATTACCTCGGATCGAGTTACCTACCTTTGGAGGAAACTATGAAGACTGGCCTACCTATCGCGATATGTTTACGTCACTGGTGCATTGTAACACGTCTTTGAGCAAGGTACAAAAGTTGCAGTATTTAAAATCGAGTATTGTCGGCGAATGTGAAGCGTTACTGAAACACATAAATGTTACAGAAGGTAACTATGAACATGCATGGAACATACTTTCACAGAGATATGGAAATAAACGCCTAATAGTAAATTCATCACTTAAGAAATTGTTTAATCAAAAGAAAATTACCACGGCATCATCTACTCACCTAAAAAACTTGTTGGATACCACCGTGCAGTGCTTGAATAACCTGAAAAATCAAGAAATACCTATTGACTCGTGGGATCAAGTTATCATATTCACAGTGGTACAGAAACTTGATGTTGATACACACCGCGCATGGGAAGAATATTCTTACCGAGATGATTCCAGCTTACTGCCTACGTGGGAAGATATGAAGAAATTTCTGGAAACTAAATTCAGAACATTGGAAATGGTGAATCCCGTACCTGTGAAGGAAAAAACATCAATTAAAGAACGATCATTTCATGCATCATCTGAAGTTAAGAAATATAACTGCATTATGTGTCACGCTGACCACACTTTAAGCCACTGCAAGGACTTTAGCAAATTGCAACCCAAAGAAAGAAGTGAATTTGTCAAGAAGAACAGATTGTGTTTCAACTGTTTGATGTCAGGTCATTCTGTAGGAGGATGTCATAATCAAATGTCCTGTCGCAAATGCAATCGTCGTCATCATACTATGCTGCATCTTACCAATGACGACGGTCAATCAAGCACAATCAAAACACACCACAGTCACTATGAAGTATCAGAATCAGATCAACCAGAAGAAACTAACAACAATCAACATAGTGAAGATCAGGTTGCAATATCAACACATTTCGCATCTCAAGGTTCTACAGCTTTACTCGCCACAGCATTGCTTCCGGTCAAGAATGCTGATGGACACATTATCTTGTTGCGAGCTCTTATCGATCAGGGCTCTCAGGCCAACTTTGTTAGTGAACGAGCAGCTCAGTTGCTTAAATGTAAGAGGTCGCCTGTAAAGGGAACAATCACTGGAGTTGGCACAACACACACAACCGTTAGACATGTGACACAAATAGAACTCAATTCATCACATGACAAACAATTCAAGCTTCCTATCAAGGCATACATTATGCCCACCCGATTAACATCACAACTACCAACCAAAACACTACCTAGTAAACACACCACTTGGCAACACTTATCAGGTATCACTCTGGCCGATCCTAGTTTTAATACACCAGGGCGAATAGACATGTTGTTAGGGGTGGAAGTTTATGCCCATATCTTGAAACCCGAGATTCTTAAAGGTCCTCCTGGCTCCCCATGTGCACAAAATACAAGCCTAGGTTGGATATTGTTCGGGAACATTCAGGCAGAAACTTCAGAAGAGAAGATTTTAGTCATGCATCATCAGTTGGACGTTGACGAAATGCTACGTAACTTATGGGAGATTGAAACAGACAACAAAGGAAAGCTTACCAAGGAAGAAGAGATTTGTGAACAATTTTATAAGAAAACACATAAGAGAGACACAGAAGGAAGGTACATAGTCAAACTGCCTTTTAAAACTGATCATCCATTGTCACCAAACGGAAACACTAAAGAAGGAGCTATCAAACGATTACAACATTTAGAAAGACGATTCAACAAAGATCCAAGTTTAAAGGAAGAATACACAAAGTCTATACAAGAGTACATTGACTTAAATCACATGGAAGAGGTTCCACTGCAAGAAATCAATAAACCAGCAGTTTATTTGCCACATCATGCCGTCGTTAAGGAAGAAAGTGAAACGACCAAAGTCAGACCAGTATTCGATGCATCTTACAAAGGCACTAACAACATATCACTCAATGATGAGCTATTGATCGGACCACAACTTCAAGACGATATGAGATCTATAGTCTTACGATGGCGTATGAAGAGAATAGCATTTGTGGCAGATATACAAAAAATGTATCGTCAGATACTCGTAGCAAAAGAAGACAGCGATTTTCAACGAATTGTCTGGCGCAATGACCCAAACGATAACATCAAAGAGTATCGTATGCTGCGTGTAACCTTTGGCACTGCTTGTGCTCCATATCTTGCTGTCAAAACTCTACAACAAGTAGCTGACGATGAAGGTGATGAAGATCCGCTAGCCGCAGAAATCATAAAAAGAGATTTTTTTATGGATGATATGTTGTCTTCGCAAGATGACACAAATCAGGCTATTGCTGTTGCTAAGAGCGTGCAAGCTATACTACAAAAGGGAGGTTTCCAGCTTCAGAAATGGGCTTCAAATAGCGAACACTTTTTGAAACAATTTGAATCATCTGAAAGAAGTTCACGTGTAAACATTGATATCAATTTTGAAGGTATGATCAAAACGTTGGGTCTTCACTGGAATGTCGGAGAAGATATTCTGCAATATAACTCTAAATTACCAAACTTACCACATGCGATTTCCAAACGAACAATTTTGGCTGAAATACAAAGATTGTTCGACCCGCTGGGTTGGCTTTCTCCAGCATTGATTCCAGCTAAAATATTAATACAGAAATTATGGCTTCTTGGCATTGGATGGGACGATAAGGTAGATCCTGAAATTAATGAAGAATGGTTGCGCATCAGAAACAGTTTTAACGATATAAAAGATATCAAGATCAACAGGTGGCTGCATACCACAAACTATAATGTAGAAAAGGCTACTATACACGGGTATTGTGATGCTTCTACCAAGGCTTACGGAGCTGTAGCTTATTTAAGAGTCGAGACTGAGGACGGTGAACATGAAGCACACATGATAGCAGCTAAAGCAAGGGTAGCACCAGTAAAGGCACTGTCACTTCCTCGTCTAGAACTTTGTGGAGCATTGCTTTTGTCCAAGTTACTGAAGCAAATAAGCGAAGCAATAAGCATTCCCAACGACAGAATATTTTGTTGGACTGATTCTACCATTGTATTGTCTTGGTTACAAGGAGATCCTAATAGATGGCAGACGTTTGTAAGGAATCGAGTCATAACAATCTTAGATAATGTTGGTAGCAAATGGTACCACATACCTTCCGAACATAATCCAGCAGACGTCGCATCACGGGGAATGTTGGCACAGGAACTGAAGAACTGCAGCATCTGGTGGCAAGGACCGGAACACCTGAAACAAAAGAAAATAAACATGGAAAGATTAGTAAACAATAACAACAATTTGGAAGAAAGAAAACAGATAAAGACTTACCTGAACATAGATGACGATGACGAATCACAATGCAAATCAATATACCACAAATTTGAGACGTTTGAAACCTTAAATGAACTGTTAAAGGCTATTGTTTATGCAAAGAGATTTCTCAATTACAAAAGAGTTGATAACATAAACACAGATTCTGCTATTACAACCACAGAAATTGAAGATGCATTGATGTTCTGCATACAAATTACCCAAGCCTATACATTTTCTGAAGATATTCAAGACCTGAAAGAGAAGAAAAGGGTTAAACAAAGAAGTACATTGAAAACATTAAATCCATTTGTTGACTCTAAAAAGATACTTAGGGTGGGCGGCAGGATCACTAAAACAGATATGGAATCAGATCGTAAGCATCCTATAATATTGAATAACAAAAATCCACTTACCTCACTTATTATAGCTGATGCCCACAGGAAAACTCTTCATGGTCTCCACCACAGCTCATGATTAATTATTTGAGATCTCGCTACTGGATACTGAGAGTAAGAGTGGCTGTAAGGTCCTACGTACACAAATGTATTGTTTGCAGGAAATTAAACGTCAAAACCCGTACACAATTGATGGGTGACTTACCTAAAGTTCGAGTTACACCAGCCCGACCATTCTTGCGCAGCGGCGTGGACTTTGCTGGACCTTACGATATACTCATGTCAAAGGGAAGAGGAGCCAAAACAAATAAATCTTATATTGCTATATTCATTTGCATGGCAACCAAGGCCATTCATCTTGAACTTGTTGGCAACCTCACATCAGAGGCATTCATCGGTGCGTTCCGGCGGTTTGTCGCACGCAGAGGCAGATGCAGTGACCTGTGGAGCGATCAGGGCCGAAATTTTATAGGAGCCAATAAGGAACTCGCAGAAGCCTTTAAACAAGCAAACTTTGAACTAGACGCAGAACTTCGTGATATGTTATCATCGGACGGAACTCAGTGGCATTTCATACCCGCATACAGTCCAAACTTCGGAGGCCTTTGGGAGGCAGGCGTAAAGTCCATGAAATTTCATCTGAAACGTATAATGGACACGCATTTAACATTTGAAGAAATGTCAACTGTGTTGTGTCAGGTAGAAGCTTGTTTAAACTCGCGTCCATTATGTCCAGTTGATACACATGATCCAAATAATACAGACGTGCTGACTCCAGGGCATTTCCTCATAGGCGAACCACTTATTAATATTCCATCACCTAGTCTGAACGATATTTCTTTGGGCAGTTCACTCAGAAATTAGTTTCAAATTTTTGGTTACGCTGGCAACAAGAATATCTGTCTAGGCTTCAGCAAAGACCTAAATGGGTAAAAAAACAGGATGAGTTCGATATTGGGCAAATTGTAATTATAAAATCAGATAGTTTGCCACCTGGGAAATGGTTACTGGGGCGCATTGTTGACAAACACCCTGGTGCTGATGGCATTACTAGAGTTTACAGTGTAAAAAGCGGAACCAATGTTATTAAACGATCTATTTCTAAACTTTGCCACTTACCAGTTGATAATGAGTAATATAGTAAAATTAAGCAATTTTTGTGGATTTCACAATGTAATATGTGTAATACCAATTCTATCATTTATGTATTTTTTTTGTTCTTTAGCACGAGTAATATAATTACTTATGTATAAACTTTACTTATTGTTAGAACCATAACAAAATATCATTTTGTAAAATGACAATTTTGAATTTAATTATCGGTACATCACAATATCTAAATTGTATACTTAATTGCAGTCCTCAAATTCAATACCTTATTTGTGGACACCCTATTCTATGTACATTTTATTAGTAGCTCACAACTTGTTTTCTATGAAACAAATGTTGCAGTTACTCAAGATTTTAAGGCATGTTATTTGTTGCATGAACTTGTTTGTATTTGAGGTAAAATTATCATAAGACTGCTTAAGCACCTTATTTAAGTAAAAGGCCCTAAGGCCCTTTTGGTGGGCGGTATGTTGCCGCGTTTAAATGTATGTTCACTAATACTAGTAGTCAGTGTGCGGAATAAACATCCAAGAGTAAAGACGTGTTTCAATAATTTTCGAAAGTGCATTCACCATCAAACAGAACCTTATCACCACACCAGTCGGTGATGTCCAAATCAAGAGGACCTCACTTAGCATAAGCCAGGTCCCCGAGAGGCCCTGGCACTGGTTGATGACCTGGCAATGAATGTAACTTATTGAAAAAAATATGAAAAATCAAAAACATATTTTTACGCTTTATATCCGAAATTTGTTAGAGCTTAGGTTCTGCAACAATGAACAGTTTCATTATAGATATTGTTATAGGATGTTTTTTATCATCAAGAGATGGCGCTCTCGTACCTTTGGGAAAATATAGGTAGCAGAGGATACAGATGCACCTTAGTGGATGGCACTATCTGTTCTGTAATTTAAAAAAGTTCCTATGCCTATATACTCCTGAAGGATATATAATGCTATGAATACCAAAAATCATTGAGAAATAAAACTGCTCATTGTGAAAGTGCGGCCGCAATGAGGGCTATCGTTTTCGTGCTCACTAGTTGGCGCCACTGTCGCGTGAGGTCCAGAATATTTTAGAGGCTTTTATGGTGTGTAAATTGTCATGATGGAGAGATAAAAAATCAAGTTTGCCATCAAATCTTAATATTACAATACATCGGGCATGCCGCAGTCCAGCTCAGATCTAAGATTTTTTTTATTATTTTAAAGACTTTAATGCACAAATCATGGTGTACAAAGGTGGATTTAATGCTAAAAGCATTCTCTGCCAGTCAAACCTTTAGGTCATGCAGAGAGATGGCAATGGTCAAAGATTAGTATTTTAAGACTTAAGCAAACCCGAATTTATCTTAAATTATTTAAGAAACTTTACAATTTATTCACTGTAAATAATTTTGACAGTATTGTGATAATTTTGCTCCGCACAGGTTTGATTCCCGGCCAGGTCAATGTTGAAATCATAATTTTATTTATCTCGGGTGTCGGTGTAGTGGTACCACCGTTTTACTTTGGTATCAGAACAATGTATTTGTTTGGTGTCCAATATTTATTTATTGGCCTGACAAGGTTTTATAAACAAGAAAGTGGCTAGATATAATATTGTAGAACTAAATAAATGGCATCTTTTTACCCGTGATCTCCAAGAATTATTAGCACTTGACCTTTCAAATTTCGCTGAGCTGGAAATCCTTTTCCACATAACCATAACGATATTTTTGATACTTTTTCCCTTGCGAAATGTATTTGTTTAGGACCCAGTCAACGCTCTACCAAATAGTGTATTATTGAAACCTATTCCCGAACAAACTTTCACAAATGCTATCACAAAAATCATGGTACGATAAATAACAAAATGGAAATAGGGACAGTAGGTTTATTTTTAGAGCATACAAATATTACGTATTGTCTAATGCATAATATTATTGACGAGCTTCGTAGTGTAGTGGCTAAACACGCTGGGTTTCTATGCTTCCCCACTGCTAGATACTGGGGTCAATTTAGTAATCATAATTTCCAAAATTGTGTTGGGTTTGATAATGACGAATTAATCAATAATCTGGTGATGCTCAATAAGCCAGTTTGCCATAAAAAATGTGTGAGTAATTTTTTGGGCCAGATGGACTAAGAAGAAAATTGATTTTCCATAATTCTTTCTTTCTCGTTCTTTACAAAAATATGCTAGTTTTAATTTCATAGTCTGGCTTTTATTTGAACGTAAGTTTGACGCGTCTGTAGGTTCAAAGATAACAAATTTGAAATGGACCTACTATAATTTATTTATGCAATGATAATAAGCCAAATCCACGCTGTATTAGCCACTCCAGACAACTTTCTGAGCGCTCATCAAATATTCACACACTAACATAAAACGAAAGTATTCCATGCGAAAACAGAAAATAAGTTATGTTATGACGGCAAAAAAATATTTAACAATTTTATTTCGGGCCTTTGAAACCAAATATTTTTTAAAAATACATAATAATCAACACACAAATGAATTTGTATTTTAAAATTACGTGGAAGAAAAAAAAAGTACTTATTACTTTTGGTCAAATGTGATTCATCATTCTCTTGTGTTATAAATTTTCAGATAGATTTCAACGCAACCATAAGGAAAGATTTTCAGTTCATCATTATGCTCTTTCTCTCTTTGCACCCACTTACTGTTTTAGATCGGTAGAGTTATCACATACTCGTATATGTATTACTTGCATACGATCATAATTGAAATCCGTGTGTAGTAAACCCTTGCAGCGATTTCACAAATAATGGCGGACTATTAAAATGAAAGTCATCCCATCACGAAAAGATGCATTGCAAAATCCATCGAATTAACTAAAATTGAACTAAAAGCTGAACTAAAAGTGTACCTACCACCATTACGAGTATCTTTACCATGTTTTAGACAAATAAAGATATTTAATTTCATTTCATTTCATTAAATAATATCCCAGTTGAAGACAGTTCCATTCGAATTTAACGAAACTACTCCTCCACAGTTCTCGGAGAGCAACGCGACCATCAGCATCCTAAGTTTAGTGCCGATGGCGGAAGACCACGGGAGATTTCTTATCTGCCGCGCAGATAACCCCAGGGTCGCTGACTCCGTCATTGAAGACAGGTGGCAACTGAACGTGCACTGTGAGTTCTTTATATTATTTGCTATTTTAATGTTCCTTACATCTTACATTAATCATTGGCTTTCTACTGCGCGTTCGTCGCATTTAGTAACTTTGAGTGTGTCAGAACGTCCAATAAGTGGTGTATTGTGTACAGATGCAGACCGCAACCAGTCCCTATGGAACCATGGGGGAGGCCTATGTTCAGCAATGGAATAATTATGGTGATTGTTAATAAATTGACCAATTGGCTGTGTTAACTGTAGTTGACGTAACTTGAAGCCTGAGACAATAATCCGCTTACTTCACTTAAACGTTATATGTAATGATTATGTGATGTATTAAAAACCAAAAAAAAAATGTTACTCATCATCATCATCATCAATATACATAAACCGTTAAAAATGTGTTATATAAGTAAGTTTTTTAAATCAAAATTCAGGTTTTGGATTCAGGACTGAAATAAATTGAACTATCTGAACTAGCCAGAAGGCGCCATCTTGGTTTTAATTATAACGTGGCTCTCAATAGTTTTCTGAGGCAGGCAATTTCTAATGGCTATCAGAAAACGGCGGAAACTATTTCCAGTATTGGTTTTCCGCTCGAAAGGTACAAATCCTATAATCTTTTAATGGGCATTGAATTAATCTCCGAAATACCTACTATTACAAACCAGTGGCCCAAATAAGTTTGAGTTTAACTAAATAGTGTTTCGTACTGACTGTCTATTTAAAATGAAATTATACAAATTATTAGTTAGTGCTTACTTAAAAATATGCATGTCTTTTCAAATAATGATGGTAACAAATGATGAGACGCAAAAAAGATATATTCACTCATCCATCACGAAAACAGTAGTTATGGTATAGTAACTGTACTGAAGTTTTAGTTAGTTAAGTTGAAGGTGGACGGTGTGGTGACTTTTATTAAGAACATGACGTCGTGTATAAGAAAATTCTAACATTTTATTTTTGTAGCTGTTAGTGTCATTCTTAGCTGCCTGTGTAAAAAAAGTAAAAAATTCAAACTATTTCGCTATTGTATGTGTATTTTTTCACAGCTGATGATGAATGATGTTGGCAAACAGCAAGCACGTTTTCATTTACCTCGCAAAATAACCGATAGATTATATGCGAATATTTATTCAATGCTTAAAAAATAAAAACATACCCGCCAATCAGCGAAATCGGGTAGCGCACTGGAAATATTCCCAAATATTTGCAAAGTTCAGCATTCATGTATTCAAACGCGGTGTGTGGCAGCAGGACAGGCGCCAACCTTAGACAAAATGCAAATAATGGAGTCTTTTCTTCGTTTTGGAATAGATAAAGTATAAGGTTTTAAAAATATAAACTCAATTTTGTGTACCCAGTGGCTGCGAATTTAAATTCATTTGGCATGGAATGAAATGCTTTGCATAAAAAATAATGTCTTGGAAAAGTTTGGATTTAAGTATTTATTATAATTTGACTTAAATGAATATCAAGCATTTTTCCTACGGTAAATACTACCTACTTATTAAAAACTTCATTGAGTCTAATAAAGCTCAAGGACGTGGAAAACCTTAATGGGGCTGTTTAAGATAGTTTCCTTTGAGATATCCGATAAGATTGATAACTCGGCAACCCACTGCAGCTCCAGAATACAGGATATTTGCAGCATTATTCTTGGTTTGATAAGCGTAAGGAATACAAAATATAATAAATAATAAACATTTCGTATGAAGGGTTTGGCAGATAATTGGAACCGAAACATACTTACTTTAGACATTGAGAAACAGGCTCTATAGGATTGGTGACTTGCCAGATATTTATTAAAATTTTAGTTAAACTTAGGCCTTATTCCATTCAATACAATTTTCTGTTTCCATTAACTTCAACAAAATTGAAAACATTAAATTGTTTTTGTTATAAGCTCTCAACTTAATCTTGGATTACCAGAATAGCGAAAGATGGCTTAGAGGCTAGTTTTAAGTCAAACAATGTTGTCAGACTTTCGCAATTAATCACTACGACAAATTTTACTAACCCACTTTTGTGAGTGCTCGTTCAATTGATATTCAACGAACCCTTTGGGGACGCCCAACTATTTTGCCACGCAGATTCAATTTCTTGTGCTCAACCAACTAATTTGGAAGTCCAAGAAAACTTATTCTATAAATAACTCCGTAATCACACGAAATCTACCGCTGGCCTCTAGCCTTATTGGAATTGTTCGAATGAGACCTGCTGAAGCTATCTTCCTTCAAAGTTTTTGTTCATGAAATAGAATTATAGTGTCATCAGCAGGAGACTTTTTGTAATTTACTAGTCTTAATTTACACTTTCATTTTGTACACCAGAAAATTTAATGTTTATTCATTATTCAACCTGTTTTCTTCAACCTTATCTAACAGGCTTAAATTTCAACTAAATAGAAGATTATACGAATAGGAATGATTTTATCATTGATTTATTCATGCAATGACTCAGGATTTTTAACCGACTTAAAAAACAAGTTTTGAGTTTGACCTGTATGTTGATATTTGCCTTCAATTTTGCGGTTTTTAAAATTAGTATTTGTATAGGTTTTAATCTAGCTTAGTTCAATCAGGTACATTTTGACTTAAACAAAAATAAAATGGAAATTGAACTGTCTTCAAAAATCCCCTCTAAAAGGACTAGAATAACGCTAATAGGAGAAACAAACTCATATCAAGTCGGTGCATGCTGTGTTCGTAGACTGTTGCTGTCTGTTAAGGTTGACGTCATGCACCAACTTCAAATGATTTGTTTTTTGAAAGTGTTTTTGATGCAAGGCTAGAGTTGACAGAAAAGTAATGATATTCAAGATGTATAAAAAGTATTTCCTAATTGAATCGTCGTGCATAGGGATCCTAAGTCAAGCCTACTTCAACAGCACAAACTTAACAGCCACCTCTCCACAGATGTCCCGATCGTGTCACTCAAGTTGGGAACAAGTTTGAACCCGAAGTTCATTAAGGAAGGAGACGACGTGTACTTTGAGTGCAGCGTGAAAGCCAACCCGAAGAGTCACCGGCTGATGTGGTATAAAGGGGTGAGTCTTTAAACTTATTTTTTGTTCACGGAAATCGATTTTTAGTTGCTAAAAATGAAATACAATCAGTTTTGTTCAGATTTTTACTTAACAACGTGACATAAAATCTGCATGCCCGTACAACTGAGTCCTTACAAGAGTAGTTAATTGTAAAGAGTTCAAAGTCCAAAATGTTTCTTCACTTATTATTCTCGTCTCATCACTCTTGGCCCCTTCTCCCCCAAGCTGATTTCCAGTTCCGTGACGCGTGAAATTATACAATGATCACAATACTTGCACGTTACTTGTGTCACAGACCAAAGAGATCCACCACAACGCGAGTGCGGGTATAATCCTCAGCGACCAGAGCCTAGTGTTGAGGGTGGTGAGCAGGACGGCTGCCGGCGACTACAGCTGTCTCGCTTCCAACAGCGAAGGCAGCGCCACCAGCAACCCCGTTTCGCTTCAGATACGATGTGAGTAAAAATTCATGAAAAATTATTTATGTTGCATATAAGCCACTAGAACCAATTAAGGCTATATTAGCCACCATGGTGTCCTGGTAAAATTTTCACCGGGACCCCATGGCGGCGCAACTATTCGCGGCTACCAACAAAATGTTTGAAGCTACAGTTACTCACCTAATGTCTGTTTTGTTGCGCGACCAATTCGGACGCGTATAGAAAGTTATCGCGCTCGCGCACCCAAATATTACTATAGCGCTTTGTATGATGTCCCGGTTAAATGTAGCCTTAAAGTGTGGTGTGGCGACTCTGGTGTTTGTATGGTGTTTAGTTAGGTAGTTTACGGATACCACAGTTGGCGCGACTGGTAGCGCCGCCATTTCGTTTCCCAGTAAAATGTAGCTAAGAGACCATTCGAGTTTTCTTTAAACTGAAATTATGCTTTATAATTATAATTTAAGTAGATTAAATAAATAAAAAACTGGTGGTGTTAAGTTTAATTGTACAAAATTATTTTGCTTTAAATTTCCGCTAAGTGACGTCGGCGCAACAACAGAACTAACAACACAAACCGTCGCAGCCAATGTTATGTTGTGTTTAAAATAATAGATTTTAAGCACTTTAAGTTCAAAGTAGGTTTTATATAGCAATAAACAAAAACCCCGCATATTTTCTCATAAGCTCACACAAAAATATCTAGTAACTGGGCAATATTGACGCCCAGATCCATCATAGTGTACATTAGTAACATAATCTCTTCCATATTATAGATCTGCCTATAAGAAGAACTAGTTACGATCCGTACGTGTGTCATGCTTTCGGTACGTGATCTAACAACGATGTTACTGTTAAGGTTCAATCACATTAGGTACGCCTTAACGTATATTTTCTAGCGATAACGCTGAAAATTGAGATGAGAATTGCGCGATTTTAGGAACCTTAGATAGTCTTAGTTAGTTAGTTTTGCTGGTCGTTTTCCACTTAGCCGCTCAATTGGGCCATTGTGCCTTAGATAGTCTTAAAGGGACTTAATAACATTGGTCAGAAATTCCATGACCATTTATAATGGTGGCGTTTGTGTGCCCCGTGAATATGAAAATATGCAAAACAACAAAACCAGTCAAGACACTTAAATAAAACTAATTAGTGCCAGTCATGATGAACGATCGTTTTGAAAAATCAAAATGGAGAAATAAAACGAGACCTAGGTTCCATAGGAAAGTTCCAAACCCCTTTCTATCTTAGTTACCTACCTACCTTCCTAATATTTATCATGATTTATAAAGGTATGTCTTTGGCTACCAAATGAGGCTGCTTTCTAATTTTAGTAGCTTTAATGCGGTTCGACCTTTGACGCTTGTAATAAACCCAAGAGAAACGAAGCTCTACCTAGGTAGTAGGGATCTTGGAAAAGTTTTCGTACGTCTTCTTCATTATTTACATAAGAGAGATGAATCCAATAGGTTCGCTTATAAGTTTGGTTATTCAGTGTGCATTTTTAAGGTCCAGTTTCAATCATGTTGAAGAAAAAAATACTTGATACTTTTGAATAATCCTAATCTACCATAATAATTTAACAAACGACCGAACTAAAATCATCAACAATTTTTTTTTTACATGCCATTGTTCAAAGTATTTTAATTAAATAAATACATACTTACGTGCTAAAAATTAGATTGCGTTGTTTAGATAAAATGCTTTGAAAAAAAAAACTTAATGTGGTTAATTTTAATAAAGGCAATTATTAATTTTGTAAGTTTAATGATTCCTTTCGTCTAATTAGCTACCTGTCGAAGTATTTTTTTCCTTACCAATTTATTGATAAACGTCGGCGTGGGCCTATTAGATTGAGGATATTATTAATACGGCCATGACAGTGTAATTATGTCTTCTGATAAACCTACCAAGTAATACCGTTACTCAAAGTGGATCTTAACGAGAATAATTTTAAAGAAATCTTTTTTTCTTTTGCTATTTTATTTATGAGAAAGCTTTATTTCTCTGGTGTGGCATTTTTAGATTTAGTTCATTAAGTTCAAAGCAAAATTAGCTCTACGTAGGTAGAATCATTATTATTAACTGAACCCGGGTGCTGGGAGCTAATTTTGCTGTTTCACTAGTGGATAAATAAAACTTGACTTTAAACATACATAATGGTTATGGAGGGTTCACAGGCAAGAGTGAACAGGCTGCAACTTAACAGATTATATGCACCACCCTAGACCTCATCCACACCTGACATCAGATGCGATCGACATCAATATCTGCTTAGCTAAGACTAAAAAAATAATCTGCTAATTATAATTTTGATTTGCATAATCTATAAGTATCTATCTAGTAGTATGTATCTATTTTTGGTTTCATATTTCATCTTTTAACTATAAGTAATCCGTTACATAATAAAGTCTAACTCTTCTTGTTTTTATTTCTCACAACAGTACTTATCGCTGTCTTATTGTTTGCCGCTGACACTTACAAGCCCAGGAATTTGATGCAATAAAAATATTCTCACCCAGATGCGCCGCTCTGCAAGCCATCCAACGAGGGCGAGGTGTTCGGAGCGCTGAAGCAGGAGACGGTGCAGCTCCTTTGCGAGGTGGACGCCAGCCCGCCCCCTACCAGCTTCAGCTGGACCTTCAACAGCTCGGGCGAGCAGATACAGATACCTGCCAAGTAAGGGATAATTGACTAGTTGATTAAGTTTCAAAAACTAGGTAATACCTTACCTTAGTAAGTATGTTGATCAAATACCTTGATATTTTTGAAAATATTCATCATTTACGTGATTTAATTATGATTTAAAAAAATATGGGTCTCAAAAACGCTCGAATTGACATGGCGTCCTGAATGACGTTACGGTGAAAGTTCGTAAGTCTTTTAGACAACAAAATCTAGCAAAATATAAGAAGAGTTGTCAATGACAGCAAAAAAAAGCCCGCCATCGCGCAAGGCATGACGTCACATCCTCTAAAAGGCCTTTGCGGTTTTGTGACCAAATGTGCGATTTGAACAAACTAAATTGATTAAAATATTAATAATTCTAATTTAAATTCTTAAATTAATTAGTTTTATGATATCTCCAAACCATAATTAATCTCTAGAAACTACCAACATTGTGATTTGTTCTTAGCGGAAACTAGGCTATTATATTTAATATATAATTTGATTTTAGTTTTTAAAGTGTTTTGTCACTATACAAACTTAATGGGTAATAAAGAAGGTCTAAATCAAACAATGAGCGATGGCTAAGCTCGGTGTTAAAGCAGTGTAAGCGCCGAGAGATTTCGGTAAGCAACTCTGAATGTTAAGGGAGTTCCACAGAACCCACTACTACCCCCTAGATTGTCCGAATGGATATCATTGCTATTAGTCTGACGATGGAGGTTTCGCTCATGCTCTCCATAAAATGTGTCGTGATATAACTTTTGCTCTGGTAGGTATAGAGAAAAACCTCATGAATATTATAGCCATTCACGAAGGCGCGCCCCACTCTTTTTTTGATTGAGGAAGGCGCGGGGTGCGGGGGGTGACACCCGTGTCAATTGCAAGCCGGCGGTCATTCAAATATTCAGACGCGTCACGAAAGTGGCTCTACTTAAATTATTTTTAAAATGTCAAGGAAAACTCAGTGTATTGTACTAAAAAATAAACCTGGTATAATCTACTGTCATTATTTAATTACTGAAAGAATTATGATGGTAACTTAAACACCATAAACAATTTTAAATAAAAAAAACCATGCGGTACTTATAATATTACCAGGATGTATTTTATCGGGGAAGGCTATAAAGCATCACGCTAAGACCTACGTGTACGAAGAAAAAACAATTCACGCGTGTAAAGTCCCGGTGGACCGATAGTTCTCTTCTAAACATAGTTTTAAAAAAAATTGTTTTAATGTTATTTAACGTTCTTACGTATTTCGATTACGTCAATAGTAAAAATCCAACTTGTGCAATTTAAAAAAAATATATTATTTTTCTAATAGCTAACCATACCTACTTAAAACTATATCCAAGTAGAGCATCTTTCCCTTTGATTGTATTTTTGTAGTGCGCTTGTCATTCATAAGTCATTAGGATGTTCCAAATTCAATTCAAATGTTGGAAAAAGCTTGCACATATGTACTATAAACGATTTGGACCAGTGGTGGGGCGCGCCTTCGTGGATGGCACTATCTATATAAAGTACAGTTTGTATTAAAGGACATTCTTGCATAAATTATGTTTGCTGCGAATTTTGCATACTCTGTAGCTCATAATGGGAGCATGATTAAACATTCACTTTACTTGTAAAGGCTGACATAATTAGTACCTACTAATTAGCAAGTACAATTATGAAGTTTGAAGTTAACTTTAATTTGATGGGTAAAATATGTTTCTATCCGTGTTCGTATTGAAACTTTTGATAACAAATGTAAATTATAGTAGGTAGGCAAATACATACTTTGATGAGCGGTAGAAGTGCACACCTATGCCGTTTTTGCCTGACTGTTACGTTCCTAGCACGGTCATAGTTTGCTACGTTGTAAAATTATAGTACTCTCAGTGCCAATATTATTTCAACTAAAACATTCCACCCTCGACCAGGTATTACACAGCGTCAGGTCACACGTCCACACTCCGGTACACGCCGACATCGGACATGGACTTCGGCACCATCGCGTGCGCAGCGAGCAACTCCGTCGGGAGGCAAGAAGCGCCCTGTGTGTACCGACTCGTTGCTGCCGGTAAGTTCTTTTGTCAATCAATCATTTGATTTATTGCTTCGTATAGGTAATTTTATAACAGGTCTTATTGTATGTAACATTTGGGCAAACTATAACCTGCCCATCGGGCGTACAATAAAAGTATTTGTAACTACACAATCGCAACAGATCAAAAAAAAAACTGAACACAATATGAGTACAACAGAATGTATTATTAGGTGGAGATTTTATCATAAAAGTATTCTTCTAATCAATAAAAACCTCTTTACTAATAGTATTTTAAATAATGTTACTTTCGGTGTACGGTTATATGAACGTAAATAAATAAATATGCGCAAGACAATACACTAATTGTCTGGTTTTGAAGAAAGGAATATTCTTCCTTGTTTTACTAATGCCAGAAAACGATTATGACAGGGGCGTCTCCCTTATATACTTAAATAAATATAAACATCCATGACTTAGGTAAAATGTTCGTACTCATCACACAAACATTATGCCCCTTGCGGGATTCGAACCCGCAACTGCCGGTAAAGTAGTCAGGAGCGCTAACCACAATACCAAACGCGTCGTCAAAAAGAGATAGATATAAATACACCCCCATTATCATCTTGCAGGTCTTATTGTAAGAAAGATAGATAGAAAGAAAGAAAAAAACGTTTATTTATAAGTACCAGCATCAATTACAAAAATATTTTTACAAAATTTTGCTTTTAGTTAACACCTAAAGCTAAACTAAATAACTAAATATTTTGCTCTTATTTCTAACTTTTTTTTTTTAGTTAGGTATACAAACAGGATATGGTCTATGCTTAACTTATATAAAATTAAGAACTAAAATACATAGCTGGACCATAGCCCATGAAAAGTATACACAACATGATTTTATACTATACGCTAATAGTGAACTGTTATTCACTAAACAACTAAAAATGATAAAAGTGTGTTGAAAACTGTATGACATCAGGTCCACGCATGACTTTCGCCCCTCGGGGTGTTGGATATACCTTTTTTGAATGATTTTTTTAAGATGACAATTATTGGCACTGAAATGGCCTTCGCTCAGTATGTGTCAGTAACGGCAGAAGCACGTCACGCCTACTGGTATTCTGCGAAGACCATTTGGGATTAGCCCCGAGCAAGACCACAATATTGCAGGCCTTCTTTTGAGTTTACCTGAAATTTTGGCACTATTTTATGAAATTAAGATATAAGCAGGCAATTTAGAAACTTGCTTGCTGTTAAAGATATTTCGTTGATGTCTTACGGAATGGATTATTTTATCTATCTTTTGATATAACCAAGCATCAAAACTTAAGCCTTCCTATATAAGAAGTGAATCAAAGGACTGAAAAGTTAATTTTATACACGAATCAATATTGACACATTTATTCCAAAGAAAAAATTGAGTGTTATCTTCCGTTGTGTCGTAGACAAACCATTGATTTTCCAAGAGTCATTTAAGAATTCTATTAACACCTACACAACTTATTAACTGTGTAACGAAAAATAACATCTATTCTGCCGGTAATCACGGATGCAGTGAAGCTAACAACATGTCAGGATTTTTAAAATTCAAATAAATGTGCGCAAAATATATCCGTAAATGGTTTTAATCAATGAATGACATTCATTACTTTAATGTAACATTGTTTCCGAAGAACACGATACGAATTTACGACTGATGTCAATTATTCAATCTAGCAATCGAACTTAATTAATCATAATACATTAGCGTTTCGCTCATACGCCATTATTCTAATTTGAATAGCTAACCCGTATGCGTTTGCACAGACCTCTTCGGCCATTAAACTACGGACTACCTTACCTACATTGGCGCCCAACATGTGGCCAAACATACCACTCAATACAGAGATACAGCAGGCCCTCTAGACACTAGGATCATTGACTATTAAAGTTGCCATTTATTTCTTTGTTAGCTCATACACATTAAAAAAAAAGAAATTTACGTTTTTTAAATTATGACAAGATGCTATACTGTACTTGAAAATACTTTTAAATTTCACTTAAACTTTGCAAATACTTTACCTGTTTATGTAGATGTCTATTTCAAGACCTTAAGTAAGAAAAGCAACGATTTACTTTACATGTTGATTTCTCAAATCAAACTATTTAAATGCCACAAAATTAGCAAACAGTTTCACGTTACAATATTTGGTCGCAACCGGACCACCGCCTGATAAATGACGATACGGCCAAAAATATTATTTACTATTACAGATACTACACAGTACAGTTACAACAGTATAGTACTGTACAATAACAGATACAGTTTTATCTATCTCGTCGTCAGTAGTAGTTGTCAGTGTCTTGTTAGTACATATTAGGTTTACTACGTTTTCTTTCACTGTGGTGTAGCCAAACACACGGTCCAGAGCCAATTTACATAGAAACTCGATTGTTAGAATTACGTTCGGAATAGTTATTGTGATTATTATTGTAAAGTGCCTTTGTGGGTATAATGAAATTGACCTAGCACCGCTAATGATGCCTCGGTGGGCGTTTCCAATGAGATTTAATAGTTTTGGCAGGTGAAATGTATCGCTGAATTGTTATTGGGTTGTGTAATTGTATTGAGCGTTGCTTTTTTGCAAATGTTAATCAACAAGAAGAAAGAAAAAGAAGACAAACTGTACAGGTCATCCTAAAAATGGACTTGTCACTGTATCTGCGCGGGGATAAAAGTGTGCAAAAAACTTCGTTCATCAAAGGCGAAAAAGGAATGCATTGACATTTGACACACATGAGCGGGGAAGCGGGAGACATTTGACATGTTTGACAGGTTCATTCTTATGATGACCGAGTTGTACGTTTCGAGTTTGTATTTACTGAAAAGGTTTTCAGCTTACGTATCGTAGGATGGAATTTTATTTAAGTACCCTTTTCTGCTGCTACGAACCGCCATTTACTACTAGTGCCTCGTCGATATAACTGAACTCTTACCAGAAAATAAAACTGTACAGCGCATCCAAATTTATTACTCCGCTTTTACAAGTTCAGTGGTATTTACGCGCACTATTTTACGTACACCGACTATAAAACAAATCTCGCCGCAGGACACTCGATGTCACTGTCGAACTGTTCCGTGCTAAACCACAGAGCTTAGAAGCCACAATATCATGTCATGAAATAAACCTAAAAATGTAGCTTAAGCACCGAACCTCAGATAACCACAGCATGCAAATTGATTGCAATTTCTACTACAAGTCCTGATTTACTCGCAGTATATAATTTCCTGTATATACTGAAACTGATGTGCTAATCAGACTATATTTTCTTGTTGCAAATTTACAAAATGCCGCGGTGTCAAACTTGCTATTAAGAACTAAACAAAGACTAAGAATGAACAAGACTAAACTCGAATGTTCTGTTGAGCGTACAATAACGTAGTTGAAAAAACCCGGCTAAGTGCGAGTTGGACTCGCGCACTGAGGGTTCCGTGCCAACTTTAACTGAATTAGGGATTCTTACTTCCACTTAGCCAAAATACCACAATATTTTTTGACCGCAAATATAACTTTGTTTTTCATAGTGTTTGTATGAAAGACAAAGTTATATTTGCGGTTGATAAGAATGTACTATATCTCAAAAAATGCTAGTTCGATTTCGCACAAACTAATTTTCGTTAAAAGTTTATGTTGAGATTGTTGGGAAAACAGGATTCTGGACGAAAGAAAACTGCAGAGTTTAGTGAAAATATAACGGAACGTATATTCCAATATAGTCTTGGGAGGCAGAATGTCTGGATCTCAGACAAGACTGTCAAAGACAAGAAAGGCGGGAACCAGTGTTACCATAGCTAGTATTTCCATATAAATGATACCAGTATTTTCATAATAAAACATTACCAAATAATAATTGGTTTTTGCTTAATTTCAACACGCCCCCTCAAAAAATAATTATTATTTCAACTATTTACAATCATAGTTTCCTGACTAACCAGAACATTAAAACCTTCCAAGTTCCTGGGGAAAATTACATTCAATCGTGGTCCAACATTTGTTGCAAGGATTAGGAAAACCCAGTAAAACCTAATCAGACCATATCTTAAAATTAACTTAATTTAAACATTAATTATAAACAAATTTAATATAATAGCACAAGCATAAATTACTTTTGATTTCATAACTGCTTACAAGCGGCAGTTTCTTTAACATATCAGTAATTTGTTTGCCTGAATACAGATAAAACAATTTCATAACATTGTTTTCAACTTGTTCTCATAACTGCAAAATATCATCATTAGTATAACAATTTCATTTCATTGTTTTCAACTTATTCTTATAAAATACTAAATATCAAGATACAACAATTTCATTTCATTGTTTTTAATCTCAATGTCTTATTGATTGTGTTATTGGCTACACCATTAACATTCATTTTCCTCGAAAATGAACATAGAAATAATAAGGTTCAATTTGTATACTGTTTGAGACTTTAACCAGGATGCCTCTTTACAGATTTAGTTCTTGAACTATAACACCATCCATTTTCCTCGAAAATGGCCATAGAAATGATAGGGTTCAATTTTTATACTGTTTTGAGACTTTACCCAGAATGTCTCGTTTACAGATTCAATTCTTGAACTTACTTAATTTAATACTTTAAAACATAACGCCATATACTTGGCATGCGTTAAAGAAATTATCATCATTAGGTACATTACAGTATTACTGTAAAAGTATTAGATTATTTTGTAGCCTACACATGGTTTTCGCAAAAAAAAAACAACAGTACAACCTTTTCAGTTGTTTGTGTCACAATCGGCCTAGCCGATTCTGGATATAAAGATTCCTGCTACATTTATTTTTGTGTGGTTACACTTACTCACACTTTATTTGTTACACCTTTTTGTATGTTACTATAGGTACTTTTAAATATTCAAGTACTATTCAAAGACTTTGCCACAACTTATTATTTTTAGTTGTGTTTCTAGTCTACTTAAATATATTATAATACCCACTGATCTTGTGACTTGTGATCATAATATAACATACACTAATAGAACCGATTAGGTTAGGTGCATATTCCTCACTATCTTTATTGAGAGCTTCATGGTATGATTATAATATCTATAGCTGTATTAGTTTGACTATAGTTTGCTATACCAAAACTTCTCTTTTAATAGTTTCTATGCATGTATGAACTTTTAATTTTAAGTTTGTGTCATGGTTTCAAGTAGGCAGTAATAAGTTAATTCAAGCAAATGATTTTTATATCATTTGACCATGTTTATAAATAAATTATTTTGAATTAACTTGTGAAATAACACTTTAACTATCTAGTGTTTGCTGGTCTGTACAAGCTAGAACCAGATGCCTGATATAGTTGCTTTTTACAATTGCAAGTTTCAATTATAGAACTAAAATATTTATGCTAAACACACATTTTAAATATAAATCTTTTAACAATGTGTTTAAAACCTTACATAAATTTGCAAAACTTATTAGTATGATTAGTTTTAAACCTTGCTATACATACAAGCAACTTTTGCATAAGGTTTCACTTTAATGTGTGAAATTTTCAAAACCTTTTACTACTGATTTTATGGTATCAGTTTTCTATCAAAATTAATTTGGATAGTTAGAAAAGAAACCTTGTCATATTCATTATGACTTACTTATCACATCTGATTTATGCACTTACTATTCCTTTCAGATTTTAATTATCAATTTTATCATAATTTCTAAAAATCTTTTAGATTTTTCATCTATCTGATTTCAATCATCAGATTTATTTTCACCTGATTTAAAGATATCAGATTTATTCATAAAATATTGAAATATCTGATTTCAAATCATCCGATTTTTATTTACCTCATTTATCCATAGGATATTTAAATATCTGATTTTAAATTATCAGATTTATATGTATAAGCATTTGAGCTACCTGATTTCAACACATCAGATTTTAAGTTATCAGATTTTAATTTAATTATCTGATTTCAAATCATTATATAAAATTATAAAACAAAAACAAATGAGACTCAATCGGTACGAGTGAGTATGGAAACCGTACTAGGCTATGATGCCTGTACTTATCTGATTTTGAGCTATGTTTTCAAGTCATCAGAAATAGACTCATCAGATTTTTGAGCCATCAGATTAAGATTACTCTGATTTTGGCTATCTGATTTCAAAATATCAGATTTTAAACAATCACAAACCTAAGAATTTGTTTAGCCTGAATTTGAGGTCAGTTCATATAACATCATCTCATATTTTGGCAATGTTCACTTTCATTCCTTTCAGAGTGTTAAATAAAAACACATTTAGTAACACATTTTTTATATTAAAGATATGAGTTAGATGTTACATTTTTGCCACAAAATTTTAACATTGAGTTTGTGTTCTATGAAATCACTCACTGTTTCATATCGTCCCCATCGTGTCAAAATTAAATAACTGACACTTTTGCCGAAATTAACTTTTTGTTATTTTTAAATAATATAAAGAGTAAGCTACATTTCGGTCAATTTTTCGTTGCAATATGTATGATATTCGCGAAGATATCATAATTTTAGTAACTCTATTGACCACATATTACAACAAGGTTTGTTAAAAAAGTTTCGTGGAAAAACTGAATAATTGACAAAAAAATTAAATAACTACAATTGAGGGTTTTGACATACCTGCAAACAAAATCAATAAGTGACTTTGTTGAATTTTGCCACAACTGACTCGGAAACATTGTTACAAAAATTTGTTGTGGCAAAATTGAATAAGTGCTCTTGTTTAATTTTTCATTAAAACATTGTATTATATATTTTTATCATAATCAGCCAAATGACCAGTCCACTGCTGAACTTAGGCCTCCCCCGCGATTTCCCACAACGACTGCAATCTTTACAAGGTCGTCTAAGGGTCTCCAATGTAGAACTCTTCTGCCCCAACGACCATCAGGCCTAATCCGGCTTGTTCGGTAGGCTGGAACTTATTAAACCTTCGTGCGAGTCGATTTGTGATAACTCTTGAATCAGCTTGTTGACATGGCTCAGGGCTGAGGTGGGCCTATAGTTCCTCAATAAGGTTTTGTTTATTTATTTATTTAAACTGATTTGCACAACCAGAGTTTGTACAAAAGGTGGACTTAACGCCATATGGCATTCTCTACCAGTCATACCTTTTGTCTCCTTTTTTGAAAAACAACACCATCAAACTCCTGTTCCATGACTCAGGCAGCCCTCAAGCAGTCTCTGAAGGACTTTGAGTACCGGTGTTCCCCCCCTTTTGAAGGCTCTGCTGTGATTCCGTCCTCACCAGGTGCCTTGTTGTTTTTAAGCTGTTTCAGGGCCATCCTTATCTCGTAGAGGCTGATGTCCGGGATGTCTACGGTGTAGTGTCGGGTCAGGATAGCTTTTGGGTGTCCGGCCTTAGCTATTAACGGGTTCGGCAACTGAGGTGTACAACTGCCCATAGAACTTCTCGATCTCCCTCAAAACAGTTGCTTTTGTCGACGCTACACTGCCGCCCTCCGTCTTAAGCTTCGTTAACAGGCTTTGCCCAATAGACATGTCTCTTGCTTGGGAGCCTTGTTTTCACTCTATCGGTTCTTTAGCACTGTTCGTGTTAAAGGAAGAAAATTCGTGTCGTAGGGTCTTCCATATTCGTCTTTTAATACTGTAGTTTTCAGCATTAGCGGAGGTCTTCAATGCTATAGATCGATGTTCTGCTATAAGGTCGAGAGTGTGGATCGAGAGTCTTAGAGGACGATTTTCACGACCAGGACTAAAAATCTTGAACTCCACCGTTTGAATAGTTTCCATAAACTCGTTGTTTATTTCTTCCACTGAAACGCAATTCTTTAGGCACTCAAAGCGCTTTAGAAAGCTCTTGGGATTTTGGATATGGGCACGAGTAGGTCGGAGCATGGACCTCATCAAGCAAGACCTTTCCAATTGGACATTTAAACTCCATGTGAATTCACCAGACGGCTACCGACGAATAGGTAGACCTAGAAAGAGGTGGAGTGACGATCTGTCCAGCTTTGCGAGAAATTGGGTGTCGTTGGCCGCTGACAGAGACAAATGGAAAGAATTGAGGCAGACCTTTGCCCAGCAGTGGGATAATGTAGGTAATATAAAAAAAAGTATTACTTGGTTGTGTGCCAAATTTGCAAAAGTGACAAACAAAAACTTGATAATTGCAATTTTGTTATAAAATACGTTTGTGGCAAAACTAAACAATTACTTTTTTATTTTTATATATAAAATAATAGAAAGTAGCATTATGATAGACTATTTAAATTATGAAGTTAAAGCATCTTCATAACATATCAAAATCTCCACAGTAAATTTCCTTCGGCTTGGAATGTTATCGCCATTTTTGTTTAAAAAAATCACAAAAACTCAAATATCTCGGAACTTTGGTTTTGTTGGTTATTTAATTTTGACACGACGGGGACGATATTTAAGTATCATATTCAGGGTGTCATACCTTTTAGCCGTTCAGTACATAATTTATGGCCTACTAGTATGTTTACCCTATATTATGATTTCCACCAAATTCACTTTTAATAAATACATTTATACAGTACAGTATCATTTGAAAACATTCAATACTAGTCATATGTATTATTTTATAACAAATAAGTAGTGACATAAAATAAATATTCAGTTAACTGCAGTTGATACTGCATTGCCCCAAAACATTTGGGCTAACCACATTTCATTAGTCCAATGGTATGCCTTCATTTAACCATTTTTATTTTATTTTATCATAGTAACAATATTGTAATTAGTTTAATAAACTTTTTTTTTTACTTTGCCTCACTTTTTGCAATACAAATTTATTATTAATTCATAGATCTGATTTATAGATTATCAGTTTTATCAGGTACAACTGTACTGCATACAGTAGTGAGTTAGTTTGATCACCATCAAATAACACGAATTGTGAATAGTTTTACAATATACAATTTTGTTTACAATCATTTTAGTGATTGGTTAACATACAATACACAAATAATTAAGCCCTTCTAATATGACTCTTATGTTAACTTAAATCATTCTCCCATTTATTACTAGGAAAATTAAAATTAAAATAATACTTGAGTGTCAAAACACATTTACAGTTAAAACTTACTCGTATGCATCTACAGGTTCAAATAATGAACTGTGATGAACAGTTATGCAAAACATGTGAATATATTACAATGTGACTATATCATTGAAACAATAATTTGTAATTACTCGTATAGTCACTTTAGCATTACTATAATAATATTAAACAAGTACTTATGGTTTTATAATTTGTGTAAATTAATTTGTGAATTGCTGTACCTTACTTCAGTATTGTGTCATCCTTACTGATTTATGTTCATCCTAATGGAAGAGGATTGTAAGCCCGATGAATTGTATTTGCAACACCTTTGTAGATTGTAGGATGCCTTGGAGTAGAAACATATTTAGTCCTCCAGGTTGCCATAGGTGCTTGAGTCGGTGACCAGTTGCAATTTTCCACGTTTAGTATCTGAAATGAATACAACGTGTTTAAACAATTGTTATTTTAAATTGCACTATAAGGAACTAATGAAAATTTACTTCCCTTAATTTATGTATGTTGCACCGGAGTTCTGCAAGTATGTAATTTGTTCTCCTTTTCGAATCTGTACTTGCCAGCTAGATTGCCTAATACAAATGATATGTAGTGAAGCCACTCGGCACAGTCACCCCCTCGGTCAGTCACTTCTACTGTTCAGGGTTTTATCGCCGGTTTTTTTCTGTAGGTTAGTTATGTTGACTCGGCTTTCATAGAATCTTGGCGACTCTTTCTTGTGTGTTTATTATAATATCAGTATCACTGTCTTGTAATATTATTGCGATGACTCGTATTTACAGCGTTTCAGAATACCAGGTCGTCTTGACGTAGTGGGTTACACTTTTCACACACATGAAAGTTTCTTGTTGTACTTCTTCGTCCGAACTTAATGTTTTCCAATGAAAAACTCGATTGATCCTTTTGCACTAGGTATTCTTCTCTCCGTTTAATGATTGAGTTGTATTTTTCAATTTTGGAGGTTATGGTGTAAGTTTCCGATTGGAATAAATTCACAACTTGAGAAACTTTACTTTTGGGGAGTAGAGATATAAAATGCAATTCAGTATTTTAGGAAACTACAGCACAATGCTCAGAGATAGCATGGCTGGGCCCATAACCTGTTGGGAAAACAGGATTCTGGACGAAAGAAAACTGCAGAGTTTAGTGAAAATATAACGGAACGTATATTCCAATATAGTCTTGGGAGGCAGAATGTCTGGATCTCAGACAAGACTGTCAAAGACAAGAAAGGCGGGAACCAGTGTTACCATAGCTAGTATTTCCATATAAATGATACCAGTATTTTCATAATAAAACATTACCAAATAATAATTGGTTTTTGCTTAATTTCAACAGAGATCTACATTATATATTTTTTTCAAAATGTTCACTTTCTTAGTTCAAAAGTTAGATGGGGGGGGACGCCCATTTTACCACTTTGGAAGCGTCTATATCTCAAACGTTAGACTTTTAGAAAAAATAGTTTTAGGAATCTCAACATCATTTTAAAAGACCTATCCATAGACACCCCACACGCATAGGTTTGAGTAAAAAAAAATTTTTAGGTTTTAGTTTCATGTATGGGAGCCCCCCCTTAAATATTATTTTTTCTAACTTTTTGTATCTGAATCGGAAAGCGGTGAATAAAATACACCTACCTACCAAGTTACAGCTATGTGATGCTTATAGTTTCAGAATAAAGTGGCTGTGACATACGGACGGACAGACAGACAGACAGACAGACAGACAGACAGACTTGACGAAACTATAAGGGTTCCGTTTTTTGCCATTCGGCTACGGAACCCTAAAAACACGGTTCTGTCGGGTTCGTCGTACAACTATACATATATTTAGAAAACATTATAATAAATCTTCCCACAGGGCATCCAATGTCGCTTCAAAACTGTACGGTGCTCAACCACAGCTTCGCGGGCCTGCAGGTGGATTGCGTTGAAGGCTTCGACGGAGGCTTGCCGCAGATCTTCTACATGGAGGTCTACGAGTTGCCTTCGATGATTGTAAGTTGTTGCTTTTTTGTGAAATGTTTGGGGCCTATTTTGTTTTGTATTTCAGTCAGAATCTAATAATATATTTACCTAAATAATAATGATATTTCTTTACCCAAAGGTTGTATGGAAGATATCGCTAATAGCGAACTATATATAAGACTGCCTACATTGTACATTTCTTTTAAACGAATTTGTAAATATTCTGTAGAATAAAGAGTTCTTAATCTTATCTTACCTTATTTCCTTACAACGAAGAACCGCATTGCAGCAAAATGCAATGATTTTATCAATTTTTGACTTGAGTTTTCAAAATTGAGTTATTGCAAATTATTTAACACAGGACTGCCAAAATCAAGAAGGAAGCTATAAAAGTACAGTCCTGAAAACCTGTTATTCTTAATTTTCATACAAATATCAGTGAAGACATGCGATTCGACATCGATTTATATCTCTGAAAATATAATTATTACAGACTTTCACCAAGTTAATGACCAAATGAATTCACGCCTACGTTTGTTCTAGCAGATATTATTAAATGTTTATCTCTAGGTTCGCGCCAACATCTCGTCAAACTCGACGCCCACCTTCGAGGTGCCGGGTCTGGATAGCTACACCAGCTACGCGTTAGTCTTGTACGCAGTCAACGCCAAGGGCAGGGGGGATGCAAGTACCCTCTATACGGTGGCTTTGAGGTCACCTGATAAGTATACTGGTAAGTTCTTTGAAGTGGTCAATCTTTGAAATATGTAACTGTCAGAAATTTGGGGGATCTGTTCAAGTTCCAGGCAGTTCAATTCTCACACAACTAGCTAAGTCGCCGAATTGGTATTGTGATCCAACTTTTAAAAAAAATATATCTTTTCACTCACTCATATGACCAAAATAAAAATATGGTGATTGGAGAACAGAACAGCTGTCTGTTCTGACAGAAAACTGACAAAGAAAGACCGCAATACGTAGCCTGGCCACTTTTACTCTCTTGCGGGAATTGGCTTGTATCTCAAGGTGGCGCCTTATTCATTGACTGACTTAAATTAGTTCTAATCCATTTGTTGCTGTGTCAGCAAATCAGTGAGTTGTAATTACTACGCATAGAGAGGCTATGCCAAGCAAAAAATTATGATCTATTCCTTGAAATTTCGAATATGAAACTATTTGTATCAGTTGATGACAAGTGGCGTCAATTTATAGCGCACGAGATTTGTTCGTGGTGTCAGTTTCATACGCTAGTAATAGTAGTTCAATCAAATTAATTGGATTTATCACAGGGCCTGCAAACTAATGCGGAATGCTTACCCTACGTTAAGCGCCACCTAGCAAACATCACCATTTCTTACATACACTTTACCTCTAGGAGTCAGCACATCGATACCGCTGTCGCCAATGCTGATGTCGCTCCTCGCCGTCATCGCGCTGCTGTGCTCCGGCGTGTGCGGCGTCATCGCGGCGCTGTACCGGCGGCACAGCGCGCGGCGGCTGGACCGAGTGAAACGGCCGCCTCCTGCGTGAGTTTGCTCAGCTCAGGGGGGCATTTACCTCTAGGAGTCAGCATATAGATACCGCTGTCGCCAATGCTGATGTCGCTCCTCGCCGTCATCGCGCTGCTGTGCTCCGGCGTGTGCGGCGTCATCACGGCGCTGTACCGGCGGCACAGCGCGCGGCGGCTGGACCGAGTGAAACGACCGCCTCCTGCGTGAGTTTGCTCAGCTCAGGGGGGCATTTACCTCTAGGAGTCAACACATACTCGTAGATACCACTGTCCCCAATGCTGATGTCGCTCCTCGCCGTCATCGCGCTGCTGTGCTCCGGCGAGTGAAACGACCGCCTCCTGCGTGAGTTTGCTCAGCTCAGGGGGGCATTTACCTCTAGGAGTCAACACATACTCGTAGATACCACTGTCCCCAATGCTGATGTCGCTCCTCGCCGTCATCGCGCTGCTGTGCTCCGGCGAGTGAAACGACCGCCTCCTGCGTGAGTTTGCTCAGCTCAGGGGGGCATTTCTCGTGCAGGGTGTAAACCTAAAATAATTTTCTTTATCATGGATTTCTACGCATTTTGATTTCTACATTAAATTCCTTAACGTGTGGAATAGTCATTTTTGGTTAAACGGTGAAACTCGTAATCGAATTACCACACGGAAAAAGTTCAGATGCCGCGGAACCCCGTCACTGCCTGAGCATGTGAGCGGTGAGAAAATGCACACTTTTGACTATCGCACACCTTTCATCTATAACATTTCTTAGGCGGTGACTTACAATTCCACGCGCACTTATACCCCTGTATCTGGTGCTGGTCGCGTGCTGTGTGTTTTCTCCGCAAGTGACTAGAATTTTATGAACCTTGGTTGATACAAGGTTCGATTTTCGTTATATGCGTATACTAAAAAAGGTTACTAATTTTATATTAGGCGAAGATTAGGCGTTCGACTGATGTAGAAACAGCTAGGTTAGTTTATTTTAGTTATTTCCATAGCTTGATGACCTACGGAATTTTATTGTGGGGCTCAGCTGCTGATATAAAATCAATTTTTGTATTACAAAAAAAAGCCGTGCGTGCTATTTATAATCTAAAACCTCAAGATTCCTTAAAAGAGGTGTTTCGAGAAATTAGAATATTAACTGAAGCCTCTCAGTATATTTATGAAAATTTAATTTATGTACGCAAAAATTCAGGTTCATTCACGAAAAAAGTGATATACACATGTATAATACTAGGAATAAGGATAAGCTTGCTATTCCACAATTCAGGCTTCGAAAGGTTGGTAATTCTTTCATAGGGAAATGTATAAAATTTTTCAATAAACTACCAGAATACATTGTTGACTTACCGATTAATAAATTTAAAACTGTTATTAAAGAAACCCTAATGACGAAAGGGTATTATAAAGTAGATGATTATTTAAAAGATAATAATGTATGGACTTGCATGATCACCACAAACATTGTAAAACTTTTGAAAAGAGGCATTGACAATAGTGACTGAGTTTGTTGCACAGCTTCTTCTCAGCACTAGCCCACAATTATCCTGAAGCTGTGGTAGGGTCTATGTTGGGACGCGTATAAGTGCCCCCAGTGGGTCTATATGCAAAAATAAATTACTTTTATACTGATCCCTGTCCATTATCGTCATCTACAGTTCTGTTTATTTTTATTAGTTAGGATTTATTAAACGAAAAAGAGAATTCCTAATTACATTCAAATTACAAGGAAAACATGTAATTTAATTAGAGAGTAATAAAAACATTATACTCGATCAAGGAACAACTTGAAAGGTTTCAATTTAATTTCAAGAAAATGATTACATTATTCCTGGAAAAAAGAAAGCATTGGTTCTTATTATCCTTTGGCTTTGGCATATTTTGAATAAAACGGTCTCTCCACTTTCCTTATAATTATATGGGTGTTTAAACGTTACGATTTTTATCACTAAATAGTGATTTTTATGTAGAAAAAATAACACAAATATCAGCAATTAGTTGAAATTATCGAAAGTAATTAAACTATCTACGTACGACACATGTTTCAATTATTACTTTAATCTGGCGTGCTGCGTTTCTTACCAACATCTTCGTAAACTCTTTTTTTTTCTGCAGCGCGCTATACATTGAGCAGAGCGTAGACTCTCTGTCCAAGCAAGACATGAATACGTACTGTGGTTCACCAAAGTTGGATTACTGTAGTCAATATGAGCTGAAGATGGACGGGGAGCTCGAGGAGACGGACCCTGACATCATACCTTGTCATTATGGTGAGATTTATTTGTTGTTTCATGCATCACCAAGTACATTGAATATTACATGCCTGTCGACGTAATACGTACAATGTACTGCACCTAGATAAAATGTTTTCATTTAAAATTATTGAAAACTAGCATAAAGCAGTAGCAAAGTATTTTTTTTTTAAATCGGGCCCCAATTTATACCTGGTATAAATTGGAATCTGGTGATTGAAATAAAGGTAAAATTTTTGATTTACCCACCGGCTACGTTTTTTACCGAGTAAGCATCTATAGTGCCAGTGATGTCGTCTCTCAAGATGGTTAGGGAGTGGTGACCTCGATAGTCCATGAAGTTGAATCTATGTGCACACCTATATTTCCAATCAATCACTTTCTTTATCCTAGATAAGAAGTCCATAAGCGACTTCGGTAAGTTGCCCACACCGGGCACCGACACCGACACCAGCCGCGTCTACAGCGAGCGGTCGACGGGGTTCCCCACGAGCGCTGTAAGTTTCTATTCTTAGCAATTTTCTGCATAACGCTAGTTTAAACTACTTATGATCAGGGGACCTATTTTTTAATCACTCGTTTCAATATTCCTATTGTTTCTGTTCGAAAATTGATCCAAAGTCCAGAAAAATCACACCAAATAAAGACGTCAAAAAAATTGAATTACAATTTTTATATCACTGCCGTGTGGATTTTAACTGTTTTTTATTCGAAAATCGAACATCAATCAAAGAAAATCACACGCCATATTGAAGCGAGTGATTTAAAAATAGAGTTCCAGTTAGCCCTGGGACGTCTACGGTGGATGTAGAATATTTGAATTCCCGCATCGATTTTAAAAATAACTAATAAAGCGTTTCCAATTTTGTCTTTTCATCTTGCTGATTCTGCGCTGATGACAGAAGAGTTTCAAGAAGGCCCAACAGTGTTGGAGCGTGTACCATACCAAAACTTTGGCTTTAAAACATTACAACTGCTAAACAGTTCATAAGATACACGGACGGACTTTAAAACGGCCCGATTTACTACATATTTGTTTTCAAAATTTTACGTATATATATATTTTTAATTGATTATGTTAGATGAATTGATTTTGTTAAATTTTTTTGTACAGTCGTCATCAAGCATAGCGGTGGTGAACCGCGGCGTGTGCGCGCGCGCATCCGACATCAGCGCTGCGCGACACCTAGCGGCCAACGTGCGCGAGAGTTGTATATAAATATTATTATAGTTAATTTAATATACAGTACAATGTGTTCAGTCACCGGTGTCTGGGCGCGTAGGAGGTGAAACTGATCAAATATTTTTCAAACGTCAAAAATTTATTTAAAAATAAGACCTATTTGTTAAAAATTAAGCCCTGATATTGGTAAATGAACATTATTGTTAGTTAGAGTAGGTAATTGTCAAATATTAACTTTAAAAGTGCTGTGCTATTCTGTTATCAACACCAGTGAAGTACAGTTTTATCTTTTGTGACACAGGCAGGAATTGTTCATGATAGCAATGAAATAAATAAAAACGTTTATCTAAGACATTATGATATTTATAAATGTCTTTCATGCTTCATGGCAGGTTTTTTTTATGTTTTCTTTTACGATAGTTGCTTTATATTATCAACTTAAATAAATGTAATAAGAGAATAGCACATCATTGATAAAAGGTGTTTAGCATAATGATACAATTAAATTGTACCTGGGGTTCACAGATTCAGTTCAATTAAATAAACGTAGCAAATCTCCTCGCTAGTATTATGGACAATATTTTTAAGTAGGTGTGTTCAACTACATTATTCTTTTGTTACATATTTATATAATAAAAAACAAATAAGTGGTACACAAATTATTAAATTAAACCTCACACAAAATATAAAACCAAAATATTGTATTTATTATTTCAATAAAGAACGTTTACTGTCTTTTTTGATGCAAGTAAATCAGCTTATAACCTACTTTGTAATATTAATATTTTGTACGTATAGTTCTTAATTTAAGAAAAAAAACGTGTATTTAAAGTTAAGATGTGTGGATCCGCCCAGTATCAGTGGCCTTACTCTGGACACAAAACCCGATCCAATGATTATAGCCATCCCTGTCCCTCATTCCAGCCCCCTTGCTCTGGACACAAAACCCGATCCAATGAATATAGCCATCCCTGTCACACGCATACATGGCCTGGTATGAGTGACAAGGATGGCTATAACCATTGGATCGGATTTTGTGTCCAGAGTACGGCCTCTGGCCGTGTATGCGTGTGACAGGGAAGGCTTGTGCTGGTTTTGTGTCCAGAATAAGGCTGCAGAGCCCGTTGTAGTATCTACGGTTAAGAAAAAAAAAACAATCAAAATATGTGCAACTGAATTTTGAATTTTGATTATGTAAATTAAGCAAGGCTAAGGATAATTTTCAATTTGCTATTATTATTCCCTAAATACCTATTTCAAAAGTTTTTTTTGTATATGGATTATTTTTTACTTAACACATTTTTTATAACTCATATAAAATGTATTTAACTCTGCATTTTAAAAGGCTATACCTAATTTAATATTTCAATTGAGTAAGCACATGTACTAATAAAATGAAAAATATTTTGTTCACATTTGATTGCATTAATAATGTGTACAAATTTATATTTTAATAGTGTATGATTTTGATAAATCTTTTTTTTTCTGTTATATCAATATACTTTTAATCTGCTGAATTTATTTCTGAAATATTACGTTACAACAATTAAAAAAAACAATAGTATTTTATCATTATATTGTAAGTACATTTATTTACCTAATGTTTTATTTTCGCAAATTCTAATGGCACATTTTTCTCAATGGTGAATAAAACTATTATTTTATTTACAAAATTGAATAACATTCTTCAAAGCGTTTAATTACTTATTCTGTTAACGTATTTATAACTGCATCTTAGAATAAGTGCACTGCAAAATTTTAAGGTGAAAATGTTATGATTCCTGTTGGTTGTTAAAAACTTTTCTATAAAATGTTAATTTAGGCGAAACCCGACTGAAATTATTTATAGTGATATCGTAACGATGATTGTGAATGTTTTAATAAAACAAATCTTGAGATGTGTTTCTATTTATTCGTTTTCAGGTTTCCTGTTTTTATAGTAAAATGATCAGACCAACGATTTCGAGCATACTAAGTTTGATAAAGGAAGTTGTTGCTTAATTGCATAATGACCCAGAAAGTTGCTTGAGGAGCATGATTATTTTTACTATTTCTAGTAATTTGTGAAATAATTTTTCTTATAAATCATAACTCAATAAATTATACTATGGAGGTAAAGACAAAAGAAATATATTAAATCTAGATAGTGTTGGCTTGTCTTTTATAAAATAAAAAAGCTTTCATTAACGTAAATTCATGTAATTTACAACGAAAAGTCTTTTTGAAGATAAAAGTAACAAAAGGGATGTTAAATTCAGGTGAAGGTATGGAAACAAAAAGTTAGGTTATTAATTGTATGGCATAATGGTGGTCATAATGATTTTCTACGATATGCTAAGATAGGTCTATTCAACAAAGGATTAACTAAGTAACTCTCCATCATGAATTTCCCCAAAACCCGCTTATAAGTATTAAAGTATGTAAGATGAGCATGATTTTTATGTTCAATTATTTTTATTAGAAATTTTCCATTCCTTAATAGCAATCATTTTTTTGTAACGGTATCAAATAAAGAATTGTTTGGCTTCTAAATGAAAACTATGAACTTTACTGCCGAAAATATATAATCGATAAATCGAAACGTCAATCGATTGTCAACACTAGGACTTACAGATTTGTATTCCTTAGTCATGACTTAAGTTTTTAATCTGTGGATGCAAAATCGTTCGCCCGCGTTTTAGTTGTTTTAATAAAAGTTATGAGCTCCGCCTAATGTGTTTAAGCAATTAGTTTAACTAGCAAATAAGTTGATTAAGAGAGTGAAAAGACAATTTAAAAATACAAAATGAAAGTTTGCGTTTCGATAGAACATTTATTGCAACATCATAAAAATAATCGTAACTTGTGGGTAGAATACAGTTTCTATGCGGAAATAAAAGCTTGTGAAATAGCCAGCATTTCGGTAGTGTTTTTTTATTATTTGATCGTAGTTTTCATAGAACGTAGTTTTCAAAATTGCGACTGGTTGTAGTAAGTGATGAAATAGACAATATTTCCTTAGAGTTTTTATTGTGACCGGATTCCGAGTTTGGAGTTGAAAATTAGGTATTGAAAACACGTAGAATGCAGTTATAGAAGGTCAGTGTATTTTCAACCAACTTCATTATTTAGGTTTTACTAGAATAATCTGGTAATTTAGAATGCTACGGCCGTTTGATTTTGTGTTTTTTTGTTGAAGCCTGCTTACCTGCGTTTGAGGAAAAATGAATTCCTTTATGCAGGCATAATAGATCGTTGTGTAATTTTATAGTAATTTTCTAATGAAACTTCAGACTACAATTAGGTAGGCAGATGCAGCTGTATATAGATGGTGCCATTCAAGAAGGCGCGCGCCGTTCATTTTTAAATGAGAAAAGCGAGTAAGATGTAGGACCTACGTATTCGAATCCCTCGCGACGTTGTTTTCTAACAATCTTTTGTTAACCAATGGACTCGGCTGACAGGTTGCTGAAGTAAGAAGGTGCAGTCGAGGTCACTGGCGCCTAATCACTTTCAAACAAAAGATGATGAGAGGTGCAAGCAGTTTTGGCTCTTAAGGTAAGGCGGCATTGATATTACCTACCTATACCTGACCCAATTGCGTCAATTTACGCACAAATAAACCGATTTGCCGACATCATTAACAATGCTTTTGTTACAGACTCAAAGCATGATTATTAAACTACAAACCTTTTTATAATTAGCAGTAAGGAGCTTCATTAGGCGGGAGACAATGTCAAACTGCCAATTTAGAGCTTTGAGTACTTTTGAGAACGATTCCAATACAACGTAATGACAAAGTATGTCGGCTGCGAGGCAAACAATCTGTTAGATTTGAAGCTAGGTAGGTTCGTATTAAATTGTTAGAAATACAAGTTTAATTTAAATTAAAACACAGTTATTGTGACGTATTTTACAAGTTGGTTTAGTTTTAATTTTTTGCTCGTATTTTCCTTTATTTTTTTTACTATCTGGTATTAAATCGTCGATCACAATCCTCATTGATGATGACATTTGTTTCACTTACTTGTACCTACGCACTCCAGTGTTTAATTTATTGGTTTCAATCTTCTGTTACCTATTCTTTTTAAGGTCAGTTCTCATTTTTGTTATTTTCCTAATCGATAGTATAGGTAAAGTTACCAGCGGTTGAATATTTACGATTGTGTGTTTTGAAGAAAACATACTTTAACCAAATGTCAGTAGTCAGATGTCTATATTAATGACCATTTATTAAGGTATTTTTTCTTCAAAACACACAATCGTAATCATTCAAACGCTGGTAATGTAACTTTACCATGACTATCAAGAAATTGGGCCTTAATAAGAAAACTCAATGTTTGACACGCCATATAAATGTATGTGCTTCTGTGAATAGAAATGTTCTTGACAGAAATTTTTCTTTTCTGAAATATTTTTATTGCTTTTCCGACATGACGTTAATACGACGTACAGCCTACAGGAAGTCAACCAACGTTGAAGTGTTTCACGAGAATAATATTAAATACTCGTGAAATCTGTAGAAAACGCGTAGCAACTCATAATAACTTGATAGGTACAGGTACAATAATCTACGTACATAAGTAGGTTCGTGCTTGAAAATCTCATGTATAAGTAAGCGTTAATAACTCTGCAATAACATTATCAGTAACAATTTTATTCTAAGTTTTATTTACTTCGTTCTAATATTTTCATATTCTAGTTCGCTAATCATGACGTGCGCCAGTAGCACTTATAAAGTTATAAGTAGATGCTACTTCAGTGTGTACTAAAGAAAACAGATTGTGAAAAGTCAGTGACGCGCGGCATTTGAAATGAAATTTGTTGTTATTTCTCTATGATAAAACTAAAAAAAAACTGTATTGCAGCGGTCAATACGATCATATTATAATGCGTTTATGCAAGTTAACTTTTGCTTAAACTGTCACGTTTTATCCTATCCCTTTATTCTTTCTTCATTTTATTCCACTGTAGAAATCAAGGGTTAATTCAGTGAGCATAATCTTGTGCCATTAAGTATAGTAGGGAAACAAGAAAAGACAGTATATTTAACAGATAAAAAAACTTATTTTGAAAAGATATATGACTTACTATTACCTATCTGTTCACTAAATTGATAACTGTTCTAAATCTATAATATAAAAGAAAATTGTGTTAGCTAGTTAGTGCTAATAATTATAATTATGATTATATTTTTTATGTATGTAAACTTAAAACTCGTATTTTTTTGTTTTTTGCTTTGATGGATTTGTCTTGGCCGCGAATAAGATAATAAAGGGGAATAATAAAACGAGCGAATAAAAAATAACTTGGCGACTGATGATGACGTACCTACTGTTTTAATCACTTGAGCGGTATGAATTTGAGTAAGCGAATAATTAACTAAACTAACGACGAATATTGATTAATAATAAAATCCAGAACGAGCTTACAACAAGTGGGCTTTGTTAAATCCATTTCAGATATAAAAATACTATCCGGGCGACTAAATTACTAACTGAGCGACTAGAAATACAGTGGGGGCAGCTTTCATATTAAGATATTTTAGATTTTTCCAATTGAGGTTTTACATAACGAACTACAAAAAAGTTCATTCTGAGCAAAGTTTGTGAGCTGCTGTCTTAATGATTATTGGTTACTGATATTTGAGGTCTTATGTTTTATATTCTATGCAAACTATATAATGATTATTATTAACAACACCACCACTGGAAGCAAAAATGATACCCATTGGAAAAAAATGAAAACGAGGCCGGGCTAGCACTTATCTACTAGTGATTGACTGAAGCGTCTTTTTTTAGGGCTTCGTAGTCCAACGGAACCCTTATAGTCTCGCCATGTCCGTCTGTCCGCAGTTCAGCGCAGAGTTAGGTGTTAAAAAATTGTAATTTTAACTCCTCGACAAAGTGGTGAAATAAGATTTTGAGAAATATTTTTTTAATATACCTTAGTAAACATACTTACAAAAAATAAGCAAAATAATTGTCATGTAACTTTTTGCACAATTTAAATGCTTACATACATAGTATATACGGAACCCTTCGTGCGCGAATCTGACTCGCACTTGGCCGGTTTATTATTATTTGATTTAGGTAAACGCAAATTGATTATTATTACTTTTTCGTAAAACATTGTTTAATTTAATAACATATAAGAATATTTAGTGTATCTTCAAATAGTATTTTCATCAGATGATTTTTTATTTAAATGTGGCCTCATAATACGCTTCTTCGATTAGTATTATTCAAAGCAGTTTTTGCATTCGAAACACTTCATATAAGATTAAATACCGCTCAGTTTGAAAAATCCATTTGCCAAATATTGAAAAAAATGCAGGTCGTAATGTTGACACTCAATCAAAAATTGGGTCGCTCATATATTATGAAGCTTCTCATTTTGTATTTAAAGTAACTCAAATTATTCTTTGTTAGTTGCTGATCTGTTGATTTCTCGTCACTCGCACTCAGTCGCTCACTTAGTAATTCTATAACCTAAATGAAGTATTTTTGACACTTAAAACATTAATTTACAGTCGCTCGTTTAAATACTACCCGATAAAAAATAACAACTTGTACCTAAAACCAGACCGAGCGGGACAGAGGCGAGCGGAATGAAGTTCTCTGGGATCGCTAGCTAATAATAAAGATAAATACTCAACTAACCAGCTAAAATGCCAAACGTTTTCCTGCCTTGCCTGTCTTTGCAGGTAAACAAAGAGTTATTATTTACCTACTTAAGCTAAAAATGCATGTAATGCCTTGTGCGTACTACATAATAAAGAAAGTTTATTTCGTGTTGTTACGTTAGATACAGTTTTTCGTTGTATAGCGCAACTTTGGGTTGGGCTCGAAGTTGTGGCATTTTTCTGTTGTTTAGATAACAGGATAATAGTGAACCGGCTGTTTTTTGACTGTCTGTGGTTTTCCCGACGGTTTCAATTCCGCAACGAGCCATTTCCCGCGATAATGCTGCTGTCTAGAGATTTGTTGGGTTCAACGATTATTTTTATGCTTTTTACAAATAAACATTTACTTATTAAGATTATCAAAAAAGGAGTAACGGATTTCATTACATTTTGTCAGCTAGGTATAACGAGCACAATATTGAAGGTTTCTTCGGGTTTTTAAAAAAAAAATGTTATTCCCATACATGAAACTAAAACCTAAAAAAAATTTTTTACCCAAACCTATAGGTCTTTCAAAATGACATTGAGGTTCCTAAAATCATTTCTTCTAAAAGTCTAACGTTTGAGATATAGACGCTTCCAAAGTGGTAAAATGGGCGTCCCCCACATCTAACTTCTGAACTAGGGATGTGAAAATTTTGAAAAAAATATATATAATGTAGATTTCAACAAAAACTTTCAACGAAAATTGGTTAGTAGTATTAGTTTTTGAGGTATAGCACATCTTCTACAACCGCAAACATAACTTTGTTATTCATACAAATACTATGAAAAACAAAGTTATATTTGCGGTCAACAATATTTTGTGGTATTTTGGCAAAGTGGAACTAAGAATCTCTAATTCAGTTAAAGTTGGCACGGAACCCTCAGTGCGCGAGTCCGACTCGCACTTGGCCGGTTTTTTTATTGATTTCATTTATCAAGTTGCAGGGGTTTTGGTAAACCAGGTGTGGACATGAAGCGAGCGATGTTAATTTTTTAATGAATTATCTATACTGAGTATTTTTTGTAATAAATTAATTTTGTAATAAATTAAAATCGAAAATAAATACTTATTATGTTCTGCTCCAGGAAGACAGACTATTTACATGTTTAGTAGATCCTTGATTTGCAATTTTAGTATTCTTTAATTTCTCCTAGCTGTAGACTTAGCCCTAGAAAGCCACATATTATTTACAGCGTACCGCATTTCATCAAATTCTATACTAAATCTCAGGGACGTATTGCGATTTTGTTTTAATTTGTTCAAGTTTCAGACAGTTCAATTGTGATTAAAATCCCACTCAACTAGTGACTCGCCAAAAGTATTTCTATTACATTCACTCGTGTAGTGCTGTCCCACGCGAATCTGCAGAGTGGATTATACAAAATCGCAATACGAGTTTGATTATCCGTTTAAAAGCAGAGCTGCTTAACTGCGAAAGCAACATCACAGTACGCACCATAGTCTAAATAATTGGATAGCCAGAAAGAGATGGATTTAGAAATCGAAAACAAAAACATAAATTCAATGCAGTCATCATAACCAGGTTTTCCTTTGATGTCGCTCTCTGAGTTGACTGGAAAAGGCGTATGGAAAGTGTAATAACTGTGCAGCAATCTAACACAATTCTTGACGTAGAAACTTTAGAATTTTAAAATAAATATAGTAAGCTAATTTTAATGGCTTCTAAGGGCTTCACTCGCTTAAGCAGGTATGAAATTACGTGTCATCTTTTATTCCCTTTTGCACCCCCTTAAATATAAAGGTTGATTACCAGAATAAAGTCCCAAATTCATCCCCATGATCAAATACCTACTTGGTTTAAACAATCATTTGTCAATTGACTGCTTCAAAATTCGGGGTTCAGAAACGCGTGCTAATGATTTTATAAGGGAAGTGAGATAATTTGAAGTGAACCCACTTAGTTGATAATTGGGAAAGAGCAGCAGATGGCAGGCCTTTTAGTAATTAAGCAGCTGTTAGTGTTCTTTGCCATTTTGAATCGGTTTTGACGTAGGTTTTCAAATTCACTTCTCTTGACATTGACTGGAGGTCTGAATTATTAAATCACTTTCATTTTAGATTAACCAGAACTTTCTTATTGGATAGTTCACTATTAAATTCAATTCAATATAAATTGATTTTCTCTTCACAAATAGGAAACATGCACTCAATAAGATTTAGTTAAAGTTTCGCAAAAGACTATTTTGTGAGAGACTGGTGCCTGAAGTACCTAAGTTTCAGAGAAACATGTAATACAATTTCATAGAAACAGTCATTTGAAATATTATTGTTTCTTAATTTTGTGTCGATAACTGCTAATATTGTAGCTATTTAACAATCTACTCGAACTGGTGATCGTAATTAATAAAATACTTACACTTTGATGTGGGTTTCAAAATCTAGGGTAGTTATAAATTGTATTTCTAAAAACCAACTGTTTCAGGCAAGGAACCTAAGGTAGGCTTAAAGACAGTTACTTGCCTTGAAATCTCGAAACCACGAGTATCTATGTTAAAACCAATTTATTAGACGAACAAAAGATGTACCTATGTTATTTCATTTCTAACCTCAGGGTCGAGAGTTCATCCAAATCAAAACAACATTAGTTTAAATTCGGTTTTAGCTGGATTTCTAACCGAATTGGCAAATTGCAATCATAAGCCGTTAATTTCATGTTACCCGTTGTAATTAGTTGTTTATTTACTGAAATATTTGGTGCAGAATTAATTGCTTGCTGAATACCTACTTACGGGTGCATTAATTATGTGGGGTTGGGTGCACTAAAGAATTTTAGTAAATGCTTTTATTTGTCTTTATCTTTTTTAATTTCACTACTTATTTTATTATACACTCGTACATAAAATAATGTCATGTTAGTTACACCACGTATAACTTGGGAACGGGTGGACAGATTTTCATCAGTTTTACATTTTTGGTTTTTTTTTGGGCTCAAATATTAAAATAACCATAAAACAGGGCCCAGCCGAGACGGGGTCGGGCGAAACGAAGTTCGCAGGTATCGCTAGTTTTAATTAATAAGGTGCTTTTTTGTTTACGTAACTATGATCATTTCTTCTTCTTAATTTATGCACAACAAATGTATCATATATTCTATGATTGATAGAATGTATTTTACTTTTCATTATCAACCACGTTACTAGTCCGGTATATCGCCTATTGTACGAAGCAATTAGCTATTTGGTTCTGAAGTTTACGGGAATACTAGGTACTCATCGCAATTATCTATCAATTGTATAAGGTACATAATTAACATAACATGAGAGCTTAATTATATATCTAAAATAACTTATAGACGAACCATCGCACTATTTTTAGGATTTTTTCCCGTATAGTAGAAAATAACTCGATTTTTCAGTGTCATAAATTGATTCAAATATTCGAACCGCTACTGACGTAAATCGCTAGCGACGCTTATCTTATAATAAGGATATTGATCCAGACATCTAACCCGTACCTACACAAATACGGTACCTATTATGTATGAACACGAGGAAATATCGGGTAATGTTCTCGACAGTCGGCACTAATGAAGTCTTACAGGTGTAGCTAATCTGCTTTGTGGCTGAGCTAGGGCTGTCGTCGCAATTTAACGTAGTATATCTGCCCGATGTTGCCCATAATGTTGATGTCATACTAAATTATATTAATATTGAGGTTCAGACACGATCTATCGTTGGAGTTAGACCGCTAGCTATGAATAGTGCCATCCACGAAGACGCACGCCACCTTTCATCCCAAATATAGTACATTTGTCCAATGCTAATATTTGATGATAATAATATTTATTTTAATAATTAAATGTTTATTATTAAATATTTTGATATTAATTTGCCACACACACCGCACAACGCGCTTATCTCAATCGTAAATGAACGGCGCGCGCCTTCGAGGATGGCACTATCTATATTCGTCAATTTTTATAGATCAAGACATGTGTTAAACTACGCTTTTTGGAGCTTTACCTTTCATTGAACTTAATATTAACATTTACATAATTCAGAACTATTAGTATAGGGCGACGTAGTTGGTGCAGTCTATATTTTCATATTTTAGGTAGATATCGTTTTTATGAATAATAATTGCATTAAATTTTCAAACCTGTAAGACTAAAGCAGCTATAAATAATAAATGTCTGTCGGTCAATAATGAAAATATGCGTAATTAAAATATAGTTATAAGTTTGAACTCGGTACATTATAAGTATTTGGTACCATTGTGAAGGACGGAATGAATGAAATTACTTAGTTAGGAACGCATTTTTTAATTACGTTTATTTCTAGCTTTTACTTACGTAACGAGACAAATAAAATATATTATTCTCGTATGTACCAACCCTATGGAATTTAGAAGTGAAATACTTACGTATCAGACGGTACGTTCAAATATCTCACAAGATTACCTACCGTATGTTTTATTTCATATCAAAACTCTGACACAGATTCTTAGAATTTCAATAATCCTTTTTCTTAGAAGAACAATGTGTACATCTGAAAATAAAAGATGAATGAACTAAACTGCTTATTTAATAGGTAGGTTGGTTTTGTTATTTTTAACATTTTAATAAAATGTGTACAAAGATATAAATATCTAATATAAGTTTGACGATTGTAAAAATTGGTTACGCTATATTTTGAAATATCTATTTTATTGTTGCGTTTTTTAAACTAACAATAAACATCTGTTTCCACAACAATGAAAACTCATGCCGCAACCATAAAATGCAGACAGTAAAATCGTTTTACTAGCAAACCACCACCCTCTGCTAGTAGGCTTTTCAGCAAGTTCAAGTAAGCAAAGGCTTTCAGCGGACGTGTCAAAGTTCTAGCGGCGTTGGATAGATGGCGCGTTTCTGCTATTTTACCAAGAGGCTTTCACCGGAAATTGTGTTAGAAATGTTATCCTAATTTTATCGTATTGGAGACTTCAAAAACTTACAAGAATTTTGTTTTACTTTAAAATCAAAGTTCTTAATTATTCTGAAGGACGTTAAATAAATAAAAAAAACAAATGAAATCTGCGCGAAATTATTTTTTAACTTTACAACACAGTACCGAATTACTACACTATGTCAGTTTACCAAATACTGAGTGCCAAATAATACAAATATTGAGTACTTTTTTTCTTACATCAGAACTTAAGGGTGCTTAGTGAATAAGAATAATTATTAGGAAATTACCTGGACAATGATGAGCATGTAACTAATTCCCAAGTCGATGATATGGATAGGCGCAGACAAATTTAAAGAAATAATAGATCCGGTTATATACGTAGGCCTTTTTTCAGACAGATGTTTTAACCAACGGGATACAGCGTTGTATTGTGGAGACTTTTTACCTGTAAAATGCAGAAGGTACTAATATTTTTTTAAAAATAAAGCAATCATTAAACTTTTAACCATAGTTTTCCTATCATATATTTTATTTTTATTTAATAGGACATCCAGGTTTAAAAGTGATTACAAATTATAAAAGTTTTTAAACCAATATTGGTAATTACAAGTAGTAAAAAGTTAAAAAAAAAACTTTTTCTCACCATATCACAGGTACTTATAATTTTAAAACTGTAACTGATAACAAAATAGGTATACCCATACTTTACTTACAATTATTAATTTTCGGATCTAAAGTTAGTCTGGTAGCCAAATGAAATGTGAGCCTTTGGCAGACACTATCGGACTCCGCTGTGGCGGCGCACAGCAGCCATACCGAGAATAGAGCCTTCATTTCCCGGAAAGCCAGGAATATAACCACATTTGTCACCTGAAAGCATTAGTTTGATACCCGGTTCAAAGATCAAACAATAAATAAAAATAAATAAGGAAACTTTAATGAAAAAGGGTACGAGTTATATCTTGAACTACTTATTATAAATTTTAAAATTACTACTTTATTAATAACAAACAAGAAAAAAAAACTAATACAGAAAAACAGACTAACCCCCTTATTTATAATAACTCAAACGATTTGTTTCATAAAACGATAACGCCTTCTATCAATAAAAAAAAGCCTCATTATATCACCCTGCACTGCCGATTTCACTCATGCCGCGTATAATTTGCTGTTGGGAAATTCACCTACTTACAAACATGTTTACTTTCTCGTTTTCGTACTTTCTTAAAAATATAATATTATAAAGTTTAAACACTTACTGCATAGTTGGAGAGAACAAACACCACCAAGTATGAGACAGTTTTAAAAAATGTTACACATAACATTATAAGAACCTGCGAAAATATTTTTTGATTTGTTAAACATATTGTAACACTACATAAAAATACAACAAAAACTTGCGAAAAATTAAACAATATTTCTACTTACTCGCATATAATATTCTGCACTCAGATTGTCAGTAACAAGAAGAATGTCCCCATATATTTTTGTGCCAATAATTGGATCTAGTTTATGTAGTGTGGATAGTTTCAGTGTAAAACCTTTTATCAGCACAGTATAGAACATCATTTCTGCATCATGCACTGCTGTTCCAAGGAATAATGTTAGGAGCAAACTTGGCGTACCATCCAGTATAAAAAACCCAACAGAATCAGTCAATGTTATAACAATCAAGAAAGCTAACGCTGCATTAACGTTGTATTTGAATCTTGATACATCATTGACTTCTGAATATCTTTCGTCGACAATGTCTAGTATTCCGAAGGCTTTTCTCGATCGGGCCGTGAAAGCCAAGTATATCGTTTCCCATCCTGATAGAAATTGTATCACTCTTAAACTCATCCGTACATCTTCTTCAGGGTAAAAGATATCGAAGATGATCATACTGACAGTGGAACAAGTGACTGCAGTGAAGATAATGTTGCAAAAAAACGAAATTTTAGCATCGTTGATGAGAAATGAACGGTTTATACAGAAAAAATGTTCAAAGAAGACGAAATATTTCAAAATCGAAGTAGTTTTCATTGTTTCACTCAACAAATATAGATCAAATAAAGCAAAAGCCAAACGTTCGAACACTAATAGAAATCAACGGGAAATGTATTTGAAGCTAACATTTTAACATGATGACGTATGTTAAATGACTGCTTTCAATTTGATTTCCCTGTGGAATTAACGCATGATAATTTGAACCGATTAAGTTTCAATTTGTGAAGTACCTACTTTGATGAACGTTGTGATTAAGTTTTTACGTGGTATTTTTTTTTATAAATAACCAGACATTTGGCCCTTTATGGATCAAGGTTAACTAATAACACTAAACACCTTAAGCGTATAACTAATTCTTTGGCTAGACTATTTGAACATGTTCAATAGATTTGTATTGTGAATTTATGACCGAATTACTATACCTAATGGCCTGCTTAGTTCACGCGCCATTATTTGTATTACCCTAATTGAGATCAAGATAGCACGATAAATATAATACTACTACGTAGTAAGTAGTATACATACTATACGACTAGAAGATCGAAGCCTATAATCCAGTTATAATGAGATAGATTCAGAAATCAGATTATACCATCGCTCATAGATCGCTTATAGCGATAATACCGCCTAAATTGTACATTTCCTTTAAATAAATTTGTTAATTCACTAATTTTGTGTGCAATAGAGTTATCTATCTATTTATACCATTTCGCTGTTAGCGCTAACAAAAAAATAATAGTATAGTAATCCTGTAACGTCCCACTGCTGGGCAAAGGCGTTACCTCAACAATGAGGTAATTTGAGCCAAACTTCACCACGCGGAGTCAGTGCAAACTAGTGCGAAATGGTGGAGAGGTGTTTGCAAAGCAAGCGACTTACTCTTCTGTCAGATGTTATTAAGCCGCCCAAAGGGCAAAGACTAACGGCTTAACGTGATTTTCGAAGCACGGAGATGCTCGTGATATACCTACATCACCTTCCTAAGCACATGTTTCAAAAGTTAATTCAATTATTTTTTGGGCTGATCCCCAATGACATCAAAGATAGGTTTTTTGCAATTTAGCTTAAAATATTATTCCCATTCGTTATTTCTTTTGTATTGTATGACTTATTTTCACTTTGCCTTACCTGTATTTTTAAATCTTTTCTTTACTCCGATACCTCTAATCATATAAAAAATATGAACCGTGTCCGTGTACACGATGTCGTTGACGCAATTTCGCGCTGAAAGGTGCTAATTTTCCATACTGAAGGGACGCCACTCAAAGCCCGCCAATTTTCACCCTAATTCAGCTTTTTTGCCAGCACCTTCGTGAAATGTGCTTAGAAATACGTGGCGCGTTAAGAAAATATTTAATATAAATATGGTCTTTCTTTATGTAATAAAGCATTTAAAATATATGGCTTCGTTTGGGGATTCACTAAGGTTTACAAAAGATTGAATTAACTTGGCAACTTGTATATAAGATTACAAGTTGCCTTTAATGTCAAAAATTGCAATGCATCTGAAACAGTGGACATTGTTAATTTGTAAGCCTATCCTAAACTTATGATTCTTTGCTAACTTAGATATTATGCCATAAAAAACACAATGTCTATCACTATTTAGGAGTTATGTAGATGGTAGGCACTGAACTGTAATAGGTAAATAAAGAATGCAAACACTTACTTTGTTTACCAACCGACCTTGCAACAAACTTTATTTTATATGAAAGGAAAAACATGTAAAGTTTACAAACTTATACACGGTAGTACAGTCTTTGGTACCTTTAAACACGATACTTCTATCAAGTTGTCCCTATCGTTCATGCCTGTAAGGAAGCTTGAATGAACGTGACGGCAATATACACAACTACGCAAAGTCACAGACACAGCAATATCACCTATCACCTCTAACATGCATAGCAATGTTGCCTCTCCAGTTAAAATCGCAAACAAGCGGGCGCAGGCGATAGCTTTGTGATGCAAATACAGTCTTCAGCTGTATCTAGAAGCTGAACGCTGAAAAAGACACTCCAACGGACGTGGCTGGAATGCTCAAGTTGTTTACTGTGTTAAGGGTTTAAACACACTGATGGTTTTAGAGTTCAAGTGAATTAAAGAAAACATCATCAGTTAGGACAGAACATTCTAGATTAATACTATGTTTGGTACAGCGAAGGATGTCGACCGTATAAAGAACGCAGGATCACACTGAATGCAGACCGCTTGCGACAGGTCGCTGCGGTAAACAAAGGGGGAGGGATATGTTATTTTCTTCTATTTATTATTATATTCTAGCATACCTAACAGAATGTCGAATTCGATCTTCGATCAATCTTACCCAGAAAAACATGCTGAGATTTAATTGCGTAGGCCCAGGGTAGATAACCCCTTGGACCCAAGGTGCAGCGTAGGACGTCCACCGACAAGATGGACGGACGACCTTGTAAAGATTACAGGATCACGCTGGATGCAGACCGCTTGTGATTAGTCGATATGGAAAACTATGGGGAAGGCCTATGTTCGGCAGTGGACGTCCTCTGGCTGATAATGATGATGATGAAAAAGCTAACATCCACATAATAAGCCAGAAACGAATTCAGATGCCTACTGCTTTATTCTGTGACCGCAATTTTAGTGACAGATAGGTAAAACATAAAATATCCTCACAAGTACGTAAATATTTTACGATACGATAAGATACGTTCGCGGTCTCTGTCGCCTAGCCACTTTCAAACGAAGATTGCTTGCTCACAGCACAAAAACGGACGTCTTTTTTTCAAACAAAGATGACGCGAGGTGCAAGTGGTGGCGGTGACTTCAGTAGTACAAGCGATCAGGAAAATCTTACAAAAGAATCAACAGGGTAAAGTTGAGGCGCTTGTTCGTACTTTCTCTGTTTTAGGACTACGGAAGGATGTTTTATTTTAATGAAACTGTTTTCGACATAATAATCACATAAACGCACATCATCAAGAAAGTAAAAATTCTAGTAGCCCTTGTTCTAAGTAGGTAATAATAAAAAAAGGTATCAATATTTAAATATAATACCAAAAAAAAAAAAATCCAGACTGGAGCTTTTTAAGATTCCATCGATACTCTTTGGTGCTCTAAATTAATCGCGAAGTAATAAAAGTTAAGGGAAAATAGAATACGTCCTGATAATTTTAAATTCTTCGAATCATTGGAAGACTCTGAATAATTAAGCAAAAAATTGAGGTGGAAGGATTTTTTAAGTGAAAATGTAGCTAGCTATTGTATCGACGGAAAATTGGTCCGTCGTTCCAGAGAGTTTTATTCTCGCGTTCTCGCGCACTGAGGGTTCCGTGCCAACTTGAACTGAATTAGGGATTCCCACTTCCACTTAGCCAAAATACCACAATATTTTGTTGACCGCAAATATAACTTTGTTTTTCATAGTGTTTGTATGAAAGACAATTAGTTCAAAAGTTAGATGGGGGGGGGGACGCCCATTTTACCGCTTTGGAAGCGTCTATATCTCAAACGTTAGACGTTTAGAAAAAATGGTTTTACGAACCTCAATGTCATTTTGAAAGACCTATCCATAGATACCCCACACGTATAGGTTTGAGTAAAAAATTTTTTTTTGGTTTTAGTTTCATGTATGGGAGCCCCCCCTATAATATCATTTTTAATTTTTTTTGTACCTGAATCGGAAAGCGGTAAAGACGTTACACCTACCTACCAAGTTTCAGCGGTGTGATGCTAATAGTTTCAGAATAAAGTGGCTGTGACATACAGACGGACAGACAGACAGACTTGACGAAACTATAAGGGTTCCGTTTTTTGCCATTCGGCTACGGAACCCTAAAAAGAAACCATTTTGTTCTTAAATAGGTTATTTAAAATAATTTTAATTTCATGCTTGAGTTTTCTCGTAGCGCAGGCGTTTTGGTAGAAATACCGAAGTTAGGCAACTAACGGCGGGGTCGATGTTTGGATGGGTGACCATACCGACCATATAAGTGACGTATATCACGAGCATCTCCGTGCTTCGGAAGGCACGTTAAGCAGTTGGTCCCGGCTAATAATCTGCTTTCACTTTAATAAATAAATTCATACTAAACAATTTGTTTTTAGCAAAAGTTTCAAAAAAAAAACAGTCTCAACATTGTAATTTCTGTTTATCATTAATTAAATTCATCGATATGATCGAATTAGGAAGTGAACGAGCGGCAGTACCTTCCTTGTTGCTATAAATCCCAACGAGTGTTTAATCATGAGTCGTTGGCAAAAGTTTCTACTGGTACAGTTTGTTCCTTGTTATTTTCCAGCTGTTTTCAATGAAGATTTGTCGGTTTTAGTCAGTGTTTAAACGTTAATTTGGAGCTGTCATTAATCATGTGCGGTATGCTCTAAATATTACCAAGTTCGTACGAGTCAGTTACAGTTTAATCGTGAATGTGTATGTTATTTGCTATGTGTTAACAAGATGATTTAGTTTTTTTTAGCATGTTTCTTAATAAAATTGCCAATTAAATGCATACGCGTACCATTACCTCAATTGCTATGTATCTTATTCTCGATTTTGAATGCTACAAAAAGAGTATATAAAATCTAAGAAAACAATACTTAAGTCACGCTGAGATGTGTATTACGAAAGTTAATCCAAGACCATGGTCCGTTGCGGAGGTATGCATACAATATTTCCCCGAGGAAGACCATACACCCAGTAAAACGTGACCTACCCTTCCCCTCTCTTTATATACCAAGTCCTATAACCAAAGGGGAAGTGACGACGAAGTTAGGGGTCAAACAAAATGGATGTATCTATTAAAATCATACGGCATGAACTTCGAAAGATGATAGGAAGGAAAATTTTATGAAGACTTCAGTTTTTTCCACGTTTTGATGGATGGAGTGATGTTGATATTAATGGTTGTAGAATTTAGTAAGGCAGTTTCGCATATTTTGTGCCGCTAATCCAGTCACAATGCCATCGTTTCCTTTGATATAATGGCAGTTAGTAGTTGTGATGTGCGCGTTCGCTCAATGATAGTGGACCTGGTATAATAATGATAGTTATTTTGTATGAATATTCATTTATGGTTTTGTATTTCTATTATATTATGGATGCTCAACAAACTAATACTGAGAACAACTAGTATCTAGACAAACCTGAAATAAGCTTTAAGATACTATTAATAAATCAAATATGTGTTGTTATGAAAAATAAAAATAAAGACACATTGCGCTATCTGTAAAAGTCAGCCTTTAAATCAATTCCTTGCTTGTGATTAGCTTTGGATAATGGTTTCGTGGCTTGTAAATAAAGAATGTAGGTATTTAAAAAAATGAACCATTCATGACTATGAATATTATATTGAATACAAATCCTCAAAAATGATGTTGATAATACTGAGTTTTATAAAAATCCCTCCAAGCACATAGGTTTATACACCCATACTTATCAAACAGACTATACACGAGATTTTACTTCAAGCCATAATAACCCCACCATCACTGAGCTACATTACTTACTATAGACCATTTTTCCTAACCGTTTCCGTAATACTACTACGTACTAGTATGTCAATCGCTTTCGCGGAATGTCATTACAGTATTTTAAAAATCTCAGCATTTTACCATGAGCCTTTAAACAGCTCTACCTCTACTTTTGATTTGCCCTCCTATTTCGACGCGTACATGTATAAGTTCCATGTACAGGGTTACCTAATTTGATACATTATCTGAAGGGGCAAAGGAAGAGCTCATTGGCAATAATTTTTTTCATGATGTACTAGGGTACATAGGGCCTAGCCGATAGTGATGATGACTACTAAGATATTCAAGTGTTTGTGCTTGCACTGCACAAAAATAGCATCAAAATGGGACATTCACTTAGGAGCCATTTCTAAGTGAATGTCCCATGTTTCCTCATCATTCATGTGTTTTGTGTTTTGTTATCCCTAACATTTTAACACTTCCTCCTAATAACAATTGTAATAATATTCTATAACTTTATGATTTGCACGTGAACTCTTTCAATGTTGGTTTAAAATTTTTCATATGACAATAAAACTATTGCAATTATGCTCTACGTCTACCCTTCGAATCGAATTACCGGTAACCCTGCATAATAAGCAGGGCAGTTCAAAAGCTGACATTTGACAGCACTAAAAAATAAACTTTATGTTAATTCTGACAGTGACATTACAGCAGCGTTTGCCCAGCTGTTCCACCATATCGAACTGTTAAAACTAAAACGCATCGCTATCGTTTTCAAGTTATGTATTCACCCTTCTGGTCGTTCGCCGACCATTACTGACCCGTTTTGCGCCATTCCTGTCCGCTCTGCGCTCTATATGCAAATTTTGTCCAGATTGAGCCACGCCAGGAATTGTGGGCTAAAAATGCCCATTCACCCTTCGCTGGTAATTAAAACGAAATTGAAAGGGGTGACGTTTTTTGGTTATTATAATAGTTGCGGTCTTTGAGGGCTTTTTGTGAATTTTGATGAAACATTTTTCATGTCAATAAAGGAATTCCATTCAAGAGAAATATGTCAATGATCGGATGATAAAGAAACTTTAAAACCTGTTTTTACTTTTTCAGGTGCTGATGTTGAGCTGTTCGAATCGGAGTTGGAGCAGAAGCTGAAGAAAAAGTTGTAGCTGATTATAAGGTAAGTAAATATTTTTTATCAACATTAATGTTTTTGATCTTATCGTCATCTTTATTGTTATGTTTGTGGAACCCATATTGTTAATTCTTACTTGTAAAACTATTTATAACTCCATTAATAAGTTCACCTTTATTTATTTGGTATAATGTAGCCCATTTTCGAACATTGTCCGCTTCTCAAATGCATCTCATCAATAGGCAGCCGAGAATCTTTTGAAAGCGTTTCTCAAAAAGCGTTTATTCATCACACTCGCTTCGTTAGCGCATTCCGGTCGTTAATGATATAAGCCGGCTTAATGAGCAAGTGGCACAATGCAAACAGTAACAATCGCAGCTTTTGATGATGGTGAGGTGAGAGAAGCTTAAATATGACGAAAAACATCTAGGTACTATCTATTAAACCAAAAAATACTGAGACATGCATGTAAAAAAGAAAGTACAGTTAGCCTGTAAGCATCCCACTGCTGGGCAAAGGCCTTACCTCAAATGTGAGGTAGTATGAGCCATACTCCACCACGCGGGCTCAGTGTGGATTGGCGGAGGGGTGTTAGCAAGGTTGGTCACCTTGCTGTCAGTTTTTATCAAGCCGCCCATAGGGCCTCTGACTTAGGCTTTACGACTAATCTCAACGGATATTAGTCGGGACCAACTGCTGAACGTGCCTTCCGGAGCACGGAGATGCTCGTGATATACGTCGCTTATATAGTCGGAATGGTCACCCATCCAAACACCGACCGCGCCGTAAGAAGCTTAACTTCGGTATTACTACCAAAGCGCTGCCGCCACTGCGCTGCCACCACATGAATGAAATCATAAAAAAATAACTTAAACCTTCGTATTCAAAAACGAAACCGCTTCCTTGAGGCAAGAAAAGGTCGATTATTTCTAAAATCTTTATTTTAGCATACTCGATCTAGTTAACTATGCAAATAGCATAGGGATTTAAGGAGTGAAAATGTTGGTTTGGTATTGGAAACTTAAATATTGAACTTAAAACTTGATATTTGAAAATATTAACCGTCTGAAAATTTTATTATAATACTAAAGAAAGAGAATCAACCCATCTAGCCTTTTTTGGGTGACATTGTTAAAAATTCTACACAATTTTTAAGACATAGGACGTAAAAATTAGTTCGAGTACAATTGTAGCAGTCAAAATGTTACTTATAAATTCCATAACCCTAAACACTCACACATGTCATACAAATAAATACAAAACTCCGTAAATACACCACAAGAAAATATACTGCGAAATGGCCCGTCGTATTATTGCCACGGAAACTAAATAAAGCTGAAATATTGGCAAGAACTACCGTATCCTTCCGCTTGGCCGTATTAAAAAACCCATTTTCCGTTTTCGCCAGGAAAATGCTTTATAGTGGACGCAGAACGTTACGTTAACGCTGAAGAAATTATTTTGCGCTGCCAAAAGCTGGGAGAAGTAATTTAGAAAATGTTTAGTTTAATTAAAATTTGAATGTTATGGCACTGTTCATGGTTAGTGTTTTATGTTGTTTTATACTTTTATATCGTCCTAGCTTAAAATGAGCGGCCTAATCTTATGAATTTATTTTTTTGGTTGTTTCTTGAAGAATAATTAGGGTGTAAGAATAGATATATATTATTTTAAGTTGGCCGAAGGATCTTATACATACAGTGCAGAAACGAGTTTACAAACGTCTTCAAACCTAACACATTTATTCAGGAATTGTTCACGAATCAACAATATCCGAGAGAATCTAGAGATCAATTTGTTGTATTTTTTTGTTTTATTTAACACCACTTCGCTTTGGCTGTTTCTGCCTCACGCCATAGTAGAGACAACTTTAAACATAAAGTTTGCCATTTGTATTTTCTTTTATCTGTGCAATAAAAAATAAAATAATAATAACGATATCCGATCAAGTATAAGTCACGCATAATATTTATTTATTGTTTTGTAAGGGGTACTTAATAATTGCTTTTCAATTATTCACGCTTACCTAAGTACCTCAATAATAGACCACGAAATATTCGCAACTTATCATGGAGCCGATTCGAAATGTATAGTTCCAATTATTGGACCGCCGACCGCCATCCCCGTATCTTCACAAAGAGCTTTACAAGTAGAATGTTTAAGAAAACATTTCCAATTTCCAGACTGGCTCAGATGCGCCACAGTCTAATATAAAATCAGAAGGCTTAGTGAAATACTCGTAGGTATTTAGTCAATTCGGATTGTTCGATTTAGAAAACAATATGAAACAAAGATCGCATATTATGTTACAGTGTCGTAATTTGTTGTACTTTCATTCTCTTTAAGTTACTTGTCTTTATCTTATAATTATTCAAAGCAGTTGTTCCTATAATGTTACTTACTTACTTAATTAAAACATGATGTCACACCCAATGGCCTGGCCTTGGTAATTTCTTTTTTCAGACTAAGTGTAATTTTGCTTAATAATATTACTTAAACTCCATTCATCTTTGCTAGTCCAACAATGTAAAAATTTGTAATTTTTAAAATATTATCAGAAAATAAAATAAATTTACTATTTAATTCAAAAAGGTCTTAGTGTTGAACTATGAATTAGCTATTTATGTTGGAAGTTTTGTGTTCATCTTGTTTTAAAAAGAATATTTTCACTAAAAGGAATGTCAAGATTGTTTACAATGTTGGACTAGCAAAGATGAATGGTCTTTACTGATAATTGGTTAACTTAAATGTGATGATGTAACTAACTACTGATAGTGTCAAAAAATAAAAATAGAAACGCTTCGCATTCATTACTTACATAGATTATAAACTTATTGTTCTTTTCTATGCTGTGGCTGTAGTATAAAAAATAAAATGAATTTCATTTCGCCGCTCCCTTTGTAAGGAAACAGTGGTATTTAATGCGGTAGAGTGAAAGAGGACTAGTGTCCCAGTTATTTTTACGCCGACGGCACTTGTCTCGGCTTTTTACCGTATCGTTTAGAGAAATAAGTTACCTTTGTCGAATTACACGTCTTTTAGACGAGTCGTGAAAACTTGCAGTTTATATTGGAGTTTATCTATACTAATATTATAAAGCTGAAGTTTGTTTGTTTGTTTGAACGCGCTAATCTCCGAAACTACTGGTTCTAATTGAATAATTCTTGTTGTGTTGGATAGTCCAGTTATCGAGGAAGGCTTTAGACTATATAAAATCACGCTACGACCAATAGGAGCAAAGATATAGTGGTAAATGTGTAAAAAACGGGAGAAAGAAGTCACTATTCCACGCGGATGAAGTCGCGGGCAAAAGCTAGTAACAGATAAGTCCATCCTACTAAACTTTCGTTTACATTTTGGTAATCCTGCCGTTGTGTATAATAATATAATGCAGGGATAATCGCCGGCTGGTGTCACAATGCTTTTATATTAATGGCCAAACGGGCTCCTGCATATTGGCTTTGGCCCCATGTACGCCTTCCAAAGGTCAGGGACCATAATAATAATAAAATTATTTATTAATAAAGCAAAGGTTTGGTCGGGGACTACTTATTTAACGTATGTATTCGCAGCCAACCACCATATCTGGTGGCCTCTCACTATCCGCCACCTGTGACTCCGCTAGAAGCATTTAAGCTCTGCACTAGCTGAGGTAATACCATTATGGAACATTATTATTATCAATGGTTTGTCATAGGGTGGGCTTATAGTTCTTCTACAGAATGGGCACCCCATCGTAGACAAACGACGTTTACTCAAACACATGGAATTATCTTTCAGGCATCATCTGTTTTTGTTAAGACACACGGCTACATGGAGTGGGAAACTATCAAGCTCCCATTGATTGGTTTGACCACTGAGGAAATTATCTGCCACCAAGCTAAGACCGTGGCAGTTTTAATTAACACCTAGACTTTGAATACATAAATAAAAAAATATTTTTAATACTTATTTATTTACTTATTTATACTTTATTGCACAACCTTAAACTGTACAAAAGGTGGACTTAACGCCATATGGTATTCTCTGCCAGTCATACGTTTGGGCTAAGCAGAAATGATTGTGGTTGGTGCGACAAAGAAATGAATTTAATTATTAATAAGTAGGTAGATTTATAAATTCGGAATACAGAAACAATCTATTACAATAAGATAGGAATCAAACTCCGTGTCTTACGCTATCCAGGCGTATGCCTATACCACTCGGCCACCGTCACATTAACAAGCCTGTTGATGTTTTTAATATTCAGTTTGTATAGTGACAAAACACGATAAAAACAAAAATCAACTATGTCGATGCTGTTGGGACCTCCGACGTAGAGGATATTTATAGGCACATGCAAAAATACATGACTTTGGTAACTTATAAAACAGTAACTACTAATTGCTGGGCAGTTTATCGAGTTGTGTGTCACGGCCCGTTATCTCGCGACCACCGCTCGAGTGAGCTCGTGACGACGTCATAATCGCGCGTATCGCGTACACTTTACTTAACGCGATCACTTTGCCGCAGACGCTATTATCTACCTCAATTGCATTCGTATTGCAACATCGCAACGTACGATGTAATTTTTTCAGCTCCGACGTAGGCGAATACTATCATCTGACCGCTACTTATTTAAAACTTAGTTTGGCCACATCATCATCATTATCAGCCAAAGGACGTCCACTGTTGAACATAGGCCTCCCCCACGGCTTTCCACAATGACCGGTTGTGAGCGGTTTGCATCCTTACAATGTCGTCTGTCCATCTTGTCGGTGGACGTCGTACGCTGCGCCTTTTGTCGAAGGGTCTCCGATCTAGGACTTTTCTGCCCTAACGGCTATCAGTTCTACGCGCTTTGTGCCCTGCCCACTGCCACTTGAGCTTACTGATACGCGGGGCAATGTCCTATGTCTATGTAGTTTGGCCACACAACACGGGGATTGAAATTCCATTGTATTTGCTTATAAGTTATGTAATATCCCTGCTGATTCTTATTAACGACAGACTTTTGTCGGTAGTTTCGAGGATGGGTTAATTTGGTTGATTGATTTCGAGAGCTTTGAGGCATTGACGGTTAGGTAAATGGTTGTGATGGCCCGTAGGTTAAGTTTCTTTCAAAATCATTTGATACAAAGGGACGCTTGAATTCAGTTCTTGTTTATTGCTTAGTTCTTACTATACAGGGTAAAAGTATTTTAACCTTACAACTTCAAAAAAGAGTTTTCAAGAAGCATCTATCGGAACACCGACACCAAAAATTTCCTGATAAAGTGTCCTTTCTTAAAATCATGGGTTTATTTATGACTTTTTAGTGCTTTTTGTTTTTGAAGTCGGTTTTTTACAAGTGTGTATTTAGAACAAGTTTTTACTTTACTTTTTGAATGGGCCTCGTCTCGTCAACTAACGAGAGGTTTGTTTCTTTCATTCATTTATTTTGCAATTATTAATTTGAGTATCACAGGTTTTGAATATCAGCAGACGACTTCAGTCCCACAAATATGCTTTCGTTAAAAAACTATATCACTAATATCTTTGTTATAAAACATCATACAATATCTCTTAAGTACGAGTATACACGTTCCAAACAACTAAAACATTACATACTATAAGATTCTATAAAGGACAAGTAAGTCCCAATACACCGATCAGTTACCCCATCGATCTACAATCAGCGAAGTTTGCTATACCTAAACAACTATTACCTGGATCCTTGATATAATTCCCCGAAGCGTGGGAAAATGACCCTTAGATACAACTTAGGAACTTTGGGATAGGTAATTTTGGCATGGAGGTAGCTGAAGTACTTGAGAGAGAATTTACCGTGAAGTACTTGGTTTGGTAAACGTTTAGTGATATACAATTGGGATAGTTTATACACAAAAACAATTGCTAGTGTTTTATTACAACTATTCAGACACTGATGATATTGTAGTATTTTTATTTCTCTATTTATTATAAAGTATTTTTTATCGAAGATTTTTTTTATTTTATTATCCAGGGTCAATATTGGATTGGATATTGGATTTTATATGCATTTCTGTATCTTCCGTTTGGTAGATATTTTATGGGTAGATATATCACTGGGTTTTTTTTTTGAACGGTGAAACTCGTAATCAAATTACCTCACGGTAAACAAAATCGATTGAGGCGAGAATCGAAGCCCTGGCACCTAACTGCTTTCAAATCGGTCGCACACATCATGACACAAAAGCGGAAATTACTCCAAATAAAAGACGAGACAAGGCGCATGCGATTTTGGCTCATAAGGTGGTTAGGCGGTAGTGACCTCAATAGTACCATAGTCTGTGTGACCTTATTTTAGCACCATTTAAAATGCACAATTCACTGACAAGAAGACCAACAGAGGCTACATCCATCTTATAAAATAGTATAAAGGATAAGGCACAAAAGAGGGACACTATGAAAACTAATGAAAAAGCTAATTTTACTAGCACTAGTAAGAGTTCAAAAGTAATTTGCTAGATGGCGCCCGGGGCCCGCCTCTGGCCGGCGTCTGAGTTCAGTTGGGCAAGTTGGCGATGAACTGACATACTTCGTCCGTTAAGGGCTTGGCCACACTGAGAGGCTGTCACAATCGGCTTCTTGAGCCTATAGGATCATTTTTAGGCACACGTACCATAGAAATCAGCGACGATGCGTTAGGTGTACTGCGCGACTGCGGATTCGAATCCCGCAAGAGGCAAATATTTATGTGATGAGCACAAACTTTTGTACCTAAGGCCCAATTTCTTTATCAATATTAATGTTAAAGTTACATTAGGTACCAGCGGTTGAATATTTACGATTGTGTGTGTTTTGAAAAAAAACTACCTTAACCAAATGTCAGAATGGCAAGTTTAATGACCATTGGTTAAGGTATTGGATGTTTATATGCATTCAAGTTTTTGATATACGTCCCCGTCATTATCGTTGTCTGGTATTCGTTGCACAAGGAAGGAAATTCCTTAGTTAGAAACTTCTAAAAAGTTGTCTAATTGGTGTGTTGACTGGCGAATATTTATTATTTATTTAAAATATTTTATATTAAAGCAAGCAAAGTGGAAATCATTGTGTATTCAATATCGTTTTATTAAATAGATGAAGAATGGTGCATTTAATAATGTCCCTTTACCATAAGCTCTTACAGCGCTTCTTTTAAGCTGCCCTATTTGTTTGACAAACCTATTATAAGCTAAACGTTAATTAACGTTAATTAATATATCAAAGCATTTTAAAAGCAGGATGTAATATACGCTGAGTAATGATGAGCAGCGGCTGTAAGTTTGGGCACTAAATGCACACATAATTTGTCACGTTAAAGACTTGTTGATGAAAAAAAAAAAACAGTAAAATAAAAAAAATAAATTAAAAGAGTGGCAAGATCAGTGAGACAAACCCCCAGACATTTTGTAGACGAAACCTTTTCAGTGGAAATTCATCCACTTTTATGATTGTCAGAGTTATAGAAAAAAGACTTCATCACGTTTTATTATCATGGATTATGATTTAGCTGACCGTGGCTGAGATCCAGTTGTAGCTTTGTCTCTATAACCTTCTCCTGATAAAGGTTTCGAGACCTGCAGAATATCTTTTGTTGCCTGCCTTTATATGGCAGGATAATTCCTAACATTTCTTTTTTCCGAGCCTACCGCCACAAGTTGTGAACTGATTTTATCCTTGATATTGATTTGAGGACGTTTATTTACTTATTCCTTGCAGTAAAAATACTCAATCTCGAAATCAGCCAATAAATCAACTGTACCCAACCTCATAACTTTTAACGTTCGAAATAAAATCCTTCCATCGAGTGGAGCTCGCGATGCAAAGCAGTAGCAAATTAATAGTGATGTTAGCATGCATATCGACTATTTATAATCGTGAGACGCTTGAGTCTAGTGAAGTGGGTGTAGGGGCAATTTGTATGCAAATATCGATGGAACTCGAGAGCGTAGCTGTGCGGTGGCACGAGTGTGGAAATACTAGCGGGGATCGCTTATGAACTAACAATTTTAAACTATCAGTTAAAAAATAATTTCATATATAGGATTTTAAACTTCCGCGTTGCATTGCAATAACTATTAGACATGACGGGTCTAAACGCGAATAAAAACTCATGAGTTGCTATTACTCACTGCTCGACGTTTCGGCGGTATTGCAACTGCCGTGGTCACGAGTCAACTGGTGGATTGCGATTAATTTCATATGTCTGGTCTTCTGCAACGGTAAAGGATTTGGCACACTGGTTGTGGTCTGCGGTCCGGTCCATACAAAATTGACCCGGACCACAGACCGCCACCAGTGTGACAAATCTTTCCAGATTTGAATTTCGGAAGGGACATTGTATCGTTTTCCTCATGACGAAAAGTTGTACTGATAATGTAGATCGTACTTAACGTAATTTCAACGGTGTTAATTCTGATTTCTATTTCATACTCTAGCAAACAACGTGCATAGTTACATTTGGGCTTCAATGATTTATGATTCAACGATTAATGATTTATATTTAGCCCGGATTTACCCAGTATGTATTAATTATCGAACATTTGTACCTAAGTCATGGATGTTACATGTATTTAAGTATTTATGGGAGACACCCCCGTCATAATCGTTGTCTGGTACTTCGTAATACAAGGAAGAAAATTCCTTACCACAACACCAGACAATTGGTGTGTTGTCTGGCGCATATTTATTTATTTATTAATAAATGAAAATGGATGTAATGAAGTGATGAAATCAGATTTAAATAATTTTAATAGTAAATCCAACGTTTTAAATTTAGATACTAAGTTTTATATTAAAAACTATTTTTATTTAAATTTTGCTCTTTAAAATTGAAAACTGACTAGTATTTAATTGTTTTTTTTATGAAATATTTTTTCGTGTTTGGATAAGTACTAATAACGTAAACTGTAAATGTATGGCTAGTCAAGAATGCCAAACATATGCCATATAGCTGAATAAATATTAAAAAATAGTTTCACACATTGTCTATCCTTCTACGTGAAACGTTATGTAAATGTTTCACATACAAAATATTTTAATAGAAGAAGTAATATTGCAAGGAGTTTGCACCACACGCACGCAAGATAAACTTTGTTCGCTGGTCATATATTACTACGCGAGTTATTGCTGACTCGGTTATTAAATTATGCAAATATCATGTTTTAAAAATATTTTCGCGTAAAGTACAGGGGGGGATACGGCTGTTGGCTCTGTATTGGTTTCAAGTTGCATGAAAAGTTTCAACGACAGTAAAAACAAAACAGATGATTCAGTAAATTTTCGTTATACCGTCCTGTCAGAAAAGGCAAAGTTAGTTAAATTAGCTTTTAGATTGATTAAAAAAAGCTTGTATCAAATATGTCTTCCACACTTTACGTAGTCACACGTTCCAGAAACTACTATGTGATAAGACTAGAAGACTAAAGCACCCAGAAAGGTAATTGTGCTCAAGAATTTCTTATCTCCAAAACACATAGTATCCAGCTCACGTTCCTGAGTTTATCAGTCCCCAGTCCGATTGTCTCTAAAGTGAAATTGTCCCATACATTTGTTTGCGCGGACGACATTTGTCGTACGACTAGACATTTGGAATGTATCGACACTTGATTGATGCAAGACGGTAGAAGGGTTATGTTTGGTTACGTTGGGTGCTTCTTGATTTGTAGATCCCAACCTTGGGAGAATTTGTTTATAAATATTGAGTTTATGCAGCTATAAATACATTGTTTACTTCGTATACTACCCGGATATCATAAGAATCGACTGGTCAAACATGTCACGTTCCATCCGTTTCCCCGCTCACTACAATCAATACAGTAATTTTTGCACACCTTTCTCACAGCACAGCGACAGGTCTATTCTTGCTATAACCGATGTAATATTATTTATATCTGATTGCCGTTTAACCAGCACTGTATTAAGTTCCCAGATAAACTTGGAACTAAACTTAGTATTTCAATTGTTTATCTTCACTTGCCTACCTGTATTCGTCTCGCAAAATACCAGAGAATGCTTTTAGCATTAAGTCCACCTCTGTAAACCATGATTTGTGCAATAAAGTCATAAAATAATATACCCCGTCTTCAAGATACGCACTTTTGAACCCAACAAAACATATCTTCCAAAGCCGTATGAGTGATTCCTCACTCGCATTCACTTAGGAGGCCATTGGGCGTTGTCTCCCAAATAAATCAGCTGTTCAGATGCCTCGACCGTTATAAATTTGTCGGTCAAGAAATTGGTTGGACGCGTGATGTATGCGTCCGTTGTACCTGTTTGGGTTAGGGAAGACGAAAAGTATTCGACCATTATGAAACAGCGCTAGATGGCACGAACTAATGGTCTGATTGGATACAATAAGTGTTCGAGGGATTAACAGTCTTACTACAAATCATCCGTTAAAACTGGTTTTAAGTCATGTTTAGTTAAAATCTGTTTTAAATTTAAAAAGGGTTTAAAACAGTGTTTAACATTTTGTACCACAAATAGGTTTTTTGGTAGTGTTTAGCTAAACATCAGTTTTAGATACAAACATTCATTCATTCACTCTCAGTTCATTCATTACATTTCCTAGTACGCAGGTTGCATTCAACACACTGCAGAGTAAATGAACAAAAGCTTCTTGAAATGATGGCTGAATAGTATTAAAACCGAAATCTTTAAAAAAAAGTAGTGATGACAGCAGAATGAGAAGAATCTGATTTGTTTTGACTTTTTTACAGGAGTTTGTAAAGAAAGAGCGCGTTTTCAATTATTCATTTGTAAAAAGTCGTATTTTGTTGTGTGTTGACTGATTTGTTTTCAACATGAATCAAAAAAAGAAAGATCGCTAGGATAATTGGACAAAAAACGAAAAGGTAAATCAAATGGATAATAATAACTACCACATAGTCGCCGTATGTGGGGTTTGGAAACGTGATAGCATTGTAATTGTTTATTTTATTTCAGGATATCCTTATACAGCTTATAGAAAGTTCGAAAGACGTGGTAAAACACAGAAACACGGATACCAACACAAACCGTCATAGAGTTGCTGAGTGGAATTTGATTTTACAAAAGTATGTCTAGAATAGTGTCTAATGTCTATAAAGTACCGGTGCGCGGACTTGTTTTGTTGGTTTGTTGATTAATAAATTAATTGTGTGATCAATAAATTAATTGTTGTGAAATCAATCATCCATAATATTTTCTATAGGAAAGCACGAATTTGATTTACCGCGAAACGAAAGTCAAGTTGTCAAATGTCAATCTGTCAATTTTTTGAGGTTAAACACAAGATAAAATAGGGGGGAGGGTGTTTAACTAAAACACTGTTTAAAAGAGTGTTTTAGCGCCAAAAACTGATTTGTGGTAAGGATTTTCTTAAAATCTTGTTAAACAGTGCCTAAAACTTTGTTTAAGTGATTTGTGGTAAGGCTGTAAGTTTTTCTTCATTCGCCTTGCCTTACCTAGTAGCATATTGATCTTAGCAGCTGTTAACTTATGCAACGAATCCCTTCATTTGAAAACATACTTAGCACAATTTAGTAACTGTATTTCTTTCCCAGTGATGCCTAAAATGTAGATGAATACTTGTTTCTTTAACGCTGCGCCTATTTTTTCTGCCTGTTATACTAAAGTGTGAAGACTCGTAAATGATGCTAAAAATTAATACTACTTTAAAAAAAAACTTTGTTGAAATAAAAAAAATAAATGTCAAACGACCACAACAAAAAGTATTTACGGCCGGAAACTTTTCGGACGGCCATCGTTTATCTCGTCACCGTAAATACCTACTCAACATACTGGCCAACGATTTACGAGGGCAATATTAGTCTTGATGAAACCGGGTGGGGGGTACCCTCGTATTTTGTATGTAAAAAATTCGCGCGATAACCGGGGTCGGACCCTGCTTTGTCAACGTTCGTTATAGCAACAGTGCGTTTGCGAAGACATGTATGTCCTTAAGTGAGGTAGGTTCATAAAATAAATCAAATAAATATGCGCCTCACAACACATCAAATATCATGGTTTCGAACTTAGAAATAGCAGATAAAAATAATGACGGGGGGCGTTTCGAATATAAATACCTTATTAATAACTATTTTTAAACGTAATAATACTATTTTTAAACGTACTATGTAATAACTTATGTAGCCATTTATATTGTTTTTTAAAAACACAGAACGCAGGCGATTTTGTAAATTGGAACGGATGATGTAAAATTAAGTTTTTCCGCTGATCTGTCAAGTAATCAAGTACCTAATACTTGATTTGTAAATAGAACTAGAAACACTAACTACGATTGCTTCTCTAATTATCTCGTTATGTCATGCTAATTCGGAAAAATAAAAATTTTAAAAATAAATAATACATTTTTATTTTTCTTTCCAGGTAAGTCTTCCCCGTCTCTGCTCCAGAAATTGGTGAGTTCATGTAACTATAATATTTCAGGAAGGTAACACCATGGTGTGTTGGCTATTTGGGTATCGGTCCCTTCATATGTATAGCTTCAAACCTATACAAGAAGCAATGTATTCTGTTGCGTTTTTAGGATTATTTACAAAATACGGCTTCTTTCGTGTTACAATACTCAAAGATTGTTTAGTTATGACGCTTTTGAAATGCTCAAAAGTGATTTTTTTTTTAAATAGTTAACTTAAAAATATTTTTAGGTAAATAACAGAACTAGTGTCGTGATAGGACGTCAAATAAGTATTTTCATCTGGGCGTACAGTCGTGTTACCTTGCTACCATACGACGATATTATTGGAAAATATACCTAGACAATGTTATATTTTCCAATGATGTAGTATCGTTATTGGAACATTTAAGCTGCTTTGCAATAATGTTTTTTCGATTTACGGGGCAATATTTAAGCTCCTAAACTAAAATAGTATATCTTGCGGCTCCTAAACCGGTGAACCGATTTGGACGCGTTTTTATTATTATTTGAAAGCTGTTTTTAAATTCACTACCTAATGTTGTGTGCAATAAAGAGTTATCTATCTATCTATCTGTTTTTATAGCAATGTATAGTGGAAATCAAAGCAGCCATCTCGAAGATAATAAGCTTTGTCAATATTTTGTTTTATCTGCAACGGGTTTTATATTTTAAATTGAATGTAATAATTAACATATTTCTTTCCAACCATTATTACCAGAATCAATAACAAAAATTATAAGCAAAAAAATATCACACATGTTCATGAAACTCTCCACAAAAAAGGGTTTTTATATATTTTGGTTTTTGTTGTCTACACAATATCTATATAGTCCATCAATTAATTGTACCTACGAGGTATATTAGCTTTATCTTTCGTTCTGAAACCCGAGAAGGTACTAAATAAACAGGAGTCTTGTTCATAATCAACAAACTATTTTCGGTATCGTAGTTCAAACACTTGGATCAACTCGTCCCAAGTTTGCTTAAAGCTCATTCTATTACCCAGCTACGGCATAAGCCTTGAACATTTGATTCTTTAGCTCAGAGCTAGACCTGAGAAGCCTTGCTTTTAATAGAGACCGCAATTATACCGTAGCGTAATAACATTGGTAGAGTTGTTAATGTAATCAAATTGATATATTTTCTTAAATAATTACTCTTAACACGTTCCGGGACAGTGCCCGCCTACAGGCGTGAAAACAATAAAATAACCTATTGTGTCTGGAGTAGTGTCCCGGAACGTGTTAAATTGTATTCGACATATTATAAAACAAATATGACAATCGGTTTCCCCTACCTACAATATGCTATGATGCTAAAAAATGCTATCTATACCGCTACGAAACGTCTGTGCGTGCTACGCCGTAGCATTTGCTACGAAGTGAGGTTGATTACTATGAAATTGGTTTTTTGACTTGAGAATTCGGCATCTAACTTTATGTTATGAATGTATGTATATGCTTGTAATTAAAATGAATTTTGATTTCGTCATTCATTTTCTTCCACAGATTTATATTATTTTATAATAGACATGCTGTTCAGAACACATTTTTGTCACAAAAAATGACAAAAATTTCTCATAAAATGATGAAAGTTGCTCCATCTGGTCACAACTTAGTGGTTTAAAAAGTTCGTTCTAAGCCTGTCTAGTGTAACATGGAGTTCGTTGTTTTCATCATAACATCTTTTTTCGATTTTACCGTAGTTTGTTAGTTCCGACGCGACGGTGTGAGCGGCGGCCTCTCGAGTGTTTGCCGACTCCGTCGCAACTCGTCGCGAGCGAACCTTTTGAGACGGTTCGTAATGTCGATGACACTAGTCATGTGGAGGAGGCGCGTGTTTCTTATGTTTCATGTCGCATCCTGATATTAGCATAACTGTATTTAATGGTTTATTGAAAACTTTTTTTCACCGTTGCTTTTTACAAGTGCATTTTATATATACAATAACATTTTTTTATAAATTATCATTAAAAAGAAATTTAACACAAAATTACTTTTTTCTTTCGTATAAAACGAGAAGATTATTTTGTAACGCCTATGCGAAACGCTTGCGGCAAAGTTTAAGTCAGCAACTGGCGTTAATACTACAACAATCGTTCGCATGCTGCAGCGCTGCGGCTGAACGATACTGACAAGTGCATACTTGCTCAATAGCTATAACATCTAGTTCTGCTATATCACTGCTGCATGCTAATACATACGTTGGAACACTAACAGCGGTAAAGTTTGGCCTGCTGTTAAACAACACTAGTTAGGGTTCCGTACCCAAAGGGACAGAACTCTATTACTAAGACTTCGTTGTCTGTCCATTCTTCCGTCTGTCTGTCGCATAGAAATATTAATGTCCTTTCTCTGATCTGAGGTCTGTCACCAGGCCTTATTTCAAGAACCGTGTGTGCTAGACAGTTGTTTTTTTTTTTATTTTAAAATTAAATTTTTTGCCAATTTTTGCTCGATATCCAGGACAAGAGAAACTAAATAAAGGTAATAATGTGAAATTTGTTTGCCTATTAAATGGTACGAAGTCCTTCGTGCGTGAGTCCGACTCGCTCTTGGCCGGTTTTTATGCTTTAAGCGCTTTAACTGCTCATCACGACAGAAGACAAAGCGCGATTGCGATGCGTACTGCGACCGCGGCCGCCGACGGATTAGAGTAATAGCGCTGAATACCAAGTGGAAACGGACTGGGGACTTGCCAGAGATTAATGAGGTACAGGAGTTATATGGGATGACTAGCGATCCTCCGCGACTGCGTTTGCGTGTATTCAGCTTACTCCCACCCTTGCCGTTATACCGAGATAGGCTGTAGTCTTCTCCGATAATTATGCTAACACAAAAAAAAACCGTTCAGAATTACCTGAGCAAATCTCTTAAGTTTCTAAGTATTAAGTAAATTTTTGATTGCTATACAACGCAGCTTCTAAGAAAATGACTGTATTGCATAATTTAAGTAGGTTTTCCAGGTAAAGTTGTTATAAAATAACAAAGCATAATGCTTACCAGTTAGATTTTTTTATTTTAGGCAAATAAAAGACAACGTTTTGCAAAATCCTTCAAACTTCTTCATTAGTGGTATTATGTACTAGCTGAAAAAGTTAACCCATTTCACGCTTAGGATATCTGTCAGCTGAATCCGACAACAATTACAAACAACGACGTGAAGGGTTTATTGGTACATAGAAATATATTTTACATAACTTTTTTTTGGTGTACAATTTTCGGCAACAAATTGCCAACCGAAAGTTTTTTAACAATTAGAAGCGGAGGTAAGAGCTTATAGGATTGTTTTGTTCTAACACAGATACACGCGGTGAAACACAGTGAAGGCGAAAAACTAACTATCGCGTTTTTAGTTGTTGGTTGTACCTTCTGCAATCTCATCTTTGACGACATTGAACCGCCGCGAGGCTCTCACGTCCACCGCGGGAAGAACAAACAGGATTACGTCAAGTGCGCCTTCTGTCTTCGCCTTTTTCGCAGCCGTGTCAATTGGCGAGCCAATTTAATTGTTTCTGAACGTGTGCTTTTGGAAACTTAGCCGTTAATGTGGTTGTGGTCTGAGGCCCACTTGAAAGCTAGATTAGCTTAATCAGCATTTATTTATAGAAAGAAAGAAAGATATAGTTGATTATTGTTTTTATAGTGTTTTGTCACTATGCAAACTTAATAATATAAATTGCACTTGTAAAAAGCAACTATGACTCAGTGACAGACGAGGAATCGAACCCAGTGTCTTATGCTATCCGGCATATATATAGGCATGCGCCCGAAAAGCGTAAGACACGGGGTTCGATTCCTCGTCTGTCATAGAGTCACGGTTGCTTTTTACAAGTGCAATTTATAGTATTTATTTACCATTTCATCTCTGTCTACCTCAAAAAGCTCAGAAACAGAATTACTATTACAACATTGATGATGTAATGCAGCCTCGAGCTAAAGAAAGCATTTGCAACATTCAAAAGGATTGCCAACGTGTCGGTGGCTGGGCGGGCTAGGCATTCGCCTAGATAGCGTAAAACTGACACAGTTGCTTTTTGCATGTGTGTGTACACTTTTCAATATTGCTTGTATAGTATGGACTAACATCGTCACCCACTGGATGCCTACTGATGGACGTCGTCCGAAAGGCAGACCCAGAAAACGATGGCGAGATGATCTGGATCACTTCTGCGAAGACTGGCCAGCTCAGACCAGTAACCGCGACCACTGGAGAAGTTTGGGGGAGGCTTTTGCCCAGCAGTGGGACAGTAATAGCTAACTAAAAAAAAAGTGTCAAAAAACAAATACAATTAATAATTCTGCCAAAATATAGGTGGAATAATGTCGTTATTATGTCATCGGCACCTTTTACGGTTTGTGACTAGTATTTTTTGTCTTTATGTAATTTTATACTCTGGCCCTACTTAACATCCATAATTTTCACGTTCGCCTCCATCTCAACTCTCCAGGTGATTGTTCAGAGCATTTTCTTTTAACCCTGAGAGCCCATTAACGTCTTTACTAGAGGGGTGTGCAAACAGCCCGGTGGAAAAAAATAATTTCAATGCAAACCCGGGCGAGAAAGGGTTAAACACCCGGCCCGGATGCAAATTGCTCCCGGGGGTACAAGAGACCCCTTTTAAAATAATATACAGCGGGTAGGGTATAATGTAACTTGATTGTTGTAGCATTGCTTAAAGGTCGGTTGAGATGCCTAACTTTACCTATACTAGAAACGTCAAATGTTGTCAAATATCATACAAAAGAACATCCTTTTCTAACACCTTCCTATTCTAGCACCACATCTAAAATGTAAAAGTTAAATTTTCATCAGTCTGTTAGTCCGTGTAGGTTACTCGATCATTATGATTAGACTTATGAACCAGACTGACGCTAGACTAATTATATAACCGTTTAGCCAAGACATTGTTTTGAAATTCAAAAGTAAATTACCTGACATAATCTTTGATTAAAGTAAAATAGCGGAAGATAGGTGACGCGCCACTGAAAGTGGACCGCCAAAATCAGGCCCCCGTCGCCTTAATGCCTTCAATTGCAATCGGGATTGCGTGCGCGGGTGACATTTATAAGACGTGTGACGTAAGGAATGTGTAGTGCCATTTTTTAGCTAACAATTAGTATGACATGCCGTATCTTCCGCTATTTTACTTTAATCAAAGGACATAATATAATAATCTGTTCGGATACTATTTACAGTGCGCCTGCCATTTACTTGCAAACGCTGCTAATGCTTGTTCCGACCATGTCTTTCAAGGATTGCAATCGCATCGCCATCCCATCGCAATCGCTGGCATGTTTCATAATAACCCTACGGGTGTCGGTTGCTTTTTTGTGATCGGATATCGGTTTCATGTTTTTGAAGGACTTCGGGGTACGCGTTTTTCACTATACACCGATATATCTGGTGTTTTTATACACATTTTTATGAAGGTAGTAGGCGTTGTGTTCCTCGGTTTATGTTTTTGTGATCTATCAGTGTTAAATACTTGTGATATCCTCTATTCTCTTGTGATTATAATTTTATATAAACATCTGATCAAAAAGAGTTTAAAGACTGATAGTCAGGCGCAATAAATCCTAGGCTGCATCATCACATTCCATAAAGTTAGATTACAGCGAAAAATCAGGATTTTTTAAAAAATAAATAAAACCACTTTGTAAATGGTTATCACAATACACATTTTTCAACATAGATAGATAGATAGATAGAAAACTCTTTATTGCACACAAAATTAGTAAATTCACAAATTTGTTTAAAGGAAATGTACAATTTAGGCGGTCTTATCGTTACATACCTTTTTTTCGCGGCGAAATATTTTATGCGTATCTCGGTTCGAGTATTTACGAACAATAATGTTAACCAATCAAAGTGAATTACCAAAAAGCAAAACAATCACATCAGACCAATTGTTCCATTCGGACATGAGAATACATTTTCCATGTTTCATACGTCGCGATCGCAATTTTTTAACTTTATATCTATTTTGCTGGCTGTATCCAATATTTGAGAGCTGTAATTGATCAGTTCAGTTATTGAAAGCTGCTCCAATTTCCACGCTGACTGCTTTCGGTATGGATGCTGTGAGGTAGGATGCACGCAGAATGCGATGGCTAGCGATAAATAATTAATAAATGATAATAAAAATACACTTCACTCACTTCATTTTTTTAAAGTATTTCACTCAATGAGTAGTATTCGCGTAAACATATTATTTTAATATTAAAAAATACAAACTTTATCTACCCTCTTTTCATTTATAACACCACTCATAGTAGATATAGCAAACAATTTCAAGCAAGCAGAGGTGTATTATTTAGGTGGACACGGTAATTTAAAAAAAGTTTAGTGTATTGCGAGCTTGCAATATCTTAATCATGATCTGTTTAGTGTATCCAAAAATAAGCTTCAAGCTGTAAACTAAAATTTATCAGGCGAAAATGCATACCAAATTAACTGTATAAACACTACATCTTGAAAAGTTTCTGGTGAATTGGTATTAAACCGTCAAGCATATGTAAACGAGGCACAATAGGAATTCCATTGTTATGCGGTGTTATGCGCATGCGACCGCTTCGTGGTTGAGAGATTAAGTAAAAAATATCTGTAACATTTTTGAAATCAGACAGTTACTTACATCACCTCGACCATTCGAACGCGGAGCTATCGAAAGTTTAATTAAAGCGAAACGAATAAGGTGTAATATTTCTCGCGATATCGCCTGGCTGCCATGCTGGAAATGCTAGAAATAAAATACGTTACGACATTTTTAATGTGGGAATAAAAGACGGCTGCCCGCTTTAGAGATATGGCCTAGTTTTAATGAGGTATTTGCAGTTTCAATACTTCTCATGAGTGCTACGGGATTGTGCTTTATGATAGAGTAACGTGACTTATGAACATGATTCCGTGCTATTAGGTACCTAAATTTTACTTATCTTATTTATGATCCAATGCATTTTTTTACTCTTCAAAAATATTCACCACCAACTTCCTGACTCCAAGCTGTTCCCGAGTATTGAAGACAGAAAAAACCCAAAAACTAATTTTGGCCCGACCCGGGATTCAAATCCAGAACCTCTTGCGTAACAACCAGAGAAGTAACCACTATACCAACAAGTCAGTCAATTCAAGTTCTAAATCAATTGAGACCGCCTGGGTCGGGTTTCTAACAAAATTATGCTGTAAACAATACAATTTTCTTATCTAACTCAGTTCAAAACCTCCTTACAATTAGTTTTATAAAACGAAACTTTTGTAATCTTAAAAGTTAAGAATAATATTATTTATACTAAGTATCGCAAAGCAGGTCATCGCCTTGCAATTCAGTATCGGAATTCCATTATGAATTTACACTATTTTTATTCTGCAAAAGTTTTCAAACCATCTGTACTATATTGCCAGGATAACGGCTGCGCCTCTTTTTTATTTTGACACTCGACGTGAACTAAACTTTGACCGTTCTAAACAAAGTTGTCAAGTGCCGATTCTCACCATCTGCTCTGCATGTACTGAACAGAGAATATTATGTTCTGTGTTGGATAAAACTCGTATTGTTACTAAAGTTTCGGTATTCATTATGTAAGTTAAGGAGTTGTATACAATACTATAAGGAACAGATTTTAGATGATAAATATACTTTAAAAAAATCGTCAGCTGCTATAAAAAATTGACAATACAAAGTCAAAAAAAAAATACTGTATTAATTTGTTTTGCTCAATCACTAGATTGGTCAGCTATAAAATTGTATGGCAAAATAAAAAGTTTTGATTTCAATGCTAGTCCAGTACCTACAAAAAGTTCTCATATAGTTATTCTCATAGTTAATATATTATAATTATTATTATTATTTACTTGTGTCTTTTATTTTTTGTGTGTGTCAAATAAGTAATTATTCTATTCCACCTTAAACTGTTCTATTCATATTTAAGTATCTGAACCACACCGAAGAAGAAATGCATTTGATTTTGTTAAACTTTGTTTACTATAGCAAACAGTGAAAGTATCAACCGAACAATAACTTCCAGTGCCTGCGCTCAGTTCATGCAATCTTCGATGAGCGATTTAGCGGGTTTATGGCGCGTCGCTCCCCTACGATACCTACGACAGACATCTGCGATACAGGTGTAGAAGGAATGAGATCTCTTGACACTTGCATGAAAATAGAGGATACTATTTGACGACGCGTTTGGTGTATTGGTTAGCGCTCCTGACTATTACGCCGGCCGTCGCGGGTTCGAATCCCGCAAGGGGCAAATGTTTGTGTGATGAGCATGAACATTTGCACATAAGTCATGGATTTTATATGGTAAATGGTAAATGTATTTAAGTATTTATGGGAGACGCCCCCGTCATTTAATCGTTGTCTGGTACTTCGTAACACAAGGAAGAAATTCCTTACCACGAAACCAGACAATTGGTGTATTGTCTGGCGCATATTATATATTATTATATTATAAAAATTATAGATGATTAACGAAAAATTTTAGTAATATTTGTGGGGCTCGGAGTTTCGATATTCTAAATACGCAGCATTGATTTTACTTTTGGTTGATTCAGCATCTTCTACAATAAACAAGTCTTTACGTTCTTACATTCATCTTCTGCATTCCTCTTTCAAACTCAAACGTTCATCTCCTTTCTCGCTCTCTCTCGTCTGTCATCTCTTACTTCTAACGTTCCGTTCCACGTCTATATCCTACATATTTATCAACTATAACAAGGTAGTTGCTATAATATAAATTAGTATTTATTACTATTTTAAACTTTGGTATGTTGTATTTTTGTACAGATAACTATGAATACTATCAAGGGTTATTTCTTCTTCTTTATTACGTAAGTTTAAAAAAGTTAAGTTTAAGTTTAGCCTGTAAGCATCTCACTGCTGGGCAAAGGCCTTACCTCAAATGTGAGGTTTGTATTACATAATAAACATAAATAAATATGCGCCAGACAACACAACAATAGTGTTGGTTTCGAATCAAGGTATGTCTTGTGCTACGAATACCAGACAAAGTTAATGACGGGGCGTCTCCCATAAATACGTAATTACATATAAATGGCAGTATTAATATTCTAACACATATTGCAGAATACGGAGCGTTTTTCTTTGCTAGTCGAATATGATAAAAATCTTTACAACTAGTAAATTATTTCTTTCAAAATAAGATAAACACAAAACATGTAACCTACATTGGTAATTCATCGTTAAGCACTGTAATCTTTTTTAATAAAACATATAATAAATTTTATTAACCTTAAATTATTTTAAGAGTTATAATTAAGAACATTGTTTAAAATTACTGCACTAAAAAAACAAACTATTACACCAAAACATCTCGATCAAGACAGTTCGGTTGGACTATAATTCAAGCATTGCAGTTTTTTGCGAAAATATTCTTAGTTTGTCTTGGTGTTATCAAATAACAGTTTTCCACCCCGTATGCTCGGCAGATGAAAATTAAGTGCTACATAAATAAAGATACGGAGGTGTTACATCGTTTTCTTGCAATATGAAAAAAATGGCGAAGATAGAACAAAAAACAGAGATTTGTTTACATAAATTCAAAGCACTAATAGAATTTTAATCAATTTAGAAAAAAACAATGGTCAAGTAAACAACTCGCATACATTTTGTATTTAAGATACACTTAAATTACACCTGTCACATAAGTAATGTAATATTTCCACCTAGTAAACAAAAATGAATTATTGGGGTCAAACATAGGCTCATGGTGATAGGCAAAACTGTTTATTTAAAATAAATATGATGCGTGCCGGAGTTGTCAAGGAAGATGATGAAGAGGGGATCTGCAGGGAGAACTGGGTTAGCTCTTTATGTGAATAGGTAATATTTAAATCATACTAACAAAACTCTTCAGCTAGTTAAAATCGTTTCTGTTTATTGAAATCTCAAAAATCATTCCGATATAAAATGTAAATACGCTCACAACAATTTTAAACCTTTAAGCTGCTGTTTAACGATTCGTAGTTATTTTAACTGGTAAATGTCGCCATTATTATGACCGTCATGCACCATTGTCACTGCACACTATAAAAGGATTCGTTAATGAACAAAAACGCACAGTGGAACAAAAGTGCTCAAAGTAATTGACGTGGCGAAATGAGAGATCGCACTCATATTTCTACGTCATTGCCTCGAACCGAATATAAATTTGAATAACTGTGCAAAGGGATTTGTACTTAATTTGAAATTCAAATGTAACGGGAAAATGTAGCCCCGTGAAAACACAGAAAAATGTACCCATCCAAATATAATTAACATAAAAAACGTTGAAATAAACACGTTTTTCGGATCGCCGATTCTTTCTTGTTTTGGACTACTCGTGTTTGGGATTATTTCTGTTATCCAATGAATAAAAGTCGGGTCTTTAATGTAACAGGCTAAAATGGCTTATACAGGGCCGCCATCTTAATAAAGCATATATTTTTAAGATTTTTCCGCTACTAATTTAATACATTGAGATCCCGAAATAAAACTTTGCCTAGGTGCTTAAACCTTTTTCCAGACTTATAAAAAATTGCTAGGAGAAATACTTTCACTAAGCGTTTTTTTTTACTTCTTGTGTATTCTAAAAATTTATAATCCTTATTTTAAATAGATTTACCTATTTGTCTACAGTTGTTTTTTATTACATAAAAAATTCTGCATGTATGCATACAAAATACTACATACACAACATATTATTGATAAGGTCTAAATAAAACATGAAGTTAGAATATATAGTATTTTCGTGTATTTCATCTTTAAGAATATAAATATGACACTGAGAGTGTCTAAAAACATTCTAAACCATGAAGTTAGAAATAAAAAAGAGGTTTATCATTAAATTCTTTTTCTATTACCCTTTCCATTTTGCTTACCAATAACTTTATAACGACTGTTTTGATTTTAGCATTCAATAATGATGAAATAAAAAACCGTGTCTAAACACTGCTTTGCGATAGTAATTATTTCCCCTTCATTACTTTGCTATGGCATACCGGCTGTTACAGTTGTCATAAACCGTTTAAAGTCTCCATTAGGCTCCATTATAATAAAACAATTTTATCCTCAACAAAATCACAGCTCAAATGTAAAAGACAGCTAAGGGTTCAAATTAGCCATTTAATTTGGTCTAAATGTGTAGCGACCACACTATTAAATATTTTTCATCAAATCACAAAAAAAAACTTTGTCGAAAGGTTAAATAACACTTCAATTAATTTGGCTCGCAAGGAGTTATATAGTATAAGGTCAAATCGTTTTAAGTGATAATATTTTAATATTGATATTTTATACATCATAGAAACAGGACACTATCATTATTTTTAGAAAAAAAATGATTTTAATTTTTATTATTTTCTTTGACAAAGACAGTATCATTTTTAAAAACTCTGACAATTGAAAAAGTTATCTACGTCATCGGCTTTACCTCTCTCAATTCAATGGCCAAATTTTTTTTTTCTAATCTTAGCCTTAATTAATATAAAGCTACTGATTCTGATAAAATGAATTATTATTGCTGACATTTAGCCACATTCTAAGACAAAGGACATTACTTCCCTGTAAAACCACCAGGTGGCGCTCGAAAAATGCTAAGACAAAATTGGTATTTTCGTGTATTCATTAATTGAGGAGAATGTTTGAATCAAGCCTAAAAAAATGCAAATATTTTTTAAAGATTTATTTAAGATTAAGCTACGTAAGAAGGATATTCGATGGAGCAGAAAATCAGAATATTGAAATTGTCTACGCGAAATGTCAAACATCTTGCTAAAGACTTCCAGCACTGGCATCAGTTCAGAATGATGGAAAATTTGCACGGTTTAATTTTTATCAGGGTGTCTGTCAGTCTGACTGATGGACCATATTATATACACTTCCATAGCTTTATCATAGCTCCGAGGCTCTGAGTAAGCGGCTTGACGCATGCGAAGACGTTTTATTATTCGTTGATTGAAAAAAGATGGCCTTTCTTGCTTATCTGTGGCATAACGCCCGTAACAACGCTTCAGAAGTCGTTTACTTCGAAAAGAAACTGTTTATTAATCCCATAATTAAAATGGAGCGATCTTGTTAAGGTGCTGAGTGATTTTGTAACTTTTGTTGATGGATTCCGAAGTAAAATATGGAGTGAAAAGTTTTTTGAGACTTTTTTTCTTGGAAAAAAAAGGAATCCACTTCTATAGACTTCATTGAAATAGATTTTATAAAACAATTTTATCGTTGCGCTTTGTTTTATCTCTGTCAAAAAATATTTTTTATTTTATGACAGAAAATATACTTTTTTTCTTTAAAAAAAAAATAGTTAACCACTTTATTATTTAAAGATTTCATTTAAAAATCGACTTTACAAAACATATTTTATCGTTGGTTTGTTTTTCCTATGTATTTTTTTTTTTCAATTTAAGAATAACTTGATTCTGTTGACTGTTATACTTATGTTAGTGGTTGTCGGTACCTATTTATTTGATTTCGAGTCAAGCGTTTTATCTCTATGGAATTGGGACCAAATATACGGCCGTCCAAATAAAGATTGCTTACTTAGGACGGATCCTATGAAGAAATGAATTGAAAATCAGAAAGGGCGGACGAAGGATGTTCGCTTCATTCTAATCCGACCTCAGATTAAGTTGAGTGGAATTACCTATTTTTGGTTAAATGTTGTGTCCAGAAACTCAATTAAAGGGATTAATTTGGTGTTTATTATATTTGTAGCATCACGTCTGTAGAGTCTTAAGTGATTCCGTCGCCAAACTGCTTAAATACTAGATAACTTATTATTTTTATGTATATCCTTAAAACACAATTTTTTTATCGCTTGTATTAAGTTCCGAAATTTTTAAGTTAATTTCTTATCTCTGACTACATTTTTAACAAACCATTTAATTTTTCATCATCATCATCATCATTATCAGCCGAAGGACGTCCACTACTGAACATAGGCCTCCCCCATGGATTTCCACAGCGACCGGTTGTGAGCGGTCTGCATCCAGTGTGATTCTGCGATCTATACAAGGTCGTCTGTCCATCTTGTTGGTGGACGTCCTACGCTGTTGATAATTTTTCATAATAAAGGAATAATAAAGTTTTATAATTGTCAGTTTTTACTGCCAATTTACGCACTGACTGCCTTGTTGGTGAAGCAGTTAGTTAGCTGATCACCCAAGAGGTCCTGGGTTCGAATCCCTTATGTCTGTTGGTAGGAAAAGGTCTTTTATAATGACATATAGGTTCCTAAAATTATTTTTCTAAAAGTTAAAAAATGAAAATATAGACGCTGCCAAATATGAAATATTAAACGTTTACAACATTTTAAGTCATCATAACCCCATTTGTAAGAATGTATATTTTAAAACAATGCTATGATTTGTTTATAACAAACAATATATTCATTGCAATTCCAGAATATAACTGTCGTATCCGTTTATATTTTACTGTCGAACAATTTCCCGATCGATCCGACAAATCACCTCAAACGAGGTTTTACGCGCACCCAGGCGAATGAGGTCTGGACGTGTAAAAAATTGAAAGTTAGTCAAACTGCTGAAACCTCCCACAAGTACTTTCAGTCTTTACCTGAGAAATGCGGTTAATGATGGTACTTTGATGACTTCAATAATATACATATAATGTTAGCCGGATAATTGATTATGGCATTACCATGGTAGACAACACAAGCACGCATGGACAGCACTTGACCTGTCCGATAGATCGTTTGACATCATATCAATATTGATAGAATTTTATTATCCCCCGCATATTTTACTATATTGAATATTGTTTATTTTTTTTGTTATGGAATAAGAGTATTTATCAACTCACCGAGTTTATCTATACATATAATGAGGTACAATTACCGAATAACATGTACCTAAGCTTGTCATCTACATTCCAAATAATCACTATCCTCCCATTCATTCGAAATCTACCACATTCTCACTGTTCACCTGTCCCCATAAAAGTAACCCCTGAAACTCCATACAATTCCGTGTCTAATGACAAAAACGTAGGCCCACACGGTAATACTGGCCTCAAATTACCTCGATACAAGCGTCACGTCCTCACTCCCTGCGGGTGAAACGCGTGACTCCATTTCCTTGGGGTGTGGGCTCAGTATCAGCGATTTGTGCTTATATATAAGGTCAAATCGTTTTAAGTGATTTCCTAAAGTCTCCAATTTTCTCAAAAAGACGCGGATAAAAACACAGTGTTTTTTTCAAAAAAATATTAATTTATTGTGCTGAATCGCCCCTTTAAATATTATCACTTAAAATGAAGTGACCTTATACAGGGTGTGACCTGTAATAGGAGCAAAAATTAAAATGTAGTCCCTTTAAGTAACGAGTAATCCATATTAAATGGTTTTAATATTTTAAATTGAAAAATAATTTTATTTTCTAACAAAAGCAATCGAACCAGCAATGTATTGCAAACAAATGAGTCCAGTCATAGAACTTGACATTGTCTTTTACTACAACGAGTTAGCAATTTTGATATACATTGACTAGAGATTATAACTTTGGATGACTATATCTTTTAGTCAAAGCATTTTGGAGCACTATGACCTAGGCTACTACGAATACTTTGTAGAATTATTAATTAAATTTTTTGCTCCTATTACAGGCCACACGCTGTATATTTATTTTCAACGTAAGAGGTAGATCTCTGCAGCTGCATGTGAACTGTTATTTAAAATTTTGTAAATATCAAGAAAGCATTTGGTAGCATATGACTTTGCCGACTCGACGTGGTGCGTGCGGTCAACTTTTGGTGCAAATAAGCAAATCTTTCGATAAAAAAATATTCTATTAAGACTTTAAAAAAAACCACACGAACCTACATTTAAGGGGAATGATAAAGGAGATGTGGTAAAATGTAATCAATGTTTCAAGATAGCGACCCCAAAGCTAATAATTAGTATAACATTATTTAATACTGCGATTTATGGTTCATCTACACTGCAACTAGCACCCCACCTCAACCCCGTACCGACAGTTTGCGGTAACAAGTCACTCGGAATAAGATGAACGTTACAAAACACATTATACGACTACATTAACGTCGTGTTAACGTTACAAATGAAGTATTTAACTTCCATCGAACGCCAATTTAATTCAGTCAATAGCCGCTTTTCAACCCAATTACCTTTTTGATTGGTTTCCATTTAATTCTGAATTCCTTTGCATTTTCATTGATACAGTATTAAAGGTTAAATTATTTTTTATTTTTGTTATAAGTACTTGAATGGTAGTAAAATATTAGTTTATTGTTAAACAGGTTACCAAGATTTTCTTAATGAAATATTTGCTTCAATAAAAATGGTTATGTTTGAGCAATAGGATACAATACAATACCTATGCAATGCGCTATTTCGATAACCATGGCATAGAACATTCTTACTTATATGGATCGAGGTTCAAAACATCGTTGACTTTATACAGCCTTGCTTTACACATAAACTTAAACTACGAACACGCACTTACATTTTGTCTTTACCTTCTTTTCTTATGTAAGCCACTTTTATACGCCTTTTCGAGAAACATAAAACCCGGACCGGTAGTACGGCCTATTTATCTGGGCTTCACTCATCTAAAAAACTAACATGTAACATCCTACACTGTCAATACATACATACTTTATGTCGTCGATAGTTCACACGTTGTACAAGATTTACCTTCCCAATATAATTTGGACCTTCGTAGTTTGAGCAGTCACTTTATAACGAGTCCATTTTAGAATAGTAATGTCGAACTTAATGTGTGAGGGATGCCTACAGCTGGACTTTGCCCTACGCAAGGAGAATTTTTAAGGGAAGCGCTTCAGAGACAACCTTTGGGCTACATAAATAACCTTGGACTTTTAAAAGGGTATGTTTTACAATCGTCCTTTAGCTTCGACTAAAATGTTACATGGCCCAAATTATTCTCGCATTTGATTCTAAATTGACATCGAACTCGAACCGGCGATTTACTCAAGAAATTGCGCGGACTAAAATATGTCACCCATATCACTATTTGATGAAATATGATGACAATATCTGTTTTATAATTACTGAAATAGTTATCTTTGTAACTAATAGGCGATACCAAAATTACTTCCGTGAAATTCAAACACACGTTTAATATCTAAAAGTCATTAGGATGATTTTTGATCCAAAAACATAATATGATCGGAGTTTCGTAACTAAAACCGCAGTAGATGCTTGGCATGTCACACAGGGTTAGAGCCTGCTAACTCGGAACCTTCAAATACTCGACAGCAACCGCTCAATCTCAACTGAATACCAGACATAGTCTGTTCGTTTCAACACTTACTGTTTATTACTTTACTGGTTTGGGTTTTCAATAAGGTAGAACTAGGTATATCCTACTACTATTATAAAGGCGAAAGTTTGTAAGTATGGATGTATGGATATATGGATGTATGGATGTTTGTTACTCTTTCACGTAAAAACTACTGAATGGATTTGAATGAAACTTTACCACAATATAGCTTATACATCAGAATAACATATAGGCTACAATTTTTGAGGTTTCTAATGTGAGGTCGTAAAAAAACACATTTTTTGCGCTTACTTATTACTAGACTAGACGGGACGAACCTGAAGTCCACGCGAACGAAGTCGCTGGCAAAAGCTAGTTAGTTATACAGATGAGTTGCAGTAGTGGGAAAAGGTTTTATTTTTAACTTGATTGGTTGCATACATAGATACCTATTGTCTGAATTAATTTTCTAGCGAAAGTTTATTCTGTTTTATCATCGACTAGCGGTCGCCCGCGGCTCCGCCCGCGTGGATGTCAGTTACCGCTGCAAAAAGCCTACCCAGGAGAGACACGGTCAGCAAACAAAATGATTCCCAGGTCAATTCACAGACACCGACACTAACATCGACTGAACAGATTTTCTTTCTGTGGATGTTAGTTGTTAAGTCCCGGAGTGCAACCCGTTGTTTTAGGATAGAAAACTTAAGCTATTATTGTAGAGCTTCTCTATACACAACATTTGACGTTATATTATTTTCTGGTAACAAAATATACTGATGCTCGGGAGCCCCGACCCGTGATAGGGCAACGTAAAGTTGCCCATGCGTAAAACATTCTTTTCGTAAATCAATTCCTACTAATTTGAATGTTTGGCCCTGGGATTTGTTTATCGTGAGTGCGAAAGAAATTTTTACTGGAAATTGGAGCCTTTTGAAGGGTATAGGCAAATCAGTAGGGATCATGGGTATTCTTGGTATATGAGCTAATTCACCAGATGCAGGGTGATTTCGCTATAACTTTCTGAAGTTCTGACCAAACGTCCAATTTTAATCATTTAAAGACCAAATATTATCTACATTAACTGTAATTAGTGATGAAATAATTTATTTTGATAAGGATTAATAGCATGAGTAAAAAAAACGCGTTTAAATGTAGTCCAAAAAAAAATCAAGATTTTTCAATAAAAAAATGGTTATTGTGCCTCACTCGACATAGATAGGTATAGTGTAATGCGGCCTTTTTTATAGATATTTATAAGATCTACAATTACTTAGAACATTTTATGGTTTTATCTTTAAAAGTTTAGGCAGGGTACGCAAAATAAGTAACTTTTTTGGTTGCTTTTTTACACCTTGTGTCCGAAAAACCCTAATATCTTACGGAACCCTATTTTTGTTCAAAATTAAATATAGCTTATATTACTCGTGGATAATGTAGCTTTCGAATGATGAAAGAATTTTTAAAATCGGTCCAGTAGTTTATGAGCCTATTCATTACAATCAAACAAACAAACAAACAAAGTTTTCCTCTATATAATATTAGTGTAGATTAATACGCTGATTAACAAATAAGTAATTACTGAACCAGATACCCAAAAGTTATTAGGACTTTGAGAAACATGCAATTGTACTTCAATAAAGAAGCTCATTATAAATAGTTTGTAATATTATTTTTAAAATGCCTTGTACTCAGATTGGCTAAAAGTTCGTTATAAAAAAATACGAAAACTAGAGCTTAATATTTTATCTTAACACTTTGAACCGGGTGGTCCACAGATAATTTTATTCAAATGCAACCTTATCGTAATAAAACGTAAGCACCTCAGCGCCATCTTGATTCGACGTTCCATCAAACATTACGGCGATCTTTACGACTTATCATAAAAGGCTCGATTAGAATGAATATCAGGCGAGAGGATAACACTATTTCATACGGCACATACTTCATAATGACGGTTTATCTGTCACTTTCGCTCGGTTTAACGCCAATAAAAGAATAAAGTCCGGTGTGGAGTAGCTGTAAATCTTTGCCAAGTGAGAAACGCTTTTAGAGGATACGATTTCGACCTAATATTATTTACTTAGATTGCTAGTTTGATACTTTTACACCCCCCTGTCAATAAATACATCACATTGTGGTGAGTCAGTTTTCCTTATTTTACTATTAAACTTTGCTTTATCCTCAAGAGTTCATAGATATTTTTACTTTTATCTGTTTTTTTTTCAGTATTTGTTTTGGATTTAGATCTGTATATGTACGAATATTACATTATGACCAAAATCTTTGCTCTCCTTTTTACCTCGCCATTATAAAAATATCATTTCAGTTAAAAACAACTATGTGCAAGTATAGGTATGTATATCCAGATATAATAATATTTTAACAAAACCCAACATTAATCGTGTGGTGTAAATGTACCCAATCGGACGCTGAGTCGACGTCAAAACGCGTGTGCTTTACGAGGGTCCAAAATACCAGCCCTTTCGATTCGCAAAATCTCTATGTTATCATCCACAGGACGCCTCTTCGACGACTGGGCAGATTCATTTACGATTTCGTCAGTCTTTAGTTTAAAACGACACGTTTTTGAGCTTTAGCGTTGTAGAAATATTGATAATTCACACTTTGATGGGTGACCATAATTGTTTATTATTTTAGCTATTACACTGTTGTGTCTCACTCTTTCTTGGCGCTGTCATCATTAGCTTAAATAGGTTCAAAAGACCGTTTGAGCTATTATGAATAAGGGGTATATAATTTATAACAGCGTGATGTTTGTTGAATTTAATTATTAAATATCATAAGTACAAAACGATGGTGTTATTTACCTGTAGACACGAAATACATTCCGTAACGCAATCCGTTTTTATCCAGCACATACTCACTAACAATTCGAATACCCTTTAATAGTTTTAACAATATTCCAGCCCATAAGCCTGCACAGTGAGCCATTATTCGAGTACGCGTTGCGATTTTAATGAACAAGTATCGCGATGTTTGCGCCCCATTACTCTGCGCTTTAAGCGCTGCGGGCATGGATACTACTATTTTTACTCGATATGTAGACCATTCAATTATTTATAGAGAAAAAAGGATTATAAAATCAGTTATCCTTACGATGGCAAATGTTTCATCAATTCTTAGGTACTGTTTACCAATCGCAAATGCAGTCGGCTGCATGTATTTCTGTTTCAAAACAATGCGTTTTGAGAATGGTCGCTTTTAATCAAATCAAAAGTCAATAATTCAATTTAGGACACAAAATGCCACATATGATTATTATTTAACTGAAGCCATCTCTTTTGAGAGCTTTACGCAAATATATTTAAAAATGCTGAATTATAGTTTTAATAAGTTATATTTAATTTTCAAATTCCCACTCGTGAATAGAATAGTTACATTGAAAGAGAATACACAAGTTTGGTGCCATTTTTTAAACATCCTGCTGTTTTGTATTCTGATAATAAAATTGAATTACTGTAATTTTATTGACATTTTATTGTCTTTGTTCATAAGAGTCAAAATAATATTTTTTCGTGACGTTATGAATATTGTAATTAAACTTTGAACCAAACTTAAACTATGAGAACCAGTAGTAACTTCGATTACGAACAGTTGTGATGTAACTAATTTTGGTAACAATTAAAACCGTTAAACATTGATTAGCGGTTGCGCTTGTGACTTTGTGGCATCCGCGGGTATTGACAGGACCGCATGTTAATGGAGAGCTTAGCTTTTGATTTTTTTATGTAGCTTTAGTAAAATACATTGCTTGATTGCTTTTTCGGAGGCTCACAATATATGACAAAATTCTATTACCTAGGCCAAGGCCCAGCAGTTGGATGTTTACAGGTTTTACTGCAACTTTATAGTTGATTTTTGATTTTATAGTGTTTTGTCGCTATACAAACTTCCTAATACATATAAATTGCACTTGTAAAAAGCAACCGTGACTCCGTGACAGACGAGGAATCGAACCCCGTGTCTTATGCTTTCCGCATATAGGCATACACCCTGAATTACAAAAGTAGTCTGTAGTGCAAAACAAAGAATAAAGTTATTGTACCCACAGCTCCACGCAATATGAATAATTGCACACACCAAACCAACACACTACAAATAACAATGCCGTAACAAAACTTTAATTACAAAACGTATATTGGTACTACGAGTATACGAAGACGCTGCATACTTCACTATGTAATGCAATAAAGAGACCGCGATATGTCGCCTTTATGATACATGGCGGAATTTGTCACGGCCGGGAATTGCGCCATTATTTATGAACCGATATACGAGAACATTTGTGGTTGTGTGGGAACACTGTACACTAGGCGGCAAAAATCGGAGATAGTTTTGAAAATCCAGATGCTTAGCCGTTGAAACGTGTCCCGTGAATTTAATGTCAAAGACCATTCGCCTCATAAAAAAGATGATTGGTCAAAAAAACCTTTTTTTACAATCCTCAACCCTTTAAAAGACAGCGACCACACAATAATTGCCAGTCCTTATAAAAGCAATTATAACCCCATAACGTGCAGGCCCCGCCATTTTGACATAATAACTGACCCGAACCGTTGAATTAGCTTTTTATGCATCCCATGACAATGTGTTAATGGTCCTTTTTGGTGGTTTAGTGACCAAATTTACAAAAACTTTCCAAACTAGTTTGGTGCAGATTCTCTTATACAAATAGTCTGGAGGTTGACTTTTGTGTATAAGGGGTGTGGCTGACAAATATTAGTGGGGCTGTCTTTACTCAAAAGATAATATTAATCGTTTAGGTTTTGCTCAGTTGTAAAACTGATATTTACGTAAGCTTTTGCACATAATAAGCAATATAAAAACTAGCATAAAATGACAGTATACGAATAAAAGCTGGTTTGGTCGCTAATACATTTTTTTTTTCGGCATGTTGTGATATTAGGCACTGTATCGTGTGTACAAAGGTCCCCAAAGTCTTCGTTCGCGTGTTTTGATTTTACTGTCTTCTCTCCCGTCGTAGCATGGTGTTATAGTGCCTCGAAATCAGCTTAATAGTTCCTAAAATTAGCGCGTTTAGGCAAACAAATAAATTCTTCAACTTGTATAATTTTACAGTTTAAATCTTCTTCTTCTTTCGTGTCGGCAAGAACACAGGCTAAATCATACTTGTCCAGAAAGTGGCTACCGTGGTAGCCCTCTGATTACTGACAAGTAAGTCCTCACGCGAGCCGGTGGTCGGGCAAGCGGGACAGTTAGTGAGGTGGGCCATGGTTTGCAGGGGTTCTCCACATTCACAGCTGGCGTCTGCGCTGCTTGAGTACCCCCACCGATACAGGCCATCTTTACTCCGACCAACCTCGGTCCTCAGCCTATGTAGACTTCTCCAGATTGGCCAAGGTTCCTTATAGCCTGGAGGCAGGTTTTTTTTTTGGGGGAGGACAGTGAATGTGATTACTCGCTTGCCCAAAGCCTGCACCTCATGTCAGTAGGGGTTTCGTCGGTAGGCTGCTTGTTTTCTCGGTAGTTTAGATATACAAGTAAGTATAGTATGTACTTAGTTTGAATCAGTATAGACCCACCTGGCACAACTGATTATTCCCTGTCTGTCACGACTAGTAGCTGATCTCCAATACACACGGAGCCCAAAAGAGGCTAAACGATGGCAATAGCCCAATCCGATCGGCAACAGTGCTCCGAGTACACCCGAATTAGTGCGAAACTAAGCCGAACGATGTACGAAACGTGAATTTAATAACATTGTGCTGAGAGTGGGCATAGATCGTAGAAAAACAGAGAACTCATTTGGTAATTTTTTCTTTAGATGTCAAAAAATCGTAATGGAAAAGACAACAGTCTGACAAATCTTGGCAACTCAAATACAACAACTATTTCAACATCGACAAAGAAGCAACTAAGTAAAAATATATTTGTCTTCTATTTAGGAGTAAACAGATTCTTACGGAGTCTTTGCATGATGACTATAGTAAGCTTGAAATCATGCACCGACTCCAATAGACAAATGAGTTATTTTAAGATTTTAAATTAGTTTTTGATGGCCGTTTAGTGATTGTCTCTTAAAAATAATTCATAAAAGCATAACCAATCCTTTCTGGAAGCGGGTAACTTAACAAAAACCTAAATTCTATTAAACAGACAACAAAAAAAAAACGTTCGCGTGACGGTAAAACAGGTACGTACTATTTTCTGTGTTTTGTCTCGTATATGGATGACCTGTCTGTGTCATATAGCCTGTGTCTGCGTTGAGAGCTAAGGTAACGAGCTCGGAGTTCATTTGCATGGAAATACGGATTTCAACTGTCGTGGCTAACACCTAGTTGGGTTGATAAAATCGCTGTTACACGCGTAGATTTGGGTTCTTTAACGGTGTATTATGTTTGCAAAAAGATAAGAACACAGTTTTTTTGTCCAGCTTTCTTAAAGACAATTCAGAAATAAGAGTATCAAGTTGTGTCCACGATGCTTGGACATGTGAAAACTAAGCGCTTCCTCGACTTTTATAATGCGCACATCAAAAATGTTGAACTCTTTATCCACATCAGTGATACCAATGGATTATAACTCTAAAACTTTCAAAGTCCGGTGGCATATCTCACAGAGCTCCCTATAATAATAGACTCTCGTTTCCGGGTATGGATGGCTTACGACCTAGGCGGTCCATTCGAGACCTAGCGTTCCTCCATGGCATCCTTCATGGATCATGCAAGAGCGACAAACTAATGGGAGGTGTAGCTGTTTCTGTTCCATCGCGCGTTCCTCGTAAACCACTACGCAAAACCTTTGCACTTCCTACGTTTAAAACCAATGTAGGCAGGCAGGCTCCTTTGGTCAGATGCTGTGAGCAGTATAATGTGCTGAACGCCAAGTCTGGCGATGGGGATCTGGATGTTTTTCACGACAAATTATCTAAATTCAAAAAATCTTTACATAAACTACAGTCCGACTGTACGGAGTAGTGCATATTTTCACACACAATTAATTTATATAAAATGTTCATAATTTATATTTTTAGCGCTGTGTACGCCTGTAATCGGTATATATATAAGAATTTTGTGTCAACTTTTAATTTTTAAGAATGCAATATATATGTACTGTTGGTGTACCTATTCAATAAAATAAAATAAAAATAAGTCCGAGAGAACTTGCTTCATCTGGGTGAGCTTGCTCTATCGTCATCTCTGTCTATGTGACGTCTGGTCTAGTCTGGAGACAAAAACGATCTCATTTCATATAAAAAACAAGCTTCTCTGTCATCATATCAAACTCACCATTGTTTGTAATGTACAGTATAACTTTCGACGCAATCCAACACCTGAAAATCTTAATAAACTAAATGACAAAATTAAAGAAGCCAAACGTCTAATTAGTCAAGCAAAAGCACAAAGTTGGAAAACATTTTGCAACGGTATTGACGAAACAACATCAGTTAGAGAGGCATGGCAAAAAATGAGATGGGCTAAAGGTCTTAGGCGGACGTTTTTCAACGCAACGGACGGGAAAAGGAATGAGCTCTTGTTATCTCTAGCACCTGAATCGGTTTCTAACTCTACACCAGCTTTTAATTCCTCTAATGAGCTCTTAGAATCTGTTTTCACTATTCAAGAAATGAAACACGCTTTAAAAAAGAAGGATACTGCTCCTGGAGAGGACGAAATCTCCCACTGTATGATATATAATTTACCCGAGAATGGAAAGATATATTTGCTCAGTCTTTATAATGCCATTTTTAAGTTTAGTTATGTGCCTAGACAATGGAGAAATGTGCTGATTGTTCCTATTCCCAAAGCAGCTAGTGACCCTAATACTGAACCAAAGCTAAGACCAATCTCTTTAATGTCATGTTTGTGTAAAATATTTCATTCTATGTTAGCGCGGCGACTGGAGTGGTTTGTAGAAAAAAAACATATTCTTCCTAAATATTCAACTGGATTCAGAAGGTCTCAGTCCAGTTTGGACTGTTTAGTTCGTCTTATTTCACACATACAAATTAATTTTATGAAAAATACTCCTACCGTTGCGTGTTTTTTAGACATCGAGAACGCATATAACAATGTATCAGTTCTACAAGCTACCACATTCTTAAATGAGCTTCAAGTAGGGAAGAAGATTTGTAATTACCTTTGGTCTTTCTTAAACGAGAGGCACCTAAAAATTAAAAACCAAAAAGGTGATGATGTAATAGTTAGATGGACAGATAAAGGTTTGGCGCAGGGAGACCCTATCTCTCCCCTTATTTTTAACATTATCACCTCAAAAATAGCCCAACAAATAAGAAATGTATTTGTGTGTCAATATGCCGATGACTTTGTCTTTTATATTAGCGATAAAAATATTAAAATTTGTGAAGAACATCTACAACATGCATTAAATGAAGTTATTAAGCAATTAGAAAAACTGGGATTAGAACTGTCTGCGGTAAAATCAATATACTGTGTTTTTAAAAAAGGTAGAAGAAACAATGAAGTATTATTAAAAATTAACGATCAGCCACTAATGTCTGCCGAATGCATAAAATACCTAGGACTCTGGCTAGACAGGTCCTTGCTTTGGAGGAAACATGTCAACGAAACAGTTGAAAAGACATCAAAATTTCTAAATATTTAAAAAATTTTAGCTGGATCCGGTTGGGGCGTTCATCCTAGACATTTAAGGAGAGTTTATGTTTCTCTTATCAGAAGTAGATCTGACTATGGTTGTTATTTGTATGCTAGTTGCGCAAAAACCCACTTGTCTAAGATGGATAGGATTCAAAATCAAGCCTTACGTATAATTGGAGGATTTATTAAGAGCTCTCCTATACATGTTATGGAGGCAGAACTCTGTATCCCTCCACTTTTTTTGAGACGAAGTTACTTGGCATACAAATATTGTATAAAGGCAAATGCACCGACAGCTGCTATTCTTGAGGAACATGCTTTAACTTATCGAGGCCGACAGTCGGCGAGAAACAAAACACCATTACTTAGTGCTGCTTTTAGTCAAACTAGAAATGTTGCAGTGATTTCGTCATACCCATTGGAGATGTATAGTCTTGATATCTGGGTTACCCAGATCGACGCATTTAATGTCATAAGAGCTTCCCTGGACTGTGTTAAAAAAGCAAAACATTCTTTAGAACCTAACGCTCTAAAAAGTAATATAATCAAAGAAATTTCGGAAAAATATGACGAAAGCTATTGCAGATGCATTCACGGATGGTTCAAAAGATAAGAGAGGGAACGGTGCAGCGTTTTGTGATGTAGAAAGTAAGCATGTTGGATTATTTAAAGTAACTACAAACGTTTCAATAATGTCGATAGAGCTGGTTGCGATTTGCAAGGCACTTGAATACGCTAAGATCACAAATCGTAAAAAAATTGTTATCTACACAGATAGTAAGAGTGCCCTGCAGCATATTGCTCGGTGCGCCTCTGGCGAAAGAGGTGTACCGATAGCATATGACATACTGCAGCTAATTCACGAAAGCATTGTAAATCGTAATTCGTTATGCTTGCAATGGGTTCCCTCACACGTAGGTATAAAAGGTAACGAGGAGGCTGATCGACTAGCCAAAAGAGCTATACTGGATGGTTTTGAATTTGCAATCGATCCTTACCACTCTGAGCTTCTATATATTTTCAAAAATCAACATCACAGTATGTGGAAGGAACATTTTAATGAAATCTCCTTGGTCAAAGGCATCTGGTTTAAGACCATGATAAGTGAGCCTCCTCGCGTACCGTGGTTTACAAATGTAGACTTAAGTAGGAAAATAATTGTACTCCTGTTCAGACTTCGCTCTGGACACGTTCCGACCAACAAGTTTGCACATCTAATGAAAAAGTCTGACTCGCCAAATTGTTCTGTTTGTAATACGGTAGAAGATGTACAACACTTGCTTTTGGAATGTGTTAAAAATCAAAGAGAGCGCCAATCCTTGATGAATCAACTAAATATCTCAACATCAGATGTTGGGATTTTTCAAACTATTTTAGCGCAACCTGCATCAGACGCTGCGAGACTTGTATAATATGGTTTTGGTGACTCATCAATGATAAATACTTGTTTAAGAAATTAGAAAATAGTGTAAAGAAATTGAACAACATATTCTTAGGTTATGATGGGACTGACGTACTTTTATGTAAAAGTCCCTTAAATAAATAAAAGAAAAAAAAAATGTATTCGTCAGGCCATACTTTTCTAGATTTTATTTTAAATTATTCATTTGGACAACATAAAAGATAATTAAAAACCCAACCATCAAGGATAATGCTGATGATAAGTGCGCTCTTGACCGATATTTCCTTAACTCTCAAATACCCAGTGTTCCCATTACAGAGGAATTCAAAAATCAACCGGCAAAAGTCAGCCGGTAAATAGTGTTTTGTGAGAGCTCTTAACTTAAGGACTCGTGCCGTGGTTTCGTTAGAATAGACTTCAGAAGAGTTTTATGATTTCCAAGAAAAGGATTTTGCGTTGAGAGCCTTCGGATGAGATTCCTGAGTTAGTTTCAAAGGTATGGTTATATCTTTTGTGAGGGTTTACTAATTTGACGTAGGAGAATACTAAATCCGTCCTGGTCCTGCTAAATTTGTGTTTGTGTGTATCACTAGGTTTACTGTCATTTAAAATATGTTCCACACTTCCCATTAAAATGAGCTTTAAAACTCCAGTAAAATATAAATAAAACAATGATATTTTTAAGGATAAGACTGCCTACATTATGCATTTCACTTAAACGAATTTGTAACTGTCTGTGTTATCTTATAATATCCTTTATTTAAACATAAATAAAAAAGTTTTATCGGTCTCACTTAATTGTCATAATTTTCGTATATTTTAAGTACCAGATTAATATCACCGATCATAACAATGTCTCTCTATACACGCTAAATACACGCGCAATAAGTACATTTCCATGTATTTTATCACGTCCTCACGACTACATCGGCGATACCCCAGCCTTCTAGGAAACCCTATATGGACACAAATCCCCACTTCGGACACTCTGGAGATTCAGCGGCTCGCTGCAATCATGAACTACGAGAGCGATTTTTAAATTTATTCCCATGAGGTGAAGCAGGTTCGGTCTAAATACTAGTGTAGTAGGATATTAGCTAGAGCGATAGCTAATGTGGTGTTGTTTGATATAGTTGACTATTGAAATGTTTCTTCTTTTTAAGGAAAAATAGCAAACATTGGTAGCTCTGTATCTTGGAAGTTATAAGAGAAAGAAAACAAGATACGGGCTCAAACGATCAAGAATTTTGAAAACTATTAAAACATCATTACATCATCATCAGTGACCTTTCAGATCAGAGCATTCTTATGTCACTTTTATTGCACGGTTTTCTGCAATAACATTTTATAGAGTTGCAAATCTAAGTAAATACAATCCAGATGGAACCAAACATTATCAATAATGATGGTTTGCCGCAATTATTGCCATTTCAGTTTAAATGTTGTTTAATACGACTAGTTTATATTGTCTTGAGCATCTTTCTTTCTATGTTAGACTTTTTTATTAATTATCTAAAAGCAATACGGCTCGGCACACAACAAATGGATTAAGTTTTTTCTATTTAGAGGTGTTTCAGCTAGCCCATTAAGGCTTTATTCTTAGTGTAACGATGTTCACCAACACGAGGCCACTGAAAGAAAAATAATGAAAAATACGGGCCCAAAGTTGGGATAGGGACGCAAGCTTATAAGAGTACGTGCTTAGGTAAATCTTTAAATTCGGTGCTTTATTTCATAATATTAAATATCATCATGCGTCTGGTTACGGCGACTTTTGTACTCTAAAAATAGTTAATCGCTTAATCAGTTAGGTAGGTCCAACTTTGAGAAAGAGGCTGGGCAGAGTTCGGGAAACTGCGCAAGAGCGACTTCTCTTCTCTTCTCGTCTCAATTACCTCAGTGTCTGAAGACGAAAGTCTTCGACCAGATATTATTTCGAAATTTTGTAAGTTTGTAGCGCGCATTAGGATCTGTAAGTAAAAAATATAAGTCAAAAGGTATTAGCAGTCAACTGTGTTTGCTTCGGCATTGTTTGTACCTAATTGTAGATAATGGTGCATTAAAAAAGTAATACGTTTATGCGAACGCAAATGCTTGTAATAATTCTATGTGTGTTTTCAATAATAGTCGCTGGACTGGATCTTGGTGGGTAATTCTTTTAATTGCCCCACGTCCCTCAGGGGGCGGGTCTTGAAATTGGACCCATTTAAAGTTTTTCGATTTGCCCCAGACATGTCTGGTATCTAGTGTACACTCGAGTCAAGCAAGATCTCGAGTTGGATCTGACGATTTATAATGAACTAGCTTTTGCCAGCGACTTCGTCCGCGTGGAATAGTGACTTCTTTCTCCCGTTTTTTACACATTTACCACTATATCTTTGCTCCTATTGGTCGTAGCGTGATGTTATATAGCCTATAGCCTGCCTCGATAACTGGAATATCCAACACAAAAAGAATTATTCAATTCGAACCAGTAGTTTCGGAGATTAGCGCGTTCAAACAAACAAACAAACAAACAAACAAACAAACTCTTCAGCTTTATAATATTAGTATAGATTAGTTGTTTGTGGATTGTTGGTTTAAAAATCTTAGGATTAAGGTTTGATTTTGCCTTGAAACAAAGGTATTACTTCGAGCGAAAATAAAAGTAGCCATTTGATTGTTTAATTTTTAAGACCAAAAAGTTTTTGGAATTTGATGATCTATTTAAGGGTCCAGCGATTTCTCTAATTCTGTATTTAAAATAAATATAAACTGTAGTTTAGAATTTTATTTTTTATTTCATATCTTTACATAGTGTTGTCATTAATTCGAAACTTCTAATTATCGTTTGATCGTGTTTAAGGCAAATATGAATTTGAGTACTCATACATAAGTTTATATATTTGAGTACTAATTAAGTAAGAGGTATTGTATGAGGCACTGTTTCTCAAACAGTCTGTAAACAGGTCTGCATTCCCATCGGATCTCACACTACACAGATTACATATTCCGTGATCTTGCTCTTTGTTCCCGGCTAGAAACTTAGCGCCCCTAACTTGCCGTGTTTAATTAACTTAGAGACAAGTTACTGGTGGGACGATTATGTATATTGTTATAGCGAAAATTTTGCAATTATTGCACAAAGAATTCGCAAAGTTTGAGGACGTAACAGCTCTGTCAGTTTTGTTTTTATATCAGACAATAACGTGTGCTTTGACTTTTTGTAAAGGTTATACTGCCCATGGAATTGCTTTTAGCCAACGATGCTTATTACAAATCAGCGACGTTTTTACGAAAATGATTAAAGAATAACATTTACAAGACGAGTACTAATATGCATGACATAGAGTTCCAAATCGTTACTTTATTTTAAAAGGGTAAAGTAAACACTTGCTTGTTTGACGGTAACACGTACTTGACAGACGCTGTGACACTTGCATTCCCGTCGCGATCGCTGGCAAATCACGTAATCACCCGACGTTCGATTCTGCGAATGCGCTGAAATTTCATCTGCAGTTTACCGGATACTGTTATGTTATTTGACAGCCAACAAACTAATTTGAGGAAGCGAAGTCGATTCAATGCCAGTATTTGTGCATTGTGAATTTGAAACTCAACTTGAGAGAATATTGGGGGAATTGAAACGTGAACGTGACAAGGGTGGCTTAGCAGTTACAAGAATATCGATGAATAGATAACTATAGATATTTGTATAGTTTTTCGTTTGGGTTATCCCTATTTCCTAAAAATATATACGAATATAATACGGTCCATACAAGTCACATTGCACTAAATGTCTGTTCATGCGTAGGCATCCATGGTGTAAGGAACATTATTGATTCATAAATGTTATTAGTTGTGCTACTACGAGTATTGTTTTCAATGGTTTCATATGAAATATTGAAAGTTTTACTTTATTTTACATCAAGATATTGATTGTCAAGTAAATAAGTTATTTTAACAAAAAAATGGTACTAACAGAAAAGAGACGATTATCGCAATCGTCACATGCGAATAGCAATCATTGCTGGTATAATGAACTGTCATTTATTCACATTACCCAATAATCCACTTAGCTCCAAATAACATAGCAATATGCATTAGCACTTGTAAATTTAGGGCACTATTGCCAACTCTGGAAATGGATATTGCCAGTACATAATCACGCCAAATCAGCTGACGATGAATAATTTGAACATTTTCGAGTTGTAGGTGGATAATACGTACGCAAAGTGATGTCAAACTATCGATGAAATTGACATGAGCATTCAAAGCTCAATAGCAACGAATCAGACTTTTCAAAGAAATATTCAAGTCTTTGTCTGATTGAGACATCCAAAATACGCTTACCGTCCTTAATTTTGAACCTCTTCAATCTTGTTTGCTTCCTTACAAGGTTAATTTATTTGCTCTCAAAGAAGACTTTTAAAAATGACATTGCTGTGAATTTTGTTCAGCTTATCTTTATTATTATTACCGTAGGCTAGGCTCGTAATAGCTCAATTTCTAGGCAGACCAGTAGGTAGATGAAGAAATATTTTAACATCTAGGCCTTACATCGTATCGTAGAGATTGACAACAGAGAGTAGAAGTGTTAATAATGAGGTTCTTATAATTTCACGTCGCACACTTCTTTTTTATATTGAGTTATTCGTCATCGATAGTCCATACAGACAACCCTACGTATAGATCCCGCGTAGAAATTGTAGGGTTATAAGCATAACGAGGTGTCATTGTGCAAGAAGATTGATCGCGCGCGGCTGACGAGCGAACACAATCGGGTGGACGTGATATATGACCTTTTTGGCACTCTTCTTGGAAGTACCGTGGAGAACAATTTGGTCTAGTAGGTTGCTACTTAATGAAGCAATCCCTTAAAAAAGTTACGAAACCTTGAAAACCAGGTAGCATATTTTTTGTATTATTACTGACTATCTTATCATTTAAGGAACTTAAAAATATAGAGTTCTAAAATAATTAATTCTAAGTAAATTTATTTCACCAATCTAACTGACCCTTAATTTTATGTTTGTACTCAGTGCTATGCCAACACCAATGTGTCGTTGGCCGAGTGGTAAAGGCATACGCCCGTAGCGAAGACACAGAGTTCGATTCCTTCTGACACAGTTGCTTTTTACAACTGCCATTTAAAATATTAAGTTTCTACTTTAACTTTGAACTATTTAAGTATCTTTTACGCACAAGATTTTTTTTACTTGTAGATTCTATTTATTTATTTTTGATTCGTGTCTTAGCATGGACCCCACTCGTATACAGAATCGGGGCCCTAAAAACTCTTCGCACACGGAGTCGGCGTGAACTCAAACTTCATCGCTTAACAACAACTTCTGTGCTCGAGGGCGCGAGATAGGGACAACAAATGTACAGTCAGCGACAAAAAAATTAAGCCATTTTATGTGTTCTTTCCTACTTTGATAAATGTCAACTTTTTTGTAAAAATAACTAGCAAGTCACTACTATGACGTGATCAATTCTCGTCATATGCCATGCATTCAGATTGCAAACTTATTTTAGACTGCTTGTAAAAAAAAAGCTCCCGCACGTTTTTCAGGCCACTTCACTCTAGAGTTTGACAATAAACCATTAATATAAAATGGTTGTATGCCTTTTATATTATGCTTCCGTATAGTAAAATAACAATCAAACTCAAAATACTACTTACTCACTCAGTGAAGATATAACTGCTAGAACTTGAAACCTGGAAGAGGTTTTATAACAAAACCATGCAAATAAAAAGCAGTCACTCATTGAAAATTATTCTTTTGAACACCTTAAGGGACCAAAGCGTTTATGATATTACTTCTTATTTGTTACTTTTATATCTGACCTACCACTGCAAGCCTTGGACGGAAACGTAACTCATTTTTCGCCAAACTCGCAAACCGACACGCCACGGAATCGAATTAGCTGGGGTCGAGCTGCACATAGAGTAGTCTTGGATAAAGATTCCACAGGCTTTATTTTATTCATTATTATCAGGTCATCATCATCATTATCAGCCAAAGGACGTCCACTGCCGAACATTAGGCCTCCCCCACGGCTGTCCACAGCGACCGATCACTATGGGTCTGCATCCAGTTTGGTCCTGCAATCCTTACAACACAGACATTACATAAAAGCAATACAGCGATTCAAGTTAATTCTTAAATTGTAATTTTGTTTGTGTTCCTGTAAAAATTATATAATACAGGGCCATATTACAAATACCTTGTAGAAAATGAAAATTATAAATTTAAAGTTTCTCTAATTGTTACACTATTTTCATAACTTAGTGTTGCGTAACTTGGTGTAAGTGTCGTCGAAGTAAGAGCTTAAAATAGATAAGTAAATTTACCTAAAAAGGAAAACTGAACTTTTATTAAAACTTTACTCCATTTTCCTCTTTCACAATCAAAAACTGGAGAAAACAAAACCAAGTAAAAAAAAGGTTGAAAGTGCTATTAGTGCCCAACAGAGTATATGTAATTAATAAATTATTGCGTCATCTAAATAACTTAGTTGTCTATCATCTGCACCATCTCGATGGCGCTTACACGCTGCTTACCGCGAGTCAGTAACGCAGTTTCGAGTTTGGCCGCGGCCGTGACGGAGACAATCTCGTTGGACATCGTTTGCTTTCAACTTTGCTCTTTCACACCCAGAGCTGCAATCTTGGATGAATAAACCACTGGATATGAAACGTAAGAGCGAATGTATGAAAACATCATCAACCAATTTTTGCGGGGCGGGGGGAGTTTGTCTTGTCACTAATTGACATTTAGTGCGTGGAAGTGTCGATATTATTTTATCGACATGTGTTGAACGAATGAATGAACGAATCTTATGCAAAATGTTTTTATTTTATTTTCATTACCAAAACAATAATTATGGGCATGTTTAAATAAGCACATACCATTAAATGAATAATTGAAACATAGAATATGTTAATAAACGGTCTGGCAAGTAACACTAACTAGAACTTCCTAAGACATTGTGAAACAGGCCGTAAGTCCTCCAAAGGTATAATCTAGCAGTAGATGAGCTTACACTCCAAACTAAACTTCACAATTTCACGGGATTTGTGAAGTTGTGAAGTTTAGTTTAAAAATGCAACATAGTTTAAAATCTTATAGAGCTTACACTTTGGTATGATACTAAGAATGTATAAATAATAGGGGTTTGATACAATGGGCTTATGATTCTGCTTTAAAGATTTGTCGTACTTGATGCGCTTTGCAGTCAGAAGAATACAAACCTGATGCAAGCAGCGGTCTTCGAAAGAAAGCAGCGAAGGCATCCAATATGCAAATGACTAAAAAATAAAACTCGAAGAATATAAAAAAAACTTAGTATACCACTAAGTATTTTTTGTAATACTATAAGACTTAGCCTATTATCGCTCGCTTGGGGTGTGAAATAAAAAGTTATCTTATCTTAAAATGTATTTACTGTATAGATTAATAGAATCACTTTTTATCGAATAACAAAACATTTGTTAGAAAACACTTTCCACAGCGCCATAGTAAAAAATAAAAACTGGTTCCACCTGCCTTAACCTTACTCCACTCAGCCCTACGACCTAAGTCTTGGGTTCGGGTTTCAGCCACTGAGCAGAGAGTAGGTAATAGAAGGTAACGGAATAACATAACTCGCCTAAATTCAAGAATATGATACTGTGAGTGTTTTATTCTAAACCATCGACTAACTAAATTAAAACTATTATGATTCGAACCCTCATTAAAGTGTTCCTATAGGTTCAGTTATAAGAAGAGTAGAACAGAACGAACTTCTGAAGGTCGGGTCCCAATCCCAACTGATGACCAAAAATATAAATATTGTAATAAAATATGAAGTTTAAAATATTAAAGTAAACTGTTGTATTTTTAGGATCACTTTAATCTACTTTAAAGTTAATCATTTTACAGATGTATTATTTTATTTTATATTATAAATTTATTAGTACATTTATCGATATGATTATCGACAATTGTCAAGCACAATTACAACTAAATTGACAAGGCAACGAATGATGAACGTACGATAGTCCTACCAAATGAAGTATGCGTCATCTTGTTGATTTTGCAGTACCTGACCACAACTTTTTTAATTAGCAATGTAACTTTTCTCTAGGAAAACACATTTCGCTATTTTAAGAAAAATTAACAGCTTTATTGGGATACAAAGTTACTTACGAATTAAAAGAAATATTTTTTGTCTTGCCGCTATAATTTTTACACAAAAATACGGCACATTTACCCATTTTTTTCTGCAATGTTTCTCATCGAGTTCTGTCACCGTACTGACAAGACGTCACATGAAATTGAGGCTAAAATGCCCAATTCGTTGCCGAGGGGGAACAAGCGAAATTTCCCGTCATTGCGCGTCCAGTGGTTTATTCGTCCAAGGCTGCAATGTATGAGGTCATGAAGTTGCACTGCCAAGATACGTACCGAACTAAGCTTATAGCATATAATTAGTAAAAAGTAAAGTTAGCTTGTAAGCATCCCACAGCTGGGCAATGGCCTTACCTCAAATGTGAGGTAGTATGAGCCATACTCCACCACGCGGGCTCAGTGCGGATTGGCGGAGGGGTGTTTGCAAGGCAAGCGACCAACCTTGCTGTCAGATTTTATCAAGGCGCCCATAGGTCCTCTGACTAGGCTATAATATCAACCGATATTAGCCGGGACCAACTGCTTAACACGTTCCGGGACACTATTCCAGACACAATAGATGTTTTATTGTTATCACGCCTGTAGGCGTTCACTGTCCCGGAACGTGTTAACGTGCCTTCCGAAGCACGAAGATGCTCGTGATATATTATTTCGTCACTTATATGGTCAGAATGGTCACATAGCATATTATCAAACAATTATTTTCGTCCATTAAAAAAAATATTGTCTTCTTTCAAAAACACTCTTAGTTTCGTATAACTAAAATAACTCGTAAGTAGATGTCTTTTAAAAGTATACCTACACACAATAAGCAGGTAGTTGGCGAAACGATGTTACACGTAATATCTCTATTTTGATTTTATAGCCAGCTCAAAACTTACAAGAGGACTGAACTTCTAGGGAACGTCTGTAATTCCCACCGCTGTATCTTTGACTTCGGCGAAATGTTCACGTTCACGAAACTGCATACGCTTCCCCGGAAATAGGTCTGCAGACAATTACACAAGTCAGGAAGTTCCAAAATTGAGACTATTCCGATGTTTCTCGCAGCTAACTAGCTAATAAACCATTCGAAGTGGATCGGCGTCGTTAGTTGCTGCGTCAGAGCGCAATTTGAGTACTAATTTACATTTTAGCCGGTACCTGTTTAATACGCTTTTGTAAGTACCTTGTAATCTTGAAGCCCTACTATATGACAAGAAGCTGAAGTTTTCACACTAGTGAGAGTCACTCATTATAGACTGATAATGTGATTGAAGAAAATAATAAACTAATTAAAGTAATACACTAACTACAATTTATAGTCTCAGAGAATTTCAATTTTTACAGATTAAACTAACGGAAAATCATTAAAAAATAAATAATTCTTTATAGAAAAAAAAAACAGTGTGTGTAGAGAACAATTACTCCAGCATACAATTAGAAGCTCGTAGCTACATGAACTTATAAATATCTCTTCTAACCTGATCTAGCAACAAGAGGACCTCTCTACATACAATGTTGAGCTTAAATTGGAATTTCAGTTTTATTGCACCCATATGAATCCTGCTCCAGCTAAGTCCATTCTTGTTCAAATTAATTTCGTTCGTGTTTTACTAAATAAAAGACCAGCTTTCACAATTATATACGAACAAAAGGAACGTGTAATCTTGCACCCGGGGTAAAGTCACAGCGCGCGAAAACTTAAAAGTTCAAAGTATGCACGATAATTAAAACGGTTGACAAGGGATGAGATTTTGTTTGGGGCATCGATGCTGGAACTTTTCTTTGTTAATTACAAAAAAACCAAGGTCGCATAAAATCTTGACACATCCATTTCTTGCTGGCCTCCAATAATTGTAATTTTCTCAAAGTAGTCTGAGTGCCGATTTTTCAATCTATACTAATATTATAAAGCTGAAGAGTTTGTTTGTTTGTTTGTTTGAACGCGCTTATCTCCGAAACTACTGGTTCGAATTGAATAATTCTTTTTGTGTTGGATAGTCCAGTTATCGAGGAAGGCTATAGGCTATATAACATCACGCTACGACCAATAGGAGCAAGGATATAGTAGTAAATGTGTAAAAAACGGGAGAAAGAAGTCACTTTTAGACGCGGACGAAGTCGCGGGCAAAAGCTAGTGGTCAGATAAAACAAGACTGATAAATAAGGCAACAGATTTAAAAAAAATACAGTTACATTGCTAACAATTAGGTGACGTTTTCAAGTTAGCCAAACTGTATTTTTTTTGACGAATATTTCTTATCTGATTGAAAAATCAGCCCTAAGAGGATTTGGTTAATAAAACGGTTTATATGAAACAAAATATAAATTTCACCGTTGTGTGTATACGTACATTTCAACTTTAAGTGATTTTATTCACTTTTATTTGTGTTCTGCAAAAAAAACATTTCATTCTGGTAATCAAACGCTAATGATTCTACATTACGTTAAAGGTTACTTAACTTGAGTGTTGATCAGCCCTACTTGTATCAGACAGATTTGTGGGACGGACGTTCGCTGTAACCTTGTTTGGGCGTCTTTGTGGAGGTTACCACGTTTGCCGCTAGATGGCGGATGGCGTCCGTAATCAGAGGTAACGAGTGCATTTTATTTCATGTCTTCGTGTAGAGCGTCGGAATAGTGTTTGTGAATCTTGGTTAAATGGAACGATTCATGTTTCAACGTCCCATCGTCCAGCAGGTATTACACTTCAAACCAGCTTATTTTTTTCTTACTGAACCATTTCATTCTACGGTGCAATTGTATTCAATTTGACTATGGGCAAGTTATCATCATTGATAAAAAGGATATTTATGCTTCGTTCGTTATGTATATCGCCATGTCAACTATATCGCGTAGTCCCATCGGTCTACGAGAGTGAAAGGAATAGAGAGTGCACCTGTGTTTGCGCACACACTTGTGCACTATAATATGTCCCGCGAAGTCGGTTAGTCGTTGTGACTGGCCACCGCAGTCGAAATCGGCTGGGGGGACTATTATTATTATTATTGCGTAGTCCATTAAGAGGATCGTGTGCAGGCGTAGCGCAGCGCGAGTTTTCATACATTTCGAACGCCAACGGTCGAAATATGCTGGCGGGGGAAAACGTTTTCCTACCCGTAAACTTTTATGGAATGAGACAAATTTCTGGTCTCATTCGTTTTCATACATCCTGAACTACGCTTGTACATCTTTGATTTTTGTATAAAGGCTTGATTAGCTAAAAAAGGACGAATTCCGAAGATATTTTTTGTCAAAAAAGTGATTGTATAGGTTCTTATACTGAAACATACAATATATAAAAAAAAATAAAAACGTACTAGCATAGATTTTCAAAATATCTCTAACATGTAAAAAAATGTTAAAATCAGACAACGTTTAAGTGGTGGAAAACGTTTTCTCTTTTTGTATGGAAGCTTGCGCGCACACAATCCTCTTAAACACTGGCTTATTACAAATGTGTCTGAGCGCGCACTAGCGCGGCACTCGGCGCCACTCGTCCGCACTCGCGCGTAATGAGTCGCGCAATCAGCAAGCACGCGTTTTGTGTTCACTAGGCACCGTGAAAAATGAAAACGGTCCAAATAAGTTGAAAAACAACAGGGCCAAAGAAAAAAAACCGGTTAAGTGCGTGTCGGACCCGCGCACTGAGGGTTCCGTGCCACCCTTAACTGAATTTAGGGTCCACTTACTTTCACTTAACGAAAACATCACAATATATTGCGACAGCAAAAATAACTTTGTTTTTCATAGTGTTTGTATGAAAGACAAAGTTATATTTGCGGTTGATAAAAATGTGCAATATCTCAAAAACTACTGGTTCGATCTCCTTCAAACCAATTTTCGTTGCAAGTTTTTGTTGAGATCTACATCATATATTTTTTTCAAAATTTTCACTTTCTTAGTTCAAAAGTTAGAGGGGGGGGCCGCCCATTTTACCACTTTGGAAGCGTCTATATCTCAAACCTTACACTTTTAGAAAAAATGGTTTTAGAAACCTCAACATCATTTTAAAAGACCTATCCATAGACACCCCACACGCATAGGTTTGAGTAAAAAAAAATTTTTAGGTTTTAGTTTCATGTATGAGAGCCCCCCTTAAATATTATTTTTTCTCACTTTTTGTATCTGAATCGGAAAGCGGTGAACAAAATACACCTACCTACCAAGTTTCAGCTATGTGATGCTTATAGTTTCAGAATAAAGTGGCTGTGACATACGGACGGACAGACAGACAGACAGACAGACAGACAGACAGACAGACAGACAGACAGACAGACAGACAGACAGACAGACTTGACGAAACTATAAGGGTTCCGTTTTTTGCCATTCGGCTACGGAACCCTAAAAAACCATTGATATTTAAAAAAATATATTTGGTTTATGGTGCGGCATTGCTCGATCATATCGCTCACAATTATCCATATTTTTTAAATATTTTAGAACTCAGTCGTAGTTATTTTACAGTCCTATTCCTTATACCTAGTCACAGGTATTCTTACAGTCTGCAAAAAATAATATCCAAAAAAATTGCTGTGTTAGTTGACTTTAGTATATTAGGGTAATTGGACATTCATTGGTAGAGAAACGACTGCATCGAAAACAGGACTGAATTATACAAATTAAATTCCCAAACTCAACATTCGGTTAAAAATTTAATTTCATAGCTGTAGCACAGAAATTATTTCCATTTGAGTTTCGCGCCTTGAGACGGGATAAATCAAGTTAGGTCGACAAATTAGGTCCGTAGACGCTGCAGCCTTTTGATTATTAGGCATTGGTCAATGTAAACATATTTTGAAACCTTAAAGATGGCCTAAAATACTAAACGTGAAGTCTAATCAAATGTAACGCTAATTGAATTCATATTGACCAATTTTAACGTAAATCATACATACATATAAATAAATACGTACATTCATCAATACAAAATGTACATTGTTCTTACATAATATACATTACAAATCGATTGGTTGAGTTGAGTTTTAACTAATTTATCCTTTTGATTTCTTTTGAGGTAAAATTAAGGACAGAAATAGTTTAACCGTAATTCCATGAATTTTATTCCGTTACAATTTCATTTACTTGACATCTTAACGGAAATTTCTCGGTAGATTTGGAACATTTCATTTATTCATGCATGCATACTAGGTGTTAATAACTTACATAGGTGACATGAGTGTAATTATACAGTGTACTTATAAACCTAGTTACCCAGAAGGTATAGCACTTTGAGGGCAGCTTAGACGTAAGGGTAAGTATCTATAACAATCTAATGTTAGGCACTTATGAGTTAAGATATATATATATAGAGCAGACTATTTTATTTCCTTTTTTAGTTGTTTAAATATTCATTTAATGAGTAGTAGCATTTTGTTATTAGGTATGATCGCAGGGACTTTGAAAAGGATTTTATGTTTGGCTCACTTTTGATATGGCATGGCAATTTATTAAATATTTTAACTGCCATATAATACGGGCTAGTATTTAACATTTTTATTCGTGAGGGTGGCAAGTAAAGTTTGTTTCTATTCCTTGTGTTAACGTTATGTGTATCTTTCATCTTGGTAAATTTGTTAATATTTTTAAAAGTAAATGTACATATATCATGTATGTAAATCGATGGCAAGGTTAGTAATTTAAATTTTGTGAAATATGGTTTGCATGATTGAGTGTTGTCGATTTTAGCTATTATTCTGACACATTTTTTTTGCATTTTGAAAATATCATCTATGTCTGTGCTATTACCCCAGAGTATTATACCGTATTTTAATTGTGAATAAGCATAGGCGTAATAGGCTGATAGAGACGCTTCGGTGCTGGTGCTGTGAACTATTTCAAAAAGTGCGTAACTGAATTTTGATAGTTTGGATTTTACATGCTCTATGTGTTTCTTCCAGTTAAGGTGTGAGTCTATTATTATGCCAAGGAGATTAAACGATTCTACTGATTCTATATTTTTACTTGCAAATGTTTGATTAATGGTTAATGGGGGTTTTTTGTATGTTCTAAATTGTATGGTTTTTGTCTTTTTAAAGTTTATTGTAAGGTTATGCTCTTGAAGCCAATTAATTACTTTTCCTAGCGTGTCGTTTAATCTAGTATTAGCAGTATCAGAGTTATTTGATTTAATTAGAATGGATATATCGTCTGCAAATAGTATTGGCAAAGTATATTCGTTTTGTATTATTTTTGGTAGGTCATTGATATATAAAAGAAAGAGAACGCAGCCAAGGACACTACCTTGTGGTATTGAGCAGGTAAGATATTTTAATGAAGATCTTGTAGTTATAATTCGGTTGTTTTGTTTGTCATAACTTTCTACTTGTACTTGTTGTTTTCTATTTTCTAAATATGATTTAAACCAGTGGTAGCTTGGACCATTGACACAGTATCGCAAAGTCTATAGCTCAAGCTAGTCTGCGAGTTACTCCCAGCAAATACTGGCAGATGGTAGCTTCCTAGCAATTATGCGACTGAACAATTACCCTTCGGGACAAATTTTAAATGAAACAGTCCAGACTCTGAAGGCTTTAGTTTCTTGAAATATGAAAATGAACGTCACAGTTTTGTTCACGCCTTCAGACTGTTGTTAATGGAAGAAATTGCTCGAATCCGCGGAGTACGACTAATTGGGTTATTGTTGGTAACCGAAATTAAGATTTCGGGGAAATCGCAGTTGGGTGTTGGGGGTTAATTATAAGTTTTAAAGCGACGGTCATTTGTAAGCAAAGTGAATAAGTCTTGATTATGGCTTGTACTGCAAGGGGAAGGAAGCTGTCTTAATTTTCGAATTAAATTTAACTGCACCGTTGAAACGGCAGAAAAGACATGCTTTTCTTTGCTTTTTTGGCAGTCCTTGGATATAGGCATTATTTATTAACAGTGGAAATAGATTTATCTAATACGCATTATAATTAAGTAGCAAGTATGAGTAGCTATAATAATTTTGTTTTTAGTGCCAATATGATGCAAATTATCTTTGTTATAGGTAGACCGCAAAATTGTCGTTTCCCCCCGCGCCCCTGCTCCCCACAGGCGAAGTCCCAATGAAGCGGTTTACCTATATTAGATATTAAGCCAATGTGATTAATTTATTAATTGCGATTGTACTTTGGAAAACGATGTAACTACACAGAAATAGATTTTGTTAAAAGGTTACTGATAAAGTTAGAGTTACGACCAAAGTAGTTTAGTGGAACTTAATATAAATAACTTTGAATATCACTTACGCAACGTGTTACTGCTCGGTTCGCAAAACTGATCCGTTTTGTTAGAAACACGCACCTACTTGAGCAGTTAGTTATTGAATTAGCCGACTGAGTAGTTTGTTAATAGAAAAAGGTGCAGTAGTCTCTCTATATTGTACACTTAATTTTCAAAATATTAAATATCGCAGCCATTAGGTATAATGAAATCGAGCATAGTTAACACTTTTTATTGTAGACAATTTCATTTCGGTTAAAAATTGTATTCACAGCACAACGTGCGAATTTAGAAAAATAATAATATATGAAACTACGAGTTAATTTATGATAATTTACCATCTTTAAACAAACCAATGATATTGTTCCTCTATCATAAAAGATTCGTAATACTTCGTATTTATTCAATCGCTTTATTCGTTTAGCTTTTGGTTCCTTTTTTGCAGCTTCCATTTTCTTTTTCGATCGATACGAGAAACATAATCTGTCTCCTGGTTGCTTCATTATTTATTTATTACAGGTAAAAGATTAACATACTGATTCCAGTCAGACATGCATTGCTTACATTGACAACAGCTTGGGGCGAATTGCGATCTTGCTTAATTCGTTTAATTTCCAGGCAGTTAATTCCCACAGTGTAAACGGATTAATACGAATTGCTAATTTGACAGCTAAGCAGAGCTGCCTAACTGTCAGTGCAACACCGCAATACGCACGCTTGTTGTGGGTCTACTGCAGGTTATTTTCTTATAGAAATTGACTTCTGCTCGAAAGTGGGTTAAACTAAGCGCAGAGCAAACCTGAGTAAAACTGACTCCTTCACAATTTGAGACGGAGCTTGAATAATTGAACGGTTCAAAGAAAAGATCAACTTTTAAAAGGATTCTTGAAACTGTAACCAAGAGTTGAAAATAGTTGCAACTATCTATTTTGAAAGGTTTTAAACTATCTATATTATGTTTAAGTATTTAGTTAGCTAAAGTCATAATTATTTAATATGTAGTTTAACATTTGCCTGAAATTCAGAGAATGTAAGAATGTAAGTACAAAAACCGGTTAAGTGCGTGTCGGACCCGCGCACTGAGGGTTCCGTGCCACCCTTAACTGAATTCAGGGTCCACTTACTTTCACTTAACGAAAACATCACAATATATTGCGCAAAAATAACTTTGTTTTTCATAGTGTTTGTATGAAAGACAAAGTTATATTTGCGGTTGATAAAAATGTGCAATATCTCAAAAACTACTGGTTCGATCTCCTTCAAACCAATTTTCGTTGCAAGTTTTTGTTGAGATCTACATCATATATTTTTTTCAAAATTTTCACTTTCTTTGTTCAAAAGTTAGATGGGGGGGGGACGCCCATTTTACCACTTTGGAAGCGTCTATATCTGAAACCTTACACTTTTGGAAAAAATGGTTTTAGAAACCTCAACATCATTTTAAAAGACCTATCCATACACACCCCACATGCATAGGTTTGAGTAAAAAAAAATTTTTAGGTTTTAGTTTCATGTATGCGAGCCCCCCCCCTTAAATATTATTTTTTCTTACTTCTTGTACCTGAATCGGAAAGCGGTGATCAAAATACACCTACCTACCAAGTTTCAGCTAAGTGACGCTTATAGTTTCAGAATAAAGTGGCTGTGACATACGGACGGACAGACAGACAGACAGACAGACAGACAGACAGACAGACAGACAGACAGACAGACTTGACGAAACTATAAGGGTTCCGTTTTTTGCCATTCGGCTACGGAACCCTAAAAAGCTTTTCAAAACCTCCAAAGTTCCACCTGATAGTATCTCAATCAAAAATTTTAAAATATATCAACAGCCTGGTGGGGACCTAATGTCAGTTTCTTGTACTTAGTCATGATTTTTATTTTAATTAATGGAAAACTCAACGTACAAATATTCAGTCGAACAAGACCACGACAAAGGCTGTTGTGTAAAAATCACCTGTTCAAAGTTATTTTCGCACAATTTCATAAATGACACCACTATTTATGTCAAATGAAACTATACGTTACACAAAATAACACTGTAAATGTTATACACTAGAGCAAATAAGACAGCCAACCAAATGATCGTAAGCTGATATCAAATGACTAAAGAATAAGTAAATATTGGTAATAATTAAAAACAAAGAGGTTTTTAAAAGGTATTAAGTTTTCTCATCATATATTTTTAATATAATATTTTTTAGACAAAATGCATTATTTTATAGACGGTAGAGTTTTGCTTCACAAATATGTATTGATGTTTATAATGTTGATGAGAAGCGCTTGGCACCTATCTCTGTCTGCCCCATAACTTTTTGATGAAGTGGTAGGTACCAACGGTGATATTAGCTACGGGCTGATTTATTTAAATTATTAGTTGTATATTTTGGACGCCAATCATATACATCGCTCTGATCTCAAATTAATTTAAATAATAGACGTAGCACGAGTGCATTAACTTGTATTAACACAAGAAAAATCAGAAACAACGGATGAGAATCAAATCCGGATCCTCGGAGCGGTAACGCCAGCTAACCCAGTACTTGGCCACTAAGCCACGGAGGTCGTGGCTATGTACAAGTAAATTGTCTGTTCTATACAGGCTATGTGTACAGGCAATGTGAAAGGCGCGGTTTGGCGGGGCGACAAATAGGGGCACAAATCAAGCCGGCCCACCACCAACATGCGATGTAACAATACATTAAGCAATGATTTGTGTTGCCGTGTTAATGCACTGCATCTACACTAGTGGTGCTTGTAAGGGGAAGGGCGAAATGTAAGGGAAAGATAATAGTTTCTTGATGAACAAGGCTTGCATTGATACATTGCACCATATTATCGTCTGAAACAGACGTAAAGAAAAAGTGTGGATGGCCAAGAACCTGAATTATCTTTGTTATGTAGGATCCTTTTTTGAATTTTATGATTTGTTGTGGCCACGATAAACCATTGAGCGGCTGTTTTGTGTTTTGAAATTTTGTACAACAGTTAATGTGCTGAAATGATTTATCACATGATTGGACTCCTACACTTTCGAGTTAAAATTGAACATGAGTGTCAATTCGAAGATACGTTTAAATAAAAAAAACTGGTTTTCTGAATTGACCTGGTAAGTAGTTCAAAAGCCTTTCCTGATCTTCCAGCTCTCGAAGACCACAAGAAGATAGCCGAACCCCCTGTTTAGTACTAGGTAATTTATTATTAGAGAAACATACACAATCTGATTTTTGCAGATCAATTTTATCTTTGTTTTACATAATTCGTGTGCATACATTTACTGCAACATAATATTTCAAGCATTAAAGAATCCAAATGGACTTTTCAGCAGGCTAATCACCGAACGCTGTTTTTCTTCTCCGATAAATGTTTAACGAATAGCCATAAAAACGCCATAAAACTGCCCTTATTAAGCTTCACGGGTCTTACAGTCCCATTAAACGAAATTGGCGTCTTGATGCCTTTAGTATTAGCTCTTTAAACTTGTGAATCGAATACTTATTTGTTTATTTTCGTCTGCTTGTATAATACTCATCAGAGGGTTACGATTATCAAATGTTTTGGTGTCTAAATGTCTACATAAACAATGTCTTGACTCTTGTGTAATCAAGATTTTTTAATCGTATTATCTACATTTCAAAACGTGTTTACTCATAGTATCAACACTATTTAAACATAACCGATGTTATGATTAAGCATCAAAGTGTTCAATGATGCGTAATTATAATCAAACAACTTTTTTGCCTGTTGACTTAAAATATATTAAAATGGGAATATCATATAACTTGATTCAAACATAAATTAACCGACTTGCCAAAGATAAAGAGTATACGTTTACACTCGGATTATTAACGAAGTTTGTTTGTTCTTCTAAATGGACTGTTGCAATGAAAATTTGTTACAAAATATTTAGACAGAAAATATTATATTGTAATTAAGCTGAAGTGAAACATTCTTGACTAACAGAGTTGTGTAATCATAACGAATTCCTTGTTACTTCTTGCTGCAATTTTGTTGAAGATAGAAAATTCTACGTTTTTATTTGAATTTAACTTTTTTTTTATCTATGGTCTTATTTTTATTGCACTCTCTCTATCTATCTCTATTTTTTAGTCACTTGCTTTGCAACCACCAAGTCTTCCACCAATCCACACTGAGCCCGCGTCGTGGAGTATGACTCACACTACTTCATACTTGAGGTTTAGGCCTTTTCTTAGCAGTGTGATGTTTACAGGCTAACTTAACTATACTTTTACTTTTTTATCTATGTCTCCATAATTCAGCTAACGACTAGTGTTAAATGTAGTTTCAGTGCATTCAGCAAAGGCGTTAAATATTTGCTGAAAACACCAAGTTGAGTAAGGCTTGCGTATAGTGTTAGAGGAAATGTAACAAATTCAAAAACATACATTATGTTCGATAATAATGGCCAAAATAGATTTGATTTATCGATTTTTAAACTTATTAAGAGTTGTCTTTACTTAATTAATGTATTTAAGGAAATCACATGCACAAAAAGCCTTTACCATTCAGTTAATTAAAATAGTACTTTTATTAGATCAGTAGGTAAACAATCTTCACTCATTATGCGGTGCTTTCACCCGGTATCCTCAACCATGTTGGCTGATCTCCTTTCAGACTAGTGTGTAGTGGCCCTAACGGGGGTAGGCGTGAATACAAAGATGGTATCTTGTGTAGCATTGAGTAACGAACTGCCTTCCGAGCTGCTTATTGATTATAGTTTGCTATCGCTTAGCTACGTTTAGATGCTAGACTTGTTCGTGAAACTGCTTTGTTGGTAGGTGAAAGAGTGTATAAATAGTAGTAATATGCATATAGCGATGACGCGATGAATTGCTCCAGTTAACATGCTTTAAAGTAGAAGTATTTTCCTAATAAATGCTATAGCATATAAAAAAAAAATATTAGATAATTTCATGAAGAAAAGCGACATTCACCCATATAACACAAGGAATAAACACAAGCTTGTCGTTCCTAACTTCAGATTAGTTAAAACTAGTAATTCGTTTATGGGAAATTGTATAAAATTCTTTAATAATATACCACACAATCTTGTCGAATTGCCGGTTGATAAATTTAAGAAACACGTTAAAAACACGCTTATGTCTAAAGGCTATTATAAGGTTCAAGACTATCTAAACGACACGAATGTGTGGTCCGTCCAGCCTGCACCGACTGATGTACTTACCTTTGATGATTTTGATTTTACGGCAGCTAGTGGTGACTGAGTTTGTTCCGGCGTTTCTTCTCAGCACTTGCCTAATTGTCTGTGTTCTGTCTCGAAGCGCTGGTAGGGCCCAAAAGATAAGGAGACATGTTTCGGCCCTTTCAGGGCACATTTATATTTATTTTTATTTCTTTCACTGTATATTTTGACGTTCATAAGTGTCATTTCATGACCTAAATTGAAATAAAGATTTTGAATTTGAATTTTGAATTTGAATTTGAATTGAATTTATACTGAAGGGACTTAGATTAATAAACATTGAGTAGTTAGTACTACTAAAAATAATATTTCTGGAACATTATATTAATTCTTCAGGTTTAATAATCAAATTTTTATTTTCTACTCAAATAAATTATTTGATACTTTGTGTTTGCTAAGTTTTACGCTCTAGAACTGTTTTATTCGGTAACATTATTTTAACCTTTTAATGCCTGTGAAAGGTTGTGTGTACCAAATAAACAAAATAAAACAAATAATCCTTTTTGTACGAGAGAACTAACTTTTGCTTACCTATGCTAATCTGTTCAGTAAAGCTAAAATCAATAAGTAAAAATGTTACTTTAAAGTAACTAATTGATGTTAGGATTTAAATTTTGGTTTGTATTCGAGTCTAAAATCTATACTTATATTATAAAGCTGAAGAGTTTGTTTGTTTGTTAGAACGCGCTAATCTCCGAAACTACTGGTTCGAATTGAATAATTCATCACGCTACTATATATATAACATCTCTCTATCTCATCAACTATGTAACATCACGCTACGACCAATAGGAGCAAAGATATAGTGGTAAATGTGTAAAAAACGGGAGAAAGAAGTCACTATTCCACGCGGACGAAGTCGCGGGCAAAAGCTAGTAGTTCAATAAAGGTGTCTTATGCAATCTTAGAATTGGTTACCAAAAATAAGGTCTTTTTTTTGTCAGGAAATGCCTTATGCATACCATACCAGCGGCAAGGGCACTCGGGTATACCCACTAAAACCTGACGGTGTCCACTGGTGCCAAAGTGAGAAAAACATCAACATTTATAATGCGCACGGCAAAAGAGTGGAACTCGCTGCCCGCGTCGGTGTTTCCTAGTGACTATAATCCGAATCTATTCAAAGTTAGAGTGAACAGGCTTCTATTGGGCGAGCTCGTTCCATCTTCGACTCCGTCTTAGTCGCACTTGGCTTGGTCTGGAGTCAAGAGCAAACCCATACTAAATAAAAAAAAAAACATAAAAAAGATCTACTTTAGCCCATCCCATTTTTAAGTTATCTCCATCACCTCAGTAAGACGGCCAAGAAACCTGTTTTAAACTTCAATAGTGCATTATTCATTTAGTTAATGCTTTACAGTCTCAAACAGGGTAATATCAGTTCGCAACTTAAATAACAAGAACCTCACAAAGTCTGTGATGGTAAAAGATATATACTTATGAAGATGACTCGGTTGAAGTGCTCCAGAATGAAAATCATGCGGTAATTTGTCCTCTGTCGGAAGTGAAATTTAATAATAGAAAGGGCCTTCTTTCCGATCAAATTAAATGACGGCTGTTTCTCATTATTAATATATCATCATCATCATTATCAGCCAAAGGACATCCACTGCTGAACATAGGCCTCCCCTACGGTTTTCCACAGCGACCGGTTGTAAGTGGTCTGCATCCAGTGTGATCCTGCGATCTTAATATATCTTATTAAATTATTATCCATTCATTAGGCTGCAATCCCATGTCATTTAAATTCAAAATCAGTTTTGATACAGCGAAGGATCGACTGTGATCTTACAAATTGAAAATCCACTCTTCCTTGAAAAGGTCTCAATTATAATCTTATCAATTATGCTCGAGTTATCTATTCAGACACATATCTGCGTCGGTGCTTCGTAAAAAGACCTCGTCGAGGGTTCTAGTACTATCCGCCTCTCGCGTTGTCGCCGCATCTAATTGGCTTTGAGCTATCTCAAAAGGAGTTGGTGCGATACGAGCGGTTTTCCACTGATGTCGACGCGGTTATATTTTTTTGCTGTTTGTGTTATCCAGAAACCAGTTTGATTGCACTTTTATCAGGAAACTCCATCCCTTATTTATTGAGACTGGGGTTGATTTTTGTGTTTTCTTAATGCCGAATCCTGTGGTATATTGGTGCTGCATTTTTATTAGCAGTACGGTTGCTTTGACATTTTAATTATTGAGAATATAGAGCCTACCCTAAAAGTACAAATAAGGTAAATTCGACTTCATTTTCAATTCATATGAGAGGTTCAACAACAATCCTATCTTCCTTGCTAAATATGTTTATAAGCGATTTCTTTACTGAATATAAATTATAACTACATTGCTGGATCTCTGGACCTTAAATAAAACATTTTACAAAAAAAAACCTACACAAAAGTTACTGCATTTCATTGAAGTAAAAAATAAGTCAAGACAATAAAAAATACTGGTACTTATTGTAATAGCGTGTAAGTTTTCAGCAAAACATGCACGAAATATCGTGTTAAAATTGGTGGGAAGGAGTGCAAACTTATAAGAATTTAAAATTTTTACCTTCAACGTTAATATTACTGGCATAATGTATGCAGTTTACAAAACACTTTAAAACATCTGTAATGATTTGGTTTTAGATATTTTTTAATATTAGTTTTTTTTTTATAAAACTACGCTACTACGAGTATCAACGGATTTACAACGTCAAAACACTATTTCTAAATATCTGTCTTTTTTTAATGTTACCAAATCAATGTTACAAAGCTTTCAAAGCTTTTTGGTTGGATTGTACAGAACAGAAAAACATACGAGCTTTATAATCATTTGAAAACATGCCAACGAGATAATGATGACAAAGATTACTATTTAAAAAAAAATTAAATTAAAGCCTATGATATTTAAAAAAAAAACGCAACCGATTACGTCCAAATGGAGAAGCGCATCGTACACTTAAGTCTTCATTGACATCTACGAGCCCATTCATAGCGCTCAAAATATTGACAACCCCTTTCAAGCGAGCTTGAAAAGCGCTCGAAAGAAAAAGGGAGGAGGCCCGATTTTTCCCTTACTCCCAGTTTGAATGGAACGCACAAGAGTGCCAAATAAGTCTGCGCTCGCAGGGCTTAGAGTGTTTTCGCTGCGAATTGCTAGGCCTCTTTGAAGCAGACTTGGTTTCGGATGCTCCTGTCTGTTTGTTCGAATAACCTGAGCCTTTCAGTTTTGGTAGAGAGCGCTCAGGTTTTTCTTTTTTTTGTGTTTTGTAAGGACGTTATGAAAAGAGCTGATTTATGATGAAAGCAATAAAAGTCCATGACGTTTATTATTAAACCTGTGTTTATAAAAGTTAATGATTAAAATCATTAACTTCGAATGGAAAAGGAGTGAAAACTAACTAACTAAACGTATTTTGTAATAAAAAAAACGAGTTTTTAAATAAGGAAATCATTTAATGTATGTTTCTACGGGTTGGAAAACAAAGAAAACGAAGTTTTTAAATGTCATGATAAGTTCGGTTACTGGTTAGGCTTAAGTTTAATGAAGAAAGAAAAAGTTTTGTCAATCAACTATTAATGTGATGACAACGATAAGTGTTGCACTTTACCTTAGTTTTTTTCCGGTACTCAATTGCTTTAATTCATCATTAAAACAACAATACAATTGCCCATAGAACTCGGGTCCTAAAACCAGCGATCGTAGCATTTTGATACAACGACGACGAGGCTCGCCTATTATGAGGCGCGCTCGCAGCACAATTGATCATTAGCACAAATACACACTGCAGTCTGCAACGGACTGTCATATGGGCAGTGATACTGTGGATAAGAGAGCAATTCAGCGTCTAAACATTAGTTAGTCGTCCGATAATTTGTGGATGTGGTTCCGCGAGGTTTGGGTAAATCTTATAGCACATTTACCTAGCGCGACAGCTTATTTGCACAAATGCAAAAAAAAAAACAGAAATGATTATAACAAACTATTATTGAGCTGTGTTTCCTATCTCTCGTATGTACCTATAATTTTTCTCATTAGTGAAAAAGAGTAAAAATATTTATAAAATTTTTAGCAATTTGCTATCGTGCTTCTATGAGATACTATAAAAAGGTTTTCCTGAACGGTTAAGCAACTAAAATATGTTTCAACACACAGTCATCTTATTGCATTCAGATTTAACGAAAACGAGCTTGCTTAGTTCATTATACTTACAAAACAGTTTTATTAATTTATTTATTTGGTAGCTTAGATAAAAATAAAAGCAAAAAACGACCACAAGCCACCTACAGGACAACCGTTTCCAGGAACATTGAACAAACTCAGATGGAGGAATGGACAACCCAAGACTGACTGTCTCGGCGCGCCTTAAAATAAGAAGGGCCGACGGTAAATGCAAAAGAATAAGGCAAATAAGAAGAAGAAAAATTAATTTGCGAGCCTGCTATATCTTTATCACAGTACAAGCGGCGTATAACTAATACCGAGCGCATCGCGACAGGTGCACTCGCTATGGCCCGGAGTTGACGCGACTTCTGTTCCGATGCACGCATTTGCGCTGGATATTATTTACTGCGAGTGTGCGTTCATTAGAGTTAAACTTGAAATCTGCGTTGTTTAGAATATTTTTAACACTCACATTGTCATATTTGTATTCTTTTATTTTCATCTTGAAATCTTAGGATATCAAAGTTTTTTTACTTTTAAATCTTCTCATTTAGATAAATGTCTTGGTTAGTTACAGGTGGATCGATTTTCATCATTATTACTTTCTTAGAATTATCTTGGCCCCATGTTATTTTATACGGGGCGGCACAGCCACGGCGTAACAGGATTTATTTTTGGGACGATTCGTTGATGGTTTGTTGATTTAGGGAGTTTGTTAGCGATACTTTAATTTTTATCGAAAATAATTCAAATTATGTCTCAACAATACAACACCTCGACCTCTATAGCACTATGATACCCAAAGCTAACATTCACTAAATGTGCCTTATATTGGTTAACTAGTTGAACGGGCTCGTAACAAGGAAGGCGCCTCGATACTGAATTAAGTGATAGCTCAACTCGCTCGGATCGGAGTTGAACGGACGTCCATTCAAGCTGTTTGGATATAAATTTCCAAACAACATAGGAGGATAAGCTATATTTAACTAAGATTAACTTAATACATAGGAAACAGGGTCATATTTTGATCCAATATACTACAAATTTCAATAAGTGCTCACACTCGTATATTTGTTTACCATTAATTATAATTTCAAATTCAAATTCAAAATTCAAAATCTTTATTTCAATTTAGTTCAAAAAAAAAAAATGACAAGCATGCTCAGCTCACTGAAAATATAAATAATTATTATTTTTAAGCCCGTTTAATTTTCTGGCGGCTCAGTTTTTAACCGACTTCAAAAAAAGAGGAGGTTATCAATTCGACTGTATGTTTTTTTTTTTTTTTTTTTTTTTTTTTTGTTTATATGTTACCTCATATCGTAGTCGTTTATGGACCGATTCGAAAAATTTTTTCGCCTACCTAGAGGTTATACCTTCTAGTTGGTCCCATTGTCCCCAAGTCGAGGTCTGATGATGGGATCTTGGTGCAATCGAGGGAAACCCTCAAATTTTAAAGGCACGTATAGTGTGTTTGTACTAAAATCTTAATGTTGACATGTTGTTACGGCAACACTGTGTGGAGCTGAGCTGATGGTGGAACTCCTTAACGCTTAGGAGTTCAGTGATTATAATGACAGAACTTATGAAAGGTAATTTGTAGCTTCTAAAAGATCAGAGTCAGAAGGTACAACCCCTTCCCCTCCCCCCTTCTATAAACACTAAAAATTAACAAATAAAATTAACTTTTACAAAAAAAGTAAAAACCGACTTCAAAACCAAAATGCACTAAAAAGTCTTAAATAAACTCTTCAAAGGACTCCATTTTAGGCAAACCATTTCTTTTTGGAGTCGGTGCCATCGCATTGGCTGTCTTCTCACTTTGATGAACGACTATCTCGAGCACCACCTTAAGCGTCATCTATCTGGGCACCGACTCCAAAAAGAAATGGTTTGCCTAAAATGGAGTCCTTTGAAGAGTTTATTTAAGACTTTTTAGTGCATTTTGGTTTTGAAGTCGGTTTTTACTTTTTTTGTGAATATAAACATTCTTCAAGATATTTTTCATATGTGCGCATATGGGTTTTGTTGTTGTTTCCACCAAAGTGCCTAAAATCTTCTAATTCGCGTGTGATCATTTCAAGAGATTTCAAGACGCGGTTGCTAAGGCCGCCATCGGTTGTCCTAGCAACGAAATACGTTGCTAGGTCTCTTTTACTGCAGCACAGCTACAGCGTCCAATTGCAAGTCGTTCCTGTGACGCATCTTCGTAACGACGCATGCGTCTTGTTACAATAAAAGATCAGTGGTTACCACAACAAGCAGCCTTCATATTTTGACTTTGACTTTCTAATGTTTTCAGTGTATTTTTTAGTTAATGTTTGTGTTTTTCAATTTGTTTTAAGTTATTCTTTTTTGTGAACGTATTTATCTGTTGTGAATGCAGTCCGTGACCCAATCTTGTGATGGCACGTCGTCCGCGACCCATACATGTACACAGTGCAACAAATCTTTTAAATCTTTGAAAGGCCTCAACATTCACACTACAAAATTACACAGGAAATGTATTAGCCAAAATTGTTCTCCTTTAGACATCCATCCCATTATACCGAGTGCGCCTACTTATGCAGCCAACGATCCAACAACTCCTTTTCATACATATTTAAGCCATTTGAAAAATAGTACTCCTTTAGTGAAAAGAATCCCTCGAGGAGCTCGAATAACCGTTGCCACACATTTATCACAATTAATCCAAAAATGTTATCTAAGCAATAGTAAACAAGACTGGCAGAACCTTTTTATTTTCATACAGCACACTACATATATTAAAAACTGATGAACCGAATTTATCTTTGACTCAAAAGATTAAAAATAACTGTGCTGTAAGCTCCTCGCCTACTCCTGCACCTCTAATCAAACATGATGGCCCTCGTAATCGCAACAAGCTCATCGAGAATAAAATCTGTGACGGAGATCTTAAAGATGCCGCTCGCCTTTTGTTCTCGAACGACGTGCTATCACCAGATACCCCTGACACCCTTCAGGCCTTACGGACAAAACATCCTCCAGCTCCAGTGAACCCATATTTTCTCGACCCACCAACAGCAGGGCAGGCATGCCTTCAAATTCAAATCAAAGATGTAATGGATGCCATTTTATCTTTTAAACCAGGTTCGGCTGCAGGTTTGGATGGAATCTCACCCCAACATTTGAAAGATTTAACAGCGCATTCTGTGGGTGATGCAGGCGAGAAACTTATAAATTCGATCACAAAATTAATCAACTTTATGTATTCCGGTAATGTTAATCCAGAAATTGTTCCCATTCTTTTCGGCGCGAACCTCATTGCCCTAACCAAAAAGGACGGTGGGGTGAGACCAATTGCTGTTGGTTCAACACTGCGACGTCTGGCATCCAAAATTGCTGTTCGACATATTTTACCAAAATTAAATTCGGAATTTGAACCCGTACAGTTAGGCTTCGGTGTAAAAGGAGGGTGTGAGGCAGCCGTCCATGCCCTACGCTCTTTCTTAACTTATGGACAGCCTGATGTTTTGCTCAAAATTGATGTTAAAAATGCTTTCAATTCGGTAAATAGGGATACCCTGCTGACGGAAATAAAACAACATGTACCAGAAATATACAATTATCTTCTTCTCAGCTATGCTGACCCAACAAAATTATTATATCGTTCTAACGAACTGTCATCGGAAGTAGGTTGTCAACAGGGTGATCCCCTTGGGCCTGCAATTTTCAGTTTGGCTATAAATCCGATAATTAAAAATTTAAATTCTAAATTCAACGTTTGGTATTTGGACGATGGAACCCTAGGAGGTGATGTAGATACTGTGTTTTCGGATCTTTTTTTAATTAAAAATAAATTTGAAGCCATTGGCTTGGAGCTTAATTTTAGCAAGTGCGAACTTTTCATCAATAACTGCGCCTTAAATTTAAATGACGTTAAACAAAAATTTAATATTTTAGCTCCAAATATTAAAATAGTTAATAGTAATTCCCTTTACCTTTTAGGTTCTCCAATTTTTTATGAATCTTTTTCTGAATTTATTAACAATACAATTTCTAAATTTGAAAATGTTGCTGATCGTCTCCTTGCTATTAGTCCACATTATGCACTTTGCATCTTAAAATTCTGTCTTTTCGTCCCAAAATTTACGTATGTGCTCCGTTGCTGCTCCTTTTGGAATCGTCCAGATCTTTTGACACCTGTAGACGACTTAATCAAAAAAAGCTTAGAATCGATTTTGAATATGCAGCTGAACGAGCAATCTTGGACTCAAGCATCCCTACCCATCCGTTTTGGTGGTTTAGGGATTCGCAAAATTTCCAGTGTCGCTTTACCAGCCTTTCTATCTTCTGTCCATAGTTCAGCAAATCTCATAAGTAAAATTTTAAGGGCATTCCCTTCAAACTTTGAGATTGCTGGCTTGGATGAAGCTAGAAACGCTTTCCTAATTGCATGCCCAGGTCAAAATTTACCAGTTTCGACAAATTCACAAAGGAGTTGGGACGACATTAGCTGCAAATTCACATTTAATAATCTTTTAAAATGTAGTATAGGTTCGGCGCGTGCCAGGCTTTTAGCCGTGGGGGTGCATGAGGCTGGCTACTGGCTTCACGCTTACCCTTCGACCAATACTGGAACATTTCTTGAGCCCGACACGCTCCGAATCGCAACCTGTCTTCGGCTTGGTGTTCCGGTCTGCGTTCCTCATAAATGTCCCTGTGGCTGTGATGTCGACAAGCTAGGACACCACGGACTGTCATGCCAAAAAAGTGCAGGCCGCTTCTCGAGACACGCCGCACTTAACGATATCATACGCCGGTCTCTTGCCACCGTCAACGTGCCTAGTCTACTTGAGCCGACTGGTGTTGCAAGAGACGATGGCAAGAGACCGGATGGTATGAGTTTGATTCCATGGAAGATGGGTCGGGTGCTGGTATGGGATGCAACCTGTTCAGACACGCTTGCCCCTTCCCATCTACATGGAACCAACAACAGAGCTGGTGCGGCATGTGAAGCGGCTGAAAAAGCTAAGGCTTATAAATACAGAGGTCTTGGCTCCGAATATGATTTTGTCCCATTCGGTGTCGAGACCCTTGGTCCGTGGGGTCCTAGCACTATAAGGCTGTTTAAAAAAATTGCAAAACGGTTAGTTGACATCACAGGAGACCGAAGAGCTGGCAGCTACCTCGGACAAAGAATAAGTCTGGCTATACAAAGGGGAAACGCTGCCAGTATCTTCGGTACTTTACCTATAGGGACTTCTTTTAATAATATATTTTAGTTTTTAGGTTATTTTTTTTCTATCTTATATAATTAATTGTAATTACAATTTTGATTCCCTTAATAAATAAAATATTTAGTTCATGAAATGACACTTATGAACTTCAAACATGCAGTGAAATAAATAAAAATTAATGTGCCCTGAAAGGGCTGAAACATGTCTCCTTATCTTTTGAGCCCTACCAGCGCTTCGAGACAGAACACAGACAATTAGGCAAGTGCTAAGAAGAAACCCGAAACAAACTCAGTTACCACTAGCTGCCGTAAAATCAAAATCATCAAAGGTAAGTTCATCAGTCGGTGCAGGCTGGACAGACCACACATTATTTGAATTATTTATGGCTTAATATTATTGTTCAGTTACCGTCACTTTCGTATCGTGTGCTATTATTTTTTGATATACGAAAACACAAATAATAATTAGATAAGTAAAACCAGCTTAAATTGTGATAAAAACATGAAACGATAAACTCACATTACACCAAAAAAAAAATTTAGATGTTACTACCGAGTTGTATCTCAAAAACAAATAAAACTCTATAAACTCAATCTCGAGTAAGATAAACATTAAAACGCTGCCAACAAATTTTCTCCAGTGGACGCTAATAGGCTAACTTCTAGACTGAAGCCGACGCAAATCCATATAAAAGATACCTTTTTAACTAACTTCGCAGTTTCACGGACATTTTTACGCGAACTTTCGGACTAATTAGACGAGCTAAGATTGATTAGAGAAGAAATTAAGCTGAGCGTATTTTCACGGGGTTTAAGCTTCCTAAAGTAAAGAATCTGTTGACTCGTTCATATCAATAACAGTCGTGTTGACGGTTTTGAAATCTCTGGAGAATAAAGAAGAATTGTATATAGAAAAATAAATCAAAACTTGTTTATTCCTTAAAATTCATTGAGGATTTATTTGTTGTTAATAACTTAAGCTAACAACTTTTCATTCAAGGTGCGTTTTTGCTATCTTAATATACAACAGAATCTTTTTGTAAAAATAGGGTTAGAAACGATTGAAAAGCATGAATTCTGCAAGACGATGTTTTTTATCAATATTTAAAAATTCTCAGTCTAGATGCCAAAAAGTATGCAAAACGGTGCAATATGAAAGAGCTTTTGTCACGGGCGCAAACAAGAGGCGAGATTAGGATATTTCCGACTGTTTCATTTGAGACAGGCGCCTTGGACTGGCTAGAACTACTTTATGCCGGATCTAGAAAAAAAAATCGCCGTTGTTATGATTTGATCGATATGTAATTAATTCCATAAAATTCGATGTACTTTTCCAATAACTCTAACTAAATTAGAAAATATAACAAAAGAAAATGACGTTGTGGCAGTATTATATTGAAAACTCCGAAATAAGGGCTAATTAGTTTACGGTAGCACAAAACAAAAATTGCTCAGTACCCAATCACGAACATTTGACGTATTCGCCACGTAATCGTAGCGCGTTTACATCAGACGGTAGCACGAAGCAGCAGTGTCGTGTAGTAAGCTCGAAAGCATTACCGCAGATGGCATCATACTAACGTAAGTATAGCACGAAAACAAGTTAAACGATCTATTTAATTAAAATTATTGAAATATTTCATGTTGTTCGAGTGTCATATTTTTAGTATTTTTACGTCCGATTGAGGCGCTTTCTAATTCTCATACAAATGATTACGTTACTATACAAATACTTTGACGCAATTATTCGTGATTGGTTGACGGCGATTTGTAAAAATATTAACTTAGGGTTCCAGATATGGAACAAATTGACCCTGTGAGTAAAATAGTTTAGTTTTAGAGCCCGTCTCGATGAACGATGCTATCTCACCTTTTACTTGTGGACCGTTTTAAGGTTCATACTATTCAACAAAACAAAACAATCACATTGAAGTAGTTGCACTAAAATGGAACAGTTTATCCTAGACAGCATTCGGCTACCCCTGTATAGTGACCGCGGTTAAAGCAGGACGAAACCTCTTGAAACCATTGAGGTCCTGTTCTTTATCATAAGTCTGTGTATTGGTCTCTGGCCATCTCTCTCACTTGCGTTATTCTGCTGGCATTTCCGACAGAGACAGGTATAACAGAAAATACTAGATTCACGTACAGAGTAGGGTCTTTTAGCACAAAATGGCGTAGCTCTGTGACTTGAGATAGCGTGACTTTGATACCGAGAAATGCAACGGCTATTTCTTGTTTGTTCACCGTTAGTTGTTCGATTCAGAACGGATATCGTAGACAGAAATAACACAGGTTTGTTTGCTGAACACGCATGGATTTCAACTGAAATCATGTTAACTTTTAGATACTACTAGCTTTTGCCCGCGACTTCGTCCGCGAGTGACTTTTTTCTTCCGTTTTTTACACATTTACCACAATATCTTTGCTCTTATTGGTCGTAGCGTGATGTTATATAGCCTATAGCCTTCCTCGATAACTGGACTATCCAACACAAAAAGAATTATTCAATTCTAATCAGTAGTTTCGGAGATTAGTGCGTTCAAACAAACAAACAAACAAACTCTTCAGCTTTATAATATTATAGTATAGATATTGTTTGGTCAATAAGGCCCGGTTGCGTGATCGATAGTAAACTCAACTAATAGTTAAGTGTTGTTAGCGGTGGTTAAACATTTACGATTGTGCGTGTTATGAAGAAAAATACCTTAACCGAATGTCAGAATGGCTATTTTATTTACCATTAATAATTTTTTCTACAAAACACGCATAATTGGAAAATTATTTGTAGAAAAAAATATTATTAATTCCATATTCGATAGCTGGTAACGACATTGAACAATAGTTGAATTAATTATCGATCACGAAACTAGTCCCAAGTCAATATAATCACAACAACAACGGTCCTGTAACTTTTTATATTTTTAAGGATTTGATTTGATAAACCTAGTAGCAAGGGATAACTTTATTATTCAACAGCCCCTGTTGCCATCTCTCTGCTTGACCTAACTGAAGATTTTACTGACACTTTCAGCAATAAGTCGTCCCTATTTTAAGTCTAAAAATAGTTAATGATTAGTTAGTAGCGTAGATTGGAAGTAGAAAGCCAAGTTTTTCATTTTCAGAGCTTCCTTTTCAGAACAGTCAACAATTTAAAACACAAAAATAATTTCAATTGCCACAAAAAGAAGCTGAAAAGTGTGGAAATCGAAAATAGAATTTACTCCGCTGTGGGGTAAACTAATACGAAATTGTGTGCAAACTAGAAAGATACGTCCCGACCTCTCCAGAGCGTTTTATCGCTGTGTCCCGGACATGTGCCCTCTTAAATATATTTGCATACTCTTTACTGAAACTTGAACTTCGGCATTGTTACCCAAGAGTAGTTACTATGCAAAATAAGTTCTAGAACGTTCTTGATAAGTGATTCGGTGAGCAGTTGGCAAGATGGAAGGATGAATTTAATGTTTTGTGAAAATGAACGTCACTATAGCTGTAACTATGCTGTAACTGTGACTGTATTAAGTGGAATAAATGATTTATTATTTATTTATAATAGCGAAATGATTTTTGACCTTAAAATTATGTTTCTATGATTATTGTTAAGTTATAGCTACAAGATAAAACAGAAGCTTCAAATGATTTTTTTTATTTAGTGTTGCAACATTGTTATTTACAAGAAACTCACTGAATAAAACGTTCATAATGCTTAGAGAAGAGAAGACTAAGAAGCGAGTGAATAAAAGAAAGAAAGAAAGAAAGAAAAAAAGAAAAAAAAGAAAAAGAAAAAAAGAAGAAGAAAAGAAGAGTGAAATCCTGGTGTTTCAGTCTCGGGGTCACAATATCACAGCAGTCCCTCCTGTCTATTTAGGCAGTGTTGCACTAAAACGGGTATCGCGTTTTAAATATCTGGGTCACTGGGTGACGGAAGATCTCTCTGATAACGAGGATATAGAACGGGAGCGACGGGCGTTGGCAGTCAGATGCAATATGCTGGCTCGCAGGTTTGCACGCTGTACTGAACCCGTTAAGGTGATACTTTTCAAAGCTTTTTGCCAGTCTTTCTACACGTGTAGCCTGTGGATAAGCTATACGCTGAAGACAGTCAACGCCCTGCGAGTGCAGTATAACAACGCGTTCAGGGTATTGTTGGGGCTGCCGCGTTACTGCACCGCGTCAGGCATGTTCGCAGACGCTCATACCGATGGCTTTCATGCCATTCTACGCAAAAGAGCCGCCTCGATGCTAAGCCGTGTCCGCGGGAGCTCCAGCAATATCCTGCGTGTTGTAGCAGGGCGAGTGGACTGCCCGTTTATGCAGCATTGGGTTCGACTGCACATAAGTAACCCTTAGATGCCTCAAATGTTACGTTTATTTTTATCTTTTTATATTTTTTTATATTTGTGTAGTGCCATGGTGTTACTGACTCAACGATATTGTATTGTGATATGGACTTTGTCTGAAATAAATCTTTGAATTTGAATTTGAAATAGGCAGTTACTAGTCAGACATGATCCATCTTAGGCCACATCATCACTTACCATCAGATGAGATTGAGGCCAAATGGCTGCCTATGTATTAAAAAGGGTGTTAAAGTGGAAAAGTAACAACAAATTTTTAACAATCTTATACGAACTTGCAAACTAGCATAGTATACATAGAATGATCGAAAAATATCAGTAGATAAATCGTTTGACACAATTACACTTATAAAAACGACCATCTCCAACGAATAATTCTCAGAATACAAGGTATTCGTAGCCAAAATTTACACCCAAAGTTCGTGACATCATTTTCGGGAACAAACAGATACTGCTATCTTCGAGGCATCACCCCAAACTCCCCTAATTTACATAATTGCATTACACCGGCGATGTTTCATGAAAAAAATGTAAAAAGGACACCTGCGGATGACTAACTTTTGCCCCTAAAAATTATTTATTTCGAACTTCTTTCATAAATCAAGATAAACTTGTTTACAAAGTAATTTTGGCGACCCGGTTCTCCGCGCGAATATATTACAGGAACGCCGCTTAAACGCAATGGAAAATAAAGAAGTAGTGTCTGTGATGACAGTCGGGTGTCAAGGTCCATTCTTAAGGTAGCTCCACACTGCCCGGTGCCATGCGCCGGCGGAATATACAAAGCCGAGTGTCATTCAATCCCATAGTTTCCGATAAATCTTGACGTATGCCGCCAGCAAAGCTGCCATGCAGTCATTTTTATATGTGGAAAGAAAATGCTGACCACGGCTCTTTCATACATTTCCTTTATAAGTCAGTCACAACACACCAAATGGTGATAAATATTATATATTTTTTAGTATCTTATTGTATTCTACGTAAACCTATTCGAAATGTATGAAATACATTTTTAATATATCGAAGATTTTGTTAAGTTATCATTATTAGTTATTATTAGTTAGGTTCGCTTTAGATGCCAAAACAGTCTGTACTGAAAGAAAAATATGAATTTTTTTAAGTTTGGAAAATCTATTGATGGGCAATTCCATGTGGAAAAAGGCGAAAAATATGTTATTATATTGAAACCTTTATTTATTTTAATCTTTTAGTAGGTACAAACAAACTGTAAGTACATACGGCGGACTTTAGCCCTTACTTTAACTCTAAACTGAGTTTTTTTATTGTAAATTGTAACTGCGTTCAACTGCGTCTGTATCTTTTCGATTTATTTACATCAATTAAATCAAATCATAATAGGCACACATATTTGTAGCATATTGACCACCTTTTGAAATTTTCTATTCTAGTTCCCGAATTTCGGAATCTGAATATCCCAGTTCCTTAACCCATCGAAACATAATTTAACCGCATCATCCCGAATCGCACAATCGCGATCTCATCACGTTCCGCCCGGGTATAAACGAGAAAAAAATCCTTCCAGCCAACAGAACTCCAATATTATTCAAGAGGCCAATTTTATCTTTGAAATTTACGATTATTCGAAAAGTAATCCCTGATCTAGGCCCGTGGGGTTAACAAGGCGATGTTCTTAGTTATTCGTCCCGCAGGAGCCCTCTTTTGTAAGGTATAACTAAAGTTTAGCGGGTGAACAGTTCGCGCTGGCTCGTGTGAGGAGTAAAAATATTGGAGAGGACCGTTATGTCTTAGATTATTAAGGTCACTGTCGCTATCAGCTTCAAGAAATCTGACGGTAACAGAAATGATGATTAAGTTTAGAGCTCAGCTAACCCTGTGGGCCTTACAAATACGTGGTACTAATCACGAATCTTTAATACTTCTTTTGAATAAGTACTAAGTAATTAATAATATTGATGAAGTGACGCGGCCCACACATATTTTTTTAAAGAGCACTTATTACGAGTTTCAATAGGTTTATCAACATCTGAAAAGACTTGGTACATGTGTATGGGGACAATGCAACCACCTTGTACATGATAGTTTAAAATACCATAGGTATGTAAACCCAATGCTTTTTGGGAATGATGTTCTTTAAATAAAATGTAAAGAAAACAATTATTAAGTTCTCGGACTGACAATATATAGCAATATTCCATGATAATCCATCAAGTAGCTGTTTGTCAATCGCTGATTCCAATCTAAACAATTTTTAGAGAAACTGTACATGGTCTTAGCATTTTTATAAACATCGCCTTTGGATTAAATACTAAATCTCTCCAACCGTACATGTATTAGGTAAAAAATATTCCTTCTTCAGAAAGAGAAGCCTGTTCTTTGCAAACAAAAATAAAAAGTGTGTATATGAACAGTTCTAATTTAGGGCACGCTCAAAGGTCTGTCGTAAATCCTCAAAAAGGCCTTGAGGTAGGCTTACTTTCAGCTCTAATAAAATACGAGTTAGTTGCTTTGTAGGAAAATTGAATTATCTTTAACAAAGGGTTTAGGTATTCGGTGGTCGAGTACTCCACTCGATTACTTATTAAAAGATGAAAATTGTTTGAGTTGACTTTGGTATTTCCTGTAATATTAATTCTAATTCGTTTTCATATAATTTTTATCTTTATTTTAACATGGGTTGAGTAATTTTACATATATGTATCTTTAAACGTATTTTTTTTTTGTTTCAGGTAAGTCATTATTCATTCAGTTGGCTAAAACAATTACTTACAAGGCAGTAAGTACCACTCTGCAACAAATTTTATATAACTTGATTCTTGCAAAGTATGTTTCAAAGTGAATTAACCCACGTCATGTCATTCTACCGGACCGGCAGTTACGTTGTGTGAACCAGCCCGGAGTTGCGCTAGGGCGTGATAATTAAAGCGCATCGCGTCGAGTGCAGAACGCGTCAGCTTGCACTAAACGCACTTAACACGAATTGATTATATAAATATAATAAAATAATGCTTTTGCGTAGTTATGTAATTATTTGTGTATCCATTTTTAATAAAAGAGTTTTATGAGACAATCCGTGTATTGCATCCTTTTAAAATAATTTTGCGCTTTGTTGGCATTTATATCATCTGTTAGTAGAATCTTAAGACTTTTTTCTATTTTTGTTATTGTACTTTGCACTGTACAAACATTTCAGTTACAAGTGTTTATTTATTGAAATACATTCGAGATATGTACTCAATTGCTAACTTATGTCATAATAAAAATTAATCAACACACGGGATTTAATGCAACGACACTTATTTAGGTAAACATCGTATTTACCTTCCCGACGTTATTAGTTTTATATCATAATCTATAGGTACTTATATGAACATAAAAACATTACCCATATTAACGGACAATCTTGAACTCGCAATGTTGTCTCATGCTTACCGTGAATTATGTTCACAAATTGAATTTTCTTTTTCGAAGAAAGAGCTGTTTTTATTTTATCAGGATCACAATTTCTATGTATTTCGTTTTCTTACGTGCGATAGTTTTTTAACGTATGGATAATTTTCTTACTAATTCTGGTTAAACGGTGAAACTCTTTATCTTATTACCACACGAAAAAAGTTCAATCGACGTGGGAATCTGGGCCCTGTTGGGGACAGTAAATATAAATTCTAACCCCTTATTCATAATAACTCAAACGGTCTTTAAAACCTATTTTAGCTATTACACTGTTTTGTCTCATTCTTCCTTGGCACTGTCATTATTTGACAGAAAGTGACAAAACAGTGTAATAGCTAAAACAGGTTTTAAATATCGTTTTAGTTATTATAATAAGGGGGTAAATCTATTTTATCCTAAATCTTTTATCCAGCATATCTCAACAGAATATGTAAGTTAAAACCGACACAAAAGGCCGGGATATTTTAAAGAATCCAACATAATGGTTGGTCAGCCGCGGTGTTTGTTGAGAAAAATGTTGGAAACGGGCTTTATAACGGACGCGCTCGAGGAATGCTGGTATTAGATGTTTATGGCTCTCGGTTCAAAAGGTTTTGTCTAGATTTCAGGTGGTTTACCTTTTGCTCGTAAGCAAATTTTTTAAATAAAAGCTGAAAGATGGTGAGACCTATAAACTCTTAAAACGGTAACAGTTACTAAAACCGTATAGTAAACAGACATAGGAATATTTACCTGCATTTCAGCTTAGTTTCGACACTAAACTAGTTGAAACAAACCCGAGCTTAATTTTATCGTAAAAGTTTTTTTTTACAATTTTACAAAAAAAAAATATGAATCCTAACTGCAATAACATACAAATAAAATAAAAATATACATTTATGAAATAATATATACAATTTAAAAGAAAAATAGTATTAACAACCGTAGTACCGAGTATTATTCTCTGTGCGAGGTAGCTGTCAGGTCTTGGGTCACCACTGACGTCATCTGGCCTCTTAGCAATTTGCCTGTGCAAAGAGATAGCGTTGGGACCCCACGAACCTAATGTTTCGTCTTCAAACGGTACAAAATGATACCGGGAGTCGATCAGGCTGTATTTCTTAGTCTTATTATTTTTTGCGCTACCAATAAATAGCCTTTTTCTTATTTATTAAGAAATTACCTATTTCATCAAGAATTTGAAATTGGCTGATCATTATAAATTGTAATTGTAAAAAGCAACTGCGTCAGACAAGGAATCGAACCCAGTGTTTAGGTGCATTGGCAAGCCTGTTGAATGTTGCAAGTGCTTTCTTTAACGAGTAGGTTACCTCATCAATGTTGCGAGATTGCTCTCACAATATCCGAAGGAAATGTTTTTACAAATATTGTTTCAATCACAATTATTTGTTTCAATCACAATCTATAAACTTGACAGTCATTTATAAATACATCAATGCTTGAAACAATATTTCAACTCGCCCTAGGTACTTCATTCGTTAACCCATCATACAGTGACGTTACGTCTGACTTTTGATAACCCTTTCACATCTAAACAAACCGGTCGCGTAAAATAGACCGCGGACCGGGCGACAAATAAAATTTCCTTATTCCCACTAAAACGTTGTTTATTGTAGTGCAATGTAGTGTACTGTGCAAATGCTCAGAGCGGCGTAAAGTTGGCATTTACGTGTCGCATGCGCTTGGGCTAGTGACGGGGTGATATCGGCTGTCGATGTTAAATATGATGAAATTACAATTAATAACTCATTTTAATTTTTATCACAGCATTACTATAAACAAAAAACATATGTACGACGTACTTCAAGACGAAAGAGACTGGTGCCTACGACACAGGGAATCCTAGAGTGGGTACCAGTGTACTTATTAACCAATGTTGTACTTATTTGCTAAATAAATTTATCTTTATCTTATAGACTAAACTATTTCCTAAAATAGTGACGTAAAGTACCTATGTCCACGTGGAAGTAACTTCACAGACTTAAATAATTGCTGTAATATACTGATTTCATTGCATGCATAGAAGAAAATTTTCCGTAAGTCTGACCTATTTAAAAAAAATAAGAAAATTCTAAAAGCCATTTAGCTGGTATTGACCAACATAAAACTGGGTAGGTATATAAAGAAAACAGGCAGTAAAAAAATACTAATTTTTCTTCAAAACGCACACAAATAAATATTCCACCGCTGGTAACGTAACCATTATTTGAGTTAATTATCGATCGCACTACTGGTCTTTGGACTAACAACCAAATATCAATTTATCGATATCCATTCCTACAAACACTATCTCCTCATTCCATTTGAAGCGATAAGTTGGCAAACCGGCGAAATGTTTTCTGTACGTAAGTCGATTTGAGTTGGGAAGATGTAAATGGGGCTGACGCGTGGAAGCCGCCCGAGTTATTATTCGTGTAAGCGGGAAGAGTGCCTTTTTGTCCTCAATTAGGCATTGAGGAAGTAAAGGGATTGATGACTGCTTTTTTCGGCAACCGTTTTAAGTTGGGTTCACCTATTTTTAGCTTGTATAGAAATGCAGTTCGTTTTGTAACGAACTTCCATGCTAATATTATAAAACGGAAGAGTATGTTTGTTTGAATTCTAATATAAAGAACTACTGGTCCAATTAAAAAATATGTTTATGTGAGTTAGATTATTTATTGGAGAAGGCCATAGGCTTTAAAACATCACCCTACGACGTTCGGGAATGGAGTAAAATCAATACGCGCGAAAGAAGTCACAGGGGCCTCTAGTAAAATTCAGTTTTAAGTCAAAAAATCTCACAAAAAATATATTTTTAAACCGAGCACCTAAACTGCGAAGCTTACTTATCGGAGAAAGCCATAGGCTTTAAAACATCACACTGCGACGACTTATGGGAAAGAAGTAAAATCAATACGCGCAAATTAAGTACCAGGGGCCGCTAGTAGAATACCCATACTATATTAGGTGAACAATTCTCGTTTTTTATTTTATCCAGTTTCACAGCGCACAAAAAGTTTATTTTTAAACCGAGCACCTAAACTGCGAACCGGAACGGCGACTCTCAGCACAATGCGGCTGGAGAGGGTGTAATCACTGACTCGAGCGCCCTCTAGCGCAGTTCTGCGAAACAGCGGGGTTATACCTAAACTGAAGGGGTATAACGTAACTAGAGCAACATGATCGGAATCAGTGTGCAACTTATCTTAAGTACGGCAAGCGCTGTGAAGAATGGATGGCCAGATTTTTTGTGAACGCTATCAAATATTAGTAAGTTCGGTTACAATTGCAATGCGACACAACATGACAGTATTTTAAAAGCTATATGGTATTTGACATTGTTTCTTATAGAGACACATGATGGAGCGTTCAAAATCTGTCTGATAAGCATAAATGCGATCTTTTGATATCTGTCAATTAACTTATATAAGCACACATCTTCGAAAGCTCAAAAGTAAGCATTAGACAACGACCTAACTAACCTAACCTCTTGACAATAACCTAATAGCGTGAGCGGTTACTCCAACCATGCTACACGCTGATTGAAATTTCCAACAATTTAGGTATTAGCCCCCGGGTTAGGTTGGGTAGTTTGCGAAACGTTGAGATGTTGAACGCTTTTTGTTTTTCGAATAATACTAGCGCACGCAAGTGTGTAAGCGTTGGCGCTAACGATGCCAGGGAAGTGTCACGTAATTTGGTTTGTGTTGTGTAAGAGACTTCCTAGTATGACCTACTAGGGAGTCTCTTTTTTTCAACACAATTTTTATGAGTAGTTTTTGACTTTCATTACAGGAAAGTGGGTTGTGTAGAAGTATTTTTTTTTAATACCTAGGCAGACTTTTGACTGCATTTTTTTAGGGTCTCGTTATTTTAATTGAATGTGCACTACCTACTTGTATTGACTATTTCTAATAAGAATTTTTAAACAACAATAGTTTGAAGGTATTCTTTCAATCGTATCTTTGAGAAGATATCTATGAATACATACTATAGGTTTTTTCAAATGAAAGACAAGTAAGAATAACTGATTTAGTAATACTACGATGACTGTTTTTTATCATCATATGTGTGGTTCATGTATTTTTGCATCCAAAACCATTCAGCTTTATTATTATTTTATTATTTTTATTATTTTAGCTTTGTTAGAAAAAATCATTACCTCTCGCAGTCGGATAAAAATAATACCAACAGCTGAAAAACCTGTACTTTTCATATATATTTTTTTAATATGATATGGGTTTGCTCTTGTCTCTAGACTATACCGACGGCATAGACAGGGACGAAGATGAAGCGAGCTCACCCAAAAGAAGCCTGTAAAAATCCACTAAAAGAACTGACAAAGCAATAAGGCAAAACTTATAAAGTACCAGTTTGAATAATAAATGATGATTGAGTAACCGAATTAACGGTTGAAACATCATTTCGGCGAGGTTAATATTTTAAAAGTGCGGCGACCAATTAGCAATGTTCCGTTAGTCGGTAATTCAGCCGGAACGGAGTACTGTGGACGTGCGGGCGAGGGTACTGTGACAAGCGACAGCGGGGAGCGTTTTTGCGGAATTAATTTACTTTTCCATCAAGCTTCAGCCCTTTTGACACGAAACGTCTTCTGAGTGAGTTCGCTTCACTGTCAACTCTGACGTCTAGCTTAGTCTAGCTTTATGCTTTTCCTTACCTGAAGGTTGTCTGGAAGAAATTGCTTCAAGCAATAAGACCGCCTGAATTGTACTCCTATTTAATATTTAAGATGTTTCTGTGTTATTTATTGTTTATGGTGTGCAATGAAGTATAATTATTATTATTATTAAATTAAAGAGAATATACATACAACAAAGTCGTGTTAGTTACACTATTTATAACTCAAGAACGGCTGAACCGAATTGGCTGAAAATTGGTGGGGTGGTAGCTTAGAACCAGAAAAAGGACATAAAATACTTTTTATCCCTTTTGATGAGGCCGGGGCTGGGGCGAGACGGGGCCGGAGTGAAACAAAATTCGCTGGGGCAGCTAAACTTTTAGAATTACGGAGCTGGGCGGGACGGGGCCGGGGCGGGATGGGACTGGAGGCGAAACAAAGTTCGCTGGGTCCGCTAGTTACAAATAAATATAAAAGAAAAACGAGAGGTTTGTCTCTCAATCTTGCCCTCCAATGTTTTTTTTTCTTTAAACCTTTATGATGTGCAAAAAATTACCTTTGTGAAGTGCACAAAGCAGTTATCTATTTACTCTATGAAGGTGACCAGATTTTTCATTCAGAACGCTTTCTTTATTGCCTAGTTTGGGTGTTACTGATAGGTTGCTGCGGCGCACCATACCTACTTCCTAGAACCTTCGTGGTCATAGCACCCTGTACATACCTATACCTCCGTTACAAAATCACAATTACTTGTTTTCGATGCTGTATACCTTTCAACTGCTGCCATTTCAAACGGTGATTCTTTCAGTACGTGGAGCTACTTCATTAGAAAAAAAAAGACAAACTCGCTACCCGCTATCTTCTCTGCCCGCGCCCTTACAATACGCATTAAAAGGGCAACATCATCTGCAATGCAGATAAACGTCATATATCATATTTTATTAAATTATCGCACTTTATTAAACTGTCGCGGATCGGTAATACGTGCGCTGTGGTCATTTGGCGTGTGCCATATTGTAGCTCGGTTTTGGCTTTCAGCATAATTAATTTTAGTCATATTTATTGACGTAAGTGAGAAATCCAAACTGTTAAAAATATTAACGCAAAAAACCGGTGAGAATTTGTCAGTATGTAATTTAATCTAATGTAGGGATCGAATAGGGTTTGATTTGCGTAGATTAATATTTCTACATTTGTTTCTTGTATAGAAGTTACATGTGGTTGAAGTTATCACCATATGTGTCGTAAGAGCTGTTTCTTTGTTACGAAAATCTATAATTAAATTAATTATTCAATTTTCCTGAGTCTGAAACATTCTTAAATATAACAAGTTCTTAATGAACACAGAAGACTATTAGTCTGCTACTTATTTGAAAAAACTAAAGAAAAGAAGGTCGCTGAAACCCACTATGTCTTTGCACATAAAACCAAAACCGACCCCAAATGCATCTTATCCCGAAAACCTTTAAAGCAAAGATCAGGCATCGGAACAGCATCACGGAAAATCATAAATAAAACTGTCGGGCACAATGTACCGCCCGATCACGTGGCGTCTGGACGACATTACACGTCAGCCGTCACGCGTTCTACACGTGAGCTGACGTTACACGGTACCCAGACGTTAAAAGCGGGTTCGGACATTCCAAAACGGATGTTTGTCTGGTTTAAGGCATAAGGCATAATCTCATCAGGCGGTGATTGATCATGATCAGGTTGCCTCAGAATGACATTACACATCAAGGAGTCATCCGTTCTAGACATACCTTAGCTGACGTTATACGGACTAACGCCGTTAGTACACTAATATATTCACATGCGGCATACGAAATTTGCCATGTCTCGCTCAAACATAGCTAAATGTGATAGTTGCATCGGTATCGTTCAGTTGAATTGCTGCCGCATGCCGCAGAATAAGTTGGTTTATCGTCGCTGTTAAGCTTTTAAAATAAAACTGGTCATTTTCATCACGTTTTCTTTATTTGAAATTAGACAATAATTTAGAAACTACTAAGAATAGTTAAAATTAGTATATGTAGTATTTATCAAATGGCATATTTTTTTTATAAATTACCTTTGGTTTAGTGTCCTAAACTGAGAAAGGTGGACACTCTAGTTGTGATGGTTATTTTAATATAAAAATGATAATCAATTAATATTTGATACCAATCACAAACCTGTAATTCCTATCAAAACACACAGTACCGAGACAGTAAAGATAATTATGATTACTACATTCTGCATGCTACGTCATGCCTTGAAACCCATAGTGACACCACACCACGGAGGATTTTGATTCCGAACGATGTGTTTCGATCATGTCACGACTGAAAATACCACATCAAGGATTAAGGTGATTCGGGCGTTCTATACGTTAGCTGACGTTACACAGTGCCCATACTTTATGAGTTTATCCGGACATTTAAAAATTGGATTGGTTACGTATGCATTTTGAAGAGCTTTTTGACTTTGCAATTTTTATTTAAATATAATAGGTTGTGCTTAAAAAATTACAGGATCATCTGAGAAATTAAAAAATTTCTAGTCACCCTTCATGCACGTGCTAGGTGCGAGATAACGCGTCAAGTTTTATTGAGATAAGGCAGGTGGAGAAATGTTTTATTTTGCCACTGTTACACGTTCGAAGCACAAAACGAGCGAAAGCCGAAGGCTTATTCTGGACACATTCATACACATCCGTGCTATTGTTTATTTTACGTTACTTTTATGTTTCTTTTAACTGAAATTTTCATGATGGAAGATTACAGTTGTAAGTCCAATAATTTAATTTAATTATTTATTTATTTAAGTCAACAAGTGGATCAATTACAAATTACAGTTACAAAATCAAATCAAAATAGAATGGCAATATCAGCCCGTGCATGTACCATGCCACAGTGTTACATGTACAGTCAAAACGCTCAGCGAAAACGCGCAGGATCCTGTTCGGGCTGGCCCGCCTCCAATGTCATATATTTGTAGATAAATGTTTTCAAATCAAACCACGAAATGAAAGTTAGCTTATAGGAACTTATTGATAGCGTGCGAAATTATTGAACCAAAAAAATAAAAAGGTAGTACCTAAATTTAGTTCATTAATTGTTAACGTCAAAATGATGTCTTTATAAATAGCACTTCTTAATACTTTATGCCTATAGTCAGCGTATTATCGACGGAGTCGTAATTTTTCTATGTGTATTTCGCCTGCACTTATCGATAAAGCGGCGCGGTGCATATTGCTGTCTCTGTCATTATAGCCTCACGACTCAATTGCTAGCGTGCCAACTAAAAAAATAATACTGTTTGTTCTTATATTGTGGCATCAGTGAGTTGTTATTCGCGTCAGTCGCCAGCTCGAGAGAGCGCGCGATCGTTTACGGCCGTCTTACTGATTCAGAGTAGGGAATTCGACATTTTTCCTTGTTTTGTTTTTGAAATACGCAAAATTGTTTTGGCCTGACGACTACGCATCGACAAATGTGGTTGATTAGCGATTAAACCAGATTTTCATATCGTGTTTACTCTTACGTGGTTTAGCTTGATTTAAGCATCATATGTAATGAACTTAGTTAAGTAAAATAACTTTTGAATGCACAAAATATAGATAAAGATAAAGATAAGATAAAGATATTTATTTGTGTAAACATGGTACATTTTTGGTTCTTATTTTTAGGTATCGTGCATACATGTTTAATCGATCTATCGATATACAAATGTTATGATATCGTCGTGCATAACTAGTTGACTTAAAAGTTAATAAAAACATTAAACGCTTAATATTCGATTGAAGTAAGTACATTTAGAATAATTTCAATTCAATTACAATTCAATTCCAAGCAATTATACAAAAACAGAATGTCAGTTCATTAAACAAAAAATAAATAAACAAATGTCTGTCCATTATACATAAATAGGGTATCAGTCAAATCCATAATCCATATATCCTAGAAAAAGCAATAAAAAGTTTACATAATACAGGCGGTTGGCAACTATTGAGCAAAATAATGAAATTGTATGAATTTTAAAGTAGACAATATAAAACTATCATTATACATATATTTATTCTTTGCTCTTCTTATCCACTCTTGTCTTTCTAACCCGATCTTACTAATATTTTTACAGCTTTGGGATTTGTATTTATTTTGATGAAATGCTTCACAAAGTTTAATATACGAGTATCTTTTTGATTTTGCTTTAAAACAGAATAGAATTAGATTCGATTAGCCGGTATTTTATTTCGCCTTTTTAATACCTCAAGCACGTACCCTAATTTCTGTCATTCAACATTCAAACACGCAAACACTCGATTTGGATACAATAAAAATATTGCCAGCCATCCAAGTAATCGTTTTTTTGGCAAATTTTATAATACGGCGCACTTATAAACAATTCAGAACGCGATCCTCGGTGCCTATAAATTGGGGGCTCGGTAGAGTAATGAAGGATATTTTTACCGATACTAATCAATTTTGAGACCGTTTAGGGTGCAGCTACATTAATAGAATAATATTTGCAAAAAATATTGTTACGTGTTGATGAACAAGTTTAGGAGACTTGATGAAAACACTTGACGGTTTGATTTCGCGCATATTTATTTGTAATTAACACGTTCCGGGACAGTGAACGCCTACAGGCGTGAAAACAATAAAACATCTATTGTGTCTGGAATAGTGTCCCGGAACGTGTTAAACGCGTTTCGAATGCTTCATGCGTTGGTTTGTGTAAAGCGTATGCGTGAATAGTATTTGCGTAAGCTTTAGTAGAGTTGATCGAAAACAAGTTACGAGGTTACAAGTCTTTTTGGTGAAAAAGAAAAACATGACATTCACCAAAAGGATGGTGCTACAACCAAAATTGTGTGTGTTGACTGACTCAGTGAGCTATAGTTAAATTTTAAATTAGCTTTAAATAAGCAGAAGAAAATAACAGTATGCCTTGACCCGGATAATGTAAAGAACGTCGATTGGCCATACGCACCGCGGCATTAGGTCAAACATACATCAGCGCGCGATAAAAGATCGCCCATCGCAGCCTGCCTTCGCATAGGCTAGGAGACATACTTCAGCTTATTATCATGAGTCAGTTGGTTCAAATCAAATCCAGGTCATACGCGTGTTTTTGGTTTTTTACTAAAGGACACGGTCGTATCCTGCCCCAGAGTCGTTTTATGTTTGATTAAAGAAAAGCATTAAGAGACTTGACTATATCATTTTGCAAAAAATATATTGAATTTTTAATACAATATTATTAATTTACTTTGTTTTTATCTAGCGGCGTATAAATCTACAAAAAAAATAGGACAACGATTGAATACAATTTCCTGTCCCCAACAATTTATTGTTGTGTTTGGCAGAAAATAGTGGTTTCGAGCACTTATAAGCAAACTGGCGACCACTTAACGAAATGGCATATTGTGTCATACAGTGTCATATAACTGGCAGTTAGTTAAATAAGTAAGCGCTCGCAATCGCTATTTTAAGAAGGAAGATGACGTTTGCCTCCCATGGGTACTTACCTTTAAACCTACCAACCTCTTCCTAAAACTTGAAAAAAAAAAACTGTGACAAGGAACTTCTTTTCGTTGGCTATTGTTTTCGTCATCGTAATTTTCACGCGTTACGCACCCTAGCGGGGCAGTTTTCTATGTTTTAGTTTTGGTGGCCTAGATGGCGGTTTTTCGACACAGATGGCGCTATGATCTAGAAAGACCTGTTCTAGATAGTGTGCAAGAGATTGACCCCACACATTTTATTTCGTTTTATGTGAAAACCCCGCTATTTACGGCTTATATTACTTTATATTATTTTAAAAGGCGAAGAAACGAACCCATAAAATTAGTTTTGGTCGTGACGCATGGATTTTTACTTTTGGGGCAAGCAATGTATGGCGGGTCGACCGTGTCCTTTTACACAAATAATCAAATAAAAAATTATTTGCTTTTAAAAAATTTTGAAAAACAATCGCGTACTTTTGGACAACAATGTATATGTCGCAGCTAGCAACACTAAACGGAACGCCAGCGCGCCCTCTAGCGGTGTTTTACGTCAAACAAGGTTTTGGCGCGCTCGGCAGAGTCGTGGCGGTCAGCGACGCTTCATCGGAGCTCACTTTCGGTCGAGTCGTCGTGCTGTGAGGATCTACGTCACGGAACTGCCCTGCGTCACGTTTAGTGTACCTAGTACCTATATTAGAATCATTAACTGCTGTTTGTGAAGTCTTCAATAAAGTTTGATTAATCATCACGTCTATCTATTTGCACGATCGCTTATTTTGCCCACATGATGTCCGATGGTTCGGTTAGAAAATCCGTGATGATCCTACATCAGAAGCGGGATTCGCCGTAACGCCCCACGTGAAAAGAAAGTGGATACATCAAGGGACAGTGCGAAAATCAAACGCGTGCAACCGAAAGCGACGCGAGTGACGAAAGTACCGGCCAAGTGTGTATCGAACTCACGTACAATCCTACTACTATTATAAAGGCGAAAGTTTGTATGGATGTATGGATGTTTGTTACTCTTTCACGTAAAAACTACTGAATGGATTTGAATGAAACTTTACCACAATATAGCTTATACATCAGAATAACATATAGGCTACAATTTTCGAGGTTTCTAATGTGAGGTCGTAAAAAAACACATTTTTTGCGCTACTAGACGGGACGAACCTGAAGTCCGCGCGAACGAAGTCGCGGGCAAAAGCTAGTGGAGAATAATCGTGATTGTGTTCCGTTGCATTTTCTGGAATGACATGGACCCTCTTTCAAGGAGCATTTTTGTCAAGTGCGTCAGCAGTTAATAGCTAAAGAAGAAACAAGAAGCTTTAAGTGAAGTGATTCACCAGAAGATACCTAACTCGACCCAGTGTTGCAGCCTGCCTGAAAATTTGACCTAGTCGTCTACTTCTACGGTTGCGGACCAAGTCCAGTTGTCCGGAGCGGAGCGGGAAAGAAGCGAGCCTGCAGCACTTGTCGTGGAGCCAGCCAGGCAGAAGCGCGTCGATGTGTGCGTCGTCATCGCACTGCTGGATCTTTATGTTATATCCGGTGAGCAGTTTTCATTTTATTGCTACTTGCTGACTGAAAGTTCATTGGTTAGTTGAAGGGTCAATTGCAACTAGATTTCACGAAATTTCATTGATTCCAATTTGCAATTTATGTTAACCGGTAAAGTTGATACGATACGTTTTGAAATTATTTTGAACGTTTTGCCTTATTTATTACTGTCTGCTTAGCAAAAAAAAAAAAGGTCGTCCTTTGGCTCCCGGTCTAGTCGTTAATATGTCATCAAGTAAGTTAAGATTTTTAAAAGTTCTTGTAATGCATTGCAAATCACAGTATTGATATCAGTTTCAATGATGCCGATATCTCTCATAATTTAAAGCCTTTATTTACTACCTGATATTTTAACATTGTTTACTAACGGTGTAGATAGCGAATAGTGAAGTAGAAAAGGACATTGACCACTATTGGAACCTAACGATTGACTAAATTTTGGTGTAATGTCGTCAGTCGGGATTAGTCGTTTAGTCGTTGTAGCACTTGTAGCGATACTGTGAGCCTCAATGCGTTGTAGCGACGCTGTTTGTGATGAACGTTGATGTATCCGATGTGTAAACTAATGCCACCTTAAGATTTAACAATTGTGCTATTTAGGTCAGGGAAGACAGAGCGAAAACCTGTTTACTGTGCGATGCTGTATGTCTTTTCAGGTAATCCGGTATCGGGAGAAGGAGAAGAGAAAGACCTACGAGAAGCAACTTCGACCAGGTGAAGGTGAACACTGTCTCAGTTGGATTGACAGTCGTGGATCAAATCGCGCAAATGAGATTCAAGGCGTGCGATACGCGGGCAGTTTGTCAACGAAGTTTTCATCAACGTCGCAAATCAAGTGCCATGGGTGTGGCAAACTCTGGCACCAGCAAGCAGCATTCCTTTCGAGGAAAAACGAAGCGGAGAAACCAACATCGCCGACTACTACGAGCGTCCTTCAAAACCAGCAACTCGGCGGCAGCATTTGTGGCGCACGCGGCTACATCGCCAGCCGCTGCGGCGCCGGCGGGTTCGCACTGCGGGCCTCGGCGGCGAAACGAGTCAACGTGTGTGAGATGGCATCCCCGTCCGGATCATTAAATCATTTGGTGAGTATTGTCTTTTTTGATTCTAGTGTCCAATGTTCGTTTTAAAGAAAGCTTTAAACTCTAAGCGCACTTACAAGAACGCACATGATCGTTTAAAACGGATGCTGGAGGGTCATGTACCAATCGAGAGTGAGTGTGAAGTTCACAATGATAGAGACTAATTATTATTTTTTTGTTTCATAAGTTATGTTTAAAGATTCTCGAGTAGGTCTCATGAACCGTAATTAATAATGTCGACCGTACCAGTAGTTATTACGTAGTCGTAGCCCGTTAGAAGTCGGTATCTCTCGGGGAAACTCGAGTAGTCCGTGGGTGTGCGATGGGCGTTTGACTCTGGCGGAGGTCGTGGTCTGTGTGTCAGATCGTAGTGTGTAGAAATGATTGAGACATGTTAGCAACGTGTTTGGCTGTGAGGAGCCGTGGTGATGAGGTTACTAGAGAATACTGAGAGTTGTAAGCGATTGATAAAGATCATGATACATGACCCTGGCAACTTATTTCACGCGTAGATAGTACATTTCAAGGCAAACTTTTTAATTAGGTAATTTATTTAGTTACTATTGGTAGTAAAAATGTGAATAGTAGATCTGTGTCAGGTAGAAATAATTAATTTCGCGATCGAGAATATGTTCCACGTTTTACCCGATGTTTTCTTACGTAATTCGCGTAGTGAAATTTTAAATGGTCGTGATATTTTAAAGAACGGGTTTGTTATAATGTTGTGTGACTGCGGATGAATTCACGAGTACCTACATTTACGAAAAATTTTGTAAACTCGAGTGAATTGACGGATTAGTGTGCGACTGCGAATAATTTTGGTAATATCGATTGCGGATTGGTTCGTTCGTTCGTTCGTTCGAAATGTGTTCGTGAATATTTAAAACAATACTATAGCTTTTTAATAACGGTTTTAACTATCCCTAGTGTAAATACTGGCGAGTTGCAGTAATCTGCAACTCGACAATCTAATGATTAGTGGACCTTAGCCGTACGACGATACAAAGACGTCCTTTTCTAAGTTATGTGACTTCAAAGATTGTAGTTAAAATATCTGCCTCATCTTTTTACTACAGGCTCGTGTTAGGGAAATGCCAGAAGGCCAAGTACCGATTGAGATTGTGTTGGTAGTAATGAGATAAATGATGATGCTGAATCTAGTTGATGCACAGGTTCACGATTCGATGGATCGGAGACTGTAACAGAATGTCGTAGCCGTAGCCTAGTAGAAATCGGTGTCTGCTCTATATGAGTAGTCCGTGGGTAGGCGGTGGGCGGCAGTTCTGGGTGGTGCAGTCGGATCTTGCCTTGTAGCGAAGATCATAGAATCAAAGGTAGACTGTGGCTTCCCGTGGGGAAGAATGGTTACTGATGATTGTGTTTGAGCTATTGTGATAGCTGGTGATCGCGAATGTGCAACCTGGTGCTTAAAAATTGATGGTTTTAATGTGGTTTTTAATCTTAATGAATCTCAATGGTGCTTGGACTTGGTGGTTTAGCTTCTGTAAAAACTTCTAAGGCTATCTGATTTGACTCTTTATGACATTAAGTTACATTTTTGAGAAGTTAATATGACAATACCGAATGTTTTATTCCTGGGAGGAAATATTTGGGGTCAAAAGCAGGATTGGCCGAACGGAAACTGTGCTGGTTTTTCTTCTTGTTACAGATTAACACACGAGGACGTGTGTCTCTCAGGATGGCCGTGTCGCAGCTAGCAACACTAAACGGAACGCCAGCGTGCCCTCTAGCGGTGTTTTACGTCAAACAAGGTTTTGGCGCGCTCGGCAGAGTCGTGGCGGTCAGCGACGCTTCATCGGAGCTCACTTTCGGTCGAGTCGTCGTGCTGTGAGGATCTACGTCACGGAACTGCCCTGCGTCACGTTTAGTGTACCTAGAGCCTACCTATATTAGAATCATTAACTGCTGTTTGTGAAGTCTTCAATAAAGTTTGATTAATCATCACGTCTATCTATTTGCACGATCGCTTATTTTGCCCACATGATGTCCGATGGTTCGGTTAGAAAATCCGTGATGATCCTACATATATAAAAATTTATCTTGATTGTTAGACGTAATTTTTGGACAGTCCTGTATTTGTTTAACACATAATTTCTAGGCTTTTAAGAATGTAAATCAGTGATCTAAGCTTGATCTTAAAGCTTTAAAAAACATGAAACAACTTTATTCAATTTCTATTTTTAAAACATCTTTTTTTACCAGACTACGGAAAGGTTATGATTTAAGCAGTCTATGTATTTATGCACGAGGGTTTAAATGTGTGGTTTAAGTGGCTAAGCTGGCTCAGCTTTTTTGAAGCTCAGCTCAGCTCAGATTTTGTGAATGGTATCAGTCGATTTCTAGATGACCTACGACAGCTACTCATAGGTTTGCACGTCATAACAAAACCACTAGGCAGCGAATGTTAACAGCGCCATTTAATAGCTCATGGTGAATCTTCTATCAGATTTTATTCACAAAAAAAAATATTTTTATACGTATCAAGTTGGCACCCGAGCTCCTATCCCTCACTCCGTATGCCGATCTCGACTCGCGGTCAAATGAAACCCCCCTAATCCCGCGATCTGTCTGGATTCTCTGATCGAAAGGTGGGCCTTAATCGCTCAATTGGAATTTATTTGTTTGTTTCCCGGAGATAAAACAAATTGTACCGATTGCCGCGCCGATTCCGCGAAGGATTTCGCAACGCTCATTTGGATTGCAAATCTGTTTTCAATTGGATCCGAACGTCTTGGTGATGGTTTATTTATGGTGGAATTGGTGATGGATAAATAAGTTAAGTAAGTTCAAACAGTTTAAGTGCATTTTAATTTATAATTCGCGGCGAGTTCAGATGGAGTCTTTCCTGTTTCAAATGAACGGTTTTGAAGAGACAAGTCTAAAGAAGCTTTACACGCTAATGGCAACTTCGCATAGCATAATTTGAACAACATTTTATTATTACAAAAAGCAATCGGAACACTTTCTATGATAAATAAATCTATCATCTGTCAGATCTTCTAACTTTATACGCAGATCATAGATCAGTTACTTCTCACTTTATAATAATTACTAGCTTTTGCCCGCAACTTTGTCCGCGTGGAATAGTGACTTCTTTCTTCCGTTTTTTACACATTTACCACTATATCTTTGCTCCTTTTGGTTGTAGCGTGATGTTTTATAGCCTATAGCCTTCCTCGATAACTGGACTATCGAACACAAAAATAATTATTCAATTCGAACCAGTAGTTTTGGAGATTAGCGCGTTCAAACAAACAAACAAACAAACAAACTCTTCAGCTTTATAATATTAAGTATAGATTTGGCTCAAACTACTTTTATATACATAAATATATAATGCGTGGTCTTTTAGCCATGAAACTGTTACCAACTCTTAACACGATTCAATCCATTTTACTAAAAGCAATGCGGTTGAACAAAGATTATATTCATCAAGTCGTGCACAATACAATTGTTTTCATTCCTCAGAGGAACTAACCATAAAAATATTTGTCTATCTTCACTAGAATACCAACAAAGCATCAGTGCTCGGACAAAACCTAAAAACCGGTAGCGTTTAACATTAATTACCGCAGTGCAATCCAAATTTTGTAGTATTACTTGTGACATACTGGTGCTCACGCTATCGAACAAAGCTAAGGACATAATTATTTGCTTCCAAATTCTGTTTCGTAACAAAGATACTACGAAATGGGAATCTTAGTAGATTTTAACTAATCAAGACCTTAGTAACCCTTTTTTACAAGTGCGGTTAACATTCTTCCATGTAGCATTATCATCATCATCCTTATTATCAGCCGAAGGACGTCCACTGCTGAACATAGGCCTCCCCTACGGCTTTCCACAGCGACCGGTTGTGAGCGGTCTGCATCTAGTGCGAACCTGCCATCTTTACAAGGTCGTCTGTCCATCTTGTCGGTGGACGTCCTATACTGTTCTTTTGGTCCATGTAGTGTTATTAGTGTATTTAGCTAATGTATGTTCGAAGCCTAGTTCTTATTATCTCAATGCCTGGCCAAAAACTATTACGGAGAGATTTGCAATTTTCTTGTTCGATACACTCTTATTTTAAAAACTTTATACTAGTTTAGAGCCGTACTTAGCTATTAATCGATCAATTTGAAAATAATATGACAGGCACAGCATTCAATAATAGAGATTTAAGATTTACTTTTTATTTTGACCTTAGCCTTGGTTTACACCTGGTGCTATATTTTGTGTAATAAGGGAGTAGATACACGTAGTATTACTTCAACACAAGATTATTAAGGCGGTACGACTTTTTTTTTTGCATTTCGTCACTTTGTTCCTCGCTAACTTAGCCATCTTGCACACCGATGTGTATGTTCTCAAACATACCTTTGAAGACAGCGTAAATACTTTTATGTTTTTTTTATTCCTTTTGATTGTAATGAATTCTGATCTTAAGTTTTAACTTATTTTGTGATTCTGCATCTATCGATATTTTTTAAACCCTTACAGTTGTATGTTGGAAATAAATAAATGAAATGAAATAAATAAATGAAATGTTTTAACACGTTTCGGGACACAATAGATGTTTTATTGATTTTACGCCTGTAGGCGTTCACTGTCCCGGAAAGTGTTAAAGGCTTGCCAAAATATCTTTCGATCGGTTCGCCAATCTTTCCACCCGTGTGTCCGCACACAAACCGTTGCCAGTGCGGCCCTGCGCCCCGGATTTATAACGGGCATTTAGCTCGCATACTTTACGCTGCACTCTTAACGGCGCTGTACGTTACGCCCACAGTAATGCGTAGGTGTTAACGCGAGATAATTATCTGTGCTAGAATGTATATGGAGGCTGGGACTTAAGTGAAATAACAATAACGGTGATCTAAATAAAATCAAACGCATCATTAAATCAGTTTAAAAAATAACATGCAAATCAATGTTAAGTATTATATGTCTATATTTTATATAAGGCGGTAATAAAAAAAGTTAGTCTTACGAGTTTGTGTCAAAAAGTTAACCTAATGAACAAAAGTATCTTCATTTAAGTTCTACGATCTTTGCGCGCGATGCTTACAGGTTAACATTTATTAAATTAACTACATTTTATGTTTTTGTTCATGCAAAGTTAATGGATTCATGAATGTATTCATTTACAAAACACAGTTAACAGAATGACTTATGATGTAGTGAATGAATGCTTTAAAAAGATGCTGGTTCCTGTCCCGACCGTGCGCAATTTTTGGTTTTTTATTTAATAAGTATTTTAAGAATGTTATGAATAAATAAATTTGTATGTATGTATAATAAATTGGTTTCATATTTAATAAGTATTTTAAGAATGTCATGAAAAAGAATTTAAGAACAGATTGAATTTATTCTTACAGAACTTGTAAATATAATACTGTTAAGAAGAAAGATACGGTGCGGTGACTAAAGCAGGACCAGTAACAGTGAAGTTAAAGAACATAATATAAACTTTATAATAAATAATTATAAACATAGAAACATCAAATTATTACTGTATGTTACGATGAAACAGTGCTACGCGCTACGTCGTAGCATGAGAACTACGAGAAATCCTCGTAGACGCTACGGCGTAGCAACGCATCTTATAACTTATTTTCTTTATAATTGCAAAGGTACAGTAAAATGCTATTTTGGTGCCATTAGTTTTGAACCAAAGTAACCATTATAGGTCGTTAAAGGTCAGTTACACTCCTAGTTCCTCTTTAAAATATGATAACTTACTAACGAGAAAGACAGGCAAATCCCAGTCCCTCTACCCATGTAACAACATAATAATCCTAACACCCACATGCAAAATTACAACGTTAGCAATTAGCGAGCTAATTAATTCTGAAACCGCTCATTAAATATCCAATTTCAATTACGAGTACACGGGGTCGGTCGGTCCGAATGAAACTAACAAGCAAGATAATGTACTAAACGTGATTAAAAATACATGTTAAGTCCTTGCGATTTGGACAGACTGGCGGTTGCCGCGCTGTTATTTAGGCAATGGAAGCAGCGTAAGAAGTGTGGAATAAAATCTTAAAGACCGCTGATTACGTAGGTAGTCACACTTTTAAATATCACTTTTTGATCATGGAATAATGTATAGGTACTATTATTATTGATACTTCCATCTAAAGTCCACCTCAATCTCCACCCACTACAGCGAAGTCAAAACAAAATTATCAAGTTATTATTTCATTATCCTTTCCGCACACCAAGTAAAGAACTTTATATAAAAACAGGATTGTTCAATCTATCACAGCAATACAAATATAACACATGCATCTTCATAAAAAAGAAATTAACAAACACTATTAAAACTAACATAGAACTAAATATCAAGAGTAGTAAACATAACCTTAGAGATAGATACAAACTAGAGACAATAACGCCGAGGACTAACTATGGCAAAAAGTCAATACTGTTTGAGGGAGCAAAGCTATTTAACGGTTTGCCAAATGACCTAAAAGAATGTGAAAGTTTAAATACTTTTAAAAATAAGCTACGGTTACATATAACAGCAAGTACCGATGCGTAAAATATAGTACATAATATTTAATTTATATCTCATTTTAAGTGAAATGTAAAATTTCTTATGGGAATAAATTTCTTTAAACCTTAAAGTAGACTAAAGAAGGTCTTTAGTCTCTTTGTGATTATAGGCAGCAAACAAAAATAAAACAAACAGCTAAAAAGGACATGCTGACTATTTTAAAGTCCTGTCTACTTTAGATGGAAGTATCAATAATAATAGTACCTATACATTATTATATGATCGGAAAGTGTTATCAAAAAGTGCGAATAATTTAGCTGTCATTGCGTATGAAGAAATGGGCACATAACTTTACTGTAGCCCAAGCACGAACTTTTAAAGTATTCGTATACAAATTGTTTTCGTTAACGATACGACACTTGGACACAAATAATTCGTGTTTGCCCCTACTGGTAACTTATTAAGACATTATGAAACAAGTCATTAGTCTCGCAAGAGTCAAGGGCCTTTTTAAACAAAAAGCATCATAAAATAAAACGCTCGGGTACACAAGTCGTTAGTCAAAGCGACACCGTATCCAGCATCGCACCTGCATTTAAACAATATTGTGCGGAACACACTCAAATCTACTCAAAGCCCTACTATGTACTCTTGCGCAAAGTCCGGTCCGATTTCGATCCGAAACAATCTCCATCATCTTCTGGGCAAAGGCCTTACCTGAAGTATGAGGTAGTATGAATGGTGAAATAAGGAAAGAAATCTGAAATAGAACAATGCACACTTCTCTAAACCATTGAAACCCGCCCTCGGCAACTTTATGATATAAAATTCAGTTATTAGTGGTTTAGTTTTGTCAAAGATTTTCGATCGGAGGTGTAAAGCGAAAACTAAAACTAAAGTTTTGCTTTTATTTCCGGGGATGATCATATTTTTGACTCAAAAAAGCAATTAGTATGAGCAACAGAAATTGCAAGATTCGAATATTTGACCTCAAGTTACACAGTAGCCCTCTAGAGCTAGCAAACACCAAGTAAAGTTGCATTTCGTAACGCTTTCCCGCATTTATATTGCAGATTTATTATTCCAGTTGTAAGGACATTAGGAGTAGGAACTGTGTTTAAGCCAGTTTCTCGTATATTACGAGCGTTTACTTCATACGTATAACGTAGTCGGTTGATTAAACATACAAATTACTACAATAGGTAACCAAAACCTGTGCCGTTACCTAATGGTAATCTCATGATTATGGCGGTTTTACTCGCTGGCGATGACGTAACTTTTTGTATGAAAAATTTGAGTTCTGTAAGTGACCGCTAGGGGCGCTGTGCAATTTTTCATAGACTTTTTTACGTAGTCGCTAGCGAGTAAAACCGTGGTAAAGTCATGAAACAGTACTGTAATTTTATTAATTACAAAGCATGAATAAGTTACTGGCCAATAGTTAGTTAACTGCAATATAAAAATAATTTATTAGTTATCGTATGAATGAACCTGTCACTATCACCGCGCGCAAAAATAAATTGTTTTAACACGAAAAATACGAAAGCGAGTAGGTGAGTGGGAAAGTGGGAGGAACGTGACATGTTTGACAGGTCTACTCATACGATAACTAGTACCCCGATCACGAAAAACTATCGTCTGCGTGAGCGTATCGTAAATGTCAAAATCCAAATTTTAAAATTCTTTTTTTTTTTACACACCGCCAGGGGCGCTAGTCCGATTTCCATACGAATAGTCATTTCTCGATACGCTTACGCAGTTAATAGTTTTTCGTGATTGGGGTACGGGTACTAAAGCAGACTGCAAACAAAAGATTAACGCGAAACTGGTCAGTTTGTAGCTTGCAACGAGTATCTATCGCGGGTAAAAAGTGGCCTATCTATTTGAATTTAGAACAAAACGCTTTGATAGTTAAAAACTAGCCGCCGACAACGCTTTTTACGCTTGGTTTGATAACGCTTGAAACAAATCGCGTTGATACGGCTTAGCTGTAGGTTTTGTACAAACAAAATGTTGATTTATTTAACTACCATTGTTTAAAATGCTTTAATGTTTTGAAACAGCGGCTGTGTTGTAAAAAATGTTGTTTATAAGGCTGTTTTTTTTAAATCGAAATGGTTTTTATAATCTTGAATTCTACCATCACAAGAAATAAAATATCGTTAATCACCATTCTAGTTGAAACGTAAAATATGACGATTGGATTAATCTGACTAACCAAGATATAATTATAAAACTACTCTTCGTATACCTCACTAATTAATTTCTTATCCTTAACAAATTACTTTTACAAAATACCATTTTTTAACCCTTCAAGCACCGTATCCCGTTCGACAGCCCTTACCGGATAACCGGTTGACATATTGTTTCCGATTGCATGACCGGTTTTACACAAAATACCCGGTTATTAATAAACGTTGCGATACAGGCCGGTCAAAAACGACGCCATGATTTATTTTGAACACAAATTAATGGCGGAAGTATCGCGGGCTGGCAATTTTCGTAGATAGTCGTGATAGATGTGATAGTTATGTTTATCGGAAAACAACGTTTTTGTTGAAGAAAAACAAGAGATTTGGTCAGGCACATTGCAATTGTGAGTATTTGTTACTTACACAGATATGCCAAAATAAAACAAAAAACAGTCTCTTCTAGATAACATCAATAGCTAAGAGTCAGTCTCTTAATATAAAGGTGTGTTTCCATCGGTCTATAACTCTGTTATTTTCAAAATCAGAGTAATTAGGCTTCTTCTGAATGAACTCGCTTCATCTTCGTCCTTTCTATGCTTTTGGTATAGTCAGAGACAAAAGCAAACCCATATCATATATAAATTGTGCCATTATTTTAAACCATATTATCTATTTATAATCTAGTCCCTATAATTATTAACTATAAAAAAATACTATCCACAAAACACTTTTTGGTGCCATGCGGTATTGAAAATTAAAAAAACTCGAAACCTCGTCAAAATACCCACAAGCGCTTAGCAAACTAATGCAGATATCACATGAACGGACAGACACATTGACAGACCATTTTTGCCCGTGTGCCAAAAGGAAGGTTGTGTTGACTGCGAGTAAGCCAGGCTGATTGGCACTGTCATCGCTGAATTTGGTTGAAACATTATTTAATTTTGAAATTTGAACGGGCTCTGTTGTGTATTGTAAGTGTTGATCATACTTTCCCTTCATTGGTATACAGGATCTAAAGAATCTTAATTTATATTGTTAACCAATATTATTTTAAACCTTCTTCTAGAAAAAGAAGGTAATCAATTCGACTGTATGTTTTTTTATTAAAAAAAATAATAAATAAACACAAATGTTAAATGACTGACATAAGAGTCATTTGTGAACCGATTTGTTTGTTTTTCCCGTCACTTAGAGCTGTTTTCTTATGGTTAGTTATATTGTTGTCAAGTCGAGATCAGATGCTGAGATCTAGGTGTAATCAAGGAAAACCCTTAAATTTTAAGGGCAAGTGTAGTGTTTTTGTACTAGTATCTTAACGTTGACAATATGTCTTATTAAAAAATAGTCAAAAGGTGTGCACCTCCTGACTCGCCTACCCCTTCCCTCTCAAAAAAGATGTTTATTTGTAATAGTTATGGCTGTCTCAACTTGACCATGTAAGTGTTAGCAGATTGCATTGCATGCTTAAAATTTATGAGTATTGCCAAAGAGCGTACGAAATAAATAACTGTAGAAGGCTAAATAAGTTCTGCGAAACAAAGAAATCTCGAGTTCATTAAACGAACAAAAGAATTGCAATCAGATAATAGAGAGCTGCAACAAACTTGGCCGGCGTTGGATTACGGACGCAATTGTGTAACTGCTCCGGAGAATATCCGGGAATTCAGAGTTGAGTGTGACCTAAGCTCTACATGTGTGTTTCATAAGTAAAATATAGCATGACATACAGGTTGATCTATTTACTCACAGTAAATCGACGTTTAAAACTAAGGTTATAGAGGCGTTAAATAAAAAAAGAATAGAATAGAACACACACACACACACACACACACACACACACACACAAACACATTTAATGATAAGCGACATAAGGATAGTTGTAGCAGTATCTCATTAATATGTAAATATTTAAACACACATTTATTTTAATTCCTGTGCTTTATTTTCGTGCAAGTAGTCTTCTAACTCCAACACAATTTAACACTTATGGAAATCTATAATTAGCCGCACCTACAAGTAATTATAAAACAGAATGTAATTTTATATTGCATCGCCGTTAATTTCCTAAATAAATGGAAAAAAAATAACGTCGTATATTGCTTCTGATTGTGCAGGTGTCATTTTTTCTAAATAAATTGGCTGTCAAAAAGCTACAATAAAGAAAAAGAGACATATATGTATATTTTATTTCACTACTATTTATAATTGTAAGCTGAGTTGAGTATTAAGCTTTATTTAGCAGATATTTTTAAAATGCTACTTTTCATTAAATAAATCTGTTAATAACACAACGATAGCGTCTGAATATCTACCGCTGGTTCTCATAAGCTTTGGCTCACGACTGTTCTGACTAAAACAGGGTCTACTCATTGGTTAGTTGATACCTCTTAGGCCAAGGTTTTTATCGATAGTAATGGTAAAGTTACTTTACTAGCGGATAAATATTTACGATTGTGTGTGTTTTGAAGAAAAACCACTGTAACCTCGCCTTACCTAAATGTCAGAATGGTTATTTTAATGACCATTGGTTATGGTATTTTTTCTTTAAAATATACACAATCATTAACATTTAACTGCTGCTGGTTACGTAACTTTACCATTACTACGGATAAAAAAATCCGGTTTTCATGCAATAGCTTTTAATGCCTTCATATTTAATACGTTTGTAGTTTAACATTTCAATGCAATAATTGGCCATAGTTTAACGTTATCCTAATACAGAATTAGCGTCCCAAATCAGGCCGCAATGCAACGTAGCAGCGTAAAGCTTAGGACACACACAGGTGCGCGGCTGATTTATCGCCCGATTTGTCATCGCGCCAAACCGCGCGAGTGCAGCGTGCGAACGTGTTGGTGGTCAAGAGTGGCGTGTGGAATAATAGGGGTTAACAGATTTTTTAATGTGTCAAAATATTGCTTAAAAAAAGAATGTGGCGAGCTCGCTTCGCTTGTCTTACTTTTACTTCGTCTAAATGCTACAGCTATGTTATAAACATGACATAATCATTTTCTGATTTATTCTCCGTCAATATACGAGTACTATAATATTATCATCATCATCATTATCAGCCGTAGGACGTCCACGGTACTATAATACTACGGCAGTACTATAATATGAAAAATCTAAAATGCTATAATAATATAAAAATATGGTAATCAGAAAATAAAATGTTTATTGATACTTAGAGGATTTTTTTCTTCTTCTTGTATTTAATGCCGACAGACCAGGTGTCATCGCTTGAACACCTCACCATAGAATTTCATAAATAACACGTTAGTTGTTTCAAAAATAGGGCTGCTGTGAGAGTTTTATAATAGACGATTAGGTACTCGTACTTTGCTAAGGCTTCGATAGCTTTGCTAAGACAATTACTCTCCTAAATAACTCTACATTCATACCCACACACCACTACTTAAGCGCCAGTTCAGTGAACACGGTAATGAATAGCGTATATACAGGACGATTCGCGTTTTCCATAAAACAAACTGTTTTCCGTAGGATTAGCCGAGTGATTAATTACGACGCTGTATGTATCTAGCAACTACTATGGTATGTTCGGTCGATGAAAGTGCGAGTATTTTGTAGAAATTGTAGAAAATACTTGCAAATTTCAATTTCAAAATAAAAACGAATTTTTTTGCACATCAGAAATAATTAAGTATTTTATATAAAAATCGCAATTTAAGCGGTAATCTGGACCTAGTCTTGGCCGAAAGTGGATAAATGTCGGACTGGCTACCTAGTCTTGTCACAATAAATAAATAATACAAAAAAAACATCATCATCACCAAATTTTTTATGAGTTTTGATTTGTCTAAAATTTTCATTATTTAGAACCTAGCCAGTTTTTGGAATCTATCAAGTCATAAAAATTCTAAAAGTAATTTATTTTTGCATATAGGGGCCACTATACCCACTAGGGGCACCAACACACTTTCCAATATAAGCCCTACCATTACCACCCAAGATACTTTAGCTCCAATTTCAGGCTGTATGTCATATAGGCACGTCCTTACGCGTAAAGGGGCAAGTACACGCGCGCACTAATTCTGCCATTAATCACGCGACCGCGGCCCGCGCCATGTGCACTGCGAACACTGCATCATAAACAAGAATGGGTTTGTAGGGCACGATATGGTGACGATACGATTACGATAAGGCTTAGGACCCGGTAAAGATTACCTATACGACATGAGTGTGTGGATTTACTGAGATTTCACTAACTGATGTATTTGATTCTGATGAATTTACTTTTTAGCTAGTGGTAGCTGAGTTTGTTCCGGCGTTGCTTCTCAGCACTTGCTTAATTGTTTGTTGTAAAAAACACTTTACGAATTGATTTTGCGCACTTTTCAGAACTAAATATTAATAAGTTTGTGTTATTATGACGCTAGTAGAGCCCAAAATTGCAACCTGGGTGCTTTTTGCGATGTTGCTTTGACAGTTAAGAAGTTATGCTTTGCTATGGATTAGAAAATTTGTATTGCGATTTCATATAATCCATTGAGCATATTAGCGTTGGACAGCATTACACGAGTGAGTGAAATAGAAATACTTTTATTTTTCCTGCATCGCAATGCCAATTTGAAGTCAACTATTTAAGTGGGAGTTGAACGGATTAAAACAAGATCGCAATTCGCCCCCTTAACTGAATAAAACGTATTGAGTTGTATACTGGTCAAATGAATCTTACAAGCAATATATTTAAATTGCTGTATTTGAGTAATGCAACCAAAAGAGTGAGCGATTTTCTAGCTTTAATTTTTCCTACGAAAAAAACACCTCCAAATCGCACAATCTAAAGCGCCCTTCATAAATTGTACGAGACCTTCATTTTTCAGTCCACACATGCATAGTGGAAGCTGGGAATAGTAGTAGGAAAAATGTCCTCGGCTATTTATCTTGTTGTCGTCCCGGGAGCCGCAGTTTGGATCAACTAATTAATCTTATGTAACATTTGTCTTGTTCATCTTTTGACTAAATAGGAATAATTATGTGAGAGCTTAAAATGGAGTCAAAAATACTACTGAGCATAGAACATTTTTTATATTACTTTAATGTTACGTTACTTGCATGAAACTTTAAAATAAGTCCGTCTCAACCTCAAATGCTCAAACTACACTTAAACTTAATTCAGAAACAAAAATACTGTTGAGCCATACTTAAGTCGAGCTTAAGTTGTTTTCAACGCCAAATGCTCAATTCAGAAACCGGCTGTAAGTCTGTTGTATTTTAATCAATGCTGTGTTCACCTATAATCTATACTAATATTATAAAGCTGAAGAGTTTGTTTGTTTGTTTGAACGCGCTAATCTCCAAAACTACTGGTTCGAATTGAATAATTCGTTTTGTGTTGGATAGTCCAGTTATCGAGGAAGGCTATAGGCTATAAAACATCACGCTATGACCAATAGGAGCAAAGATATAGTGGTAAATGTGTAAAAAACGGGAGAAAGAAGTCACTATTCCACGCGGACGAAGTCGCGGGCAAAAGCTAGTGAACTATGTAACTTTTAAGTAGTTGCAGTTGCAGCGTGAAAATAAAACTGCCTAGAACTTGAACGGATAAGCAACATCACAATACACCTCCAGGTTTCATGGTATGATCATTCATCAACATCGGTTCAGTTAGTTTTTAAGTTGTAGCAAGATTAACGAAAAGGGTTTTAATAAAAATAAATTGAATATTATTGTATGTAACTTCTGAATAATACACACAACAGTTATTAACCTAGACCTAGAATTATGTACTGCAATGCATTTTTTTAAGCTACCCTTCTAGTTTTCTCGCACCATAATTTAACGAACAGTCGCTAAGCAGTAGGTAATTAATTTAAGGGAAGAAAGTTGCTTAATTGCATATTAAGATAGCTTCACGTTAATCAATTCTGAGAGAGGCGATAGCAGACTTATGGCACTAAACTATTGAACTATTAATGGGCCACATAGACAACAAAAGAAGGAGATGAGTAAGTTTTCAAGCTTCTGATCGTTTATTTCAATAACGTGATAAAAATTTAGAAACGCATTATATTTTTAAGATTACGCTCTGAAGCTACGAAATTAGAAATTATATGTTAACGAGGAACTAAAACTTTAGTTTATCTACAATCAAGTACTTCCTATAAGAGTATTTCAATGATGCTTTGGTTTTTAGTTTTTCTCTATTTTTTTAAACTTCTTGGACATTTGAGATCTGGCCTGACCAGCGTTCGTCTATTGACACCACTCAATAATATCTATTACATTCATTAGATAATCTTCTTAGGTAATATTAAAGAACCAATCACCACTAGAAATAACATGCACCTCACTCGAGAAAATGTAGCGCTGCTAAAACAGCAAAACTTCTTTGTTTACGTTAGCTACGAACTTGCTACGGATTTCGTAGTTGCTACGGTAAGACTACGTAATTCCGTCTACGGTGTTCGTTAAGGTTATTAACTGGTATTCTGTAATTAATTTAATATGCTCAAGAAATTACATTAATGGGCGGTGAAGCAAGGGATTATTTATACGTGATATATAGGTACCTATATTTAATTACGGAAACAAATTTAATATCCGTGATCTATATTTGGTTCTGACGTTTACGTGAATACTATTAAGTGACTGAAAGAAACACTTGACGGATTAATTTCGCTAACATTTATTTTTATTTAAGCGCTTGATGATCGTGAAATCAATCTTAAGTGTTTAATCAGTACGCGTAAAAAAATATAATAACATCAAGCTCTTGATATTATTATAATTTTATTTTTAATACCATGTGATTTCCCACTACCGGGCAGAGGTCTCCCTACCTTTGATGTTATTTTTATTGAATATAATGGCATCAATTAATCGTTTAAATACATAAAGTTAACTGTTAGAAAGTGTCAAAGATATTTATGCAACAAAAATATAGCATTTTATATTCCAAAATCAGTTTCTCTGAGCGTACCATTAGAAATTGACAAATTTTAATTGACTTTTTATTCGGCATTTATGATGACCATATAAGCCAACCAGTCTATATTTCCAACTCCAAACAACACGAGTTCACATTCTCCCATCATAAATCACAATCAAATCAGCAAAACAAATCGAGCTCTATTTGGGTACTAGTTCATTTGGCGATCGCGCTCGTAATTGCCTGTTTAGAACAATAGAGGGCGCTTTAATTCATTTTAATGAGCTCAACAAGACAACCTACATGGCCACTGCTGTGTACTGTCGGTCTAGGATTTTACTAGCTGGGTGACTATTTATTCGAATTATAAAAAACGTTATTTTAATTTGAGTATTTTGATTTGTATTAACGACGTGAAAGCTTTATGTTACTACAGCCTTGTTTAGATCTCAACAAAGTTATATGACTTGGAGCAGTTCTTTAAAATTGTCACTACGATTACGCCTCGATTTAACTGCCTCGGTGGCGCAGCGATGAGAGGGTCGCATTTTAAAGCGACGGCTGCGCCTGAGGTCCCGGGTTCGATTCCCGGGTCGGGCCAAAAAAATGTACCTGGGTTTTTCTGTTCAGAAATTCTCAGGGAAGCCCGGAGTTTGGAAGTTGGCGGTGTTTCACCCCCGTGCCTCGGAAAGCACGTAAAGCCGTTGGTCCTGCGCCTGATCTCTCTCCGGTCGTGTCAGATTGCTGTCACATCGGGCTATGAGAGTGAAAGGAATAGAGAGTGCACCCGTGTTTGCTCACACACTTGTGCACTATAATAATATGTCCCGCGCAGTTGGTTGTTAGTCGTTGTGACTGGCCACCGTAGTCGAAATCGGCTAGGGGGACTATTACGCAAGTGACAATTTGCCATTTAGCATAACCAGTACCTATTTTTTTCATTTCTTTCACACCGGTATTTTGATTGTTCAAACCTCTATTGATTCTAAACTTCACGCGAATACTACTCATTGATTCAAACCACTTTAGATAATTTCTGATTTTCGGGAGTTACAAATTCTAATCTCTACTGAAATGTCAAATATATTTTAAGTTGCCATACCAGACAATATTTTGACTAAGGTATTTATTTTCCTTGTTATCATTAAAAACATACTTCGCGATACGAAAATCGAAACGCAATATAAGAAAAACATGTGTATTTTTGGAATCCTACGCGAAATAAATCGACAATCAAAACATTTCGTTTTCCGAACCTTGTTACTGAACTCTTAAAAATAGCAGTCCTATCGTTATCAATAAACTCCCTTTGAGAAGTTCAGTTAAGGAATGCCCAAATAGGCAGACGAACAAACTTGCTTAATTAGAATTCGCGTCTGTCCCTTAAAACTTCTTTAATTGGAGCATTTGCAACTTAGAGAACGCAAATCTAAATCAATTTGACGATTGTTTTTTTGTTAAGTAACATTTTTGAAATGGTAGTTGAGAAAATGACTGGGCTTAATTGTATTTAGAGATCAGTGAGTAACAATTATTACCAATCAACTTCAAGATTATTTAAAAACACTGTTTGACAAAAGATATTGGATCAATTTAAACAACAGGTTATACAAATGGATTTAAAAAAAGAAAGTTTTCAGCTGATGCCAATGATTTGAGAACGAATAAAATTTATTATTTCTTTCACTTATATTCAGTCCACCTTCCTTTTGCAATTCCAGCGATAATAAAATCTAACATCAAAGGCGAAAACAAGGGATGCAGTTAGAACCGTAAAAATTGGGAAAAATGGCGTTCGATTTTAAAAAATCAACAGCAAACTTACAATGTTCGCCCGCACAGTGGGACGGACTTAAAAACGCCTGACAAAAATGCCGGTCGGTTTAACTGCCAATATCACTGTCATTTGTCTCTGGCTAGTTCTACATGGCCACAGCGTAGTGCACACGCATAACACCCACACTCGAACCTATTGTTATAGCCATAAGAGTGATTTTTGAGTTTTGCGATCGCAAAATTATCACAGCACACAAATAACTGGCTCTCATAGTGACATGTTCGTTTTGAGAGCGTTTCGCTTTATACCTCTAATTGCGTTAGGCACTAAAATATTTTTGAGTGCCCATTTTTGAAGTTTTCGATTTATAAACGGTTTTGCCTGTATCCGAAAAACAATGTGGGGTGGGCTAAATGAAATATGGGTCAGCGGATATTCCATATTAGTTTTTTGTCCGTAACTTCCCGCGTTTAATATTCGGGGCAGCGTGTTTTACATTTTCAGATTGTGAATCATTGCATTTTCATGCACTCATATTTTTTCCTTTTCGTAATTTTTCATTGGGTATGTTCTCAGTATTTGTAGTTTGTTTAATATAATCGAAAAACGCGATTTCTTGGTGACTTCTTAATTATAATTATTTTATTAGTCTGACAATCACGTTTTCAGTTATCACTTAAATTAAGTTATAACTTCAATTGATTTGCGCATTATATCTTCTTACTACATTTTATAAGGCGTATGGAACGTTTGGCTCGAAAACGATGTTCAAAAGTAGCGACTATCAATAAATCCTTAAAAAAGAATTTCTTAAATTATTTTACACATAAAATATTATCCTTACAATAAAATCTCTTAAACCGTCACATTTAGCCATAAGCAGGCTGTTAAGGACGCTTGAATTTTAGTTTTACATCTTTAGCGGCTTATTATTTGAAAACCTGACTAACAAATGATTTAAGTATAAAGTTTCACTACAATATATTTTCTACCGACTACCGAGAGGACACGTCGAAACATTTGAGCATCACACAATGGTGTCCATTTTGTTTTTTGCGCGTTTTTGCGACCACTGTGCAGTGTTTGTCGCCTATTTCAGTCAAAGCCGCGAAATGAAAGTGCGAACGAATGATTGGCGGCGTGCAAGCCAAATAGTGGTATCAGCTACCCGCAAACATTGGAAATGTAGTGCGAGATTAAAAATAGAGTGGGTTCCGTTTGTATTTTTAGAGTCAGATGACTGAAAAAACTCAATTATGCGTTTGCAGAGGTCTTAAAAATAGTCCACGATATTAGAAAACTACAAATAGCAGGGTAACTTCATCGCTAAATTACATCACAACTATGATTAGAAAGCTATAATTGAATCTGACAATCCCAATCGTGTGTCGATTTGTTCGTTTGCGGTTAGATACACATTAGAGATATGTCAGTATCTTATTACCCTGCCTATAAACAGTAATTTCCATGGTTATACTTAGTTTAATCTACCAAAGGTTAACCGTAATAAACCAAATTCTTGATTCCTGGATTTTAGGTTATGTCTATACAGAGTTCCAGCAAATACAACTGCAATTGATACCCACTGCAAGCCCAAGCTATTTAAATTGCAATTAAACGTTTTGGCCCTTTTCAATAGGCTTTGACGACCTATTAAGGATCTCTGAAAATGCGGCATTTAAAAGCAGCGCAATACACGCAATCGAAAAGGCTAAACAAGCATAAAAGGGAATCGTGGCGCAAAACTAACAGTTTCGCGATTAATCGTCAGTTTATGAGAACTTCCATCGAATAGCACTGTTAATAGTGATTAGGCTTAGATTAGTTAGAAAAGATTGTTTTAGATAGATGAAGATAACTTTTTTTATTGCACACCACGCAATAGGATCGACCATTGTCAAAAACAGAGTACATAACAGAATAATGTCAAATGTATGCAGTCTTATGGCAAAGAGCGATGTCCCATTAATCTTTGATCGTAATGGGTTTAGTGCTCAATGCTCTTTTAGCTTATTCTAGATTAAATAAATAAGACATTACTGTGAAATTTTGAAGGTTGGTGAACAAGCTTGGTAATTTTGTAGGTCATATAAGTTTCTTTATTATCACAGCAGAATAAGTGCGTTGTTTATTTTATAGCACGAGGTCCAAATTTACTGACACTGTACGAAATTAAAAACAGAAAAAGAAGATGGCAACAAACTCAACGTATCATCCTTGTGTTCATTCAAATGCTGTTTTTTTTCTCCATTAAAATATCATATTGTCATTATTGGATATCTGAGCAAATCCATCTTATTCCAGAATTCGAGAATTCAAAGTTCCATTTTAGATGAAAGCATAGCAGTCTCAGCTTTCCAATAATTCTCAATTAAGATTATAGCGGCGAAATTCGATAAGACAATGACATAAAATATATAGATTCAGTATTTTAAAGCTGTCAAGAAGAAAAATGCTTTTATATATTTGAAGGCGTATCCATAATATGAAGAAAAAAACACTAAACTTCCTATGAATTTAATTTAAATTACTCGTTTCGTTTACTGTTTAAAGTAGGTACTTTATCACTGTATGATTATATCACAAGACTATTTATTATTACGAAAATTGACAAATGTTTCTTTAACAACGATCAGATGATAAGTGCAAATAATGCAGGAAAGATAAATTGTAAAGAAAAATTAGAGTCATAGTGACTAGTAAAATTAACTTTTCTATAAAAACCTCAAATCACATTTAGTGGTCTATGAACCTACCGCAAATATGTAAGTTATATGACGAAGTCTTCGAATCGTGGATGCACACAATATGGCACAGACTAATTAAATTTACCCCGACTATGAATACGGGTTGTAATTAATATAGAATTTCACGTTACCGTGAACTGGGGTATTACTGCATTATAATAGTGAGGCTACCAGTTACTTTTATCTAATGATGTGATTAAAGAGATTGATTTTTCGATAATATTTATTTTCATGGCATTTTTTTAAATGAATGAAAATGGTTCGCTCTTTTTTCTTGACAAGACTGGACGCGGTATAGACAGAGACGACAATAAAGCGAGTTCACCCAAAAAAATCTGTTCATTTAAATTGGAAGATTTCAGGGGTTATAATCCATTGGACACACACTGATGCGGGTGGAGTTTCATCACAAAATGCAGATAGTAAGTTTCACTGTTTTGCTGTGCGCATTATAAAAGTCGATGAGAAGCGCTTAGTCCGAATCAGTGGAATGTCCACAAGGTAAGGATGCTAGCCCGCAGTGCGTCTAGATGAGCGATGATAGAAGGGAGCCGATGGAATGAGCTCATGAAGCTCCTGTAATTGACTTAAGTACTAGGCAAAGTTCTGGAATCCTTTATATTTCAAACTAGCGGCCCGCCAGCGACTTCGTACGCACGTTTTAGTTTTACTCCGTTCCCATACATCGTAGCAAAAATATTTATCAGCCTCTAAGTATTAAACTAATTAAATAGCCTACCCCGATAAATTCACGATTTAACAATGTATCTATTGTATAATCGGACCAATAGTTCCTGTGATTAGCGCCTTCAACCAAACAAACAATAAAATCAGTTTTTAAATTTAGACAAATGTTATACTTTGCATTGACCAGATTAAAGACCGGGCTACGTGTTGAGGCTACACCTCAACACGTAGCCCGGTCTTTAATCTGGTTAAACTTACACGGGGATATTATCTTTTTATTTTACAACGTAATGGAAATACTTTACGCCTTTCGTCAATCGTATATTTCTTTTGGGGGCTAAAAAGACCAGGCTACTTTGTGCGCTTACACAACATCATGCCACTTATCATATAGGCTGTGGGAGAAGCAAATTCCCTCAAGTCTTCTCCCGCTACCTTAAGAACGTTTGAACTTGAGCTTTGTTTGAATTCAAAGGGAAAATTATATGTAGGGATCTATCTATATATCTACCCCACCATATATATATCTACCATATATATATCTACCCCATCATCATCATCATCAACACCCAAGGCCGTCCACTGCTTAACATAGGCCCCCACGAAAAATTTGCTGAAAAGTTCCAGGTCGGATACCCATCGACCGCAGGAACAGCGTAGAATGTCCACCAACAATATGAACAAACGGTCTGCATACTACACTGGACACAGACCGCTTGATACCTACCCTGTTTCAACACAAAAAAACATTCTTTACTATTTTAACACGTTCCGGGACACTACTCCAGACACAATAGATGTTTTATTGTTTTCACGCCTGTAGGCGGGCACTGTCCCGGAACGTGTTAAGGACAAAAATAACTTCTCGAGAGCAAAATTAATAACAAACATGTGTCAAAGCATTGTGTCTCACTCAGTTATGTCAAATGATTGTCAAAAATGAATTAAAAATTATTTTAAGCATAAGCACTAAAGAGTATTTATATTAACTTTGTAGCCAATCATCCCCGAAATAACTTTCTACCCCGTTTTTAACCCCGTTACAAGATAAATTTCAATAAAATTTGATACACATTTTTCGTTAATTTGTTTAATAATGTTTATGCAAAATTTGAAGTAGATGAGACCAAGGAATCTCATTTTCCCATACAAACTTAACACCCCTTTTTCAACCCCTTAGGGGAAAAATTTCAGAAAATCCCTTCTTATCGGATCCCTTCGTCATACAAAGAACACACCCTCCAAGTTTCAGGTCTCTACGATCAGCGGCTTAGGCTGTGCGTTGATCCGTCAGTCATTCAGGACAAAGCCTTTTATATGTATAGACTAGCGGCCCGCCCGCGACTTTGTACGCGCGTTTTAGTTTAAATCCGTTCCCATAGATCGTAGCGAAAATTTATAAGCCTATACGCATTAAACTATGGCCTTCCCTGACAAATTAGCTATCTATCATATTTTATAACCTTACCAATAGTTCCTGTGAGTAGCGCGTTCAAACAAACAAACAAAACATCCAGTTTTAAAACATATACAAAGAAATGCGTGCAGACAATAAATGTTATACTTTATGTACACACAACATGTAGCCCGGTATAATGGTCAAACTTACACAGGGATATTATTATTTTTATTTTACAACGAAATGGAAACACTTCGCCCTATCGTCAATCGTATATTTATTTCAGGTACTACAATGACCAGGCTACTCTCTGCGCTTACACAGCATCATGTCACATACAGGCTGTGAGAGAAGCAAATTCCCTCAAGCCTTCTCTCGCTACCTTAAGTGTTTGAATTTGAGCTTTGTGTATGCAAATCGTAAATTATATGTAAAGATCTACGCCACCATCATCATCAACATCCAAAAGCCGTCCACTGCTAACATAGGTCCCCCACAAAAAAGTTACAGATTGGACACCTTTCGACCACAGGAGCAGCATAGAATGTCCACCGACAATATGAACATACGATCTGCAATCTACACTGGACACAGACCGATTGATACCTACGCTGTTTAAACACAAAAAAATATTATTTACTATTCTAAGCAATAAAATCTCTTCTCGAGGGCAACATCAACAACAAACATGTGTCAAATATTCTGTCTCAGATTATGTCAAATGACTGTCAAAAATTAAATAAAAAATATTTTAATCGAAAGCACTAAAGAGTATTGACATCAAATTCGAAGCAAATCACCCCCATAATAACTTTGCATCCCTTTTTAACCCCCTTAGGAGATGAATTTCAATAAAATACAAAACAAGTCTTCCGTCAATTTTGTAAAAGATTGTGTATGCAAAATTTGAAGTAGATTGGACCAAGGGATCTGGTTGTCCCATACAAACTTTGCAACCCTTTTTGACCCCCTTAGGGGTGGAATTTCTGAAAATCCTTTCTTATCGGATCCCTTCGTCACACAAAGAACACGGGTGGTTGTGTTCTTTGAGTTTCAGGTCTCTACAATCAGCGGTTTAGGCTCTGCGTTGATCCATCAGTCAGTCAGTCAGTCAGTCATTCAGGACAAAGCATTTTATTGGTATAGATGATCTCGTGTGTTTGAATGTATTTCATTTACTTTTTGAAATGCGGTGAATTGATTTTATTATGTAAACAAAGAAGATGATATTTATAGGTCACTCACGCGTACAATTATTAATTAGTTACAATGTCATGTATCATTTAAATTTAAAAGGGAAAATCAAACATAATTTTTGCACAAAATATTATCACAGACATAAATATAATTTCGCCGAAACTAGGAATCCAACGAGCCGTAATAATTTCTGGAATCTTAATATCCTTTCTGGATGTTTCCATGAATTTAGTGTCAACTATCAGAGTAATAAAACGGTTGTAATTTCATTCCTAGGTTTGAATTTAATTTGGGCTGCGGGCTTTTATTAATCTCAGTGGTAAAGATACCTCGTATATTTGGTTTCAGGCATTATTACTATCATTAACATTATGTATTACTGGAGAGTTTCTTGTTACATGTACAATTATAATTTTGTATGATTTACCGCTTCCTTAATAATGTAATACTGAAATACATTTAGGTTAGGTGTCTTGTACTGAAGGAAACAGATGGCCTACTACGGAGAACGAAATCCGTCAAAACGATAATCGTTTTGCGGATCCGAAGCATTTCGTAGTGAGGATTCCTTATTAAAAATGATTCGGATCCGAAAAACGAAAATCGTATATATATTTATAATTATATTAACTAAGCTCCCAAAAATCTTATATCACCTGATTAGTACGTTGTTTAAGATTTCAAAAGACCTCCCATATTGTACACGCCCTAGGCAAACAGTATCTTCGTATTTCATGCTTAAAAAAAGTTTTTACCTTAAACTAGTTAACACAACACCAATTCTAGTCGTAACATGATTTCAGAGAAAACTGAGCTGTAAAGAGCAACGTTGCTCTTTCTTTGATTCCACTTCGCTAACAAGCGCCGTGTAAATGAGCGGCTGTTATCTTCGACAGAGAACTAAATCGGACAAGTTTTAACGAGAAACAACCATTTCTATACTTATCTCTATTTAACCCTTTAGCGAGAAATATACCTCTGTAGTTATAAGTTATAATTATGTCATCGTTGAAGATTAGAGAAAAAGAAGCTTTAGGCATTGATTGAGAGGCGAAGTCGATGACGCTGATAACTTTTTAAATTACCAGAATGCTGTTTTAAAAAATGATATTGTCTGTGTTAGAGAAAATAATTAAAAATCAAAATCTCCAAATTTTCCAAAAAATTATGATAGTGTCCTGTTTCTATAATGTATACAAAGCAATTGTTAAAATATTGGCGCTTGAAATGATTTATATAATAGTCGTTCCTACTAACTCTCAACTTTATAAGTAATCTGTGGTTATCGTGGTTGACGTCACAGTTAGTATTATCTAGTTTTTTTAAGTTTTCAATTGTATAAATACTGTGATGTTATTTGATTGACCCTAATAAATGGTAAAAAAAAGGAACACGGTAACCTAAGTTCGAATCCGTAGTTAAGGAAGGCATTCAGATCCCCTCATCAATTATTAAAGCGCTGATGATCTTTACACGGATCAGGTGAGGGGCACCTTAACATATAGATACTTTCAATAACATTGAAGTTAGTCGGTACCAAATTTCGGATCGACCAGACAACTAGAAACTAGATAAGAGGTGATGATATTCAAACGACTGCATAGATTTTCATGGAACATGTCTAAGAATACGTGGGATAAAATAATCGATAACACAAAAAAAACCCGGCTAAGTGCGTGTCGGACCCGCGCACTGAGGGTTCCGTGCCACCCTTAACTGAATTCAGGGTCCACTTACTTTCACTTAACAAAAACATGACAATATTTGTGACAGCAAAAATAACTTTGTTTTTCATAGTGTTTATATGAAAGACAAAGTTATATTTGCGGTTGATGAAAATGTGCAATATCTCAAAAACTACTGGTTCGATGTCATTCAAACCAATTTTTGTTGCAAGTTTTTGTTGAGATCTACATCATATATTTTTTTCAAAATTTTCACTTTCTTATTTCAAAAGTTAGATGGGACGCCCATTTTACCGCTTTGGAAGCGTCTATATTTCAAACCTTAGCCTTTTAGAAAAAATTGATTTAAAAACCTCAACATCATTTTAAATGAACTATCCATAGACAACTTTTTTTTTACTCAAACCTATGCTTGTCCCCACAAGCATAGGTTTGAGTAAAAACAATATTTAGGTTTTAGTTTCATGTATGGGAGCCCCCCCCTAAATATTATTTTTTCTTACTTTTTGTATCTGAATCGAAAAGCGGTGAATAAGATACACCTATCTACTAAGTTTCAGCTGTGTGATACTTATAGTTTCAGAATAAAGTGTCTGTGACAAACGGACGGACAGACAGACAAACAGACAGACTTGACGAAACAATAAGGGTTCCGTTTTTTGCCATTCGGCTACGGAACCCTAAAAACTAAACATAAATCGGTTCATCCGCTTAGGAGCTACGATACCACAGTCAGACACGTAAAACTTATAAGATCTCTTTTTGCGTTGGGGGCTAAAAAACATCTTCGTTTATTACCTTGTGTTGAAAAACACAATAAAATCATATCTCACGTTCCAATCCTCGTCACACTCTCTCTCCCGTATTCATAACCTAATTAACGTAACATAACAGCAATCCGAAAGCATTTTAACCATAAATTGTTGTTTTTTCAGCCACTTGTTTTTATTTATGATGCTGATACGCCTCTAGTCTTGTCGTGCGAAAGAAATATGGCCTCAACGTGACGAGTTAATCTCGAAGCTGACTTGGCCTCAACACAGTGGAGAGAATATAAGTAGCATCATAAAAAAGCATGGCAAGCGACCAAACTTGCTGTCAGATTTTTTCAAGCCGCCAATAGGGCCTCTGACAAGGCTTCACGACTAATATCAATCGATATTAGCCGGGAACAACGGCTTAACGTGCCTTCCGAAGCACGGAGATGCTCGTGATATACGTCACTTATATGGTCGGAATGGTCACCCATCCAAATACCGACCGCGCCGTAAGTTGCTTAACTTCGGTATTACTACCAAAGCGCTGCCACCACTGCGCTACGAGCACCCCTCCGCCAATCCGCACTGAGCCCGCGTGGTGGAGAATGGCTCATACTACCTCACATTTGAGGTAAGGCCTTTGCCTAGCAGTGGGATGCTTACAGGCTAATTTTACTTTTTTTACATAAAAAAGCATTTATTTTGCAACAGTACCATAAACCACCAAAGTACAATAACTTAATGCTCAGTATCCTTATCACTTTTTTTATGTCCGTACAAGCTAGTCCACACATTGTTACATCATTATAATCATCTAGTTTATATCATCCTTTAGTCAAAAAACACGGTTTAGAAATCGATTTTAATTCATCATAGATTCAATTATATTTTAAGGTAATTTATTAAAGATCTCACAATACATTAATGTTAAACCTTCTGAAATCTAAAGTTTCGAACGGCAATTTTAAGGTTCTAGCGAACACAAATCAAATTTTTACCAATAAGCTAAAAGCATAAAAGAAAATACGTTTATAAATTTACTGTATCTTTAACTGTATCTTGTTTTCTTTAAAAGAAGCACCGTCATCGTTTAAACTAAGGATGAAACTTACTGGGCCGGTTTCCATTGTAATCGGAAGTCGTGTAAATAATTTTTATACGCTACGCGAAGGCGCAGTTTTCTGAATTTTCCCGGCTCCGTGAAAACAGAATTTAGGAAAAAATTAGATTTAGAAAACGAAAACAAATGCAATAATAGTCGACATTGCTACTTAAAAGTTCATGAAAGAAACAGAACTTTGAAAATGCAATCAAAATAAATGAATACGTACTATAGTGGTCCGAGGATAATTGGTCGAGAATGCCACATGACCTTAATACATTTCTTGTGCAAACTTTTGCCGTTTAAATGAATACATGTTTTTTTTAAACGCAGTATCTAATGCTTTTAGTATCAAGTCCACCTTTGAACAACATTATTTGTTATGAAGTCTAATAAATAATATCGTTTAAATAAAAGGGTTAGAATGCACGTACAAAATAAAATACTTATTTATCCTTTTGATGATACCTAAATAAAGTTGGTCCTAAGTAATTTCGTAAAGCACAGATAAAAATCATGTAAACAATTTGAGCATTTTGTGGGGAGCTAGTTTAAGCCCCGCCACATGATCGAATTGTAGGATTGCGTGGTAGATGTAGAAAGAACACTCGAAGATATGTATGATGAAAGATATATTTATATAAAACGAATATGTACAGTAAAATGCGTATCAAAAATATAGAAGACAATGAAGGAAGGAAATAAAAGAGTAATGACAGTTGACAAAAGTCAGAAAAAGTAAAATGTGAATATGCATCAAAAAGGTTGTGGCAAATAGGTTGCCACAATTTAAATAAGTGAAATATAAGACAGTAGCTTTCTGTAAGTCAACACAAGAATAACATTTTAAAGTTGTTGGCTTGGCTGATGGCCCCAATTTAAAGCCAAAAAGTGGTGATTGAACTCTTGCTACCAGCGTTGACATGGGAACACCAGAATCAGATGTCAAGTGAAATGGAATCGACCCTTTTGTCTTGCCCCGAGCGGACGAGTAAGATTCAATTTGTCAGGAATCTGTGCTTGAGTGTACACAATGTATAAGCTGAAGCGTTTTAATGGCGCAAATTAAAATTTCATTTAAAATAGGCATCTCTACACCGTGCTTTTTTAACCGTCTTACAGCCGAAGCCCACGTAATGTAACCATCTTAATAAACCTCTAGGGCATGTTATTTTTTTTATTACACTCCACGTAATTTTGGCTTCCCCCACATACATACATACTATTTACATTATATATCATATAATTATAAATACACACACAGAGTACATAAACTTACATAAATACATAATATATAAATAATACGTATATAAATAAATACACAAATAAATAAATACTTAAATTACAATAAATCTTTACTAATATTATAAAGCTGAAGAGTTTGTTTGTTTGTTTGAACGCGCTAATCTCCGTAACTACTGGTTCGAATTGAATAATTCTTTTTGTGTTGGATAGTCCAGTTATCGAGGAAGGCTATAGGCTATATAACATCACGCTACGACCAATAGGAGCAAAGATATAGTGGTAAATGTGTAAAAAACGGGAGAAAGAAGTCACGATTCTACGCGGACGAAGTCGCGGGCAAAAGCTAGTAATAAATATTAGTAACTACTTATCTATTACATACTAAATACACTAACATTTACTCATTAACTACATTTACATAAAATGCATACTTACCGTACCGTCATACGCCGAGAATCAGCTGGCCGCCGTCACGTAGAATGGAGACGCGCAATCGTGCACCTATCTATACGCATAGCGAACACAGCGCGGCGTAGGCGCAGCGGTTGTGCGCCGCACCAGTCAGAATCCTTATCCGACACTGAACGCACGTCGCTTACGCTCCTCGGCTTTGCTTCGAACTACCTACCAATCAGTTGTGTTATGCGCGTTTGCTTAATTTCTATCTGCTTCGCTATATTCTTGATACTATCGCTTCTCCTTCTTCTTGCTGTGCTATTGACTTGTGTGTGTGATACTTCCTGTACTTTTGTGTGTGGAATAAACCTGTGGAACTTTGAACTGTCTACGTCATTCTTCACCGTACCTGCAGCTAAGTACCTAGACTACACTATACATACTAAGCAGCACATACTATCATCCCTAAATGTGTAATAAATATCTAATAGTAATGTTACGTAATGTATCATCCTGTTCATAATGTTTACGTTTTCAACAAAGCATTCCTTGACCTTGCCGCCTTCACGCGTTCCGCACCGTTAGCCAATCTAAGACAGTCTACGTGGATCTCTAACCAATCATGCGCTAGCGCAATCCTTTGTGACGCCCACCGCCTCGCCCCTTTCTATTCGTGCGTAAAACTAGGTCAGTAGTGCTAGACAGCCGAGTGAATGACCCGCGCGTAGTGCCCGTTACAGGATGTTTCGTACTAAATTGTGCTGATATCTTCTTTAATGTCTTAGTCTTTGAAATCTTAATAATAACCAAGTTTTATTTAACGAATGACATGCAGTTATTGGATACTTTAAGTGGCCTTCGGCTGTAAGACGGTTAAAAAAGCACGGTGTATAATATTGTACGTAGAAACTTTGGTTATCCAAAGATTAACTAAAATGAAGACATCTTTTGCGATAATTTAAAAATTAATAAGAATAGCCCAGGAAATCGCAATGTTTATGCGTTATTTAATAAAAGAACGTAAAAAAAATTTGCGCTCGTATTATTGAAAAAAACAGGCACACTCGGGCCCTCTGGAACGGTTCTCGCGCACTGAACAATTTAAAGTGTGTGTTCCGAAAGAATGTATTTAGTTATTTGAGTAGTTATAGTCATGAATGTTGATTTGAGACTTATTTAATTTGAATAGGTATCATTATAGAAAAATGTAGACGATTGAAGATTGAATTTGACAGTTTGCCTTGTCTTTGCCACTGCATGACATCTAAAGCTTTTCGCCTTAATTGTAATTTAAACATTTAAAACCTTAAAAAAAGGGGTCAATAATTTCAAACTGAAGTAAATATCATCAAATCTTCATACGTTACGGCTGAACAACTAAACGAAATCAAGAAGGATTATTTAAAGCATACTTATATCACTTCAGAATCACCTCCCTTTTCTGCGGCAAAAATAAATCTTAAAAGAGGTGCTTATCGTGATAGTGGCCCTATAGGTTTATCGCATTTGGACGAATCAATGTTCACTAGTAACCTGGGAGAAAACTCAAGAACATCGGAAAGTGAACATAACTTGCGCTACAGAAGTATCATTGATAAAGAACAATGTGAGGGTAATACTGTACCAAATGTATGCGATATTCAAACCACAAGCGGTTGCAGCAATGACGACCGGTCAGCTGAGCGCGATGAATCATCAATGCAAGATAACGTCGCCGAGCCAGTCGAAGCGAACGAGCTGTGCGGGCGGTCTGATGACTGTGTAGCGAAACATGACTCTTATGCGCAGACGTTAAAGTCGTCGAAGGATTGGACTATTGTTGAAAAGAAAGGGCGCCGTACGAAAAATCTCTTTCAAGGAAAAACCGGTACGGTTGACGTGGATACATATGAGAAGTTTAGAGCAGCTGATAATAAAATACCGATGTTTATTACGAACGTTGATAAAACTACGCTGAAGTCAGACATTGTTGACTATATACAGCGCAAAACGCATGAATCCGTTCAGCTTGAGAAAATAATGATAAAGCGGCAATGTGACTATAATGCCTTTAAGTTCCTAGTTTCCAGTGCAAAATGCACCTTTATCTAAACGAGAAGCTGTGGCCAAAGCGCGTTATCTTTCGACGATTTATTGATTTTAAGAATAAGCGAATTAACGAAACCGCGAAGGTGGTTAACGAAACTGAAAACAAACGTCAATGAATCAAAAAGCATACAAATTCGTCACTTTTAATTGTAAGAATATTAAGAGGTCTATAGAAGCTGTACGTGATCTTTGTAAGACCGCCGATGTGATAGCATTACAAGAAACATGGCTGTTGCCGGATGAATTGCCGTTGCTGAATAGTATAAGTGACGACTTTGGGTGCACTGGCGTATCCGCGGTGGATGCAACGGCAGGTATGCTGCGGGGCCGACCTCACGGAGGCGTCGCTTTACTATGGCGGCGTAGTGTTTTTCAAGAAGTTAGTGTTATCCAGTGCAATAATTCTCGAATATGTGCGATAAAGGTTGTGTTAAAAGACAAAGCTTTCGTGGTGTTTAGTGTTTATATGCCTACGGATGCAGTGGTAAACCTAACGGAATTTACGGATGTACTCAGCGCGGTGAGTGCAATTATCGATTGTTGTAGTGTAGACTGTACATATATTATGGGAGACTTCAACGCGCACCCAGCGGAATTGTTCTATAATGAGCTGCTAGACTTTTGCGTTGACCAAGAATGGCGTTGTATGGACGATGAATTATTAGGCCTATCGTCAGAGACACACACTTTTATTAGTGAAGCGCATGGCTCTAAGCGGTGGCTCGACCACTGCGTAACTACTAAAGCGGCGGCTTCCTCTGTACTTAGGTCATACGTTCAATATGATGTGTTATGGTCAGATCACTTCCCTCTAGTACTAGAATGCAGTTTAGATGTTGTATTACCCAAGAGAACGGCCAAACAAAATGTTAAAGAGAATCGTATTTTATGGGGAGAGAGAAACTCACAGGAGATAGAAATGTATAAAAACGAATGTAGTTGTAGGTTAAAATTTATCGATTTTCCAATTGAATTACGTAATTGCTGTGATAACATGTGTACTGACTCCAGTCATATAAATGTCATTAATAAATTGTATGATGACATTGTAAGTGCGTTAAGTGAGTCTGCTGTTTTAGCTCGTAAAAGTAAGAGACCTGTAGGGAGGTTAGTGGTAGGATGGAACAAGCATGTAGCCAGGGCTCACGAAGAGGCCAGGCTGAAGTTTCGTCTGTGGGTATGGCATGGCAAACCCACTTCGGGTACTGTTTATAACGATATGTGTAATGCGAGGCGACGTTTTAAATCTAGACTAAAATGGTGTCAGAATAATGAAACACAAATAAAAATGGACAAATTAGCTTCCCATCATGCAAAAAACGATTTTAGATCTTTCTGGAAACACACAAATCGATTGCAATGCAGGCCAGGCCTCCCCGTGAGTGTTGGTGGGAAAACTGAGCCAAAGGAAATTGCTGATTTGTTCAAAGATCATTTTATTGTTAAATCTCCTTTGGGATCCTCCCAGTCTGAGCTGGATACTGAGACTATCGTGAAAAGGAAAACCAAAATAACAATTAAAGAAATTACCATGACCATAAAATCGATGTCTAGAGGGAAATCTCCAGGACACGATGGTCTCAGTATAGAGCACCTAAAGTTTGCGGGCCCCCATCTGCCTCGAGATTTGTTTATGTTGTATAACTTTTGTGTGAGTCATAGTCATTTACCTGCTACGATGTTGCAAACTGTAGTGGTGCCTATAGTTAAAAATAAAACAGCAGATCTCTCCGATACAAACAACTATAGGCCTATCTCCCTGGCAACGGTTGTGTCTAAAGTGTTTGACAGTGTGCTTAATACACAGTTAAATAAATACGTAAAGATTCACGATAACCAATTCGGGTTTCGACGTGGCCTGTCCACAGAGATGGCGGTTCTGTGTGTTAAGCACGCTGTCTCATACTCTAAGCGTAGCACACCTGTAGTGGCGTGTTTTCTGGACCTTTCGAAAGCTTTTGACCTGGTTTCATACGATTTGCTCTGGCAGAAGCTTAAAAAGTCACAATTACCAGCTGAGCTTTTGAATATCTTTAAATTTTGGTATAGAAACCAGGTCAACAATGTAAGATGGGACGGATGTATGTCTGACCCGTACAGGTTGGAGTGCGGGGTGAGGCAAGGGGGATAGAGCTCGCCAACGCTCTTCAACCTGTACGTGAATGAGCTGATAGAGGCACTCAGCGGCACCAGAGCCGGTTGTTACATTGATGGCGTCTGTCTGAATAACATAAGCTACGCAGATGATATGGTGTTGCTGAGTACTTCCGTATGTGGACTTAGGAAGCTCATGGCTATATGTGAAGCATACGCTAGGTCCCATGGATTGGCATACAACGTGCAAAAGAGCCAGGTGATGGTTTTTGGGGAGGGATGCAGGAGGCCTAATTTGTTACCGAATGTGTATCTAAATGGATGCGCGATACAGCGGGTTAATAAATTTAAATACTTAGGTCATCTGTTAACTCCTGATCTTAAAGACGCTGATGATGTTGAGAGGGAACGCAAAGCGCTGTCGGTAAGGGCGAACATGGTGGCTCGCAGGTTCTCACGTTGCTCCACAGAAGTGAAGGTTACTCTTTTCAGAGCCTATTGCACAAATTTTTACACGTGTAGCCTGTGGGCCAATTGTTCGCGCGCTTCGTATGGCGCTCTGCGAGTCCAATTCAACAACGTGTTCCGGGTGCTGATGGGGTTGCCCAGATACTGCAGCGCTTCGGGGATGTTTGCAGAGGCGCGAGTAGATTGCTTCTACGCGACCGTGCGGAAGAGATGCGCCTCCCTGGTGCGCAGGGTTTGGGGCAGCCCCAACAGCATCCTGTCTATGATTGCGAGTAGACTGGACTGCCGCTATATTAATTACTGTTGCACAACATCCGCAGGAGTTGTGAATAAAAATTATAATTATATAAATAAATAAAATTATAAATTACTAACATAGAAATAAGCTCATTGTAACTAACAAATGATGAGTCATGTCACTTGATTAAATAAATAAATTTATTATTATATATCGTGACCTTCGTATGGACAAAGTTTTAGTTTCCTTTTCATGTAGCAGAAGTCATTTTAAATTATAATAATATTAATATTGAAATAAAACTAAACTGTAGTAATAGAATGCTTATAGACAAAAATAATCACTCCACTCCAACACAAACACTACTCAATCATCATTACTAGTTTAACTAAAAGTATTTTTCACCTCTGACTCGCTTGTCTCCCATCCCTTAAACCCAAACCACCCTGTGACGAGAGGGCAGCCCTGAGGGACCAGCTTTTGTCGTCCGACACCTGCCAAAAGATCCGGTTTCTTGTTTGTGAATTCTTATTGGAGCCGACTGACATCCACCGATCCCCGTCGTGTCGCGACTCCTTAAGTTTTCCACTAATTGGACGAGAAACGCCCGTTGATCCGGCTCGAAGAACCATTATTTTAAATGGACGCCAGGCAAGATGGAGTCGCGAGATGATAACAATGATAAAGGTTGTGTAATTTGTGTCTTAAAGCATTTGAGAACCATTATCTTTTGAAGACTAACCTAACGCGATTTCTATTTCATTGTGATAATTATCAATGACGTCAGTTTTTTTAAGTTACAAATAAAATCATTTAGTTGAAGTAATCCATCCAACCAACTGAATATAAAACCTTTGAAAGTTTAATCGAAACTTAATCAAGATGTCAAGTTCTTTCATCCAAGTTAAGTTTCCAGCCATAAAACTACTTCCATAATTCGCCATAAAATTCACTCGGTAGTAAATTAGGAAGTTCGGAATTTATGACTTTTATATCACCAGGATATACTTTAAGAGTGATTATAAAATGAAATTGAGGTAGAGGTACTATGGAACGACTGTCACGAAGACATTAGATTTTTATTGCTTCGAAATACATGATAACTTGCTTACTTATGAGTAGGTTGAAGGGGGATATAAGTTTCAGATTCTTCATTAAGTTTTAAAAAAGGATTTAAGTTCATAAGAAAACAAATAATATGTTTTAAATACGATCAAGATAACAATTTTTATTGACCGAGGACGTAATTGCGATGCGTTCAAGTTCCAGTCAGTTTAATTTCTAGCAGAGTCGCCAAATTAGTATTGCGGTCCAACACAATGAATTGAAATTAAACACATTGAACTAAGAAAAATTAAAAGTAACTTTTTCTTACTCACTCATATGGTCGAAATTAAGACAAGGAAATAAGTCGGAGTTAAGATATCGTAATATGAAATTTGCACATCCATTCAAAAGCATCACAATACGTACCCTGATTTATAATTTTGTTGACAGATTCCGTCTTTATAATAAATTTAGTTTGCCTCGTTTTATCTCAATAGCCTTTTTGATACACAATCATGTTTTTTTAATTATTATTTTTATTATGTCTGTATTGTTGTGTGTCAAATAAATGTTTCTTTCTTTCTTTCTTTCAATAAAACATTAAATCCGTCAACACTGGAATACATTTTTAATGAAATAAAAATTGAGCATGGTTACTTTAATCAGTATTTTTTACTTAACAAGTAACACCGTCGAAATAAATCACCTTATCACTAATTACTGGACCTTGTAAACAAAACGTGGCCCGTGAAAATATTTGGAATGCTCAAGATTTATTTATAATGTAGATTTATTTGGAATATCCCGTGCCGTTGCCCGATAGTATCGCGAGAAATTACACTTCCTTCCTCATTGCGGGGCGTTAAATACAGTAGCCTGCCACACGATACCGCTACGTGTTACAAAGTAGACCTTTTAGTGCTAAAGGAGAAGGGAAAAAGGTGATTAAAGATCGATCGAATCGATAAAGATAGAAAAAATATTTTTTTTTACTCAAAAGTTCATCCTATTATGTCTCACGGACAGGAGGTTGATAGCAAAATAGCAGTTTTTGTGTAATTTTAAATTTGTTTGCACTCAAAAATCATGATGTTCATCATCGCCTACTTAGGGCTCTGTATGCATAATGTAGGAGAAAAAACTTTGTTTTAGTGACTTTTGTTTTATTGATTTATTATGCCTCAAATGTCAAATAGGCAACAAAGGTCCGGTTGCGTGATGGATGGTTAACTCAACCAATGGTTGTTAAAATCGTTACCAGTGGTTGAATACTTACGGTTTTGCAAGTTTTGCAGTTAAATGTCAGAATGGTTATGATAATGACATTTGGTTAAGATATTTTTCTTCAAAACGTACACAACCGTAATTATTCGACCGTGTAACGAAATTTCACCCTAACTTAAGTTAACTATCGATCACGCACCTGGACCTTATTCGGGTAACACAATTTAATGTTGAAACCTTACCATTATCTTTCGTTGTTATTTAGGACTTTTATAAATGCTGTCCACTTAGTAAGTAGAGAATGGTATTTATGGTCAATTTAACAAAAATCGACATCCATCAGTGTCCCGTTTGCATACAAACAACTGCATTTGTCCAAACTGGTTTTATCTGGTTTGAGATAGCACAGTGGTCGCTAAAAGGTTAAACGTGAACTTTTGTTTAACTGGAAATGCTTATGTTATTAATACTATTTTGTTAGGTATTCGAGTTTTATGACTTATATTGTCATTGTTTTTAATTATCGATGAATTTTGTACCTCATACCTATTCCTCCTCTTGAAGGTGATAGCTATTATTTTTTTGTATGAAGTCATATAAATTATTTACCCTTTTTTAAATAATATGTTCAAAAGATTTCAAACAAGGTCAAACTTATACTGAAAGTATTAAGTAACAAGTAATTTAAATAAAATGTTTTTCAATTCCAGTTTCATTTTCAAATCAGTAATTTTAAATTATGATATTTTTAGATATATTTTTTTCCCAATTCGTATGATAAAATCTTGCGAATTTTAGCCTAAGGCATTGTACTGTGCCAAAGGGCTCGTTGTCGGTGCACTGTGCGCGGCGACGTCGTACGCGTTAGCAACGCCCCAGGTTCACACCTCGTCGCGACTCGAGTACTGTGCGTTCGATCGATAATGTTGCCTCGTAATAGTACTTTACTTTCATTTCATACAAAAAAATAAATGAGATGAAAATTGTTTTTTTTTTTTTCAATTAAATAAAGTAGCACGCAAATAGTGTTAAAAACATTAGTATGCATATATTCCAGTTTCTGTGTAAGTAAAATGATTTAAATTGAATTGAATTATATAAATATATTGACCATGATTTTTCCTTTAAAATGGATTTGTCGTGGCCCCGAATAGAATGATAACCATAAAACGGGGCCAAGGCGTAACAAGGTATGATAAGCCAGCTAATAAATACACCGTGCTTTTTCCGTCTTAAAGCCGAAATCCACGTTATGTCACCATCTTAAATAAACCTCTAGGACATGTTATAATTTTTTGACACTCCATGTAATTTTTGTGTAAAAAATATCCAAATATTCAAGATAGTAATGTTTCGTAATGTATCATTCTGTTTATAATGTTTACGTTTTCAACAATGCATTCCTTGACCTTGCTTGCCACCTTCACGCGTGCCGCACCGTTAGCCAATCTAAGATAGTCCACCTGGACCTTTAGTCAATAATGCGCTAGCGCAATCTTTTGACGTCCATCACCCCCTTCCCCTCACCCCTTTCTCTAAAGAACATATCCGCGCGTAAAACTAGGTCAGTAGTGTTAGACAACCGAGTGAATGACCCACGTGGCGTGCTCGTTCCAAAATGTTTCATACTAATTTATTTTTATTTTTTTAATTTCTTATGCTTAGAAATCTTAATAATAACCAAGTTTCATTTTACGAATGACAAGTAGTTATTTGATGCTTAAAGTGGACTTCGGCTTTAAGACCTTCGGGTTAAGAAAGCATGGTGTATATAAATAATTAACATTCCCTCTAAGTCTCACCCATTGAAAAAAGTCGCACCCTCTCCCCCCGAACGCATCGCAATCCGGCCATAACCTGTTGATCGCCGATCGGTGTTATTGGTCGCAATTTGCGAGATCGCCGCGATACCGCATTATTATCGCGCCTCCAATTTGCCCTTAATGCTGTGAATTAAGTGGCGACTGCAATTTATTCGGTCCTTTTATGTTTCTTGGTAGTGATAACTTCACACCCGTGAATTGGTTGAGTCGAGACATAAGGAAGGAATATGCAGTGAGTTTGATGCATTCCTAAAGTCTGTAATGTTATGTTGCACGAGGAATGGAACCAACTAACTTAAATTAAATAAAATATTTTGGCAGTTTTGTTAATCCATACATAGATTAAATATTACCTTTATAAGCAAATTAGTTCGTGTCGTTGAAACGCGCGTACACTGGATGGATATATGTATTGGATGCCAGATAACGCCGCTTCGGACATGCAACACAACGCCAATGTGATCTCGCTCTTAGATCATGCATGTTTTCTCAAAAGTAACGATAAATATTCTTGTTGTAATTAATCCTGTTTATTTTATTCTTAAAGTACCCTACAACACACCATTTTTGTATGCATTTTTCATAATAAGGCATTTTTTTCATTCGACTTTACTGCTTATTTTTCTGCTGTGGCAGAGGTATCGCGATATTTTTACAAACCATATTTGGGATAGTTGATGGTTATTAAATGATATTTATGGGCTGTTTTGGGTAAGCGATCAATATTACAAAATAGGATATTTTAAACATTCCTTAATATTCCAAGATATTTTAAGTAACAATAACTTTTCTGTGAGTAAAACAAAAGGACGGTAGGTTCATAACTTAAACAAATACAGTATGCATTTTTATGACATTAAGGAAACAGGATAAAAAATCATGTGTAACCAGAAAAAATAGATTTAATGGGCGGCCTTTCACTGGGAAACAGAAACAATGACCGAAAAAATAAAACAAATGTCACATGCAGCATCGTGTAAAATATTTAACTAGGTCTTGATAAGTGTAATATCAATATACAATAATCTTGATCATATTTTTTTATATTTTGCTCGCCAAAGCCCTCCAAGGCAAGAACAGAAACTTTATTAATAAAAGTGAATCAATTCAGCTCTGTCTTTGTTTCTTTACCCCGGCCAGAAGAATCTTAGACAATGAATAGAAAATGCCAGTAGTTCTTTGTATGGTGCAGCAATTTTAAGCAATCCATTAAATTCGATATTTTTAAACATAGAATCTGCTTTTTAATACGCATGCATGTTCACCAAATGCACGACCACTCATTTTCTGCAACTGTATTGCTTCTAAATAATTGAGACAGATGATTATCTATCCCATGCAAGAATATTTTTTGACATGACCAGGAACTCTAACTGGTAACCTTTTGGTCATATCAGTTTACTTATAACGTCTTTAGTACACCAACGCATACTCATGCGACAGCAACGGGACTGACCGATACCGACAAGGATGCAACTATGAGATTTAGCTATGGAACATATGTCAATGTTACATGAAACATAGCATATTCCATGTCACATTCCGCATGCAAATGCTGCTGTGGACTAACAGCGTAACTACACAAATAAGGCAGTGCTGTGTGCCTACCATCAAGGTGTTGATCACATTACCTACATCCTAAAGCTCATTAACAACTTTACACCTGCCCATCTAGTTAATTTCCATCACAGATTAAACATTTATCTAGAAGCCTGTTTGATAGCACTGGCCGGAAAAACTATTACCTACATTACATGATCGCTTTCGTATTGCAATCGTTAATGGCGTCATGACCGAATTTAGAAAACTTTCAAATCATGCGCTTACTACGGCTTGGCATGTAGCGATGACAAATATCATATTTTTTACTCGATTTTCGATTAGACCCATCATGACTAATTGTCAGCTAATCGATTCTTAAAGTAGCTAGGGCTGCATTTCAAAACACTAAATTGAGTACCTCCTTATTGTTTTATCTAACGTTAAAACGTCTTGATACTTTGAAATGCTAAAACGTCAAACTAACACACATTGACGATATTTACTTAGAATGTTTAGAAGCAGTTGAAATATGTACTATAGTTTTGAAATAAGTACAGATATCTGTGTATCTGTTCTGTATCAAAAAATTGTTACCTTTCCCCTACACCCTAAGCACAGCCTCCACCATGTTTCCTAAGCTGCATGTTTTTGAAAATGTAACATGCTCTCGGACATGCTTAACAGTACCTATCTCCGCCATTTTATAAAATCTTCGTACTATTTCTCATACACAAACGAATTGTCATCACATCGTAATAACAAGTTACCTAATACCCCTGCAGTATCTATAGCAAATCGTAACGTGTGGTTAGCAGTTTGCCGCCCATTAATTCTTCGTTCAAAAAGAGGTTCGCTGCGTAATACGGGTAACGATATCTGCTTGGATCGGTATATGAATATTTATATGTTAATTAACATTTAATCGGTCTCCCGGCGAGAATTTAATTTTGTGTGACATACGGATGAATTTTGAACAATGCTTTCAAGGTTTTCAAGTCAGGAATATACGAAATAAGATTTATAGGACGTAATGTATCTTTAATTGATTACACAAATTCTTATTCAACCCTTTATTTACATAGTGTATTAATTAGCCATTGTTAAAAACAAACTTAAAATGATAACGTAAACTAGTAGAGTCCTACCCGTGCGCAATGTTTGGTTTCATATTTCATCTTTTAAGAATAAAATATGACAAAAAAAAAACAAACAAATGACAAATGTTAAAAATATTGTAAAACCATTAACGTAAACTATATTTCATTGCTATTTGAATATTACCTCACTGTCAATATAACAACAGTATTTAAGAACTTATAATTTTATCTCAAAAGCACAATCATAAGTAAACCCTACTTCAAATAACCCACAAACAGTTATTCCAAGCGAACCGTTTAAGCAACAAACATTTCTAAACTCGCCCATTCACGCCTAACTTGGTAAGCTTTAAACTCGCTCTATTTTCGTGACAAAACCTGGAGATATTTAAAACCGAATTCAACGTCTCGGCTATAACTTAAGCGGGAACTCGGCCCCGTTTGGGAATTTTCCGGGGGTAGTAGAAAAAGTTATTTAAACTCCGTCCGAGTGTATGACAACTGATAACAGCGGGGCGAAGTTGCGACACTCTGAGGAATGGTTGGAGTTAGTGTGCAAGTTTTCATATTGACCAATGGTTGAGGAGGGAATGTGGTATTCGTTTATATTTTTGTTGATGGTTTCTAAAACTCAAATTAATGCTAATGCTAATTCTGTGATGAGTAGTTTTTACTGACCGTCATGCGTATCTGAGTGAAATTTTACTTAAATTTTGTTAATAACATCCGCCATTTGAGTTGGATGTGTCTTAGCATTTTTGTTTATAATCAGCTATTATAATATTTGTGACTGAGCTGAATAATTTACCATTTAAGTTGGCGCTGATGTTCTCAGAGAAACTACAGTACAATAACTTTTGATACTAGAAAGCTATACCTCTGCATAAACATACATAAATAATATTAAATCTATATTCACAAGTCACAAAAAATTCAAAATACCTAGCCATCTAATTGATTGTGATAATTCATAAAGTTTTATTTAATAATTAAGTGCAAGTTGTTAAATTTATATAAATCTATGTCTTTTGTTTAAATAGATATTAGAGGTACATCTGAAACAGATTTTCTTTAATAAAAGTATTTTATAAGAGGAGGTGCCACCTCATACCTCCTCAGTCAGGGTCAATTCACGCAAACTTTTGATATAACCCCCTTACGAACCTGCCTACTGAATATTTCATTAAGACAGAGTTTTTTTGCTCTGAAAGCACCCAAATTTGCATGTTATGAGTATCTGCGCTGCGTTATAGGGTGCTACGTGTCCGTATGTTTAGCTAAACGAATTATGTCAAGGAACATATTGTGGTAAACATGTTTTTCAGACGGACGCAATATAAAAAAGAAAGGCAGATGTTACGGATGGGATGTGGTTACCGATGACGTAGGTAGAAAGTTGGGTGAAAATGGGAAATTATGTATATTATGGTAAGCAGATACTTGACCACTATCGCACCGTTCAATCAGGCAAACAACAAATGAATGTTATTATGATCAGGCTATTACTTAAATCGTCAAGATTTTTGTACAACCAAATAAATACTTTTGTGAAAATACAAAGGCACTCTCAAAATGCAGCGAGAACGGAGATGAATGTGGATAACGTTTAATTTGAATTTGAATGTAGAATGCAGAAGGTGTTTTTATGTGCATGAGTGTGAGTAAGAGGTTGTTGTGATGATGGTATGAAAGGGGAAGCAGATAATTTAGTTATATTGTTGTGGCAATTTAATTAAGGGCTTTCAATAGTCAGATAAGAGATTCAATAATCTGATTTTTAAATATTCGTTGAACAAAATACAATATGGCTAATTTGCAAACTTGACCTAATTGTCAGCAATCATACGTAACTGTCATTTTTTTAAATCTGTCGCTTTATCATTTATCAGTATGTTATGTTTTAAAATAAAGAAGTTTAAAACATCAATAATATAAGTTTTCCCTGCCTGGTAATTTTTATACATAAACTACTTCTGAAGTATACCTAATCAAACTTTCGCAACCAACAGCATGAGTGAGTCAACAGCGTTACCTCGCGTCTAAATTAATTAATTTATAATCAATGACCCAAAATTACGTGTGAGTAACTCCGAAACTAGCTTCATCGGTTAATTAGCATAATTTCAGTGAAATTCGTGTGCTGATATACCTAATATTTATTTATAGTTATTCATTTTGTGCCGCAGAGTTCCGCCGCATACACCGTGCGGTCAGGAATCCTGCACCACTGATTTTGGGTTATGAACTATTGCAAAATTAATTTACTTACATAATGTATTATGTGGTAAGCCCTAATAAATTCCTTAGCGTGTGAGCACATTTTGATGTCATTGAGATAATATTAAATACGTCATTTATCAAGGTCAGCCGCTGAGGCTGTGGAAAACTTGGAACTTTTGGAATTGTTTTTGGTCTTGGTTTGGTTGGGTTGGTTTTCTTTGGTTTAAAAATAATGAAAATTTTCTTACTATTTATAAAATATTTATAATTTTTAGGTTTGATACTTAGTAAAAATCCTTTCTTGATCATTAGAGGAAAAATAAATAAATTGCAAAAAACCTAACACTGCCTAGCGGAAGATTCGGGTTGAAAAGTAACTATAGGTAGACCGCAAAATTGAGACCTCGCCTGCGGGGCACAGGGGTGCGGGGGGAGACGAAAACGGGTAGCGTTAGCGGCGCGGGCGGGTGATTCCGCGCCGCCCGCATCCCTCCGCGCCCCGTGCCCCGCAGGCGAAGTCGCTATGAAGCGGTTTACCTATAACTTAATATTGCCTTTTCTTGTCTTCAAAGTTATCGTATATATATTACCGAAACACTTATTACTTATTTTATTACAATCGAATCAGATCAAACACAACACAGTAAATTACCTTTTAAACCTCCTTTGCCCGGGACAACGTTTCTAAATAAGTAATTGGATGACGTTTCCATAGAATTCTCGGTATGATTGTATCAGCTAATTTCAGATAAACCCGAAGCAGTGTACATGTCGTCAGCAAAAAGGACGAACACAAAGGCTCGATTTCTGAATTAATTCTCTACCCGCATTTCCGTGGCTAAACCTCCATTTTGCCCTAACTAAGAATCTCAGTAAAATAATCAGGATGAGATTCGAATAAAAAGAAGGTCTTACCCCTACAGCAAAAATGTTAAAATGAGCATGTTTAAAATATTGGTTTCCAAACACAAGATAATCGCGGACAAATATATGTAAGTACATAGGTACATTTACTAACATACAGGTCAAATTGAAAAGTTTTTTTTGTCGGTTAAAGAAGGAAAAGTGCGATTCTAGAAAATTCTAGAAGTCTTATCATTATTTATTTTGACCCGCTAAAGTTTAAGACTACCTATTGCAGACACCAAATTTTAAAAATGACAACGTTTGAAATAATCTCTATCTACTGGTCATTTTATATCTACTTTTTAAGTGCGTTAGCTCGATCAGAGATCAGATCCAAATTATGTATTACTTATACAATCGGTTTTCACTCAAACTAATAATTTTTATTGGTTCTATTGGTACAATCAAAAGACTGACTTCAGCTCAAGCGAATGCCTAAGATTTTGACATTCAAGAATTAAAACCTACATATTATATCATTATTGTTGACGTCTCCTTTCTTATCTCAATACTACATATAAATTGCACTTGTAAAAAGCAACCGTGACTCTGTAATAGGATAGCGTAAGACACGGGGTTCAATTCCTCGTCTGTCACAGAGTCACGGTTGCTTTTTACAAGTACAATTTATGTTATTAAGTTTGTATGGTGACAAAACACTATAAAAATAAAAATAAACTATCAATACTACATGTATTAGTCATCTCTCTCGACACAAAAGTAGTGGTCAAGCCATAGCCCACCCACGTGGCCGCGATGCACGACGCGATAAATTCGTTCTCTCAATAATTCGAGCGGCCATTACTTGACGTCACGACTGTGCCGCCCTTAAGTGAAATACAATGAAATATGACGCAGATACTGCACTTGGTAGCTATGTTACAGTATAAACTCAGATTTCTTTCTTAGCGTGCAGGCATTTATCTATGAAACTTGGTGTCAGATGGTATGTGCCGCTGTAAGGCATTTGACACGACTCGATCAAATCAGTCAGTAATTTTTTGACTTTGCAACTTTTTTTTTACATAATACTCTTTTTATTGTTTGTTACACACTCCTTTGTCTTATTTTCGAAGTCGAAAGGTTTTAAACAAATATCGTGGTCATAACACATTTGACAGAGAAAAAATGGACAAAGCTACTTACGAGAAAAGTATCGGTCAATACCACTTTTGTTTGCAAACATCAGCTGACACTGTTAGTACAGACGCCCGTCATACTCACTTTTGTCTGACTTTTCTAGAAAGTAGTTGTTTTGACTGAATCAGTACTTTGATAGTAACAGCTATAAAACTAAGCTAGCTAAGTGTTTGATTGCACGTTGCGATTAGAACAAACATTGCTTTGTTTATTGGTTGTGTAGGGTATAGTTAGGATATTGACTTAAGTTTGTTGGGAGAAATATTTGTCTTGGGCAAATTGCAATTGAATTTGGAATAATATTTGGTCATATAATTTTACGATTGCTTTTCAGCATTCAAAGCTTAACAAATAAGGTATAATAAGAACATATTCGTTCCTCATATAAAAAAAAGTTCGATGAAATGATGCATTGTGTCTATGCGTAACGTAAACATTTGTGTTTTCCTTGTTTTAGATTTATTTTGTTTTTTTAGTTGGCATACATACAGCCGAATATTTGCACAAAATTGTGATCTGCATGTGAAAAATACAAAACTTCTCATTCAAAAACCAAACCGATGTTTGCGTCCGATTTGTTTTTTAGGTAAAAAAAGTATAACTTTTCATAACTATTTGTCAAAAACTACAAAGCATTTTGAAATCCAATATGGGTTTTTATTTAAAAATATTCCGATTTAACTAACGAAAGAGCGTGGGCACTATTATCAAGTTTTTTATTATTATTTGTCAAACGAGTCAGCCATCTATCCGTCTGATCGTTAAAGTACCTACATATTTACATCATACCGTTACTAAAAATATATTAAATGTTGAATAAAAGACATTTAAGTATCATGATATAAAGTCAAAAAGTATAACGGCTCCAAAGTACTATTACCTACATCAATAACTTCTAAGTAAATAACTAGTTTTTATTAAATACTCTGAAACAGCGTATTAGGCTTAACCTTTAATATTTGAGCTCCAGCACGACCTATTACGAGTTGAACAAATATGAAAAGCTGTAACTTCTGTACAAAAATGTGGTAGGTCTGTACAAAAATATGATAATCTTATTACTTCATCACTTCACTAGGTGCAGTTTTGGTCTTCAACTAACTTGACCACTGGACGCAGTTAAATATTGTTACTATAGCTATAAAACTAAATCGCAAATACCGGACCTCATTCCCTTAACCAGATAACCCATTTTAGTACGCACCCTTTAACACGGACCGAGATAAACTTACGAAGTAAACAGTCTTGGTCCGAACAATACGGATCGAAAACTTGGGACGTCTTAATTTGATTTAAATTATATAGCTCTCATTCGATACGTCCATTAATATGGAGTGTCTTCAGAACAACGGGAGCTTCAGACGTCATAGCCAAAGTAAAAGAGCAATCATTTTTATTCTTTCTCATTTTTATTTTTATTTATTCTTTTTATATTAGTGATGCTGACGTCACGCGTTACGACGACCAAAAATTTTGCAGGAGAATTCACGACACGTAACTCAGTGGCGTTGGTGCAGTTTGAGGTCGGTTCAAATCCAGCTCGTGCGCTTGTTGCTGATTTCTTATTCAATCTTACGATTTGTGGTTACTTTGACTGTACGGTTTTGTTTCAGTTTGATTAAAAGGACCATGGTTTCTATGAATTCGAAAAATATTTAAATAACTGTACCTAGTTTAAAGTCAGCCGTTAAAAAAATATGCTGAAAAATAAAGCTTGCATTAAATTTTTTGCATTCAGTTAGGCTTTACATAAGTAAGACACAAACAAATAAAAAATAAAAAAATATAGGAAAAATGCAGCTTACAAAATGATGAAAATAAAACATTAGGTAATCTCCTTTAGACAAATGAAATTATTGCAACTATGTCTTTTATATTTCTAACTTTAACTTTTTCCTTCCTTGCTTATACCAGAAAAGAGCTCACAACATCACTAGCTCATTTATCTAGACTGTGTCTTCAGCCTAAAATAGCTTAACGAACAAGTTGCGACCACTTAATCAAGGCAAACTACCAACAAAGTATCTATTTTGTTAACGGAACTTCTGCCATCAGCTCCTCCCGTTGACCGAACAACTTGAAGCTTAATCAAATACATAGTTTCGGAGTGAATGTGGAATCGGGAACGGACTTGCGCTGCTACTTTAGAATCGGTTGGGCTTTTTGGTACATCATTCATAGTAGAAAAGTACATAGTAACACAAATATTTATTTTGGTTTTTGAGATGCCGTGAGTTAATGAAAGGATGAAGCGGCGCATAAATAGCCGACTTCAGGCGGGAACATAAATATGTAAAGAAATTTTAGAGACAAAGAAAAATAAAGAAGAAACCGCTTGCTTACCTAAAAGATCGGTTCCAGTCCCGTGGTCTCCTGGCCACGTCTTTGCTGCCGATTCGATGATCGCAGTAAACGAATTAACGTTATATTTCTTCTTCACAGTGTTTCATTTACATAAAATATTATCCGAAGAATTATATTCGTAATTAATTTTATGACAAGTATGAGAGACAGGTAGCAGTCTGCTGGCCTTGTTGGATCGGACAAAACCTTCACTGATTGCCAAGGCGCAGGATCCAAGCAATTTCCAGTAAAATACATAATAAATTATTTAGAAGAGACGTAAATAAATGTGCAACAGAAAAAAATTATAATATTTATGCAAGAAATAGTAAAGGAAATACATGACCAACCAAATTACATGGAACTGTGCTTCTATAAAAATGATGTGATAGCACTAAAGCGTCAACCCTACACCCTTACTTCGACTCAATAATAAGTTACTTATATATTTGTATAAAATATGGTTTAATTACTTCAAAGCGTACTATAAACATTCTCCACCGCAATACACATCTCAAAAGCCAACATCTTCACCTATTACTTCCTCGACCTTCTCGAAATAAAATGCCTCAGATAAGATCACACAAAAGGCCATCCATTTAATCGGGCTCGGCAGTTTTATAAGCCAAAAATCCATAACCAAGAAAGGCTCGATAATAATAACCGCGATATTTATCATCGCTCGATCCATTAGACGGCAGTATGTTCCGGTTTCCGAACAGCGTTCCGGTTCGTACGGAACGTAGAACGGGGAACAGAGGCTATAGATGGTGCTTAGCAATATGTTATGTTCGTAAGAATAAATTTGAAAACAATTCTCTGTGTATGAAAGTCACGAAATTCATTTATTTTTAACTGTACCAAAACGACTGATTCGGAACTATCATGAGTTACGGCCCTTCTGGTCTAGCAAAAAAATATTTTCCAAATCACAGTAAATTACCCTTTGTCCTTGAGAACAAAGGGTGACAAAAGACAAAAGTCGATACAAAAGAGCCGACCCGACCATGATCCTTAGGCCGGAGAGCGACCATTTGAACACCTGACTAGCGGCCAATGGGGTCGTATGGGGCTCCAGCATGCATGCGCATACATATGCGGATTTCGCATGCGGCATGCGAAATTGCTCAGTCATTTGTGAGCTTAAAACATTTTACGGATCTCGAAAAAGTTGTAATTTCAGGAATTGGCATGATATTTAATAAGCGAAGCGAAGCTATTTAAGAAGCGAATTTTTAAAAAAATTGGCATATCCTAACATGCATGTGGTCAAAAAACACCGGTTATCTATAAACCGTAAAACAATCCAACTTGCACGATTCCTTGGCTTTCCAATGTTAAATGACACGATATTATGTCCAAGTTGGGCCCTTAAATATTCAAATTGACTGAAACTCGGAGTCACGTGCGAACATACGTACCGAACTTGCAGCCCTCTGCCTGATATATTGTCACCTACTGACCTTCGGGCTAACTGTGATAAGGCTAGCTGTGATTGGCCATTGGCGGTTGAGTTTGTGAAACCAAAATATCATGCTTCATGGAGCTTAGTAATAAAAAATGTTGCTTTTGTTAATATATTTTTTCTTTTATAGCGTTCTGTCACTACCACTAAAAATTGCAATTTTAAAAAACAACTGTGTTATACAAGTTATCGAACCCTGTGTATTACGCTATGCTTTTTTTTTGTTTCGGGTACGTAAAACCAGGTTGATGTTAGCTGGAAAAGTGAAACGGTTTGGTAAGTGTATGTATTTTTGCATGCATTTTACTGACTATTAATTAGCAACTACCTACTGCCCGTTAAACTTGTTTCTAGAAATCTTTTTTTTTCATAAACATATTTTATGTTAATTAGGACAATAGTTAAACTAGATACTATAAAATTTTACGGAGTCTGCCAAATCTTAACTTTAAAATACCTATTTATGCTACTATGTTGCTTCATTCTGATGATAATGTGACACTTAAATGAAGATACGAGTAGGTCCTACGTGTATTATAATCATCCAGAAAAACCTCCGAAAGTATTTTCCGATGAATACTCTGTGTGATGTGCAATAAAAAGTTATCTTATCTTATCGTATTCCTTTAGTCCGAACGATATTGACTCGTCAATCGGCCTCATCGCCAAACAGATTGCATACTCGCGATTCAGGCTGCATACTCGGACACGTATAATATCAGTTCCTCGTACTTCCCGTACTTATCGAATCCAGGTTAGGTCCTACTCTGAATACGATCTCTATAGTTTCGACTCATGCCATCCTGTACATTCACGTGAGTGTCACAACATGAGCAACAGAGATGTCGTGATCTGAAACTAGGGACGGGACACACGCGGTTTTTCTATGACAATCGATTAACATAACTAAGGGCTTTATGTTTCAGAACACGGTTCCTTGCATGCATAAATTACATTGGGATTTTTGACCAATCTCTACGATCTTGCTTTGATATAATAAAAAAATTTTTCGGCAACGAGTTAAAAATGTTACGGAGTAGATCTCCGGATTGCTATGATAGATCTCATTGCGATTCCTCGGCCAATCCGCGTCGGGCGTACTGCACCGCCGCGTATTCAGGACGCGCGCGAGTTAGACTTGCCGATTGTCTTGGCTATGGGTGCTCGAATCTATTACTGTTATGTTTCACTAATGTTCGTTGTTTAAGATATTTTAGTACCCTTTATCTGACATATTGCTTATTTGGGGCTCAGCCGCATTATTCTGAACTTAGGAACAACTTTAACACTGAGAATTAGACATGACGGGTCAACACTGAATTAATATGAGTTAATTGTTGGCTCGTGACTACGGCTGTTGCAACGAATCCGAAACGTCCAGCAGTGCGTAGCATTAACTTATATTTGTATTTCGTGTTTAGATTCGTCATGTTTAATTTTCCTAGAAATGTCCCGCGAAAGTTTAAAATCACAAACTCAATAACTCGTTGCCGTAGGTACATACAATTTGTTAATTTACTATTTTTCATCATCTGTAGCTAATTATTTGCTTGCATAAAATTTTAAAACGCCCAAAAGGAAAATGTTTTCTCTTAATTGCGTAAAAGAGGGACTTAAAAAAACAAAAAGGACGTTTTCCTAATGTAATCAAAAGTTACGGAGCTGTTACTGGGTCGATTTGAATAGATTTTCAATTACAATCTGTTAGGATTAGGGGCGTCGTGCCTAAGTGTTGGACAATGTTCGCTTCTGATTCTTTGGCTTATCCCAAGTAAAAAGAGTCTGATACTCATGTACCATTATGCTAAAATTTATATTATGTACGGTAAATAACCTTCTAGGTATAGATTCTAGGTAAGAGAAACAGTTGTTGGGACACACGATATAGTATTTACACAAGATGTTTAAAACAACCCGTAAAGAATGAAGGGAGCTATTCAGAACCAGTAACTTAACAACTTTCTGATATAAAAAAAAAACAAATTTTCATAGAAATCAGACGGGTCACGTGACCGATCAACAGTTTTTTTGCATTATTTGAACTATACCTTCATTCTTCACGGGTTGTTTTGAAACACCTTGTATAGTGCCAATGTTTCTAAGTCCATAACCAAACAAAAAGTTACTTTACATAAGTATAGTTACTAAACTCAAACTCAAACTCAAAATCTTTATTGCGTGTCACATGGGTAATAGTACTAGTGTCAGTTTCGAAATTATTACTACGAAATGAACAGTAAACTAATAGAAAGATGTCTTAAGGATCAATATTCGAGTGAAAACTTTAACTCTATCACCACTGTTAATTCGTGCAGACTTAACGAAAAAACTCCTCTCTCGAAAATAACTCCAAGTAGCCTCAAAATAAGCAGATAATTTGACAAATTCAGACGCGACCTAACGAAGTTAATAAGCGAGTGTTCGCCAGATGGCGCCACTGGCGTCCATTAAACTGTATTTTACAATAATTTTAATCCACTAATTGGAAGCCCGATGCCCAGAAGGGATAATCAGAAAATTGGCTAATGATATTATTTTTAGTATCTGATAGAGGTCGAACGTTAATTACACGGTTCAAGTTTGGAGGTACGAGCGGTTTATCTTTTTCACGGTTAGCGGGAAATATATTATAGAAATGTTCCGTTCCTAAAAAGGGTTACTATAACAAAAACTAACGTTTTAACTTGCTTTATACCCAATTGAAGAGAGTTTTATTTCATCATGATTTTACTACTAACCTTTATGAGTATTATTGTGACTTAGTTTCGCATGTTTTTACGAAAATTCGAGTTTGGACTACCAAAACCAGTTCCTTAATGCAAGCAGCACTACCGTTTATCTAAACATAAATATATTTTTATGATTGGTACTTTTTAACTACTTGTTTTAAAATATCAAAAACTTTGTTAATGTTTGCGATGATCTTGTATTTTTGTCGTCTCATATCTTTTGATATAAACCATACACCAGACCCTTAATTAAGTACAACACTTCTTTTCAAATTAAGATATCACAAGGGTTGATACAAATGAATTTGTCCATTTAATTAATGATTTCCGAATAATCAAAAAGGTTTAACGATGTCGCATGTGTTACAAATTGTTTTGTGAAATTTAATTGGTAACGTAATTATATATTAAAGTTTAAATGGGTATGCGATTATTTTGGGATGAACACATTATTACGAACTAAACTTGGGACAAAACGTTATTTTTTGATAACCATGACCGTCGTTACTGTTCCATAAAAATAACGTCGAAAAATCACCGTGACTTTGTCACCTAGGTTATTTTTGTCACTATGGCGATTTTATTCACGTAACGGTTTATGTAACTTCAGTTAATAATCGACTAATGGTTAATTAAATGCGATGATTAATAAGGACAGGAGATAATATTCGCAAGACAAAAGAAATATTGTCAAAACAATGGTAATCCGACCCTTGTAACTAAATTCATGAAAAAGAAATCACGTCAACAGATTTTTTTTTCTCTCACCAGCTGATGTTTTTTTGTAACTTATAAGATAATGTATTTTTTTATTTTTGATTACCAGCTTCAATAAATGATAAAATACAGAGACATTTGGAACATCTGGATCTCCAGTACAAAATACCTGATTCATAATAGTCAATATTTATTTATAAACTAGCTGTGCCCGCGACTTCGTCCGCGTGGAATAGTGACTTTGGATAGAATTTTTAATTTATAGGCTTATGATTTTACAAATAAGATACTTAAGTATAAGTACTTATAAGTACGCAAGATATAAAGTATTTATATAGTACATTTTAGTACTCACTTATCATTAAAATTGGCCATATTACAACAATAAGAAGCAAGTAGTAGGTACATCAAAGGTGATCAATTATTATGACCATACCGATTATTTGGACGTTCACAATTTGTATTTCGATTAGGAATTCCTTTGTTTGATAGGATAATATGGTTACTTTACTTTTAACTACTACTTTGCCACAAAAAATACTACTACTTTACTAACATTTTACTTTGTTGTGTGGAAAAAATGGATCTAAATATAAATTTTTTCATGGCACTGTTTTGTTATACTTTGGCAAGTACCATAAAGTACCAAATATTCATTTAATTTATACAAACCAATATGGAGGAAACACTACACATTGAATTAAAACACTTTACAGATTCATTTCCACCCACATTTATTTTAAATTGTTTCGCCTCGGCCCCGTCCCGCCTTAGCCCCGGCCCCATCGAACGGGATAAAAAGTATCCTATGTCCTTCTCCTGGTACTAAGCTACCTCCCCACCGTTTCGTCCCGGTCCCGTGCTACCCCAGCCCCGGCCCCGTCTAGCGGGACAAAAAGTATCCTATATGCAGTATCTTATGTCCTTCTCCTGGTACTAAGCTACCTCCCCACCGTTTCGTCCCGGTCCCGTGCTACCCCAGCCCCGGCCCCGTCTAGCGGGACAAAAAGTATCGTATATGCTTTTCCTGATTCTAAGCTACCACCCCACCAACTTTCAGCCAAATCGGTTCAGCCGTTCTCAAGTTATAAGTGTTGTAACAAACACGACTTTCTTTTATATTATATATATATTTTCTGCCTACCCCCTAAGTCTATTGGCGTGATTATTTCTATCCTAGTTTACTCTCCAAGTGATGCTGAGTCAAATAAAAAAAGCCCCATCAAAATCGGTCCAGTAGATTCTGATATTAGCCCGGACAAACAGACAGACAGACAGACAGACAGACAGACAGACAGACAGACAGACAGACAGACAAAAATTTTAAAAATTGTTGTTTTGGCTTCTATTACGGTAATTAAGACCCCCTGTAACAATTTTTCATAAAAATCTTCAATGTACAGAAATCGATCTTTTACAGTCTTATCTTATTATATGTATATATATAGATATTATTACAGTCTTATTATATGTATTTCTAAGCTACCACCCCACCAACTTTCAGCCAAATCGGTTCAGCCGTTCTTCAAGTTATAAGTGTTGTAACAAACACGACTTTTTCTTTTATATATATATATTTTCTGCCTACCCCCTAAGTCTATTGGCGTGATTATTTCTATCCTAGTTTACTCTCCAAGTGATGCTGAGTCAAATAAAAAAAGCCCCATCAAAATCGGTCCAGTAGATTCTGAGATTAGCCCGGACAAACAGACAGACAGACAGACAGACAGACAGACAGACAGACAGACAGACAAAATTTTTAAAAATTGTTGTTTTGGCTTCTATTACGGTAATAAAGACCCCCTGTAACAATTTTTCATAAAAATCTTCAATGTACAGAAATCGATCTTTTACAGTCTTATTATATGTATAATATAATAATATATAAGATAACTCGTAATATTATTTACGCCAAATTATAAGCCAAATTTATAGTTAAAAATAATATAATTTGTATTTTATTTAACTGGTCGTGTCTATTATAATTAAAATTAATTTATTTTATTATTCTGGCAATCAAGAGTCACGACATTTGGAGCAGATCGGCCACACTCAGAACTAATCGTAAGCTCGTGATCGTTCGGCCGCGCACGGGACAGATCGTTCCTACCTACGTTCCTCGCTTCTGTTGTGACGTGCGTGACTGAAACAGTAATAGATATTGGAACGATGGAACGACAAAAATAACGTTGTTACTTTGGAACGTTGTTACTTCTTGAAAAGTCACGGTGATATTTTAGGAAGGCAGATCACTGTTATTTTATAATCGTGACGTTATTTATCGCCCAAGTCTATTACGAACCTCCGGACGTGTACAAATTAGTAACCACAAATGTATTTTATTTGCGTTTAATGTGCATTTTACTGTTTTACAATGTGCATTTTTTTTGTTTGAACTTAATAATTCTATGGTTTGAACTGACACCCGTTTTTTTGTGTTTGTGTGTGTTTTTTGTTAGTGTAGTGTATGTGAAAAAGAGAAGGAAGTATTCTGTCGTCTCCTGCGCACACTGGTTCCCCGACGACGCCGGGGCGGGGTGGTAGTGGGGATAGTTTACTCGCCACCACGGTAAAGGACGGACGTGTTAGTCAGTGTGACGTAAGGAGCCGATACCCGGGACGCCGGGATACTACATTTTGGCAACGAGGATGTAAGTGCTGTGAATCATCATATTTTTATAAAAAAAGGGAGAAAACAATATGTATTTGATATAAGACTCATAATGCATATACTACAATAATTGAAGTTACATCGGGCTTATCAAATTTGCTAACAGCTCATTAGTATCCTATTTTACGCAATGTTGAAGGAAAATACAATAAATATTTGGTAAATAGCTTTGTTTGTGTTGTTTACACGATTTTAAGTAAGCGTATCGCAGGCACAGTGGGTGTGAAGTTACCAAATAATGTTTTCCTAATAGTTAACGTTAGGGGAATTCATTTGTGATAATAAAACCTTACGTACAGATATTATGTGAATACCCATGAAGTCCATGTGTACCTCCTATGTGAAACGTAGGTGTATGAAAAGGCTATGCAGCAAAACATAATGGTTAATAAAGCGGGGTACGTGATGTATTGTATTACCTATATAGGTATTTGATATTTATGCATTTCAATGGTTGTTTAAACGTAAAGTTTTTTAAACGTAACATTATGACGAACGAGAAAATGTGGTGTTTCGGAAATAATTAAGTTATAGCATTAATAATTGATAATATCTATTCGTATGTTATTGCGATTAATTGATGTGACTTTCGTCAGTTTTTGAGCAATTCATTTGTTAAGTACACAAACCAGAATTATAGACAGTTACTTAATATAGGGTCTAGGTATGCTGGCACTGTCAATCCAAAACATGTTTACATAGCATGATGAAGTATATCTAATATAGGATAGGATAAAACATAATACAGAGGTAATCAAAATATTTTGATTATATTAGCGAAATTGGAAAATGATGTACAGAGAGTGTATACAACTTAAATTTCATCTCTTTACATGCAGATACAGATAATTATAGATGATAGTAATAATAAATAGATGCAGTAATAAATTCTTAAGATACATTTCACTTATATAAGGCTAACTGTAAATTTTATGAAGGCCAGTCTTTCTTTTATGCGATGATGAGCTGAATATAACATTTGATTGTATTCCATTTAAAAATACAATTAATAACTAATAACAATAACTGTAAGGAAGGATTTGAAGTAAAGGTCTAATTTATAATACCAACCCACTTGTCTCATTGATAGGGTGTGAATTTGAAATGGTTTCAAATTCACACACAATACAAAAAAAGTTTATTCTTGGTAAGAAATTACTTTATTAGGCCAATAAATGGGAGTTTAGCTCTTTACAGAAGGTATTTATTTGCAATAAAATTAAACATAATATAAAATGTACATGCGTGCAATTGCAAATACGCGACTGGGTACACAAATATAAATAAAACAAGGTTATTAGGTATAATAGTAGTCTTTTGATAAATGGTGTTAATTTAACGAAATGACTTTGAAGATGGCGATATTGATATTAAAGACGATGATGTTGACGTTGATGATGTAGATGATGACGATGGTGAAGATGATGACGATGACGATGACGATGACACTGACCATGACGATGACGATGATGATGATGTTGATGATGATGTAGATGATGACGATGATGATGTTGATGTTGATGATGATGAAGATGATGATGATGTAGATGATGACGATGATGACGATGACACTGACAATGACGATGACGATGATGATGATGTTGATGATGATGATGTAAATGTTGACGATGATAACGATGACACTGACAATGACGATGACGATTACGATGATGATGATGATGTTGATGATGTTGAAGATGATGATGCTGTTGATGATGACGATGATGTTGATGATGATGAAGATGAAGATGATGAAGATGATGATGATAATGATGACGATGATGATGATGATGATGATGATGATGATGACGATGATGATGATGACGACTATGACGATGAAGAAGATGACACTGACAATGACGATGACGATGACGATGATGATGATGATGTTGATGATGATGAAGATGATGATGATAATGATGACGATGATGATGATGATGATGATGATGATGATGACGATGATGATGATGACGACTATGACGATGAAGAAGATGACACTGACAATGACGATGACGATGACGATGATGATGATGATGTTGATGATGATGAAGATGATGATGATGTTGATGATGATGATGAAGATGAAGATGATGTAGATGATGAAGATGACGATGAAGATGATGATGATAATGATGACGATGATGATGATAATGATGACAATGGCGATAGTGATGATAATGACGATGACTATGACGATGAACACGATGACACTGATAATAACGATGACGTTGATGATGATGAAGATGACAATGATGATAATGATGATGAAAACGATGACGATTATGATGATTATGAAGATGTCGATGATGATAATGATGATCATGATGAGCAAGATGATGATGATGACGATAATAATAATACGACGATGAAGATGATGAAAATAAAGACAATAATGATAGTTAGGCAGGCTTTTAGTTTGAAATGACGATAGTTGATAGTGGTGAAAATGAATAACATGGAAATGGTCATTGAATGAATGGTGTGGTTGGGTTACGAGCGAACAACTTTTGTTGATAGCTTCTCTTAGAAAAATTTGAATGCAATGGTGAAGTTGGTTCGGTATTACTTACGTGGGAAAATAGAAGTGAAATTTTACCTAAAAGCAGCGGCGAACCTAAAACAAAGCAGTCAAAAACGGGCAAGTTTGTGGTGGACTACAACTTAAAGATGGTCAAATAGATGTATTCAAAATAGCCATAAACAAAAAGGATGAATACTTTGCCTCCAGCAAAGCAAGACATTTAAAAGACACGAATTAAGAGGTATAAAACGAGGCGAAAATAAGAAAATTAAAAAAAAAAAATAAAGACTTCGGCAGCAAGCTTCTAAATGCAAATTCATAGACTTAAAATATCAACTCACGGAGAAGTGCAATTCTAAAAAGCTACGACATAAAACATTTTGAAGTCAGGAGACGACATGACTTTAAATAAAATCATTATAGATGCTAACACTTTGGAAATTGTGAAAAGACAATTAAAAAAATAGCAATAAAGGAAATATACAAGTTGTAAAAAAAAACCCTGTTATAAGAAAAGGTGTCTAAAATGTGAGAAAATATTTCACTTTAAAGCAGTCATTTGAAGAGGAAGACGAATGCGAATTTATGTATAAATCAGAATTACCAATAAAAAGGTGAAAACAAACGAATATGGAACTGAGAAACATTGAAGAAACAACAAGTACTAACAAATCAGAGGAAGAAAATTCACTATGTGTTTAATGCTGGGGACGATGATATGGTGAAATGTACAGTAGGAGGAATAAAAGTAAAAAAAGGTGATCGATTCCGGGTGTAAACTTGATTAGTGACAACATGGTGAAAATACATAATACAGGTTTTTAACAAACAAAGCAATCAGATAGAATCTTTCTGGCATATGAGAGTACTATCCATTTACGGGGCTCGATTCCTCGTCTGGCACAGAGTCACGGTAACATTTTACAAGTGCAATTTATACTTTCCATTTGATAACACAAGGATTCTTTGGTGCTAAAATTCAGTTTTCTCATATTATAAGGATAAAAAATGCAAAATTCTACGTAATTAGAGGAGTGACAGCAATTGATTTGGAGGTTCTCAAAATAGGTTAAACAAACTAGGAAACATTTTCGATGTTTGAGGGCATATAGAACTATAACTTGGATGACAATGTAAAAAAAAAAGATAGAAACGATAAAAGGTAGAAGAGGAAAAATGTTAGAGCACCTGATCCGACACAATCATTTGATCAAAACCTTAATAGAGGGAAGAAGTCCACCTTTGTACACTTAATTTGTGCAATAAAGTCTTGAAATAACAAATAAATAAGAATAGAAAGATAGAAGGAAGCGAGGAAGAAGAATAATAAGCTAGGTGGGGCAAATAAAGCTAACGTTTAACGTCGTATCGTATCAGGAAGTCGAGAAAATGGTAGAAACTCGGAAAATATGGAAAGCTCCGCTGACAACGGCCAAGTTCTAGAGTTTGATGATGTCGATGATGATGATAATAAAAACATATTGATAAGTCAAGCCTGTATCAAACGTGAAAATTACCACTTGCCTCCAATAGACCAACTATATTCATACCTTTTTTGAGCTATTTATAATCTGCATTACAACCTCAGGTTCTTTAGAAGTGGTAAAAAAAGGATGTTAACTGTACTGTACTTTCAGTATTTCTATGAAAAGTAATATTTGTATGTTTATTTACGCAAAAAAGTATAATAAAGTTATGCTTATTTCACAATATAGAATTTAAAAGGTCGTTATTTCTCTCATAAGGTAATGTACAAAAAGAAAAAATAATAAGAAACATAAGTAGTAGACTAACCGATTTATGATTTGGTTGTTTCAAAAGCTTTAATGACGAAGGGTATTAAAAAGAAGTTAATTATTAAAAATATCATAATGTATGAATTACTTTTAACAACCAAAAACATTGTTAATTTTTAAAAGAGGCATTGACAATTATAGTGAATTATGTTTCTTGCATAGTTTCTTTCCAGCACTGGCCCGCAGTTGCTCGAGGCTGTGGTAGGGTCTGAAGTGAGTGTATATGAAGAGATAAATATTTTTATTGATTTAATTTATATTACTGAATAATTAGGACGTTGAAGTATTTAGTAAACTAGACGTCATATGGTATGCTTTTCATCAGCTTGAACTTAACCCGGACCCGGACTAAAGGCACATGATAACATTCATTTTTGCGAAAGGTTTTTAATATCGCAAAAACCTATACGATAATAGCGGATTTGCTAATCTTTATGAGATTAATATGTTATGTAGAAAAGTGGATACCAAATGAGGCTACAAAGACCGAACTTTGAAGAAACTGCTTCGTTGAAGAATGACAACAAAATTGGATATCAGATAGTTATGGTAGGAAGGGCAGCAGACAGCTTTTAACTCATTAAAAACTGCTCTCGTTGATGTATTACATTCAGAATATTAGAACGGGGACATTGGAGTATGGAATGATGAAACTACACTTAGTCAGAATTTAAGTAAAAAAGTTTTCCACTTGAATACAGGTATAGGAAACTGGCAAAAAAAAAAAGCTATATAATATAAGGGAGGATGGAAGAAGGATAAAAAAATATATATATATCAACATGTCAATACCAATATCAATATGTATATGTATAAATTGATGATTTCATAAATGATTTAATCGAGATATAAAATAAATAGTTTTATTTAAATTAAAACAAGGGAGGGATGTAGTGTATGTGAAAAAGAGAAGGAAGTATTCTGTCGTCTCCTGCGCACACTGGTTCCCCGACGACGCCGGGGCGGGGTGGTAGTGGGGATAGTTTACTCGCCACCACGGTAAAGGACGGACGTGTTAGTCAGTGTGACGTAAGGAGCCGATACCCGGGACGCCGGGATACTACAGTTAGAAAGTGGCTAGGCGCCAGAGACCTCGAATGAACATAAATAGTTTTTTTTATTTCTGCTGCCCAAAAAAGTCCTAAGTACCTACCTTACTGCTTCATAGCGGCATGAATTACCCCATTCTCAAAAAATACTTGCACAATCACCCCGCGGTCCGAGAACCTCGTGGTGCGAAAGGCCCCAATACCCCACATTGTGGTATTTTATTTATGTTGGCTCTTGCTTAGATGTAATAAAAATAGAGATCCTTAAAAGCATCATTGAAACATAACCTCCAAATAACATAAACTAATTAGAAAAAAATAAAACAAAAACAATTCGCAATCCCAACAATACAGCTTATTTATTTTTCACATGTACAAGAGAAAAGGAACTGTTCCTAGAAAGGGTCCATGATTAATACCCACTCCGGTTGTAATGTCGGTGTTTTGTTTTATTGCTAGGGAGTCTTGACGTGGCCCATTAGCCGGCCCGCCCATTCATTCCTCCATTCATTCGTTCACTCATTCGTTCAACGATCACCTGGGGATGCCAGCGTTTCGGATAATCGGGGCGGATTATTGTGTTGGGGCCTTTTTTGGGGCCCGTAATGAAACGGCCTAGGCGTTTAGTTGTGTGCTCGTTTGAAAGACAAGGAAACTGTTTCATATTTGGCTAACTAAAGGTCGGTGACCGCAAGGTTCTTATTCTTACCTACAGTATTTAATTTAGTCAAGAAAAGTGGAAACTGGCAGTTTTTTTGAATCAAACATACTAGCAATACTACAAACCTTGCTTAGAATCCGAAGAAATGGAAATTAGGAAAACTTGCTAACACATTAAAACGTCCCGATATTAATTTATGTGTATGAATGAAATGAAAATATTATTTTGGTAATTTTTGTAATTTCTTTATTAATTTATTTAAACTTTATTGCATTGTTAATAGTACAATTGGTAGACTTAATACTTTAAGGCATTCTCTACCGGTCAACCGCTTGGAAGTGCAGGAAGCTCAATTAAAGTGATTTACTATTATAGTTGTTGTGTGTTGAATTTTCAATTACCTGCAGCCGAATCCAAAATTTTAATCCCCATGGCTTTTTCTTTAAGCATTCTATAAAATCGTTTTAAAATTACGCCGTTGACCCAGAAGCAATTTTAGTTAACCTCCTATGTTTGCTGTCTAATTTATGTTTACTCTCTTCCACCTGTTTCTTTTATTTACAAGCAACCTTTAAGGAAGCGGATCGTCCCTTCAACACGAAAAAGCCTGTTCACTCGTAAAATCAGTCAAATTACAGCACAAGGTTTTTTATTCCCCTCGTATTTCAGGGGATGTTTGTCTACCTTAATAAATTCGGGAATGGACTCCACATCTTAATTAGGGCACTGAGATAATGCTTGTGTAGATAAGATAATTGTTTCCCTCCCTCGCCATTTGTGGGTCTATTATGTCTTCAAAATTCGTTATCTGAATGTCATGCGTGTAATATTTTAGGAGATATAACAATGGACCTAATGCGTACCTTGGGGCAGCCTCAGTTATTATTATTACTAAGCATACATGAAAATAAGCTGTGGTATATTGGAAAAATATTATTCCCACTGACCTTTTTTATGTGCCTATCAAAAAGAACCTAGTCGCGTTTGGTTGTTACGGGTTTCAGATAGCATAGGCAAATCTAGGAGTTATTGAAATTTTCAAAAGCAGCCATTTATTTATTTATTGAATTAAAGACGTTATTGTAAAAATGTAGATTATATGCTAAAAGCATTCTTGCTACCTAAATAAACCTACTTAAAATACTGCAATAACATGTTCTCTATAAACATCTCTTAAACTTAAACAAAGTAAATGAAATATACAAAAAATACATGTCATAATATTATTCTGTAATAATCTTTTCTTTGATAAATTGACGTTTTTATCTTGAATGAAAACAAACAACAATAAAACAGTAATCGATTTAAAAGGATTTATAGTTATAAGCAAAAATATAGCATAGGATTTAACTCCGCTGCAGTAAGGCAACAGAGAAACCACCACACATCTTCCTTAATGTGGAGTTTTTTTATGGATACACCACCACTCCAACTGATAATGATTATGAAATAAACACTAGAAACGTCCGAACTTCAAGCCTAGGCTTAAGCAACAGAAAAGTTTTTTTTTATTGCAACAAAATCCACAGCTCTCAAAATACAGTTTAATAAGTTTCTTAAATACTAATCATGCATCCAACATTGGATTTACATTATTTTTATAACTTTTTGCAATGAAGTCAAATTTAATATCAGGGGTAGCAAGCTGACACAGATTTTATAACTACATCCGTAACTTTCCCTTCAACCTCAAGGCATCGAACCTGAGAAATAATTAACACCGAACTAGTCAAAGCAAAAAAGCGGACATCAATTTGTGCTATCAGAGTGAATCCAAGTAAGGAGTAATGATCCCTTCGGGGCTATACGTCTCGGTTGAGGGTTACCTCGGGGTTCGATTTTCGGTCCATGTTCGAAACTTTGTTGATCACTTTGATCAGATTTCGGCTAAGTATGTTCGGTATTAACGGCTCTGGTGGATGATACAATGAGTGAGATTAAAAAAATATTATCTAGGGTAATACTTCACAGGACTAAAAATGAAACTTTGATTAAATTTACAAGTTTGCTTTTAAAAGTAATGATATTTATTGTAGTTAATGATTTTCTGGTAAATATTAGTATTTCAATCCATCATCATGGTCAAATTTAAATTAACAATACTTTCCTGCACCCTTAACAACCTTTCTGCATGACCTAAAGGTATGAATAAGAGAGAATGCTTTAAGCATTACGTCCACCTTTATACACTTTTAATTGTGCAATAAAGTTTTGTCGGAGGAGTTTTTTTCTGAAAAACTCCAAATTAGTGAACCCGGAAGATACCGTAGTGATTTTCCTCTTGCCTCCACACTGCAGCTTAAAATCCGGGGGTTTCAAGCCACTTAGTACCCTTTGTCAACATTAATAGTATTAATACTATTAATGTTGCTGCTATCAAACACCTTAAGAACGCTTACTTAATCAAATGAAGGTAATTTCCTTCTTATACTAATACCTACAATATGCAAGTATTGCTGATAAAGCCCAATATGGAATCTTCTCTTCTGCCTCGCCTTATCCCGTTACGCGGGGTGGGCCTTCCCAATCATGTGACGCCATTTGTTTCTATCTAGAGCGTCTTGCTCTTGGAGTCCTAATACTCTTATGTCCCTTTGGACATTTGTCATCCAGGTGGTATGGGGTCTTCCCCTTCTCCTTTTCTTGGTATCAATGGAAAGGCACTTCTTAACCACGTGGTTTTCGGGCCTTCTCATAACGTGACCGTACCATCTTAGTCTGGCCTCCGAGATTTTATGGGTTATGGGGGTCACTTTGAAACTCCCTCGAACGTATTCATTGCGCACCTTATCTTTAAGCGTAACCCCGCCCGACCAACGCAACATACGCATCTCCGTTGTATGCAGTCTCTGTTCTTGGCTCTTGGTTGTTGGCCAGACTTCACAGCCATATAGCAACGCTGGTCTTACTGCTGTTTTATAGATTTAACCTTTGGTCTTAATAGGCATTTTACTATCACAGAGAACACCGGTCAGCGTACGCCACTTGTTCCATCCAGTTGTCGTTCTATGTATTATGTCAGCTTCGATTGTTCCGTTTTTAGAAATGACCGAGCCCAGGTATTTGAAGGTTTTAGCTTGTGGGAGGTCTGTGCCGTCCAGTTTGATAGTGGATTGGATGTGGCCATTTGGGTCAAAGTTGCAAATCATACATTCGGTCTTTGTTCTGCTGATGCGCAGTCCATCCAAAGCCCAATATGGAATGACAATTTAAAATAAAAAAACAATGCATGGTAGCTAATAAATCGTATATGCTTAACACAACACATAGAAACTGCAAATAAATATATAACACCTGTTTTTTATTAAGTGACTGATTTTATAAATTGATTTTTGTAACCCGCTCATGATTTTTGGTTGGTCGACCGACATCCCACATGCCATCCATTGTAAAGACCCGAGATTTTTATTAAAACCATAATCGTGTAATCCGCAAACATTTACGCGTATAAACGCGTGAAATATGATATATGGAAGCATTTCTTAGACTCTGTATGACGCCACAAAAAGTATATTGGAGTAAATGGAGTAATACGGTAACTACAACCACCGGTAAAGCGTTAAAAAACGATCTATGCCTTATGATTAATTTAATTTACAATAACTGTTTTTACGTGACTCTTATGTGTGCAGGCAGATTGTGTTTTTGAGAAAATCGGTGTCAATCGTTTATTTGCTCGCCACAGCCCATTTCTGTAAGCAAAACACTTTTCCATAATAAACTTGGACCATATAGATTGTGTTTCCACCACTTCATTTTCAAAGCACTAGCTTATTTAACCTTTAGCACTGGGGGAGAGTTAACATGCAAAACTAAATGAATTTTATGTTTCTTATCATAAAAATATGCTTCCAAATGTTATTGTTAACGGCACAAACATGGCAAGCTGAATCATTGTTCCCGCCGGGGCACGGTTTACCGTACCAAGTGAATTATGACGATCGTTATCGTCAATTTTGTTAAATTGTGCAATAATGCGTTTGCGTAAAAGTCGGGAGTTAAGGAACCATTTTGGTTTGTTGAATGACATACGAGCAAAATATACCCCGCGGACGGGTAGATGGCGCTAGCGTCACGAAATGACGTATCCATAAGAAACCAAGAATTTCGCGCTGCGACAGCACGGTAGCTCAATTGGAAGAGCAGTTGGCCCGGTAAGCCAGAAAGATGCTGGTTCGAGTCCCGCCCGTGCGCAATTTTTGGTTTCTTATTTCATTTTTTAAGAATACTTTTAAATTGTCTTAAGTTGCATTGCAATGTCAACTAGTTGGGTGGGAATTGGACTGCATGGAACTTGAACGGATCAAAGCAAAATCGCAATACGTCCTGATATCAAATTTACTGAATAAAAAAACTATTATTACCTTCAAACTGAGTTTTTGTCAGTATTTCATATTTGAATTAAAATTTAGTACCATTATGATTAAGATCAGGATTGCTAACAATTATTTAAGAGTATATTTGCAAACCAGCGTCTTAGAGCCACCACGGCTTCTTCGTTTCGTTATTGTTTAATTTTAAAAAAAAAACTCGGCATCAAAAAAGCATACTTCTTCTTTATTTGTGTGGCGAGCGAACTTAAGTTTGCCAGCTGGGGCTCACTGTTCCGCCAATGTCACGTGCGAAGCTTTTACACGGCCAAGAAAACCGCTACAATACATCTTCATTTGAATACATTTCTCCAAGATGAGTGATGATGCTCAAATCAATACCTAGCCGAGACAAGTCCTCGGCTAATTTGACGTTTGACAGTGACGAATGGACAAATCGGTCGGCGGTTCGATTCGCTTTTTATACGATTTTATGAATGGCGATAGTTTTGAGAGTTTTCTCGAGATGAGATAAAAAATATTAGACTGAAGTGAAACAAAAAAAGTTATTTGTGTTTTGTATAACATTTACTTTAGTATGGAAATACACAAAAAAAATATGTAACTTTGCTTTTAAATTCATTCGGAACTTTTGCAAGATATTTTCACTTGTTCTAAAACGTTAATAACTGAAAGTTATTATTGAAGGTTGGTTGAAGTTTTTGTAGCAGCTTAACTACATTAAACATTTGACGTAGTACAAAACTAATCAAAACCATCTAGTTTTACGCATCGTCCCCTACCTAATATTAGCAATCGGCGAACTAATAACAGTTTATAGCGCTGTAACACCATTAATTACGTTTTCCCTATAAACTGTTTATTAGACAACAAGTTGGGAACTAATTTGTACGATGCTGTGAAGTTTTAGGGTATAAAACAGATATGGTTTGTGTGTTAAGCATTATTAGCGTTAAGAGTGGTGAATGATGTCTGGTACCAATACTTTTGCAAACGTAAGCTAAAGCTATAAAACTTTCAATGAAAAAAAAACTTCTCAAAAAAGGCTGTTTTCAGAATTTGAGTACACTTTTTCTAAAAGATCTATGATTGTTTAAAACTGTTTCTTGATAAACAGCAACAGCTTAGGTAGAACTCATTTACCAAGTTTATGTTATGTTATAGGAAGCTTTAGCTTGGTTTAGTTTGCCATTAGAATTTAAGGTATTGTTTTAACCATACCTCATCATGTCCAAAAAATAAAATAAAACAAAATTCAAAACATAAAATTCTACACCATCCGTTACCCAACTTAAACCACGTACCGCAATAAATATCAAAACAATAAAAACAACGGAAACCAAACACAACGGCAGTAAAAATCGAAGCCTCCGCGGCAATGACGTCTACAACAGCCCCGCCCCCGAACAAACTTCCGGCGCGGGCGTTCCGGAAACCGGAAGTGGTCTCCCATTTGGAAAAACTCCACAAAGGAGCTGGGCTATTATCAGGAAGGCTGCTTGCTTAAGTGCCGAAGAACTGGGTATGGTCTGACAACAATACATTTATTCTCATTTTGTAGACGCCTAGACGCCTAGGGATCTAGACATTTTATTTTGTTAGCATAGGACAGGAAAGTGTTCACCTCTGAAACCTATTTATATCCATATGTACTTCAGAATACTGATATATAATATAAGTAGACTTAGGTCAATCTTAGTGTACGTGCTCGGTCAAAAGAAGGCCTAGTAAATAAAGAAATAAATAAATAAGTACCTACCTAAATAAATAGTTTGTGTTAAAATAGTTAGATATGGGATAACTTTATTTTTTATGAGCTTTCGACATTTTGGCACCTTTGCCAGCTCCGAAGATCACGAAGTAACTTCTCTACATTTACTGCATGGTAAATAGTTAATTACGGCTTTATGGAGTACTATTTTTGTCAGTTTCATTAGGCAAATAAAAAGTGCAGTATTTTTGATAAATGATTTGTGTGTGTTTTTCCACTAACGTTGCTTTCAAGTTATAGCGATACATAAGAAACGAATTTATTCCATTTCTTCGATTATTTGATTTTCAAACTACCATGCGCGTTTGGAGACCCTTCGACCAAAGGCGCAGCGTAGGACGTCCACCAACAAGATGGACAGACGACCTTGTAAAGATCGCAGGATCACACTGGATGCAGACCGCTCAAAACTGGTCGCTGTGGAAATCCATGGGGGAGGCCTATGTTCAGCAGTGGACGTCCTTTGGCTGATGATGATGATGATGCGCGTTTTGAAGAAAAAATACCTTAACCAATGGTCATTAAAGTAGCTTTGAATTTTTTTTTTGATAACGCCCAACCGTAAATATTCAACCGCTGGTAACGACACGTATAACCATTTGTTGAGTTAACTTTCGATTACGAAACCGGTCTTTATAATTTTTTTGTTACTTATAATAATTTGTGCTAAAAGATTTAATTAATCATACCTGTTACACTTTACCATAGCTGCCCAAATAGTTTTCAAATAATTTATCTTCATAATGGAGCCTCAAAATGCGCGGGCATATTTTCAAACCAGATAGAGATCAGGTTATCATTTGAATAGATTAACGAAAGAAAGCGGGGCAAAATATTTGTTGTTTTTCAAATGGCTGATGGCTTGAACTCTTTGAGATAAGACACGAATGAGATTGGCTGCAGACTGAAGTAGTCTAGGTTTGTGAGTTTCAAACATAAGTAAAAAATGCTCAGTAACGTTTTTCATATAACCTTCAATACAAATCTTAGTTTCTATTGATTCACCCTTATCGTTATATGCTAGAACAAAGGCTTTAATTACACTCCCAGTGACATCCAGTATTTATTTCATATTTTATTTAAACATATGTCTTAAATGATAACAATGAGCTGGTTCAAACAGATTTTTGTAATAGCTCTCAAAATCTTACGAGATAGTTATTATGTCCTATAAAAAATTTTTTTATTGCCTATCCATCGTAAACCCTGTATATCCATCCATAATCCATATTATTGCCTTGAAAATACACTGGAAATTTCAGCTTGCAGCTTTCATAGACATTTTCACCAGATCCACTGCATTTACTTTCATTATGGTCATAGTGAAAAGACTTATCATTTTTAATCTGCAAGGCAATCAAATGAAATTCAAAGCAGATCTTATTGCATTCACTCGAACGGAATGGTTTTGACAGCGTTGCTTTCAACATTTTTATCAACTATCTAGTCTTTCTTGTAGATAACGCTATAAATTAAATTTGAATAGAGATGCAGTATCATAGCGGTTATGACTGAGCTGTAGGCTACTAGCAGGGTCACAGGCGGCGGATAGTGCACAGCCATAAGAAATGGTGGTTAGCTGCGAATATGATGAAAAAGCAATACCCGACCAAACAGCGGCAGGATTCCCAGAATGTACGAGTAGTGGGGAGTCTAGTGGAGTCGAGTGTATGGTATAGATAGTAGATGAACTGATTTTAAACATGGAGATACAGAACATTGGATCAATGTAAGGTCAAATCATTTTAAGTGATAATATTTTAACAGTGGCTTTGTATACAACATAGAAATAGGACACTATCATTATTTTTTGGAAAATCGAGATTTTAATTTTTATTATTTTCTTTAACATAGACAATATTCTTTTTTAAAACAGCACCCTGACAATTTAAAAAGTTATCTACGCCATCGGGTTCGCCTCTCCCAATTCAATGCCCAAACCTTCTTTTTCTCTAATCTTAGCCTTAATTAATAAAAAAATAAAATCTGAAAAAAAAAACCTTAGTCACCAACATTCTCAAAAACTAGCGGTTAAAAACCCAAAGTGTTTTCTACAAAAAATGGTTAATTCATTGTGCTGAATGGGCCCCTTAATGTTATCACTTAAAACGAGGTGACCTTATATAAAAGGAAATGTACGGACAACAGCACGTTAAGCTAAACACTGCAGTGTCTTATGCTGTCGGAATAATGGCTATCTTTCAACAAAGTTGTATAGTCTGATGTGTTGCTGACTGTACATATGTAAACGGGGTGAAGGTTTTTATGGCAAATCTCAATCTTGGGTGAAGCTGCAGAGGACTGCTAGTAGATATTATTTCAAAGTACGAACCTGCCTCTCACAGTAAAGAAACAGTCGTTTCTCGGCTTAAGTAAATATCCCTAACTCGTAAAATACTTTAGGCAAACTCGAGCCAACCCTACCAAGTTAGGGATGGTTCTCGCGAAACTTTTCCGTAATTGGTGACGTATTGAGTAGATTCGGGCGACTGTCGTCTATTTGTTCTTAGGATCAAAAGGGGAGACTAGTAGCGACAGACAGATGAGCCGTCTGGTTGATTGCTTTTTAACATTTGGTACATTAGTTTATCGTTTTCAGGAACCTTAAAGGTTATTTGGTTAAAAACACAAAGATCAATTTTAAACTGGTGAATGGAAATCACGGTAAATAACGTCTATGATTGCGGCCGTCAGCGGTCCTTAAAAAGTATTTAATTTCTTAGAGTTTTTTGAAATTCAAACGAGAATTTTTCTTGCCTTTCACAAAATATGAATTCTATCATAAAAATTCGAGGAATTGGTAGGTGTCATGGAAACTTTTGTCTACGTTATTGATTGAGCATCCTCTGGTATTATCTTGAATTATCCGAAAGTCCGGATCAACTTACAACCTACTCATTGTAATTAAGCCCCTTAAAGATTATACAGGCTGTGACCTATAAAAGAAGAAAGAAATTAATATTTGCCCAAATTAATCAAGTTTTTAAATGGTTACTAGGTATTTATTAATTGTTTTTTGTAATAAATTAAATGAAGCCAGCAATGTACTACTACAAACAAACAAATGTGTACAGTTGGAGTTTTCTTGACATTTACGGCACCAAGTTTTTTTTTAATATGATAAGGGTTTGCTCTTGTCTCTAGACTATACCGAAGGCATATACAGGGACGAAGATGAAGCGAACTCACCCAGAAGAAGCCTGTTCACTCTTTTTTTGAAAAAAAAACAGGGTTATAGACCGATGGAAACACAGATGCGATTGTGATCTTTATATTAATCGATTGAAGATTAAAACGTATTATATTTTATTGTATTGCGTAGTTTTTGTATAACAAATATATATTTTTTTTTCTTACATCACAGGCTACAGGTTGTATATTAGACGAGACAGTGTAGGTCGAAAGAAATACAGTAGCAATTTATTTGTATTTTTTTTTCGTTTTTTTACGTAATTCCGCCCAATGAGTATTAAACTCTTACAAATGTTTACCGAAGGCGGTCCCGTAGGCATTGTTAAGGATCAGGCATTTAATCTAATCTCATTTGATCTAAGAGCCTAAAAGAAGAGCTACTATTTTGTAAACATACAGCAATTCATTTGGTAACTAGACGCTACAAATATAGTGGTATAGTGATACATGTTTAGATATTTTTACCATTTAAAGTGTACTTTGTAAAGACAAATAACATCTTAGTCTACCCGTGACCACGAACGCAAGTTAACTATGTGAATACAAATATCATCTTAATCTACCAGTGACCACAAACGCTGTGAAGTATTCGAAACGTTCGAGATGTAAAGTTTAATAAATCTTCGCGAAAAATATCCGACAATTGTGTTTTATTCAATGAACAGTATTCGCATTAACTTCACAAACAAGGAGCTACCGCTATTTATATTCACCTGCTAGCACATCTTCTGTCGTACACCCTATATTAATGCACCAGTCCCAACTTCCCTCCCGTGTGTCCCTTAGCCCTTATCTCCCCAGGTGAGCATAGAGTGAATGAGGTTTGCGAGTGGAGGTACAGCAACTTTAATTTAGGAGCCCTCTCTTTCCCATTCAACCGTTCGCTGCGTTTAGTTTATTTCTTACCTCCCCTTAAGGTTAAGAGTGTAAAGATGAGCAATAAACGCAAGGGATGAAGACATTTTTGAGGGGTTTCTTGCATAATCAGGGGAGATGGGCTTAGCTAAAATTATGTTAACTGAGGAAAAATTCGTTGAATCTACTTATTTATGCCGGCTGGTCTTTCATGGACTAACATGTACGGCCTCTGGCGCCTAACCACTTTTCAACGTAAATCGCTTGCACATGCGGCTTACGGGATGGGCATTACAAAAGACGATACGAGAGTGGAGTGATTGTGGCTCATGAGGTGGTTAGGAGGCGGTAGCCTCAATAGTTGCATGTATGTGACAATGACTCATTGCCACATAGGTACTTAATTACATACAAAAGCGTTGAGTGAATAAAAAACATAAATCCTATGAACTTCAACAAAAAAATACCTTTGCCATTTCGTTTCTCCAGCTTTTATTCGAATCAGCACACATTAACGTCATTCAGGTTATGTTTACTTCAGAATTCGTGAAGATGACTCAGATTTCTGAAGTGTTGTTTTCAATCATCCAAATAAACCAACTCACGCCGAAACCGCAGTTCAATCTGCTTAAAAGCGAGTCATCAAACGTACACCGATAAATCTCATCAAGGCGGATACATAAAAATTCATCGCTCTCTTCGATTTATCATGTCCGTTTTCTTTTCATTGTACGAGTATTATTTTATGCACCCCCAGCGATTTCCTGGGTTTTTACTGCGCATCGGAGATGAGTTACCGAGTCCTGGTGTAATGGATTCGACTCTCGGTTCGGGCGGAATTATGGTGCTGAATAAACAGAACGTTCGATTGAAAAATGTATCGGCAGAGGCAAATGTCGGATATATGAGGTTTGTTTTGAGAAATGTATCGGGATTTTTGCGGTCGAAGTTTAACGAAAATTTTACAGGATGTTGGTGTGTTTTCGTTTTTACAAACAGAGCGTATGGTTCGTTTATTTCTGTTAAAGTTGACTAAAAAGATTTTTCTGCAACGATCGTAGTTTAGCAATCACAAATTCATGTCTAACTCATTGTTAAACAATATTATCTTTATTTTTTTTACGCTTACCTATTAATCATGCTCATACTTGTATATTAATGTTACTCCATCGACGAGTTTTGATTTCTGAATGTCTGCCTTAACAAAGGTGTTTTGTACTTGTATTAAGTACATAGAAATCAGTCCATTGAACACAAATTGATCAAGTTACGTCCACCCGCCGCAAAACATCGTGTCTCAATCGCGTAGTCTACTAGTCCCTAACGATTTGCATAATAACTGTTATTTTGGTCAACTCCATTCAGGATTTTACAAACAATTGCCAACTCTAGCTCTTTGTAATAAAGACTGCGCCCATTTGGTTTGCTGGAAGCGGCTTATCGAACAAGGGTAGTGAAGGAACACTTCAATTGCTGTTAAGGTTTTGGTAGTAATTTGGTTTATTTTGTAGCGGGTATCGATTCAATTGCCCACTGCGTGAAAATATAGGGCAGTTTCGTTCGCAATTTCGCGTTTGATGGCGTTGTTTGAGTCGGAACTTTCTTGAATTGTAATTTTTGTTTGCGAATTTTCAAGCACCCAAATTTGGTTTCGGTCTATTGGTTCTGAGCAGAGAATGTTAGAGGGGTCAATTTGGGTGGATTCCCAGTTTTAATGGTCGATTTTATTGATCTGAATACATAAAAGAGCCTTTCAATAATAATAAATCCAATGCATCATGCACTCGTTTTGATGCATCCCTCCACCACATAAATTAACTAAAGAATTTGCTTATCTCAGTTAGACAAGACTACTCAGCAATATCGAAGTGATTTTTAGCAACCAACATTTTTCGTATCCACCTGGCTAGATTTTACAAAATTTTTTTAGCCATCGCAGAAACAATCTTGCCGATCGTTCCTTTAAACGGAACCCTTTGAAACGCAATAAAAGGGGCCAATTTTGTGCATACCCGAGTGCGGGCGGAACGTAATTACTCGCTCTCATGTTTACAAGAGTTTATCGCTCCAGGAATATTTACGGCGTGGAACGGAACGCACAGCGGAAAAATGAGAGGACAGTAGTTTGTCCATTTTTAAGGCTGCCTTTGATCTACATTGAGAAACTCTGAAAATAGTATTCCTTTCGTCAAAATACATGTCAATTACTCAATATTTACGATCTAGCTATAGCTATACTAGTATAGTGGAATGGGTTTCTCTAAAAAATTTCAATATTCAGTAACATTCCTATGCCATAGCGAGTTAATGCCCCGCCATCAGATAAGTGTTCCCTATCTTTCTTAATTGGAGTTCTTATGGAAAAATCTCTCAAATTGTATGATGATAAGCATGTAGCTTATTGTCAATTTGTTATTGTTTTTGTTTGCTCATTTTGGTTAGTGTAAAATTCAACACAGAGATTGGTTGAAAACAAAACTACTTCATTGTAGATTTCTATTTTATCAGTTTCTTTTGATGTGTGTAAATGGTTGATCATCGTCATGATCAAATCTATGAGCTAGACTCTTGTCGGTGGAGTACAACACTTCAAATTATAGAAGATAGTGTGGGTCTCCCTCTTGCCTTCCACGCCGTAGGTTTTCGAACTCTTAATACTATATCTTTAGCCAACCAGTATTGATGTTGCTGCTTTTAATCGGCATATCACAGGATCATCCCTAAATATTGTAGCTTTTAACAGTGAAGCCCATCCCACTAGACGTCCTAATAACTTTTGGTAATCCTGTCGCTTTTTGGTCGGGGACTGCTTGTTCAACATAATATTTGCAGCTACCCACCATATGTCTTCACTTGTGACTCCGCTAGTAGCCTACAGCTTAGCAGCTAATTTGATATAATTATTAAATATTTACTTGTAGTACCTAGATTGACATATTTATTCGGATAATTTTGATTTCTATCATAACCATACAGACTTAAGTTTCTGCAACATAGCTTTACTGTGTCAGTAACCGATGAAGCAAGAAAATTAGGTGGTATTACAATAATACCGGGTGAGGTGCGAGCGACATAGCCTTCTATCCGCATGAAAATATTCCGATAACCCTCATATGATGGATGACGAGGTGTATAAATTGTAGGTGAAGACGTTATTTGATGGCTTAACCTTGTACCGGTATAAGACTCAACTTGTATGTATACTTCAACATTCAATTGGAATCTTTTCGTTGTTCATTTCATGCGCATATTGCAAGTATTAACATATTATTAATGCTGCATTAATGTTGAAACTCAGAAACAAAAAGTGACGACAATCTTCAAGCACTGATCGATACACTTTATTTTCTTACCCCCTTATTCATAATTACTCGAACAGTCTTTTAAACCTATTTTAGCTATTACACTTTTTTGACACTTTCTGTCAAATGATGACAGCGCCAAGAAAAAATGAGACAAAACAGTGTAATAGCTAAAATAGCTTTAATCAGTCAGGTATCAAACGAATGCCGAGAGTCGCATAACAATGGAATTTTTATTGTGTCTCGTTTACACATACTTGACGAGTTAAAAGACTGTTTGAGTTATTATGGTAAGTAACAAAGCAACTCATTAAATCATTCTGGCAGCTTATGTCAGCCAACACTGAAAAAAAAACAGCAGATCAGCATTATGTAAGGAATTGTTACAAGCTTTTAGGTGAATATTCTTCCCTGTAGCTAGGCAGCACAGGAATTCTTGAACCAGCACCTTTTAGTACTTGGTAAGCCAATGTACGCAAGTGTTTTACGTGAATGCGGCCTTAGTGTTAGCTGTAGGTCGCTTCGATAGACTTCATAAAAGTTCTAATCTACTTATCAAACTTTCAGTATTTTAAAATCATACTTCTCCAAGTCTTATTATTCACGACCAACGTAATCAACATCCAATAATCCGTAGCAGAATATTTTTGCTTAAAACATCTTAGCACAACAAGCTTCCGAACTTAGAATTTTAATCTGAATTAATCCATGATTATCCTGAAAACGGTCGATCAGAACTTCCCACTTAAGAAGTGCGCTATCAAAAGGAAATTAGCGTTTCCTTCCTACAATTTGAAATGGAAAAAGTTGGACTGAACCAATTTTCTGGCCTCTGAGGACACATCTGGATTAATTAGGGAGCTCAGGACATTGACTTGGCGTCTTGAGGATAATTTCATTAACTAGTTTTTGGGGCGACGGTAAACGTGAGAAGTTAGAATCAGTTTGGTGTGAGATAAACTTGCTTTGAAAACAAAGCTTTCGTGTTATCGATAATTGAAATCAATAATATGAGTACACAATTTTAAATTCGACTTTGCAGGGTTAAAATTTAAGATTGAACCTATCAGATTAAAACTTTTACGAAAAAGTAAGAATCGAATGCAAAAACAAAATGCACTAAAAAGTCTTAAATAAACTCTTGACTCTTTAAAAGAAAGGACTCCATTTTAGGCAAAAAAAAATTTTTGAGGTGGTACCATGATGCTTGAAATGGCCAATGCAATGGCACTGACTCCAAAAATAAATTGTTTTAATAAAATGGAGTCAAAAAAATAATTTCAAATCGGTTCACAAATGACTGAGTATGAGATAACATAATATTTAAAAAAAACATACAGTTGAATTGATCCTTCTTTTTAAAGTCGGTTAAAAATTGCGTGAAAGGATTTTTCAAAAACAATTGTTAAGTACCTTACAGTAAACTGATAAAATGATTTTCAAAATCTGTATTTGATCATAGTATAGACAGGCGTCGGGATAGCGTAATACACAGAGTTCTATTCCTTGTCTGTCACAGTTGCTTTTACAAGTGCATTTTAAAACTACTATAAATATTATTACATATATCGTTAGGTCACGTACGCAAGACAACGGTTTAGCAGTGGATAAAAATATTAACTTTTTATGGGGTAGTCAGTCTAATAAAAAGTCAGGTGAGAAGTCGAATGATATCGGTTCGGTTCGGTGTACGGCTCCGCGGCTAAAAGCAAATTATTGCGAATTCGTTATAATATTACACTTTTTGGTGTTTAAATTATACAGAATTTATTACAAAAGTTATATTAGAGGTGAAATTGTGAGTGTGTGTTCTGGAGCATTGAATACGGGGTGCAGGCATCGACTCTCAAGAAAAAGCATCAGGCAAGGTACGAACTATTTTTAACATTTATTCTTACATTTTAGGTTGAGTATGCTTTTATTGTATATTTTTTAAGTGTAAATTACGAGTAAATTATCAAAGGTATCTTTTTGGTTTTGAAGTTTTAGTTTGAGGGTTCATTGTTAGTTGTCTATAGGACTGGTTCCTTCATTACAATACAATGCTATGAAAAATATGTTTTAAGCCAAGCTGGGGCCAAGTATCGGGGACAAGACAAATCCAACAAAGTAAAAATCATAGAAATCGGTCGACCCGTTCACGAGTTATAAGTGGTGTTACTAACAGGACTTTCTTGTATCAACCCTCACGGATGTGTTTATCAACATTCTTTTGTCATTCTTTTGTTTAAGCGACCGCCGGCGGCCTATCCATCCCTGAGCGTTTAATTAATTTTCACACTATAAGGTAGCAATTTAGAAATTACTCACCTAACCTCTTTGCCCATTTACCATAACAAAGCATGTCCATTACTCCTAAAACACTCCGGTCACGTTAGTACACAAACAAAGCTAAATGTACTTCCTTCTCAAGACGTATTCAGGCTCCAGCCTAATTCCTATCCGTTATAACGATGCCCTCTAATGTCGGCTGTTTGGTCTTTGTGTGTTTCACTTAACGTAAAATTGTGGACGCACGCGAGGAACCACTTCGCACGCGTTTTAGGCCGGACGGAGACTTGCGACTGAGGATGCTTGTTGACACATAGTGCCGCGCTGCTGTACCGGCAGCGCAGCGCCTAGGATTTGTATGAACGCTGAAGCATGGCGCTCTGTGATTTTGGTGCTAGCGGCGAGCGCGGTGCGTTTATGCTAGGGCTCATTTTCACATTTTCACAGGTTTGTGTTCAGAAATCTAAGAGTGATTAAATACCTAATATGCATCGATGTGCAGCAACTGCTATGCCATAATCTTGTGTTTTCCTCAATATATAAATGATAGATGTTTGGATACTCAAACTTATTTAATTAGCAGAAATGAAGGGCTAAACAATACCATTTATAGTTGTTTCATTAAAAGGTTTTTCCTTTTAAGTTATCAAGTCTTTTGCATGAGCAAACATAACACTGTAAACTCACATTGAAAGTGTATGCTCGATTGAACCAATTTACGTTAACAATAACCAAAAGGGATATTTTTATATTTTTTGACATGAACTCGTTGGGTATAGAACGTTTTGTAACGTGATTCGAAGACTGAAATGTTCGCCCAGTATTCGTCCAGCCTTACGATCGCGATCAACCCGGGTCGCGTTGGTCTCGCGCTAAGTAAACTTCCGCTGGTGCCTACTTCCGCCGGATGTGAATTCTCCCATCCGCCGGCTACTGAGAGTGTATCCGTAATTATTTTGTGTCGTTTTGTCTTGCCTTCCTTAAGTTCCGGGTATGAAAGATTTGGTGTAAAAAGGTATTAGACGATAATTATTTTCATGAATGTAAGTAAGTTAAAAAAATATATATTACTTGTATGCATGAAAAATATTTTTATATCTTGAAATATCTCAATAATATGATTTGTAAATAAATGTCTTTCTATAGTATTTGCTTCTTAAGTGTGATATAAAGAATAATTGCTCAGCAACAAATATGCAGACAAAAAAGTACTTTTTCCCATTTTACTGAATCAACTTATTATCTCAAGCAATTTTAATCAAACAAAAGTGTTACCTACTAATTTTTTTATTTCACCGCGGCCAACACGCATTAAAGGAACAAAATCGAGCGGAAAACCCTTACAAAGCTTTGCAGGTTTAATTTACTTAAATCGAACACGGCCCAGCATTCATTCTGATCAAAACCGACAGGTCAGAAAAACGGGCAATCGAGAAACACGGGCCACGGACACAGCGACCCGTGATACAGATTCGATCCTACTATCAAAGTCGAGAATTCTGCTCTGGTCCGAATAAAATGTGATATTGCCCGGAAACATTGCCGTGGGAGTATGAAAGCGACTTTGCTTAAATTGCCGGCAATCTTAGCAATTAAGGGAACATTACATTTGTTATCATCTTTTGACTAATATTTAAACAATTTTTATTAATGTTTTAATGACAAGTTGATAAACATTGTAATGTTACATAACATTGCCTAATTACTGGCTATTGATGAAATGCACGGCAATGTTTCCGGCAACGGCACATCGCCATAGTAAATAATTGTCACTGCTAGTGCGTACCTATTGTATATTTTTTCTGGCTTAAGAATATTAACATTACTTAAAATTATAGTAGATTTCCAGTAATACTGTACACAGCTATCAAAACTATTGATACTTTTGGTCCCCAGCAATATAATTTAAATTCAAGCCTGTCGACATTTGAGATACTAGTTTATGTAGTTGACATTGCTATTGTGAATTACGCAAACTCTAAACTTTGTATGTACCCTATTTATGGACCACCATTCAAGCAAATGAATGAATCTGAATCTGAATTGTCAGCTACCGTCAGGCAATGCTGGCCTTATTCGTCTAAATCTCACGAACCACACAGTCCGAATATTCTCATAACGTCTTTCAGAGTAAAACCCCTTATTCGACCCGCGACCAATAACTGTCGGCCGGTTTCCACGCGATTTGGTCGCTTGGTATCGGTGGACCCAAACCGAGAAAGAGTAGAGATTTTAAATACTTTATCGTATCTCATTCATGATTGCTACTATATGTTTATCACTTAAATTGGGTACGACCCCAAGTCAAATCAAGAACAGAAAAAAGAATACAATACAAAATAAAAAATATTTTACTGCAGTAACTTAGTCTAATACAATTATAGTTGTGAGAACTCCCTTTTAGGCTGAACATCGCCTGTGGTAGGAAGAACCGCTCTTTTAAACATCAGTTACAAAACAAACTAAATTACAATACAAGTTAAAATTAATTTACTTTTCTAACTGCTCATATGTGTGCGGTGTATGTATGTGTGTATGTATGTATGTATGTATTTATGTATGTATGTATGTATGTATGTATGTATGTGTGTGTGTGTGTGTGTGTGTGTGTGGTGTGTGTGCGTGTGTGTGTGTGTGTGTGTGTGTGTGTGTGTGAGAGAGAGAGAGAGAGAGAGAGAATATACGATAATTTTTACGTGGTAACTGATACTAAGTGGGAAGTTATGAAATTTTTGGTAAAAATTACTTCCTACCTGCATATTATGTGCAGTCGCCAGCACATCAGGCTACCCATTTTTGTTGCAATCTAACCATACCGCAGTGTTTACTTTGACGTGCTCTTGTCCGTACTTACTTTTTTGCGATATTTAGCAGTAACTAACTTAATTTTGTTGTTAGGTTTGACATCATAAATAAAATATTTGTTTTATAATAAATTAACTTGATTTGCTTATGTAATATGCTTCATTGTGAAACAGGGCCTGACAGTGCGTTCGAATCGGCAACCTCCAATAACTGTCGTCCGCTTTCCACACGATTTGCCTTTAGAGGGTCTACTCTCTAAGACGTTGCATTGCCATCATTTTCTTCTCTAGTCAATTCGCTCACTCTTTCATGGTAGCATCGAGGGCTACGCGTATGAATTCACCGCTAGAGGCGCTTGTTTAGCGTGGGGTCTCCGAAATGTCAAACGGTTAGATGTGCGAGTTTATTTCTATTCAGATTAATGTTTCAAATATAGTTAGCAATAATTTCCATTAATTATGGCAAACACTTGTTGCGGATCAATGAATGAGAGTGTTTCAAAATAAATGTTAAATCTATACATATAATAAGACTGTAAAAGATCGATTTCTGTACATTGAAGATTTTTATGAAAAATTGTTACAGGGGGTCTTAATTACCGTAATAGAAGCCAAAACAACAATTTTTAAAATTTTTGTCTGTCTGTCTGTCTGTCTGTCTGTCTGTCTGTCTGTCTGTTTGTCCGGGCTAATCTCAGAATCTACTGGACCGATTTTGATGGGGCTTTTTTTATTTGACTCAGCATCACTTGGAGAGTAAACTAGGATAGAAATAATCACGCCAATAGACTTAGGGGGTAGGCAGAATATATATATATATAAAAGAAAGTCGTGTTTGTTACAACACTTATAACTTGAGAACGGCTGAACCGATTTGGCTGAAAGTTGGTGGGGTGGTAGCTTAGAATCAGGAAAAGCATATAGGATACTTTTTGTCCCGCTAGACGGGGCCGGGGCTGGGGTAGCACGGGACCGGGACGAAACGGTGGGGAGGTAGCTTAGTACCAGGAGAAGGACATAAGATACTGCATATAGGATACTTTTTGTCCCGCTAGACGGGGCCGGGGCTGGGGTAGCACGGGACCGGGACGAAACGGTGGGGAGGTAGCTTAGTACCAGGAGAAGGACATAGGATACTTTTTATCCCGTTCGATGGGGCCGGGGCTAAGGCGGGACGGGGCCGAGGCGAAACAATTTAAAATAAATGTGGGTGGAAATGAATCTGTAAAGTGTTTTAATTCAATGTGTAGTGTTTCCTCCATATTGGTTTGTATAAATTAAATGAATATTTGGTACTTTATGGTACTTGCCAAAGTATAACAAAACAGTGCCATGAAAAAATTTATATTTAGATCCATTTTTTCCACACAACAAAGTAAAATGTTAGTAAAGTAGTAGTTTTTTTTGTGGCAAAGTAGTAGTTAAAAGTAAAGTAACCATATTATCCTATCAAACAAAGGAATTCCTAATCGAAATACAAATTGTGAACGTCCAAATAATCGGTATGGTCATAATAATTGATCACCTTTAATGTACCTACTACTTGCTTCTTATTGTTGTAATATGGCCAATTTTAATGATAAGTGAGTACTAAAATGTACTATATAAATACTTTATATCTTGCGTACTTATAAGTACTTATACTTAAGTATCTTATTTGTAAAATCATAAGCCTATAAATTAAAAATTCTATCCAAAGTCACTATTCCACGCGGACGAAGTCGCGGGCACAGCTAGTATTTAATAACTTGTATAACTTACTCCTCTTTTCCTAACAAAACTGGACTGCGGCATGCCCGATGTATTGTATGTAATATAGCTTTTGCCCGCGACTTCGTCCGCGTGGAATAATGACTTCTTTCTCCCGTTTTATACACATTTACCACTATATCTTTGCTCCTATTGGTCGTAGCGTGATGTTATATAGCCTATAGCCTTCCTCGATAACTGGACTATCTAACACAAAAAGAATTATTCAATTCGAACCAGTAGTTTCGGAGATTAGCGCGTTCAAACAAACAAACAAACAAACAAACAAACAAACTCTTCAGCTTTATAATATTATAATAGTATAGATTAAGATTGAATGGCAAACTTGATTTTTTATCTGTCCATCATAAAAATTTACACGCCTTAAAAGCAATATTCTGGACCTCACGACAGTGTCGACAAAAACTGAAAAACTGTAGCCCCCATTGTGATAAATAGTGCTTACATCAATGAACTACTTACGAGCGTAATAATAACATCAAAATGGCTGTAAAAATAAAAAAAATACGCGTAATATTTTGTGGTGTAATTTAAATTCAGATTCATTTATTATAGTAAGATGACAGTGCAGTTTAGTATAAACAGTAAAATGTATGAGCCGTAGGTCTGTCTTCTGAAAATCATTGTAAATACTGCACATACACGCCTATTCATGTTACGCCTATTTATTTACTACTAAGTAGTTACATTGAATACATTCATACATTACATGTTACATTAGTAGTTACATGCTGATTTATTTATAAAAATACTGTCAAATCTGATAAATTGTTCGCGTGATAAACTGATAGTTATGGATATGTATGAGGTGAAGACGTTTACGTAAGTAAGTAAACGTTTTTCCATTCTTGTGTATCGTGTATCAAACACGTCATGTTAGATTTGTTTTTACAGAGTAGGCGCTTAGACCGGGCTCACCCAACAGCTCACGAGGAAAGCACGAAATCTCCTTTGAATTATCCGCTGGCCTTTTCCGAACCAATTTGTTTCTAGTTCGGTTAATTTCATTTTAGGTGATGATTCTACGTGATAGATTGTATTAAAAAAAGACAAAAAATATATTATTTCAAGATTTTTGCCATTGATCTTACTAAAATTACAAACGTGGAAGTTTGTGAGGATGTATGTATGAATACTCGTAGATGTAATGCATGTTTGTTATTCCTTCACGCAAATACTACTTACTATATAGATTTTTAAAAACTTGACAAAAATTTAGCTCATACAGCATGTACCTAGCAAAACATAATTCTGTACCCTTATCACGAACATTTGACGTATTCGTGACGTACTGGTAGTTTACGTCAGTCGGCAGCACAAATCACTCCCGTGTCGTGTAGTAAGCTCGAAAGCATTACCGCAGATGACGACTAACGTAAATACCTATGGCACGTCCAGGAACAAGTTAGACGATCTATTTAAATAAAATATTGAAATAAATTAACTAATTCGTGTGCCAAATTTTTAGAATGTTTTACGTCCGATAGAGGCGCTTTCAAATTCTTATACAAATGATGATAACGTTACTATACGAATACTTTGACGCAGTTATTCGTGGTTGAAGTACAGGCCTTTATGTAGCACACTTTTCGTGACATTTATTTCGACAGGTGTACGAAGTTATTTCTAAGTAAATTCTTACTCTTAAACGGAATTTTCCAACGATTTACTCGGACTATTTTTACCGTCTTGTTTAAACAGAATAAAATCACCATGAAACGGGGCAGTTGCAAAAAGCGGAAAACAAATACGACGGCCCGGAAAGCACTAAACATAATTGAATTCAACAGCTCCATATTAAACCCAATTAAGATGGGCGGGTACGATACGGTTTACGCTCCCCGCATACAAAACAATCGTAAAATTCGCCATGTACGAGTATCATTACGATCGCAATCACATCACTGTTGTTGTGATGGAGGTGTCTTCACACAAAATAGATCACAACGCTAGGGATTGTTCACCTTTACCTAGTTGTGGAACTTTTTCAATATTTCTACTCTGTCAAGACTTGGTGTTATTATTTTGTAGATCGGTACCCCTATTACGAATAATTGCGTCAGAGTATTCGTATAGTAACGTAACTCTATCGGACGTAGAACACAGTGTTGGTTGGTGTTCATTAGTTTTTTGGTGCGTGATATCCTCTTGATAATCTTGGATTCTGTGGTAGCCACAGATCTTTTGTTATTTATAGAATTTTAAGGATTACATGTTTCAATGTTGAAAATATTAATATTTTAATGTTAGTTTCTAACTCTCATAGTGTTATAGATAAATATCAATAATTAATTACGTTTAAATAAAGTCTTATTTATCCGTAATTAATTCTTTATTACGCACTTCACTATTCGCTCTTACGAGTAGCATAATCGAAAACCTATATGAATCATAGAGTAAAGGGTGGTGTATGTGTATTATACCTATAAACCAACAAAAGCAATATCTGAAAAGTATTGGCGTTAAAGTTATTTCTACTACCCATCGATTAATAATAATAATAAATATACTTTATTGCACACCATAAACAATAAATAATACAGAAACATCTTACATATTAAATAGGAGTACAATTCAGGCGGTCTTATTGCTTGAAGCAATTAGTTATTGTAAATACTCCCTAATTATTATTTTTTTTATTATTATTACAAACAATATACACACATTGCCTAAAATGATGGTATCTTAAAGCAAAAGAAAGAAAGAAAGAAAGAAAATAAATTTATTCGACCTAAAAAATTAACAAAAAAAATTACATTAAAGCCTATTGCAGGTTTGTCTAGATACTATGATGTTCTCAAGATTGGTTAGTTGAGCATCCTAAACTTAATAAATAGAACAGTCGTTCAAGAATGAACTCTTTGGTCTCAAGATTCTTTTTCAACATTTTCTATTGCATCAGAGTGCAGGTTGTTAAATCGAATGGTCAAAGAATAAAATAGATTATGGTCAAGTCCACCTCGATACGAGGTTATTGATAAGAAAAAAACATAATTAATAAAGAAACAACAAAGTGGGATTTAAGTAATATTAATCAATTGTAATTGTAATCGAAAATTGTATTCTGTTCTGCCATTCAGCGTAGTCATTTAAAAACCGGTTAAGTGCGTGTCGGACCCGCGCACTGAGGGTTCCGTGCCACCCTTAACTGAATTCAGGGTCCACTTACTTTCACTTAACGAAAACAACACAATATATTGCGACGGCAAAAATAACTTTGTTTTTCATAGTGTTTGTATGAAAGACAAAGTTTTAATTGCGGTTGATAAAAATGTGCAATATCTCAAAAACTACTGGTTCGATCTCCTTCAAACCAATTTTCGTTGCAAGTTTTTGTTGAGATCTACATCATATATTTTTTTTAAAATTTTCACTTTCTTAGTTCAAAAGTTAGATTCAAAAAAAATTCAAATTCAAAATCTTTATTTCAACTTAGGTCATGAAATGACACTTATGAACGTCAAAATATACAGTGAAAAAAATAAAAATAAATGTGCCCTGAAAGGGCCGAAACATGTCTCCTTATCTTCTGGGCCCTACCAGCGCTTCGAGACAGAACACAGACAATTAGGCAAGTGCTGAGAAGAAACGCCGGAACAAACTCAGTGACCACTAGCTGCCGTAAAATCAAAATCATCAAAGGTAAGTACATCAGTCGGTGCAGGCTGGACGGACCACACATTCGTGTCATTTAGATAGTCTTGAACCTTATAATAGCCTTTAGACATAAGCGTGTTTTTAACGTGTTTCTTAAATTTATCAACCGGCAATTCGACAAGATTGTGTAGTATATTAAAGAATTTTATACAATTTCCCATAAACGAATTACTAGTTTTAACTAATCTGAAGTTAGGAACGACAAGCTTGTGTTTATTTCTTGTGTTATATGGGTGAATGTCGCTTTTCTTCATGAAATTATCTAAATTTTTACGGACGTACATTATATTATCAAAAATGTATTGAGAAGCCACAGTTAATATGTTGATTTTCTTAAAGACCTCTCTCAGGGAGTCACGAGGACTAAGTTTATAAATAGCACGAATGGCTCTTTTCTGCAAAATAAATATGGTTTCAATGTCTGTAGCAGAACCCCACAAGAGAAGACCGTAAGACATAATACTGTGGAAGTAACTAAAATATACAAGCCTCGCCGTTTCAACATCAGTCAGGTACCTAATTTTTCTAACTGCAAAGGCAGCTGAGCTTAGCCTTCTAGCTAGGGCTTCAATATGAGGTCCCCACTGTAATTTTGAGTCAAGTGTAATGCCCAAAAATACAGTGGAGTCCATTAAGACTAGATTGTTACCATTTAGTACAATATTTGGTGTAAGTTGCTTTACATTAGGCAAAGTGAATTGTATACATTTAGTTTTACTAGCATTCAGTAACAAGTTATTGGTGGTGAACCAATTCAATACTTTGGAGAGAGTATTGTTTACTTCGTCAAAATTTTCTTCATGTCTTTTCATTTTAAAAATCAAGGAAGTATCATCAGCAAACAAAACTATCTCACAAAGATTTGTGGAATGAAATGGTAGGTCGTTTACATATATTAGGAAGAGTAAGGGCCCCAAAATTGAGCCCTGGGGCACCCCCATTTGAAGGGGGGCACCGGAAGAGTAGGTACCATTTATGTTAACCGATTGTATTCTACCTGATAGGTATGAACTTAACAACTTGTTGAGTTTTCCGAGACACCATAGTGTTCCAACTTAATGAGCAGTGTTTGATGGTCTACACAATCAAACGCCTTTGATAAATCACAGAATACACCTACAGCATCATGTTTGTCTTCAAAAGCATCAAGAATGTGTCTGATGAGTGCTACCCCAGCATCAGTTGTATTTCTACCTTTAGAGAACCCAAACTGTTTTTCGTGTAGTAAATTATTAAGTTTAAAATGAGAAAGTAATTGATTAAAAATGAGTTTTTCAAAAATTTTACTTATTGTGGGTAATATTGAAATTGGCCTAAAATTGCTGGGGTCACTTTTGTCTCCTGATTTAAATAAAGGTACAACCTTACTATGTTTCAATAAATTTGGAAACTGATTTTGATCAATACATTCATTAAAGATATAAGATAAGTAAGGAGCTATTAGAGGTATAATGGGTTTTATTGTATCAATTGATATACCCGATTTATCCTCTGTTTTCTTTTGTTTTAGTTCTTTGAATGTTTTTATGATGTCTAAAGGACCAATATGTCTGAATTTAAAAGAGGATTCGCACCTATCAACACTCGAAACTAGTAATGATTTCGCCTGAATTGAGCAAGAACTCAACTGTTTAGTCGTCTCTATAGGAATATTACAGAAATAATCCTCAAAAGCGTTTGCTACCTCATCATCAGATTTAATAAGTTTGTTATTTATTTCTAGACTAAAGTTATCATGAGATTTAGTTTTACATGTTTCTTTATTTATAATATTCCAAGTTTCTTTGATCTTATTACTAGACTTTTTAATTTTGTCGCGTATGTAATTCGACTTAGCTACATAGCAAACTCTTTTGAAAATTTTAGAGTACCTCTTAACGTACTCATGAAACGATGGATCCTTTCTATATGCTTTTTTGTTATACAATTCAAACATTTTTTTCCTACTTGTATAAATTCCTCGAGTAGCCCAGTCACTGAATTTCGGTTTACAGTTATTAATAACTATTTTCTTTTGAGGGAAAATAATATCAAATTGTTTTTTAATTATTTGAAATAAATGATCATACAAGTCACTAGCATTTTGTTTATCAAAAGGTATAAACGGTAGTTTATCACTTATAAGGTTTTTAAATTTGTCCTTACGAGATGCAGTGACCGGCCTACATTTTATTTCAAGACGGGGTGAAATTAAACGGTTCTGTAGTGTAACTATCTGCCCGCAATGATCCGATTTTACAAAATTAATAATAGATTCTTTGATGATTTTACAGTTACAAAAAATATTATCTAAGCAAGTAGCTGTTGTAGGAGTTACTCTAGTGGGCTCAGCAAATAATGGAGTGAGGTCAAATGATTTAAAAATGCTCAAAAACCTAACGCGATGTTCCTCCGTAATATCTATTATGTCCACATTGAAATCTCCACATACAACTACTTTCTTTGTAGTTTTGCATATTTTATTTAACACATTTTCCATTACAGATTCAAATAATTTAAAGTTTCCACTTGGGGGTCTATAAACACAAACAATAATGTAGTCATCCAGCTCCGCACACGATATCTCAATAGTTCGCTCAATCGTGAGAGACACTATGTCTTTTCGCTCTTTACATTTAAATTTATTATTAATTAATATAAGTGTCCCGCCGTGAATTGCAGTCTCCCTAGTGAACGAACTAATAAGATTATAATTATCTATCGATAACATTAGTTCATGCTGCTTGAGCCAGTGCTCAGTTATGCAGAGAACATGAATATTCATTTTATTTAAAAACAATTCAATTTCCAAATCTTTTCCAGAAAAGCCTTGAATTGTTTGATGTACTATATTTAATTGATTTGATTCTACAATTTCTGATAAGCAAGAGTTATCCTCTATTGTCTGATGTTCTAATTTAAATGATTGCTGGTTATTGGAATTGATTCCAATGGTTAAATATTCATGTCAATAATCTGCTCAATAAAAGCGGATTTGGTAGCCAAGTTCTTGGCTGAATAATCAAAATAATATGATAGCGACATTGCTAATGTAAACGGAATGCTCGTTTACGTGCTATGAACAGCCCTAAATGTGATCAGGCAGTGTCTATGTACAAACGTGCTAAAGCAGATCTGCAACGTGTTACTCGGGTTTGTGCAAACCGGTACTGGAACAAACTCTGCGAATCAATACAGCACTGCCGAGACATTGGTGACTATCGGGGTATGTACCAAGGCATCAAAACTGCCACTGGGCCGACAGTAAGAAAACGTGCTGCAATAAAAGACCTTAATGGCAATCCTATCGTTGACAAGCAACAGCAGCTTGATAGGTGGGCGCAGCATTACACTAATCTTTACTCGGAAGAGGTATTCATTATTCCAGAAACCCTAGATAATTTACCAACCTATCCTATCATGTCACAGCTCGACGATCCTCCTAGTACTGATGAGCTACGGGATGCACTTCAAGAATTAAAATTGGGTAAGAGTCCTGGTCGCGACAATTTGCCGGCTGAAATTATTAAGCTTGATTGCGTATCGCCAGCGTTATACCAGATTCTCTTGCGTTGCTGGAGAGAGGGCACCATACCTCAGGATATGAGAGATGCAGACATAATAACTCTCTACAAAGGTAAAGGCGATATAGGAGACTGCAATAATTACAGAGGAATATCACTCTTAAGCATCGCCGGCAAAGCATTCGCCAAGGTAGTTCTGAGAAGGCTGGAAAAATTAGCATCTCAGATCTATCCAGAATCACAGTGCGGATTTCGAGCTGGCAGATCCACAACTGATATGATATTTACTCTCCGTCAGCTCCAAGAAAAATGTCGCGAGCACCAACTGCCTTTGTATATAGCTTTTGTTGATTTAAATAAAGCCTTCGACACCGTTAGCAGGGAGGGTCTTTATAATGTTCTGGTGAAGATTGGATGTCCACCCACGCTACTATCCTTGATTAAAGCCTTCCACGATAATATGCAGGGCTCGGTAATTTTTGACGGTAATGCGTCTGCGCCTTTTAACGTTAACCGCGGTGTAAGACAGGGCTGCGTGCTGGCGCCAACACTCTTCGGGATTTTCTTCTCTGCTCTGTTGCTAGTGGCTTTTAAAGATTGCGACGTCGGAGTACATCTGCACACGAGGAGAGACGGCAAACTTTTTAACATCAGCCTGTTAAGATCTAAAAGGAATCGCTATGAGATAATTGCCCGTGATCTTCTGTATGCAGATGACGCTGCACTAGTCGCCAACTCAGAAGAGGAACTACAGGAGCTAGTCTCAAGATTTGGTCGCACTTGCCAGATGTTCTCAATGAGTGTCAACACCAAAAAGACCGTAATTATGGTACAGGGTACAAACGAGACACCTAACATCGTTCTGGATGGCGCTATATTACAGGTTGTGGATAGCTTCTGCTACCTAGGCTCCACCACAGATTCCAAGCTCTCTAACAGCAAAGAGCTCGACACCCGTATTGGAAGAGCTGCTACGACGTTTGGAAGGCTGTCTGCACGTGTTTGGAAGAACAATAAACTTACCATTGCCACAAAAGTCCTCGTATACCAAACATGCGTCCTAAGTGTCCTCTTGTACGCATCGGAAACGTGGACTACTTATACCAAGCAGGAACGTCGTCTTAACGCCTTCCATATGCGTTGTCTGCGGTCTATCCTGGGAGTCACATGGGAGGATAGAATGACGAATGAAGCCGTTCTTGCTAAAACTAATTGCAACAGCATTACAGCAATTTTGAAACAGAGACGGCTCCGCTGGCTTGGCCACGTCTATCGGATGGGCCCTGAAAGACTGCCGCGTGAGATTATGCTCGGACAAATTGCTAATGCCAAAAGACCTGTAGGTCGCCCCATGCTGAGGTTTAAAGACGCTTGCAAACGGGATATGGACTCATTCGGCATCAGTACTCAAAATTGGGAAACACGCGCAAGCATGAGACCAGAATGGCGCCACGATATTGCCCTCGGGGTGTCGCAACACGATGAAGCCTGGCTGGACCATCTTAAACATAAAAGGCTTAAACGCAAAGCTGCTCCTCCCCTTGATACACGCTTCACCTGTGACAACTGCGGCAAGAAGTGCCACGCTGCAATTGGACTCCATAGTCACCGAAGACGATGCAGACTCCAGATCAGACCTCCATGACACTGCAAATATCATCTTTAAAGATGCTGTGGCCATTATTATATTTGTCGTTTGAAATAATTATTGATATAATAATTATCTCTCGTCAAATACACTTTATTTTTAAAATAATTATTAATGTCAAGTAGGTGGAATTTATTCACCTCATAGGATGTCAATTTGTGCAGTTGCAAATTCAGTTTATATCTTATATCATTTTCTTCATCTGGCAATCCACTACTATAAGGTAATGTAAACAATAGTATTTTATTCACATTAATTTTTTTTAAACTGTCAAAGTATGTATTTAGGTTTTTCTTGTTCACATTACCTCTGTTTCCTATGAAAATAATTAAATCTGAATTTTCTTTAAACTCAAAAGAAAGCACTTTCTGTATTATTTCTGAATATGATGCCCCTGGCATGCAATGGTTGATCACATTTTGTCCCATGTAGTTTGATAATAAGTGGCCCATGTTTTTCCCAATCTGATCACTAAACAATACTATATTTTTAACAGACTTGCTCAGCGATCCACTGGGTTGAGCATAAGAAGGATTAAAACTACACTTATTTCTAGCAATCTTATCAGTGAGTTGTGATGACTCAGATCCAGATATATTAATGGACTTTTCTGAAATTATATGTGAAGAATTACATTCACAGGAAGCTATTATATTTGTTAAAGCCTGGATATGTTCACCACACTCCTTTTTTGTACAATTGTAAGTTTCAGTCATTATTTTCAATGACTGCCTAAGTTCCCTAATTTGACATTCTAAACTCATCACATCTTTCTCATATTTACCTACATTTTGTTCTAAAATTAATGAATACATATCCAGTTCATCTCCAAGTTGTCTCCGCTCATTGATGTATTTTACTTTAGTGTATAAGGATTTTTGGTGTTTGATTAATTTTTTTTATGAAACGGTTTATTCTAACATATTTCTTGAACTTATTCTTGCTGCACTTAGTAATACCTTTAGAAGGTGTGTCATTAGTTAAATCTATGGTCAAAATTGGTTGATTACTAGGTGCAGCTGTTGTCAGGCTGGGCGCACTACCAACCAACTTATTAAATAAAAGGTTGGTTTGGCTGTCTATTTGGTCCTGTTTCTCAGTCTCCAGCTGGTTGATATAATTGTGGGCATCACCAAGATCTTGTTCAAGAACAGATATGCGCTTCAGGTTCCGTTCATACTCCTCACAGCACTCACCGAACCCTTCTATAACCAATTTCAATTGGTCCCTTTCTTTGACAAGTAAGTTATAGTTGGTGTGCAGCTCAGCCATCTCTTTTCTTAGTTTAGAGTTCCTATCAAACTCCCCTAACATTTCCCTTTCATTGTCATCTCTTTCCCTATGCAGTTTTTCGATCAACTCCTTGGCCGCCTGTAGTTCGCTCAAAGCCATCCTGAGCTTGGACTCCTCATGGCGAGCGCAGGCCTTGCGAGTAAGCATATTTACGTCAAAATACTAAGGATCAAAACAAAACGTAAACCAAGGTGCCGCTCGACCAACTCGAGGCTATTTATAGAATGTAAACAAAGTTATAACCTCAACGCGATAGAAACACAAACTCCTCAGGTAATTGTCAGATAGATATTCATAAAAATAAGGTCATAAACGTGTGATATGTTAATTTCACACGGTTATAATGCTAGATTTGATGAAATGAAAGCGCTGACAACGAATCACAATTTGAATTTTGCTATGTCATTGACCGGTTATCACTGACGTAGCACTTAGCACTAAATACGTATTTTTAAACACTGATTATCACTAAACACTCACAGAATACTATTATTAAACGTTTTTCTTACGTTTTTGACCTATTAAACACTTAAAAACTAATTAAATTAAAATTATTTAGCCAATTTAGATGGGGGGGACGCCCATTTTACCATTTTGGAAGCGTCTATATCTCAAACCTTACACTTTTAGAAAAAATGGTTTTAGAAACCTCAACATCATTTTAAAAGACCTATCCATAGACACCCCACACGCATAGGTTTGAGTAAAAAAAATATTTTAGGTTTTAGTTTCATGTATAGGAGCCCCCCTTAAATATTATTTTTTCTTATTTTTTGTATCTGAATCGGAAAGCGGTAAACAAAATATACCTACCTACCAAGTTTCAGCTATGTGATGCTTATAGTTTCAGAATAAAGTGGCTGTGACATACGGACGGACAGACAGACAGACAGACAGACAGACATACTTGACGAAACTATAAGGGTTCCGTTTTTTGCCATTCGGCTACGGAACCCTAAAAATCTTTTTTTTTTTACCCTGTGTGTGCAAATTATCCTACATAAAAGTTTTCCCTGCATTGCGAGCAATTTGTTACTGATATTCCTTCGGTTGGTTCGAACAAAGAGCTTGCATAGAGGCCATTGTTTTCTTTTCAAGTCGGTCGATGAAAATGGGTTGATAACAATAGGCGAATTGTTTTCCAGAATACATTTACATAATCGTGGAAACGTTTGAGTCTATTCAAGTGTACTTTTAAACTTTTTTAATGCGTATACCTTTAGTTCTGATCATTTGTCTACATGTTAACAATGAACCTAATTTTTATCTCCATCGGCCATTTTTTTTTATAATTAATTGAATCCTTTTATTGTCTGAAGGTTGGAAGGCTGTGGATTGCTGTTAAATAAATAACTATGTTTATGGTCATTGGTATTTTAAAGTTTGTTTTTAAACTGACATGCTAAGTCAAAAGTCTAAGTCATAAATGTTTATTGCCAGTGTAACAAAGGTGATGCATTGAACTATGCTCATATTAATATTTTTTTCGTTGGTTTCAGGTAAGAGATATTTTGAAAGAAGCTGTACTACCAGTTATGTGTATGTATTGCAAATTTATTTCATTTATAATTTGCTGGTGATTATAAGTGTTAGCTACACCTCTGTGACTTGTTTGATTGCTGCAAATGTTGATGACGTGTCGTTTAGAAGGCAATTTTTTAAGAATTCTGCATCAGGTATACCATCTATCTATAAATTATTATCTCAAACAGAATTGAATACATTAAAGTTAGGTCTAAGGTGACTTAGTCTTGTTTTAAACTTTTTTATCGTTTTTTATTTTATTTTTGTTAATAATATGGCCATTAAATAAAATCAAACGACTCGGCCACCAAAACTATGGCAGAAACTGTTATGCAATACTTTATTTTATTTTATTTGCTTTGATTTTTTAAGTCCAACTTCTATGCAGCTGATCAAACGTAGGTATAAAACCAGATCAATACTATTTCCCTTCTGCCACATAAAGTATCATACTCTTTGGCCGGATCAGCTGTGTGGATATCGTTCAGTAATTGACACGTCATTAGTGAAAGCCCTTCGAAGCCTGCGAAAATAACTCGAGTGGAATAGTTCGTTCCGATACGAAGATATTATGTTCGTGGATGTAGGTCAGTACGTTTTATCTATTTCCACACACTCTTGTAGGTATGTCTTGTGGTGCTTTATGATTTGGATGCTCTTTCTGCCAATCCCTGCAATGGCCTGTGGGTTTATTTATTTTTCAAAAGTTAGATGGGGGGGGGACGCCCATTTTACTACTTTGGAAGCATCTATATCTCAAACCTTAGACTTTTAGAAAAAATGGTTTAAAAAACCTTAATATCATTTTAAATGACCTATCCACAGACATCCCACACGCATAGTTTTGAGCAAAAAATTTTTTTTCGGTTTTAGTTTCATGTATGGTAATGTAACTTAAATGTAATTTTTTCAAACTTATTAAATCTTAATCGGAAAGCAGTAAATAAGATACACCTTTCTACAAAGATTCAGCTGTTTGATGCTAATAGTTTCAGATTAAAGTGGCTGTGACATACGGACGGACAGACAGACTTGACGAAACTATAAGGGTTCCGTTTTTTCCATTCGGCTACGGAACCCTAAAAAACTTTAAATAATAAAAAAAAACATTTATTTCAGACAGAGTCCATAAAATATTAAAATAATCAGAACATAAGATCAAATTTAAAATCATAAAATCAAAATTAAAAATTCGTGGAATTAAATACAATTAAAAATTAAATTAAATTTAATACAATTAAAATAACAATTACAAATTTTAAATAAAATTTTACTTGTGCTCGTTGACATACCTACTCCAAGAAACCGATGCCAGTTATTCACTATTTAATAATTTTGCCACTATTCTGTTCAAGCTACGCTTGTTATTTGTCTATAGGGCTGTCAAGGTGACATTTCATCATTGACCTTTTCGGTATTGATACGACAAATAAGAGCGCTTTTACATTTAGGCGACTTTAGCAGCGCGGCAGCAGCACGACTTACGCGCGACAGTCGCGCTGCCGATAATTTAACACTATACAATACACGGCAGCGCGGCAGCAGCGCCGCAGCGGCGCGTAAGTCGCGCGGGTCCGTCCCAGTATACCCATTACCCACTTCGGTGGTAATACTGTCCCCGTATTAGCACTGCAAATGGGTAATGGGTGTAGGGGGAACGACCCAGTCTGCTGCCGCGCTGTGACGCCCTAGTGTGAAGGCGCACTAAAATGAATAAATCTATTCAGCTTACTACCAATCGATTTCCTAGCAATTAGGTTTAAAGATGATTTATTCTCATAAGAAACAAATACATTTCACTTACATGAGAACATAAATTAAATAATATTAATATTACAAATTTCAACGCGCGAGCGAACAAAATAAAGACGTTAAATAAAAATCTTAAAGTGGGTTATTTGTTTGTATCATTCATAACAAGACGAACACTGCAGTCATTGTGCGCGTGAAGCGACCGGGCTCGCAATAGAAAGAAACTGGTTTCGGCCGGAACACGGATAAGCGCAACTAGATGTGGCACGCAGAGCCAAGTGCGATAGCATACTTGCATGTGAAAATAATAGGGAGATTTTAGTCACGATAGTTTTATTTATGATATTGATTTGTTATATATAATGTATATTGATATTTTAATCGGAGTATTTTTTTTTTCTTTTATAATTAATGTTTTAATCGGATTTACTTTATTTTGTTATTTATATTTTAATGTTTTTTTTTTTTAATATGTTGGGTACCTATTATATTGTATTTTATTTAAATTAAAACAGTCTCTTTCAGAATATAACACTATGTGAGCAAATAAAAAAAACAATGCACTGAACAATTAAGTCATTATTACAGAACCTAATTTATATCACTAAAACATGAATAAGATACACTCTCAATTTATCGACTGTGTATTTAATCAAGTCCAAGAAAACAAAGGGGAGGGAAAACCGTAAAAAGGTGTAGCTTTTATGTTTAAAACGCAACAATACTCAAGTCCGACCACTGAACGTGTGTATCTGTGGATACAGTCTCTTCGTACTATTTAGCATTTATATTTGATTATTTTTTTTCATGCAAGCACGCCGTTGCACCCATAAATGCACATTAAACTATGAAAAAGTAAATATAACGTTAATATGACCTCATCTAGGCTGGACGTACCTACCAAAATATGGACACCAGCTTAGCAATTAATAAGTTTGTGATTCGACAACTGATTTATCTATACTTTTTTTCGCCTTTGTTATAAAAACGAAGAAAGGTACAACTTTTATCTACAAACGAAGAAAAAAGCGAAAAACAATAAGCTTCCTGGCTCATTTTTAAATTGATGCATTTCATGACGCTATTTTGCTTCTCGATTGGTCAACTGTTAGATATGTATGCATTTTTTTGTAGTTAGCAACAATCAATGATCATTTGAGTGACATGCGATTCGTGGGGTCAGTTTTGTCTAAGAAACGCTTCTATAGATACATCCATTCACTGGACCCGACCCACTCACTTACCCGTAAATGCGTAACATAAAATTTGCGTACTCCAACACAAAGTAGCGAACCGAATGGCCTTGTAAAAGCTAACGGTGGGGCTTAACGAGAGAAAAAAACGAAAGAAAATCACAACTAAAACGAAATAGGACTACTATAAAAGTATTCGAGTTGTTCAAGATAATGAAAAAAGTTGGTCAAATGATCACCCGCCTTCCGGCCGAACCTGGGCGCGTAGTTGCTAAATACTGTGCTAGAAAGCTGGAGCTTATTGCATTTTTTTTTTAAATCTGAGTTATGTAGGTGATGGCTAAATACCATTTTATTATAAAAAAATATACATTACATGCCAAAAGTAGCATCACCACGACGTATTTTGAACTTATTTCATTAAACTTTCATCTGTTATCAAACACTAATTATCAATTGGCAAATGCAAAATCGTTAAAACTATTTGTTTTTGTTGTAAATAAGCCAAAAGTATACCTTTATACGCGACGGTCACCAATTTAATTAAAATTCTGATGATAGCTATACGAACAAAGCTATCGAATCAACGAAAAGCTTTTCTCCGCTAAAGTCGATTCTTACCACAGTTTAATTGATCTACCATCCGTTCTTAGTAAAAACGCGTCCCAACTTCCCCACTTCTGATTTCTTACAACTTTCGAGAGATAATTACTTCCTAGTTGTAAAAACTGGCGCCTTTTACGCTTGAGACAAGAAAAAAGGCTCCTTAACTCTTTTAGTAGGTCCTGCAAGCGCTTACACGATTAGTTGTCCTCTTTATAGTTAGAGCGGGAAAACTTTGTATGAAGGGATGCTATTTTCTTTGAAATTTCTTTTGGAATGCTGAACAAGTATGAATAGGTACGTTAGGATATAATTGTTGTTTTTTAATGTAGGCTGCTGACTTGGCGCTAAGGATAATTTCGCAATTTAATCGATGCGATAGGTATTAGATTAGTGAATTACTCGAATGAAAATCTGATTCGTATAAGTGCGAAACGAAGTCAAACACCGTTCATGTCAAACAAAAAACATTAAATATTTTTTTATGATGACGTCTACATATCATTTTACCTCAACAGGCATAACAACACTACACGAGCAACCTAACGCCTGACAGACGCAAAAAGAGAAGTTATAAGTTTATCGAATGGGTATGTCTCTCCCAAACGGATGATCCCATTCTCGTTTTTGTGTCATAGAAAACTTTATCCTTGTATATACGAGTATATATCCACGAAAAAAAACTACCGCACAAAAGAAAACAAAATGCCCAACTAAAGCATTAACTGTATTTTCTTGAAAATTTAAAATTCGATTGGTGAACTTTTATCGTCTAAGAACTGCACGAGAATTGGCCTCCAGCTATTTGATACAACAGCTTTTTAGCTAATAATCGATGAGGGAATCTGATAGGTTGCGGACGGGGGTATTTGAAATTTTAATTTTATTTTTAACCTTTGTAATAATTCATCAGCACCCCATTTTATATACTTAACTTGAATTTTTAGTTTTAACTTTAAGCAATTCACTTCATTAAGCCACATTAAACGTTTTTTTCAAAAGCAAGTCTCACACGTTAAACGTGTAAGGTACACAAACCGCGCTGTCGCGTGCTCTGGGCGTAAAGGGGCGATTAATTCCGTAATCTCGACTCAATTAGCTGCTCACGTGACGTTTTTAAACACTCACTCGTTGCTCGAGTGCTGCGATGGGCTACGAAATTTGTAGCATTGTGATTCTGCATCTTCGAGTCGACTGGTAACAATCGAAATATTTTTGCCCAATGTTGTGCAATGTTGATTGCGTTGGCGTTTGCCTGCTGTAGGTCTTGAAGCGTGCATGAGCTAGGACATTTGGGGCAGGACAGGAGATGGCCATTGTCTGCACTATGCCACAATTATACTTGTCATTTCCGGAGACACCCGACCACATCCGGTTTTCTTTGCATCTTCCAACACCTGCTCGGAGTCTATTGAGAGACTTCCAGACAGCCCAGGGAAGATCACCACCTGGTGGGAGTGTCTCAGAGGATGGAAAGCTTTGCGTTTTTTTTAACTTTAAAAGAACACGTATTTCAGGCTTTGAGCCGCGGTAAGAAGTATTTACTAACATAGTTCTGAGCCTAGGCTTAGTATGCAAAAACAAAAGTAAACTAAAATTACAGTTGATCACTGTGTGACGTCATCATACAACTTGAGTTGAGTCATATACGTTGTCTTAGCCTGGGTACGTTAGTGGACACTAACATTGAGCATTGTCTTAGTCACGTTTAAATCAGTCCCCGCATGCGCGATTAATATGAAAATCTGTCACGATTTAAAAAAATATGCAAGCAAGAACAATATTGAAATATTAGTATTGGATTAGTATACGAAGACACAAACTTACCTCTTATTCTTTATTCTTGTTATTGCTTTTTTTCTTACAAACTTACCTCTTATTATTTATTCTTGTTATTGCTTTTTTTTCTTACCCTTACATTTGAAATAAAATACATTCCCCAATTTATGTACCGCGTCAAGCGTGAAATGTAAACTACGTGAAATATCCAAATATGTGTCATGTTAAGTCCCTGATTATAATCAAATTAAGGACTGTACTAATAACCTAAGGGGTAATTTAAAACAAATTACCCACTAAGGAAATACTTTGGCTATTTTATATTAATTTAAATGGTAGTTTTATGTTATGAGTCACAAATTCATGTTAGTAGAAATAAACGTTCAGTTTAGTGTCTTAAATATAATTTATATCTTAATTCGAATTTCGAAATAAATTCGCCAAAGCATAAATTGGTAACAACTTCTTTAAGGTTTTTGTATCTAGAAAATGGGTCTCTATCATATAAACGACAAAATTGCTAACGCGTCGTGAAAAAAAATACAAGTTGTAACTTTAACTTAAAAAAATATATGTCTGACATTGCCTGAATCTGTGCCTGAATATAATGAGCAGTTTTCTTGTCATGAGATGTTTATAAATCATCGAGAGATAGCGTCACTTTAGGAATTAACTTTTTAAACTTCATTTAAGTTTTATAACGGAGGGTAATTGCTTTTGGCCAACGTAAGTATTGAACAGTAAAACAATATTAATGTAAACCTTTAGTACCTAAAGGACATATTATTATAGTTTATTTTTGTTTTTATAGTGTTTTGTCACCATACAAACTTAATAATATAAATTGCACTTGTAAAAAGACAACTGTGAACCTGTGACAGACGAGGAACTGTCTGTCACAGGTTCACAGTTGTCTTTTTACAAGTGCAATTTATATTATTAAGGACATATTATTGGCAAAAAATAAGTACCCTAATTATTCCATAAGTCATTAACGCACTTTACAATATTAATTTACGCACTTTTTTTTCTTTGTCTATGGTTTTTCACCATCGTGAAAAAAAAATGTTCCTAAAGTGACCCTAACGCCATCTAGTTAGAGCTGTAAAACGATGGGAGAAAACTGCTCATTGCATGTCAATTTAGTATCATGTATAAATAAAGCTCATGCTCAGCATAATATTTATATCGCTAGATAGTTAACATATTAATAACTACCAATTAGCACCCCATTTTGGTAACCTGTAGTAATATGAGTAGGCTGAGATAATTGGCTGTTTGTTGCACGTAATTAACCGTTCTCTTATCCCCAAGGCTCTATAGCATACAAATGTAATAGGTAGGTAGGTGAGAAGTCATTCTTGTTGTATAATTTACATAAAAAACGACCAAGTGCTAGATCTAGAATTCTAGATCTTAATAAATACTTTTAACGAAAATGACATATTTTTAAAAACCCCAAATACAACTTAGTCTTTAACACAAACACTGTGACGAACAAAGTTATTTTTTCCGTCTGAAATCTTGTGGTGTTTTGGCTTGGTGGAAAGTGTGGACCCCTAATTCAGTTAAAATTGGCACTGAAACCAAACTGCGCTAGTCCGACTCGCACTTAGCCCCTTTTTAATTATAAGTTTATAAATAAAATATAGGGTGATAACAATGGTGATAAAATCGTGATGAATTTGTTAATTTATGCTCTGTGCAAAAAAGTGTTCTCTTATCTTGTCTTATAAATTATTAAGCTATTCGTTTAACACAGCCAGCAGGTCAGGTGATCAAGCCGGAAAGTACTTTTATCGCAATAAATGTACGTATATACGTATTACAATAAATTTCAGCATGCTAACGGTGGGCTCTTTTACTATGAACAACTAACAACTGAATGAACTAATCAGCGGGGTTCGCCGGTTTTTCAAGTGCCTCGAGAAACTGAAAGCGTTCGTAGTTCAATTGTAATAATCTAGACTGAGTAGGGTTGCTTGTTTTTGGTCACATTTGTTGGCTAGCCGGTTGGGGACCGTGGCACACGCCGGCGGGTGGTAACAAATTTGACACATTCTGACCCGATAGGCCCAACCACACGCCGGCGGGTGGTCTCGCCTATGGAGTGTTTCAAACTCGTACTGTGGCGGTATTATTGATCAGATCTTAGCTATGTTGACTTTTTTGAATAGATGAGACCGAATCCTATACAATAGGCACCAAAAACAGCCGAAAACAACAACTTTAAGGAGTATGGCACTTGGCAACAATAGTGACCATGGACTGTTAGGGGCTTGATACTTGACTCTCGAAATTTCAAGTGGTGATACTTGAAAATAAACATTCTACATATGCGTGTTTTTGTGTGTGGATTGAATGTTTGCGGTTCGTAGACGATTTCGGTTGAAAGATTATTTATATTACGTCATTATTTTAGTACTTACGACAACAATAACAAATGTTGTCGTTATGGGCGGGTAGTTGTTTTATTATGGCCCATTATAAAATAACTACCCGCATTAAATTTTAATTTGTTTTGACACAAGTAAAGGCATAACATTCAGTCACAATACCCTCTTTACAGAATTGTAATCGGTTGTCCTTCCAAGAAGTAACGTGTGTTTACGTAAGTGTAATCCGACACCGCGCATGCGTGTGATGTCACGTGACTAAGACGTCACACACACATGATTGACAGCTTATTTTTTTATCGAGTCTTGACCAGCTAGAGTAAGTAAAGTACTCGGCGACCCAAAGTGAGTCTTGGCCTCCGATGTGAGACGTCGCCATTTTTACCGGTCCTGTGCGCCTCGCACCTGCTGGGCTTGAATGTACGACCGTTTATGTGCCCCGTGTTTGCAAGCAATTTTCGCATGGGAGTGGTAAGGCGGGAAATACCAAGCCCGTTGGGGATTTAAATATTCAATCTTTTATTTTCCATTACAAAGAGTGACAATAATATCTAATGATTGATACCTACTTTAAAAATCTTGTTTAGACTGTGACAACTGGATGAGTTGTCAGTTTTTTGAAATCATTAATATTTTACCATGCTTATCAAATTAATAAAATGAAACTCACTATCAATGAATGATAAAAAAAAATGATCGGGCGTTTTTACGGACAGCAAGCGACGGACGATGCGAGTTGCGACGTTGCCGCTACGCTATGCGCAGAGAAGCCACCGCCATAGAACAAAAAGCGTTGGCTATGACTAGTAGAAGTAGTCTGAGGAACTGAATATTTCAAATAACATTTTTACTGACTGTTGATATAGATAAGACGAAATTGTACCCACAAATAATAAAATGAAGATGCAAAATATTATTTATTTAATAAAAAAACATGATACCAATAAAAAAAAAGCAATTTTGGACTGATATTTAACGCGGACACGGGGTCTCATTCGGAACATAGGTTTCATAGCTTTCTTCATAGTTTTTCTCGATAGATGGCGCTACCCGTCTGGCCATCGGAGAAACGGTTTATTAATTTGGATTAAAAACCTAAAATACATGAAGATAATATCCAAAAATTATGTAAATAAATATTTTTAGCCGTTTAAAACAGATAAAACTTAATACTACCCAATTTTTTCTCAAAAAGTAAAAATGTTGTAAATAGCATAAAAGCACGAATAAAAGCATGCTTAAACGACAAAGAGCCCTCTGTCGATATATGATAGAACTTTTCGGCATATTTATGAGGTGGTAATAGATGGCGCATTTTCATAGAACGTTTTTGTTTGTCCATTGATATAATGCAACTTTAAAAACTAAGCAAGTAAGTACGAATTAGGTTATGCAATTTATTTTGATAGGCTACTGGGCGGTGGAGTAAACAAAATAAAGTTGATAACCGCATCCGTGAGCGTTTAAAAATTGGTAGGTTTCATAGAACAATAGGATATAGGTAAAATATTAGAATAGTTTTATAACATTCTAACATTTCTGAACATCATCACATGAACATTAATAACCAAACGCAATTCTAGCACTTTACGGTTTTCTCCGAAACTTTGTTGTCTGTAATTCTATAGATTTCATAATTGGCGTCGACTGTTTTTAAACGTTTGCAGTTTTCAAAATGTCAAAGGTTATTGCACAATGATAATTGATAATATTGATTGATAATAATAACTGTTTAATCGTCATCACCACGACGTTGGTTTTGTTGTCAATGATGAAGATTTAGGGTGACCATGACTAACAGTTTGGTAGGACAAATTGGATTTTATTTCAGAAATTAAGCATGATGACAATGATAACAACAAAGACTAACTTGTTAAAAATGTGCTTCTACACTAAGATGTCCCTTAGTGCTAACGATTTCATAAAAATATGTATAATCCGTTTTTTATTGCTTGTCAAATGTTGTAAACATTTTTTTTTCTTTTAAAGAATATCAGTTAACGAAATCAGTAAAAAAAGTAACATTCATTAACTATTTCATTTAAAAAGATCTCAAGTGTTCAACGATAAATTACCAAATGCAGGTTGTGATTGTTGTGTTAAAAAGAATGATTTCGTTAAAAAGAAATTTCAAGATTGTTTACAATATTCGACAAGCAAAGAAAAACTGACGTTTCATCCAAACACTGACCGCGCCGTAAGTTGCTTAACATCGGTATTAATACTGCTACCACTGCGCTACGATCGAGCACCTCTTCTTACTATTTTCGTATCATAATATAATCAAAATAAAACATTTAAATCACTCAATGTTAAATATGAATGTTTTCAGATTGACTATAGCAATTACTCTGTCACACTTCCAAGCGTCATCCGGATACCAGATTCGATGAGCATTGAAACAGGTGCATTACCTAAAAATATGTTTCTACAGGGATTTTCTATATTTCTCGTTTGAGAATCTCAATTTTTTGTAATTCACTGTAGCAAACGTCTTTCAAGTGACTATTATCACGCGGTCATACATATTGTATTTGCACTGCCTTTAATCACTTTTTCCAGACACGAATTCGCTACTTGACGCCATTTTGTTTTGCTCAACCATGGCACAAAAAAGAACTTATGCTTTAAAAAAAACGGCATTATGCATACTGCGTTTCAATTGTACCTACATGAAATGTTGCGGCATAAAGTTCCGCCACTTTTGATTTCCATTTCTATCGCCGCTTAAATTATTATGCCGCGGCATGTTGAAGAAATAAGTTCTGGTTTTTGGCACACGTGTCTTATTGTTACGTTGATTATCATAATGTGGGGAGGCCTATGTTCAGCAGTTGACGTCTTTTGGCTGATAATGATGATGATGATGTTGAGTGGTGATTATTATATTATATTCTTTCTTTATTGCACTTAAAAGATGTACAGAAAATACAAGAAGTAAGTTAATAGTTTTTAAGAAATGTTTGTCGTGTATACAGTTCTATTAATTACTCTTCCACCATGATCAACACAAGCCCATCACCTCTATTCAATATACTTGTAAAAATATAATATTTACTATGCATGAAATAAATAGTAATATTTTTTTACTCCATCGTAGTACCTATTTAACTATACATACTTTAAATCTGCCATTATAAAATGTTTTATCTAATCGATGATTTTTGGATAGATGCCGTACACCATGACACCCTTAACTAAATTCGGGATCTACTTACTTTCACCTAACGAAAACATTACATTTGTGACAACAAAAATAACTTAGTATTTCTTAGTGTTTGTATGGAAGACAAAGTTATATAATTGCGGTTGATGAAACTGTGAAATATCTCAAAAACTACTGGTTCGATATCATTTACACCAATTAAATCATATGTATATTTTTCAAAATTTTTACTTTCTTAGTTCAAAGGTCAGAAGGGGGGGGGGGGGGACGCCCATTGCACCACTTTGGAAGCGTCTATATCTCAAACGTTAAATATTTTTTATCCAATTTGTTCGTTGTTATATTATTGAGTTACAAAAATCAACAAAATATTTGGGAAACAATAAATGACTTAATGAGTAGGATTGGGAATAACTGCTTGAATTCGCCAACATAATATAACACTTTTGTAACTAATAAATAACATGTTAATATTGACGTTATAATAATATTAGTCTTGCTGGACTGTTATGCTATTTTACTGGTACTGAAAACAGAAATGTGTTATTTTATTACTTATCGTCGATCTGATATGTTAACGAATTACTGCAACCAAAAACCTGTCTTACTGCACTGACTTAAAACTCTATTTTAAATGTCATGGAAAGTGTTATTTTTATTAGTTATCGTTGATCTGTTATAATATCAAATTACTGCAACCAAAAACCTGAAAAAAATCTCAACGGTTATTTTTATTAGCTCTATCTATCGGTTGTGTTATCGAATACCTGTCTGCCATGTTTTAGAACACAATTGAAATGATATTATTTAATTTCATTTCTTTGTCGCACCGTCCACAATCATTTCTGCTTAGCCCAAAGGTATGACTGGTAGAGAATGACATATGGCGTTAAGTTCACCTTTTGTACAAACTGTGGTTGTGCAATAAAGTATAAATTAATAAATGACGGTAGAAATATTGTAATACTTTCGTTCAGAAATTTATTTCTTTAGGAAAGAAATTATGATTATTTTTAGAAATACATTAGAACCAAAAAACGTTAAATTTGTGACTACTGTGTGAGGTTAGAAAATGACACTAAGTTCGCAAATGATAAGTCGGTAACATAAAATGTGTTACTGCAATTGGGAAGTGAAATCGCCTAACATTGAACATTGTTCTGCTAACTGACTGAGTAGGTAAAAATAATACTTTTGGAAGAAGTATTTTTTATTCGTTTTAAATGTTATTTTTGTCACGAGAATATTTAAATGTGAACTTTACGAAAACCAAAACGGATAATTTAATATTTTTTAATATCTTCATTGGTTCTAATTCGTCCTATGCGCAAATCAGACTTTATTTCTGATCTGAGTCTGGTTTTGACGTAAACCTAAACGTTGTTAAATCATGGTTACCCTAAAACTAAAACTAACGTCGTAAATTGAACGAGTTGTCATTTTCCTTTGGCATTTTGCAAAGCTGCGAGCGTTTATATTATATCGTCCCCGTCGTGGCAAAATTAAATAACCAACAAAACCAAAGTTCCGAGATATTTGAGTTTTTGTGATTTTTTTAAACAAAAATGGCGATAACATTCCAAGCCGAAGGAAATTTACCGTCAAGATTTTGATATGTTATGAAGCTGCTTTAACTTCATAATTTAAATAGTCTATCATAATGCTACTTTCTAATATTTTAAATATAAAAATAAAAAAGTAATTATTTAGTTTTGCCACAAACGTATTTTATAACAAAATTGCAATTATCAAGTTTTTGTATGTCACTTTTAAAAGTTTTGGCACACAACCAAGTTATACTTTTTTTATATTACCTACATCATCCCACTGTTGGGCAAAGGTCTACCCCAATTCTTTCCATTTGTCTCTGTCAATGGCCAACGACACCCAATTTCTCGCAAAACTGGACAAATTGTCACTCCACCTCTTTCTAGGTCTACCCATTCGTCAGTAGCCGTCTGGTGGTATCCATCGCGTGACGATTTGGGCCCATCTAGTCGGGTGCATTCTACACACATGCCCCGCCTACTCCCATTTAAGCTTTGCTGTCTTTTCGCCTACATCTGCTATTCCAGTTCAGGAGCGTATTGTGGTATTCCGGATTTTATCGATCCTTTTAATATGGTGAAAGGAACGCCAGGGGACATTTCTTCCAGAGGCCACCTCAAAGGAAATGGACCTGGTTGAATCCGGATGGCACGACGAGAAATGAGATAGACTTCATCATGACTACCAAGAAACGGTTATTTAATGATGTCCCCGTGATCAACTGAATAAAGACCGGTAGGTAGTGTTTACCGGATGGTTCGAGGCACATGGAATTTAATGTCAAATTGGAAAAGTCTCGCTTGATGAGGTCCACGCTCCGACCTACTCGTGCCCATATCCAAAATCCCGAGAGCTTTCAACTCGAGTTGTCAAACCGCTTTGAGTGCCTAAAGAATTGCGTTTCAGTGGACGAAATAAACAACGAGTTTATGGAAACTATTCAAACGGTGGGGTCTAAGATTTTTAGTCCTGGTCGTAAAAATCGTCCTCTAAGACTCTCGATCCACACTCTCGACCTTATAGCAGAACGTCGATCTTTAGCATTGAAGACCTCCTTTATGTTGAAAACTACAGTAGGTGAAAAGACGAATATGGAAGTCCCTACGACACGACATTTCTTCCTTTAACACGAACAGTGTTAAAGAACCGATAGAGTGAAAACAAGGCTCCCAAGCAAGAGACATGTCTATTGGGCAAAGCCTGTTGACAAAGCTTAAGACGGAGGGCGGCAGTGTAGCATCGACAAAAGCAGATGTTTTGAGGGAGATCGAGAAGTTCTATGGCAGTTGTACACCTCAGTTGCTGAACCCGTTAATAGCTAAGGCCGGACACCCAAAAGCTATCCTGACCCGACACTACACCGAAGACATCCCGGACATCAGCCTCTACGAGATAAGGATGGCCCTGAAACAGCTTAAAAACAACAAGGCACCTGGTGAGGACGGAATCACAGCAGAGCCTTCAAAAGGGGAACACTGGTACTCAAAGTCCTTCAGAGACTCTTTAATTCCGTGCTGCTTGAGGGCTGCCTGAGTCATGGAACAGGAGTTTGGTGGTGTTGTTTTTAAAAAAAGGAGACAAAAGGTAGAGAACGCCATATGGCGTTAAATCCACCTTTTGTACAAACTCTGGTTGTGCAATACAGAATAAATAAATAAATAAACAATACCTTATTGAGGAACTATAGGCCCACCTTAGCCCTGAGCCATGTCAACAAGCTAATTCAAGAGTTATCACAAATCGTCTCGCACGTAGGTTTAATAAGTTCCATCCTCCCGAACAAGCCGGATTAGGCCTGATGGTCGTTGGGGCAGAAGAGTTCTACATTGGAGATCCTTAGACGACCTTGTAAAGATTGCAGTCGTTGTGGGAAATCGTGGGGGAGGCCTAAGTTCAGCAGTGGACTGGTCCTTTGGCTGATTATGATAAAAATATACAATACAATGTTTTAATGAAAAATTAAACAAGAGCACTTATTCAATTTTGCCACAACCAATTTTTGTAACAATGTTTCCGAGTCAGTTGTGGCAGAATTCAACAAAGTCACTTAATGATTTTGTTTGTAGGTATGTCAAAACCCTCAATTGTAGTTATTTAATTTTATTGTCATTTATTCAGTTTTTCCACGAAACTTTTTTAACAAACCTTGTTGTAAAATGTGGTCAATAGAGTTACTAAAATTATGATATCTTCGCGAATATCATACATATTGCAACGAAAAATAGACCGAAATGTAGCTTACACTTTATATTATTTAAAAATAACAAAAAGTGAATTTCGGCAAAGGTGTCAGTTATTTAATTTTGACACGATGGGGACGATATATAATTGACAACACCATTAATAACTTAATGAAAACAATGGACTGATAAGTACAATTTGGTGCGCCATATCCACAACGGCCACACACCGGTTTAGCCGCCGGCTCTTGCTAATCTGTAGCTGCCGGGCGGAATAATAAGATTTGAGCTGTCTACTAGAATGAAGAATAAAATATATTTTTTTTATTAGAAATTATTCCAAAGAAAACTGATTTCCTTCATAGGTAACACCGGCTTATTAACAAACATGAACATGAAACATGAGTCAAAATTGCATGAATGTGAAAATCAACTCAAACATCAATACATAAAAAGACGTTTAATAACATTTCTGCTTGCACTGTCGAAATAATAATTCGGCGCGCGGCGTGAGACTAGCGTGGGCTCTCCTCGAGAGGTCACGCGAGCCGGCCGAGCCGTGCAACAGCCTCGCTCTGTCTCGCTCTTGCAGTACCTACTAAACTAACCAATCTATCCGTTCTCTTTACTCTCATAATGGGGACTGAAACAGAACTACTGAGAGAGCCGTATTGGACGGTCCTTGTGCTAGTGAACAAAAGATAAGGAGGAACTTGATTTGAAGTACTTAAAAATTGCATTTATTTAGGAAACCTACTCTACTTTTATATGATGGATGACGAAACGCGACGTTTGAATTTTTTCATTTACAAATTACACACAGCAAATTACTGTCATAAAATATAAAACATTTTAAATTATTTATTATAGTAGTTTTATGACATCTTGTCACATATTATTTTATAATTTCTGGATTTTGTTGAAAAGAAAAGAGAAAAAAGTTCAAAACACTGATAAAAACAAAAACAACCTCTAAAAAGAACGTAAATCGTACTGGGATTCGAACCCACGTGTGCTGAGTCCGAGGCTGCCTTACTTATCCGCTGCGCCATCGTGTTATTAACAGAAGTAGCGAAATTTACCTTTGTATTTTAGTTACATTATTTTAACCATATTTTAGTGCTACAGCCACTACAGCAATGAGTTTAGCGCCATCTATTGAGATACTAAACACGTAGACTAGTTGCGAGCAATCGACATGCTTATCCGTGAATCCAGTCTACGTAGCGCCATTTATTGACGTGCTGAACACATGAACTAATTGCGAGCAATCGACATGCTTTATTTCGTGAAATGCAACAGTCTACGTAGCGCCATCTAATCCGTGTTGTAGTATTCCAACGGGTGCCCGCAAATATTGGCCAGTTACGGCGGAACCGTTTTCTTGTATGAGATGAGGTATCTGTACTAGTAGTATTATATTATCTGTGACGCGGATTAATACCTTTATTATGACGTTTGTTATTATACCATCGGAAAAAAAGTTAACCAAAGTTGCTTTGATTTAATTTTCCAGATGTTAATGACAATTTAGTCTTTCAAATCCCAAAGATATCATATAAACAATTGTGTCTGGACTCTAAATCATAACAAAGTATTTACTATTTATTTATTTATCTAGTAGACGTAGTAGATCACTGACAATATGTTTTTGGTTCCCGCGCCTATACTACGCTGCCGCAGTAGTGGGGCGTCCAAGCGGCAACGTCGCACGACTAGTCCACCGCGCGCCGGTCGCTATCGTTTTAGTATGCTACACATCGTAACGCAAGGCCCACGTTAACTCGCAAATTTCATCTAAAAAAGATAAAACTGTGATAGTATGCTTAATCAGTGATGTGTGACAATTGTCATTTATAGTCACTGACGGTAATAAAGCTTTTGTGGCGTCATTATGAGTTCCGATGAGCAACCTTCAACAACTACAACCAAAAAGCTTGAATGGGAAGATTTCAACGTGCTGATCCGGGAAGTGAAAAAACGGCCTGTACTGTGGCATAAGACACAAGAAAATACAGACCCAGAGACGTGCATCAGTAGAATGAACGAATGGCAAGCAGTGGCTACGACACTCAAAAAAGATGGTGAGATTTTTAAAGAATATTTTTAGAAATATTATGCATGCACTCAAATAAATGTTACAAAGGTTTTATTTTATGGATCCCAGTTGTCTGATGAATAAAGATTTTTATTTTTTATTTGCATTTGCTGATTTGAGAAAATGTTATTTTGCTTTTCACTGAAATCAGTGCTGGTTTTATTTTTTGTAGCTTTTCGAAAAATAACAGAAGTTACATATCATCTTTTAAGAATAATAGAATTTATTTTATTTCAGTGGAGGATGTAAAATCAAGATTTCGTACCCTCAAAGAATTATTTCGCAGAGAAGAAAAGAAAATCATACTCACGACGAATGATAAGGGAGAAACCTCTTTTCAGTACACTGGCCACTGGATTCCCTTCTACAAACTTTTGTTTTTGTATAGTCCTAATGATCAAAATACCAACGATGATATTGAAGACAATGATTTGCTTGATTTAGTTTTTCAAACACGCAATGAAGAAAGTACTGGCGATTTGAGTGGAACTGAAAAAGAAGAACATGAAAAGGCTGAGAAATATGAAATTAAAAAGGAAGACAGAGTAGAAACTGAATTTACTCAAACAAAAAACACAAATAATATGTCAACAATAGATTCCGACAAAGATGAAGATGTGTATTTTATCAAATCGTTGGTGCCTTATTTCAAAAAACTTCATCCAATTAAAAAGCTGATCGTGAAGAATGAAATGCAAAATCTATTAATAAAAGAGTTGATTTGTGATCACTGCCGGCTAAACGGACTACAGCCAAATTGTCAGTGTAAATTAACAAATTAGTGTAGAAAAGTATAAAACATTATTGTGATTTTCTGGTTTGTTTAGTTATCGATAAAGCATTACAAAAATAAAACTGATTTTGAATTATTTAAGTCACTATTTTTATTAAATTTTTAATATCATTATGCGCATTAAGTTTCCGCAGGATAGACCAACTTTATAGTTTTACTCTGTTTTACTGCATCGCTTTCTGTGTAGCAGACGCGGTCGCGTGACGTTGCCAGGCGGGCGGCCTTGCGGTGACGTCAGCGTCAGTTATCGGACGAGCTCGCGATGTAGACCTGGAGATAATGAACAAAATTTTAGTTTCAAAGGTGATTCTAAATTGCAATTTCGGTGATTTGTATACTTAATAAAATGTATTATATCGGTAACAATGAATAAGATCTATGCTCGAGTTAAAATAGGCAATTAAAAAGATTAAGTCGAATTTAGTATACTGTTTATTTTATTTCACATTTGATCAAGCTTTGTTAAAGTATTTGAAGTTCACCTACTGCAAAATTAAATCAGATGAAGAATTTCCATTTATTATTTACTTTTTAGATCATTTAACGTATTTATACACAAAATGCTAGAAAAACGCTAGAGTACAAATTTTACTGACACGAATTAAAAGATTCTTATCCCTTAGCCTAGCGTTCCTTGCCGCATTGGCGTCGCACGAAGCGGCAACGTCGCATCGCGCGTCGCTGTCGCTTTAGTACTCGCTTCGTCGTAACGCAAGAACTACGTTTGTGTTTGTGTCGGTTGTTTTAACTCAAATAACCTCACTATTCACCGTAGTTACTTACCAATTGTATTCAAATACTTTCATTTTCATCAAAAAAGAGTTTGTTTTTGACATGCGTTGTAGACGGTAGACTCAGTGACGTATTTTACTGTGAAACCCGTTTCACGTGTGTGACGTCACGATGAATACCAGCGAGAACGTATCGTCAACACATTCAGACGAAGTGAAAGTTGTGAGGTTTCTGGATGTCTTAATAAGTGAGGTTAAAAAGCGACCGTTACTGTGGGACAAAAATTACAAGGACGGAAACGCTAAGCGTACTAGGAAAAAACTGGCTGAGGAATGGCAAAAACTTGCGGACCTGTTAAAAAAGAAACGTAAGTTATTTCTATTTTTTTAGGGTGTCTAACTTAATCCTACCTATCTGTTTTCACCCCAAAAGCAACAAAGAAGTTTTGTTGACGTTATCGCTCTATTGTAATGGTGATAAAAATTTGTGTGTCAGATATTAACCCTTACTTTTAATCTCTATTGTCTGTTAAAAGGTAAAATGTACATACCTACCTGCTTAACTCTTTTTTTTAGTAAGTTTGAAGTCCTTAAGAGTTTCATATTTTTATTTTTGGGTTTCAATCTTGTTGTAACAAGTTTTGTCTGAGGTGTTCTAAATATTATAACAACTGAGCGCTTGTTTTGCATACATTACATTGTTGCGATAACGAAATATTTGTCAAGACTAAATGAGTCCTAAAAATATTAGAAATTTTGACGTTCAGCAAATGTATTAGATTTTTTAATCAAATAGTTTTTATTTTTCAGCCGAAGAAATAAAAACAAAATGGCGGAACCTTCGGGACACATTTCACAGGGAAGAGAAAAGGGTATACCTACCAGAAGTTGATGAAGGAAAACCTCTTGTATTTCTTATTAATATTATACTATTTTATTCTTTAAGCACTCAAGTATACTAGAGCAAGTTAACATTTAACGGGGAGGTAATAAATAATGTTAACGTGTATTTCTGTCTCTGTCAACATCATAGACACTGAAAAAGCAACCAAATATTAAATAACCCAGAAGTAGTTATTTCAGATATGCGCAAGTGGCCCTTAGTTTTATAATTTTGTAAGAAAGAGTTTTACTAGCTATCTATTGGTCAAATCACAATTTAACATTTTTACAATATAAGATCACTGATATTGACGACGCGTTATGATTTCAAATATAAGACACGGAGTACATAAGTCACACTGTCTCTTATCCTGTGATTCAAAGAATATTAAGATTGTTTTAATACTAGTGGACCGATCCAGCTTCACACAAGTGCAATTAAGATTTTCTTTCACAAAATACCTATCATAAACCACGTTCTATTAAGTGCTTATCACTTACAATTTGAGTACCTACTTAATTATGAGTTTACCTCAAACTTATTTACTCAGTAATAGGCAAACGCGGCGGAGGTCTTCTTTTATGAATGTAGTGATGAAAGAATCCCTTATATCCTACTTTGTAATTAATACATATTTTACTCAAATCTTATTTACTTACTTGGTGCAGAATAGGAGAAAATAAAATAAGTAATACAATTAATACAAAACACAACCTATATTTAAGGTTAACGAAGATTAACTGATTCACTAACGATGCGTTATAAGTGAAGTTTAAGTAGAAAACCCACTTTACAATTACTTTATTTCAAATTCGTTAATTATAAATAAATAAATAAATTCTTTATTTGCACTAATATACACAATTTTACATGAAATGTATGAAACCCTGGCTGCCAAACTAGTTTAAACTATGTTATTACAAAAAAACACACACACACACCAATCACAGATCATAGTACCAGATTATGCAAGCCAGTATTGCCATAGGTCTTAAGATTATAGTTAAAAATCTAATGCTTAATGACAATGTTGGGTATTGAAAAACTTATCGTCAAAACTAAGTAAGTAAACGAAATAAATAAATAAAGTTTACTTAGGTACTTAATAGCTACGTCACCCACCTTTATATTTAATATTGGAATAGGCATTTAGTATTAGAAATGCTTGTCAAGTTTGTTGTCATGAGAGTAGATATTAAGTCAAGGCTTCTTATGTATTAGTTATTCGTAGGTAGGTACTACAAGGTAATTTATTCTTGATGTAAAATACAAAAATGGTGTACTGCTAGCTTTAGGATTTGAATTATAATAATATTTTTAATTCCGAGTAAGGCTTGTGAATCTTACTTCATTGTGGCAGTAGTACGCTTACAACAGTTAGTGATTTATCGTTGAAACATAAATTATGTACAGACAGACAAACGTACAAAGATAAAACTTTAGATGTGGATACGAAATTTATTAGTAATACAGTTTATATTGTTTATATCACGCCCACGCGCAGTCACACAAAATATTTAGATTTTGATGAAATGAATGAAGATAAATCTGGAGAAACAATAAAAACGAGTTTTTACGAGTGAAGCATCCAATCAGAGATAAATCTCTAAATATATAGTAGATAATTATATAAAATCGATAACTGACTATAACACGCTGGCTGTTAATAATGGTGCATTTCAAAAACATTTTATTTATTGATTTTATTATTTATTACACAGATATTATATGGTATTGTTTTTCATAAAAAATAATACAGGAAATTATAATTATTACAAAATTATACATCATGAGAGTAAAGTACTAGGCTGGAGAGAAAAGCGAACCCATTTGATATTTAAAAAAATGATTTACAGGTTCTTGCCTCAATTGCACGTATCCTGAAAACTTAAATGTGCAAAGAAGAGTTGTAAACTTACTATTCAGATCATCAATTTAAACCTACCTCTTTTTTTTTAAACAATCACGCCCCCTTGGAAACTCGTAAAGCAGGGGCGGATTCGAAAACGGTTTCGAAAGGATTGCAGGTGTATTTTACTATCCGAACTTAGTACTAAGCTGTTGGCGGAGCCAAAGAGTTTTTATTACCAGACGGTGCGTCAAGATGAAATTCGTAACTGGCTTTATTGTACAACTTTTCGGCGAAAGTATTTTCTAATTTTCTTCCGTAACCTAATCCGTGTTGTTTCGGGGAAAATTTCACGTTTCGATGAAATATGGACTATAAAGGTTTTGATGATAATAACACGCTTTTGTATGGTTTCGCTATCGTATTGACTAAGGGATGGTAAGGTTAAAGAACGCTTTTATAGGCTAAGCTAGCATCGAGAATAAAGTCCAGAAAATACCTTTTATTTGAATATTCTACTTTGCAGTCCAATGAAAATATAATACATGTATGTAGGATATAGACGTGGAACGGAACGTAAGGAGTAAGAGATGAAGACGAGAAAGAGTGAGAAAGGAGAAGTACTTTTGAATTTGAAAGAGGAATGCAGTAGTCGACAGTATGAGAGTAAGGGATGGATTGTATTCTCAATAATGGCGGGCATTATTCCTGTATATTTTGATTTTTTGCAATAAAAGGTGTTAAAACGTTGTAACGGGTTATGCTCAAGATTCCCAGCCCTACGTGATTTTCAACAGCCATGCCTGTTCTATCTTCTATTGTAGCAAAGTGTTATAACCACACTACTTTTGGTTCGCATCATAAACACACACATCACGTACCTCTCCTTCCTATGATTTGAAATGTTTTGAAACCCCGAAGTACCTAGATATCGTGTCATTCTAATAAAAAATGTATGGTTACTTATATCATTTTATGATATTTTTTCTTTATGATTCTAAGATTTGTAATAAAAATGCGCTTTATTATAGACACTTACATTTGATTTTGCACTTCAGTAATTTTAAACTGCATTCTGCCATTTTTCAGTATCTTATTGGTTTTAATTGCTTTCAAAACATCTCTAACGCCAACATTCTCCTACTAAATCACTTGTTTCCATCTCATTTAACCGGAACATAAATCTGAGGCATTACAAACAATATCCCGTAACAAATATCGGCTTTGAAAACTCGTAAAACCGAGGGATTTAAAAGCAACCTGGAAAGGATTGCAGGTGGACTTTACTATCAGAAGTTAGTATTAAAGCTGTAAAGGGAAGCCCATGTTTTTATTACTCCAGCTCGGATAAATTCCTGACGGTTTTATAGTGCTTTTAAAATTGTGCGGGATTGTGTTGCCGATATCTGCAATATTGCGATTCAGCGATTTCGTTTGACATAAGTGAGCATAAAAGGTTTGAAGTAAGTGCCGAAAAAAGTCATATCATCAATACTCTGTTATTTACCATCTGCCATACTGCTACCATAATGCTTTTAACCATCAAGCTGTATGCGGTAACAACAGCTCAAGCAGCTTAGTAGGACCCTCTGTAGCAATCAGTTCGATTCTCTCTTCTAAATTACTTGTAAACATTGAAAAATATCTCAAGGTTTCTGCTCGTGACGATCTGTCAACAAGAGCTTAGTGATGTAAAGTCCGTTTTTCTTCACTAGTCGAATATCGTAAACAATCTTGACATTCTATTTTGGCGACAATATTTCTCTTCAAACAAGATAAAACACTGAGATCTTTTTCAATCAAGTAGTAAGTATTTTATTTTCTGATATTATTTAAAAGTTACAAAAAGATTGTTTACAATGTTGAACTAGCAAAGATGAATGAAGTTTGTCGCAAATAAAATTGAAGATGTGCTTACAACTTACATAGAAAAAAATACACAATATTTTACTATCACTGAAAACTTTGAACTTAACACTTTCGCTTGATTGATTCATTTCTATTTGATTGTGATGTGACCATGGGATGCCTTAAATTAAATTGTGACAAGATAACAATACATACCCATTGAATGCAATTCAATTGTGTTCGGTATAGTTATTATATCAGCTTCAATACGATTGCGACTGTTAGTTTGTATGTAAGGTTAACAAATAAGTTTATAACAAATTAAAGAACTATAAATTTTTTGTCATATTATTCAATAAAAGTTTTTGTAGGTTCGCAGCAAAAAATTACAGGTTTTTTAATAAAAAATAATATAAAATATTCTAGTGGTTTTAACAAAGCAACAAAAAATACCTTTTGTGTTCTCAGGGATCGATAGGCCACTGGCGGTCGCGTAAACAAAAGAATATTGATAAGCAAATCCGTGAGGGTATAAATATACAATTGTAGAACCTATTGTAATGCTTTTGAAAATGAGTTTATTTACCAATAATCTGAGCTGAGAGCTTGAATACTTCCAACAAATAAATCGTACATTGTCGTTCCAAAATTGCCTTTTGAATTCGTAACGTACGTCGACACGGCTTGAATCACATTATCAACTTTTGTTTAAAAATTAAACGTCATTTTTGTGCCGACCGTACTCTATCAAAGCCACGAATGATATCCGAAACAAAATTGAATGAAAAACGCACAACTGGCCGTACAGTGTGCAGCTGAGGTTTATATTTTCTTCTTTACTGCTATATATGTAAGGGTTACAGATAAGTTTGTAAAAGTGCGGACGATTGTAAGTAATTCCTGTCATAACAATGAGCCTATCCAATGAATATTTACGTACAATGATAGAGTCGTGGGTGGGAACATGTGTTCTGTTGTTGGGTAACGTCTGTTCTGACATTAGGTCGGTAGGGTCAAATAACTTATGGCACTTTTGGTTCATTCGGAATATTGTTGCAAAAAACGAATAAATATGTCACTGTTGTTGGTTAGTGCCATTCTTTTTGTACTACTAAAAGAAGAGCTTATTTTTCTAATAAGTTTATAATAATTAGTAGCACATTAAAACACATTTTACGGATTGATTTCGCGAACATTACGGATGATGTAAAGCATTCGAAACGTCAGGCATTAATTAAAACTAATTAGCACTCTGTGGTACGCCTTTAAAGCAGGTTCACTCATATAAATACCTTGGCCACTGGGTTACAGAGGATCTTCACGATAATGTGGACATAGAAAGGGAGCGCAGGGCGCTGTCGGTGCGTTGTAATATGCTGGCACGTCGGTTTGCACGTTGTAACGACAAGTTAAAAATCACGCTTTTTAAAGCCTACTGTCAGTCTCTTTACACGTGCAGCCTGTGGGTCAACTTTACGCAGCGTACCTACAGCGCGCTGCGCGTACAATACAACAATGCGTTCAGCATGCTACTTGGACTCCCGCGATTTTGCAGCGCGTCGACTATGTTCGCTGAGGCGCACACGGACGGCTTTCACACGTTGATCCGAAAGCGGTGCGCCTCAGTCCTATATCGCCTCCGCAACAGTGCAAATGGCATCCTGGCGGCATTGGCTAACCAGTGGGACTCGCCGATGCTAGAGCGCTGGATAAGTTTGCACGCGACTAAGGCTGGCGGCTTTCTCTAGGCGGCATCTTTCATTGTTTTAAATTGTATTTCATTGTTTTAAATTGTATTTTACTAACATAGGCTAAGTTTTAAATTTGTAACTAACATAAATTATATGGACCACGGTCTGAAATAAATTACTTTCATTCATTCATTCATTCATTAAAAATAAATGTTCGCGAAATCAATCTGTAAAGTGTGGTTATGTTTATTTTCGATGGTGAAACAGGTCCTTAACAAAGAAAGTCCTTAAAAAAACAAAGTAAGTAACCAATTTTAAATATGAGAAATTATTTTGGTGTTTACGCGAACACTACTCATTACGACGAATAATGCAAATATGGAATGTCATTAAAAATATGGCTTAATGTCACCAAATCCGTAAATTATTTTGGATTATTTGTAGAACAGTGTCTTTTTATTATAAATCAAAAATGCTTCGCTTGTTCCAGTCTAGTTATTGCAGTGTGTAATGCGGAAGACTGCCAATTTTTCCCACATAAACCAGCTTGCCAATTTTCTACCCATCAATAATTGGTGCACTGCCACACAAGAGCATTAAATCAGCATCTCTCATAAACCATATTTTACTTCTGTTTTTTCAAGGCGTTGTCACTTAATAAACTTTTATACTCAAGTGTCATAGGCTGTTTTAACTTAGATCATGAGAATCATTACTTCTTAATGCATTAGAGTTTTTTTATTTATTTTTTAAATTCGTTTCATCGCTATAGGAGGTGGGACATTTTTTAAACCTCCTTCTTTTAATTGTATTATTGCTACGAATAATCGCGCCTACTTCAACATCGTGTTTTATGCCTCTACTGGCAGTGCGGGCTACAATTTGTTAAACAGAAGACCGATTTGTCTGGTTCCATTAAGGGAATTAGCCAGTACGTTTGATGGAAAGGGACGCTCCAACTTATTTTGATAACGATAGGCCAGTTTTATCCTTGGATCTAGAATAGTGTTTTGAAGACGGATTTGGGTAATCGAATTCGGAGTAATGATTGGGATTAGTAAGTTTAGGGAGTTTTAGTGATCAGGATCCTTGATGGATTTGTTTTAGTTATACTGTTTTAATTAAGTGTACGTTTTTCAATTTTATATGCCATCTGACCCTTATAATGAAGCAGTCTTTCGAGTCTGTATCAAATAAATACTTCGGCGCTCAATCAGTAACATTTAAACGTTGATTCGCTTTGATAAACATTGATTTTTATGTGATACAATATAGCAACGACAACGATCGCACATTGTTTCAATATTATACAAAAACCTCTTACTATCGTGTCTTTACTTGACATATGTCTAAACTGAACACAATCGTATGTATCCCTGCATATATCTTACTATTCTATCCTAATATATATATATATATATATATAATATTATAAACGCGAAAGTTTGTGAGGATGGATGTGTGTTTGTTACTTCTTCACGCAAAAACTACTGAATAGATTTTAATGAAACTTTACAAAAATGTAGCTAATACATTGGAAGAGCACATAGTCTATAATTTACGATGATATATTGTGAGAAACGATATTTACGCGGGTGAAACCGCGGGAAACTGCTAGCACATACATATATCTACGTGTCTAAGATACAAGACAATTCTCACCTCTGCTACACTTGTGCGATGTGCAGTAGCCTGGATTATGCTTGATCGACCGAACATTGCAGTAAGCAATCTAAGGGATCTCACACACAGACAGTTTGCCGACGACAAAAGTAAGATAAGACAAATAGCCAGTAGAAGCTGCTGTCGTGAAGTTGCCGTTGTATTCCAAAAAAAAAAATCCCTTCTCTGTACCTTTAAATACAACACAACCAGTACTAAGTGGGAAGAGATTCAAGCCCCTATTATCACGGAGGTGAGAAGGCACCTCTCTGAGCAAGTTGACTTTAACCAGGTCGACGAAGACAAGCAAAACCGCTTCACACATAGCAGTCAATCCGCTTGTTCCTCTGCAAAGCACTGAACGTCCAGTCATCTATCGTAATCAATCTTCAAGCGATGGCTTGAAGCTTTACGATGGTAAATCAGAGCACTAATTACCGAATAAAGCGTACATTTTCTCTAGACGAATTTATTTATCTGATGTATCCTGTTCTATTCATCACAAAACCAACTACAAAAAAATACTTTAAAATAAATAAATATTGAGCACCAATCACATACATTGTTTTGTTTTTAAATATCTTTATTGAAATAATGACAATAAAATACATGCTTACCAAGTACAAAACATTTGATTAGCACAAACATATATCCGATACACTTTTTCTCACTAGTCTGATACATTGCTCTGATCCCAAAGTAAGTAGCTAATGAACTTGTGTTATGGAAATCAGAAACAGTGGTACCACAACACCCAGACTCGAGACAAATAAGTTTTTTTTTTATATTTCTACATTGACCTGACTCGGAGCGGCGACGTCAAGAAACCCAGTAAGCTTGCCACTACACCATGAAGGTCGTGAAACTACGACAAACAAAAACGAACCAAAACAATTATGGCTCCTCTATTTAAATTTAATTTATTTCCCTCCGAATTTAAAGCCGAACAAAGTCCAGCTTAAACTCCAAAACATCGCAACTTGTTCGGTTCGGTTTGTTTTTTCACTTAGTTGTAACTTGCAGTGTTGGCCGCCAATCCCCACTTAGAACTTACGCTGACCCCTTGTACACAAACTTTTGTGTCCGAAACTTAAAAAGATTTTTCGTAAAAGCGAACTACTTATAGAAAGTATTAAGATTGCCTGTCTTAGTATGGCGCTGGTTGTTTTGAGTTTAACATATTGTAATGCTACATTATTGTATTTTTTTTTACTTTACCTAAAATGTAATCGTCCTTTCTAGGACCTATAAAACCTCACCTAGTTCTTTTTAATCTGCGACATTAATTGCCTTCTAAAGGGGCCGAGATAGAAACTCTTTAAAATTATCACAATTGAAAATTAGGGATTTTTCCCTCGCGAAATTGAACGTCGCCATTTTTAATAACCGTCCTTTGTATCGTTCACGGATTAGAATACTTCTTTGTGTTTGGTTATATATTCTAATTTATTAACATGGCTGAAATCCGAGCAAGGATTTTTCCTTGACAAGGGTCCAGGCCAGCAAAGAGTCCGAACCATATCTAATTGAATGTGGAGGAACTTTTATGGAAAACGGTAATATGATTTTACGCAGTATTCGTGCGGTATAATGATATTACGGGATCTGAATGTGTGGCGGGGAAATACAAATTTTGCGTTCCTTTTGTTGATTGTATCTTAGGGCTAGCAAAATCATTTTGTCAACTGATAAAAGGAAGGAATTCAAAGGGATTTGTGGCGAGTTTCTGAAGCCATACTACCTCTACAGCGTATTGGTAGCTTATGTTAAAAAAAAAACTACCGAGAGTTTAAAACTCAAAAATGTTTTAAAATACCTAGCCTACCTAATTGCTTTATTTTCGACAATTTGACTCGTGACCATTTTCAATATTTATTTACTGATTCTGAAAATAAATTATGTGTGTTACAGTCAGTAGGTTTAATTGCACTTTTAACCTCTCCTAAAATATTTCAAGCCTGATTATTATCTTCACCAGTAGCACGTTCCAAAGCGGAAACCCTCAAATAATGGTCATCCGGCGATGATCGGAATCGAATCAGTCAGTGTAAACGTGCCGAGCGAAAGGCGAGACCGCACGAAATTATCACCGGACCGTAATCATTTTAAAAGCGGCCGATCAATTAGCCACGAATCCGGTTAACCGTCAAACAAATCCACCAATCAGCAAGAGGCTCAAAAATCCCAGTTCAACCGTAACGAACGGAACAAAACGTAACCGGATTACACTGGCGCAATCCGGTTCACGGCGGTAAACGATCGCGGTTGTATGAGGATGAAAGTTTTTTTGTAGTAAATTACTTGCGTTTTATGAAATCCGCGTAGTTTTACATTGCGTATGCAACTAAATTACAAAAACACACCAAACAAAACCTATCAAATTTAAGTTCTCATCAGTATTAATTTAAAAAAAAATCTAGCCTAATGTCATTCTATACCACTGCATTCTACTTATTTTGCGGACGGCTATGGAGTGTACTTCACTGATAGAGGTGTTCCATAATAACTATAATTTGTATGTTTTCAAGAAGAAGGTGAAACGCTAGTCCGACATGGTTCATAATTAGGCCGCATTTATTGTCACTGAACATCAAGTGCGATCGTGGCCAAATGTCTGGCTAACTACATAAAAAAATATACACGTTACAACACTACACCACCTAAATAAACGTGTGCTTCATAACTTGTAAGATACTTTTTTAAATCTGAGGAATACACTTACAAAACATTCAAGATTGTAACTATAAAAGTATCTTTATTTTATCAAACTGAAGCTTGAAAGAGACTTAATATCATAAATTGGATACATTAAGGTTCTTGCTTCCATATTTTTACCCTTCTGTGTAAAGCAAAATCGTGCCGTGCTAAGGGTAATTACAAATGTTAATTCAATTCTATCGCGGTGCACGCGATAATGCAAGTTAGAACGATCGGTGTTCGAAGCAATATCGTAGTTCTGAATCAAGTAATAACGATTAAAACTCGTGTCAGACATGACGTTTTGGATTGATTGATCTTTACCACAATTGTTCTTTACACCAACCAGCGCTTATATTGACTTTCAGGGGTTTTGGAAACTAAGAACACACGTTGTATGATGTTGTTTTAATATAATGAATCATCATCATCAGCTAAATGACGTCCACTGTTGAACATTGGCCTCCCCCATGGTTTTCCACAGCAAACTGTTGTGAGCGGTCTGCATCCAGTGTGATTCTGCGATCTTTACAAGGTTTTCTGTCTAGCTTATCGGTTGTCCTACGCTGCGCTTTTGCTTGAAGGGTCAAAGAGAACTTTTCTACCCCAACAGCTATCAGTTCTTCGCGCTATGTGCCTGCTCACTGCCACTTGAGCTTACTTATTCGTAGGGCTATGTCCGTTACCTTAGTTATTATACGTATCTGATTTGATCTCGTAGAGAAACATCGAACATAGCCCTTTCTATCGCTCACTGTGTGATTTTGAGCTTCTTTATGAGGTACATATTTAAGGACCACAGATTTTATTGAATACAGATTTGGTATGTACAGGATTTCAATATCATCTTGATGAATCCAAGAAAAGCTTTACAGTACAGATCTTGACGTAATGCTTCATTTTCTTTATCATATAACTATAGCAATGTATTAATAACATGATTATTGAAGACGCAACGCAATCGAGACGTTGACCTAACCTTGGCAAAGTCACAAAGTCGATATGACAATACTTTGACAATGAAAATTCGTTCTGTCTGGAGATCAAATTGGGGAGAACTAATTACGAATAGGCAGCTGAATGTAGGCGTCTGTAGGCTGATATTACAATAACGCCAACGATTATGATGTAGTACATCTAGCTTGCATTTTGATCGATCGATACAAAATAAGTTTGATTGTAATCTACTCAGTGAAACGCATTTTTGAGACCTCTCATTACGGTTTTGATCCACTTACGTAGTAATCGGATGATCTTTTACACCCACAGTAGCAGCGTTAACGAATATTATAATAGTTATTTTTGAATGTTGATCAGTCTGAAGTGATAGTGTTTACGATAGCTAGTAATATTATCTTTATCCTCCATGCTTTTGGTTCTTATGCTTATAGGATTGGATCTTTCAAAAGAAATATACCCTGATTATTATAATCTATCAAACGTAAAATGCTGTTTTTTATTGAGTTTTAATTAATTTATGCACTGTGTCGCTATTTGATAGACTTTACCTACAGGAGTGACTGGTTTTCTACAGAAGTGATTGCATGGCTATTAAAATTTATATTTGCAGATATGGCGGGTAAAAAGCGGTCTGAGAAAGAAAAAAAAGAACGATTGAGGGAGCAAAAAAAGGCGTGGATACGGAAGAAGAGAGAAAAAATGACTGAGGCTGAACTAGAAGAAAGACGTCAAAAAGACAGAGAGAGATACAAAAAAAATAAAGAAGCTGGTAAAATAAAATCTATTAAAGAATACACACCAAGAATGCAGAAAGCGATACGAAAAGGTTGGCGTGAGCGTGCCAAAACTCACCGCAATAAATTAAAACGGCTGAAAGCTACTGAACAAAGAATTATGAATGATGAAACTCCTCCTCCAAGTCCGACTTCACAAAGATCTACAGCATCTACTAGAGCTTCCTTAGGCAGGGGACTTGCCGAAAGAAATAAGCGAAGGCTAAGAATAGAAAACATGCATCTAAGACAGAGAATTTTGCATTTAGAGAACTTATTGGCTAATAAAAGAATGCAATTATTACGTACAAGACAACCTAATAATATAACGGATGAACCACCGAAAAAAAATGAGACGCGACGTAAACAAAAACAAATAGAAAAGAAGGAAGCAGTTCGCAAGTTTTTAGAAAAAGATGAATGTAGTCGAATGACGTCCGGGAAAAAGGAGACTATAACCAAAAATAAACAGAAGAAGCAAATTCGATTACTCAATGACACAATGCTTAATTTGTATGAGAAATTTAAGGAGGAAACTAGAATTAAGATGTCTTATGCTCTTTTCTGCCGTCTTCGTCCATTTTGGGTCTTAGTACCAAACGCTAATAAAAGAAACACCTGTTTGTGTGTGATTCACACAAATATGGAAATGATGGTGACAGCATTAAAAAAATCAGCAATTATTAAAGAGAATTCCGCAATCGGTTTGGTAAAAAGTATGTGCTGTGAAGGTAATTTAAAGACTGATTGCTTAGCTAGACAATGTAACCTCTGTAAAAATAAATCCATAGTTCTTAATAAATATCCAAATGGCATGATGATTACTTGTGAAAGATGGATTACAAAAAAAATTACAACCACGATAAAAGGTCAAGTCAAATTGTGCCAAAAAACTGTCAAAGAGTCTTTCTCTTCGAAATGTGAAGTTTTTGTCAAGATATTTTTAGAAGACAAGTTGCCGAAGTTTACTAAGCACCTTTTGAATATTATTTCTCAGCACAGAGTTTTAACAAAGCTCAAAAGTGAGCTAGCTGAGGATGAAGCCTTGCTCCATATCGACTTTTCAGAAAATTATAATTGTAAATACTCTGCTGAAGTACAATCTGCACATTTTGGAGGCTCCAAACCGCAAATTTCGTTACATACGTCTGTTTTATATTTACATGGCACAGATAAAAAATCCATACAATCATTCTGCTCTCTTTCTGAAAATTTAAGACACGATCCGGTTTTAATTTGCGCACACCTCAAACCCGTAATAGAATATATTCAAAGTAAAGTGCCTAATTTGAGAACTATGCACTTCCAAAGTGATGGGCCTTCATCACAGTATAGAAATAAGTCTATGTTTTTTTTGATCGCTAAATATTTAAGCAAGGAACTTGGTGCAAATGACATTATATGGCACTTTAGTGAGACCGGACATGGAAAAGGGGCCCCTGACGGCATTGGAGGATGCGTCAAAAGAACAGCTGATGCATTTGTAGCGACTGGTGGCGATATTCCAGATTTCGAAGCGTTGGTTAATTGTTTACAAGAAAAATGTAAAGGTATAATTATTTTTCCAATCGACGATACTCATGTTGATAACATCTCTAAAATACTCAGTACTAGTACAACAAGGCCATTTACTGGTACTCTATCAATTCACCAACTTACATGGAATAAGACCAATCCTGATATTTTGCATGCCAGACGATTAAGCTGCAGTGTTTGTAAAACTAATCAAATTTGCTCACATTATGAAATTGGACTTATTTACGTTACTTACAAAGAACAAGAAACTTATAATATACCAGCTTTGGAGACATCAGCTCACACACGGTCGAGATCGCCACAATCAGATTATGATGAATGCAAAAACCCAATAGCAACAACTTCACGTGCAACTATGGATTTTTATCGATAATGCTATGGTTCTGATAGTTCATCTGATGAAGAGATTTTTGAAACCAGGAAACAGTCTCCCCTTAGAGAAAACGTTATTAATAATAAATGTTTAGGCGGTAAGCTACAGGGTCTGTCAAATAATACATCTTCGGAAGATGAAAATATTTTCTAATATTCGTTTTCAATATTACCTTTTTTATGTTCTACAGGAAAGTAACGATAACGTCACTTCTGTAGAAAATTGTTGTTCATTTTTTAAAGTGTATGTTTAATTGTTTTGATTATTTACAGTAGTACTAATAATAAATTAATACCAAAAGCAATGAAGACTGATGAATAATTTTATTTTATTCTTAAAGTTTATTAGTTTTAGGAAAGTTTATGTCACTTATGTCGAAATTAGAATCACTCGTGTCGAAGTGATAATACTAAAATACGCACATATTTCTCAAAATGTTAATGATTGATCTCTGATTCTATTTTTAAGGTCATAATTACATTATAATTACTTATAATAAGACAATAAAAAGCTGATTTTGTGAAATTTATAAAGTATTTTATTTTTTTGTCACTCGGTAGAATTACCCATAAGTTAGTTTCCGGTGAAAAGCCAATTGTTGCATCATATTTCCATAATGGCTTAAAAATCAAACATCATAATTATGTTCGGAGTAATATTATCCCTGAGGAATATTAATTTTATGGAGTAAAGTAAGACTTTTATCGTTTGCCACAGATATTGGTACTTAGAGTATGAAATATACCAACGACTGTGCCAATAACCTTGACAATTTGGCACCCTCGAATACGTCCCGAGAATTCCCGAAAATATTCAGGATCCGGACGAGTAACAGATGTAATCTAACATCCCAACAGCCTGTTCATATCTATTGGTTGTCCTGGAATATTGGCGCGTCTTGTAAACCAATTTCGATGGGATTATCGGGACGCCGAATGCTCGGGATAAGGCACTGGAGATCGACAAATGACGTTTGTTAACGCAAGGCTTTGTTCCCTTTTGCGTTGTATTGTTGTCGTGATTTGGGAGGTTGGGTCTATTGGTTTTATATTTAATTGTAGGTTATCCATTAGGATGTAGGTACGAGTAAGTTGAATGTCGAGATGGAAACATATTTCCAAATTTTTGGTCAATAATTTTAACTAATTCAGTGCCTGTAATTCATGAATCAATCTTATGTCTATTTAAACTTGTAACCTGCATCATTGAGCAGTAGGGACGAAAACAATTGGTAGACATCATCAGATACGAATTACTCTAAAATTTAAATTGAAAATATCTTGAATCGCAGGCAGGATTAAACTGGATGATGCAGACTGCTAGCAAACGGTCACTGTCAAAAACCGTAGGGGAGGCATAAATGTTCAGCAGTGGACTTCCTTTGTGGTATCATCCGATTTTCTTTAAAGTTGTTTCATTTGATGTACATGTTTATTCATTCCTTTTACTTGTTATAAATTTAGAATATATTCAGTCAATGTAACCATGTGTAAGGTTTTACGTGATTGCGTAGCATATTTTGTTGTAGAAAAGCCTCTTACTCCTATTTGGTAGTTCGCATGCAGAGATGTAAAAAATGGTTTAAAAAAAGCATTTAAATGCAAAATGCAAAATACTTTTCGGATTTACTATTTCAAATGCAAAATACTAAATAGTTTTCCTTTTTGTATTTCAAATTCTAAATGCAAAATAGGTATTTTCAAAATACTTTTTTCAAAATAAAATACCTTTTCTTGAGAAATAGTGACTGTCTAATAAAATGGCACCTTCCTTTTGCATGGCATTTTTGTTATATTTATCAGTACGTGTTACAATAAATTCTGTTATGTTTATAATAATAATGAACCACTTCACCAGCACCATCAAACAATCCATACGTGAATCGAATCCGAATAATCAGGAGCACGGTTTTGACCGATGCCACCATCGTGTTAGTGGGATGTCTGCCTTGGGACCTCGACGCCATGGTTCTCGCTGCAGTCTACTAGTGGCGAGGAGACCAATGGCTCAAGGGCAACGACCTGCAGCGCGTGAGATCGAGATGGTGAGGCTTCACATAGAAGAGACGGCTCTAGAATCGTGGTCGAGGAGAGTGGCCGTCAATCATGCAAGGCTCTCAAGACTCTCGAGGCAATTCACCCTGTCCTAAAAGATTGGATGAGGCGCCAGCACGGTCGCCTGACGTATAGACTGACCCAGGTACTGACAGGCCACGGATGTTTTGGTGCCTTCTTGTGCCGAATTGGCCGAGAAGAGACGATTAAGTATCACCACTGTACCGCTGATGAGAATACAGCGCAACACACCCTCGAGATATGCCCGGCTTGGGTGAGGGAGCGCGAAGTTCTCGTCGCGGCAGTTGGGTGAGACCAGTCCTTACGAGGTGGTTATCGTCCAAATGGTAGACAAGGAGGAGGCCTGGCAAGCGGTGCAAACCTTCTGCGAAGATGTAATCCTACAGGAATCCTAAAGGAAGCCGCGGAGAGGGAGCGAAAGGCTTCGGCTGACGCCCCATTTTTCCGCCACCGATGTACCAGCCAGCGCAGGAGGGCCTATGACCACCATGCAAACCTCCTCGGCGGGCCTCGGACGACTGACACGGGGGTGTCAGTCGTTCACTAAGGGAGGCTCGATGCGGTGATGCGATGCGTTCCACGCACCGTTGACAGCAGCAAGCTAGGGTGACCTCTGTTCCCCTGCACCCGGGTGGCGCTGGATGCATCAGTGAACTATAGCCAGAGACAAGAACTGCGGACGAATGTTCAGGGTTCATGCCAAGTAGCGTAAACTGTCAGTTCTTGCCTCACTTAATGGTACGAGAGAACGCCGTCAGGTTTTAGTGGGTAGGCAGGCTACGAAGTCTGGAGTCCCATATAAACCCCAACTGTCCCCGCGGTTGTTGGGTATGCAAACCTGCACTTCCGAATAAAAAGGATGGGGATTGGACTCTAACAAAAATTTGTCCTTCCTTTCAAACTGAATGTTACGGAAACAGGCCTTTATCGAAACGTGATGTTAGCAAACTCATAATCATTTAAAAATACCTATTCAACGATACCCCACACGATGGGTTTTGCAAGGTAAAAACGTTACTTGTATGAGAGGTACTCCAAAATAAATTATTTTACCACTTTAGCGGAGAAATTAAAATTCTTACCCATGCCAAATACCAGTTTTCTAGCATCTCAGGTTCCTGCTCTGAACTGCGGACAGACGGAAAGACGGACATGGCAAAACTTTAAGGGTTCCTTGTTGGACTCAAAATAATCCATTCCAAAACCAAACTCATGATGGTGGACCGTTTCAACGCTCTACAAATGTCAGGTGCGCTTACGCGACATTGAAGAAGACCGACCGAATTCACATTGATGCCTTCGAAAAATGGTGCTGGCGGAGGGTGCTGGGGATTCCTTGGACTGCATTCCGCACAAGCGATTCCATCCTTCAAGAGCTCGGTATAAAGATCAGGCTCTCTACCACCTGCCTTCGTAGAATCCTGGAATTGTTTGGCCACATTGCGGGAAAAGACGGACACAAGTTTCCGGAAAGATAGATGGCAAAAGACCGAGAGGACGCAGCCCAACCAAATGATCCGACCAGATTCGCACTGCACTGTCTGGCACTGTCCACCGCATGCTAATCTCCACGTTGTTCTCCATGACGCCAAGGACCGGAACAGATGGAAGACCACTATTAGAAGCAAACTCATAAAGGGGTATCACGACCTTCAGCAATGAGGAGCACGATGCAAGGAGGTGTTGAACTATGGAACCCTAAAAATGGGTGCGCATGGATAGCAGACGCCTCTATCGGTCAAGGCAATACAAGCGTCATTCGTTCTTTTCATTTTGTTTGACTGGTAATGGTATTTTGCATTTTGAAATGAATATTCAAAATGCAAAATACGTGTCAAAAGGTATTTCAAATAAAATACAAAATGGTTTTTAATAAAAGGTATTTAAATGCAAAATACAAAATAGGTATTTTGCATTTTGTATTTGCATTTTAAATAGAAGTATTTCAAATAATTCACATCTCTGTTCGCATGCCATCTCATCGCACTTTCAAGAACACCTATGCGAACGGTTATAGCACCTAAATTAAAGCATTAGAGTAAGGTAGACTGTTTCACGTGATATTGGCAACGTATCGATCGTACTTAGCTACAATATACACAGTTGAGATAAAGATCTTTATTACTATATTCTTCGTTTTTCCCAAAATAAAACATTAAAGCTAATGGGCGGTCGCTTACTTATAATGAGCATATAATATTTTATTTAAATTCATTCATTCTTCAACGCTGCTAAGCACTGTCTTTGGCTGTACACACACAGAACCACTATAATATAAATAAGTAATAAGCATCAAGGATAAAGGCCGTTTCCCACGGCAACATCCCGTATTTTACAGGTGCTGTTTTCTGCAGGATTCCGTTTAGTAGAATACGTAACGCTAAGACCTATGCTTCTATTCACATGGATATCCCGTTTGCAGTGACCCGCCAAAACAGGTACCCGCTTTAAACTGTACCCCAATCACGAACATTTGACGTATTCGTCACGTAATTGTAGCGGGTTAACGTCAGTCGGCAGCACGAAGCACTCCCGTGTCGTGTAGTAAGCTCGAAATCATTACTGCAGATGTAGTCATACTAACGTAAATATGGCACGAACAGAAACAAGTTAAACGATCTATATAATTAATATTATTATTGAATTATAATATCATGTTAATCAAGAGTCAAATTTTTTGTTTTTATTCAACACGACTACATAAAATACCTACTAACTGGTCTACTAAGTACCTACAAGTACTACTATAAAACTCGATTATGCAATAAAACAAGACCAGACGTATTATTATCACGAAATAACTTCGAGCTCGAACAAAAATCTAATTTACCAGACCTATTTGACGCACGCTACTACAAATTCTAGCTCTTGAATGTGACCTAACAAGGTTTTTTTGTTCAATTGATATGATGAATTTCCCAGAATAACCTTCAAAAGATATCTAAAATATCTAAAAGCCCTTAAATATCTAAAAGAAACATTGAACTACTATTACTTACTAGCGTATGGAACTGACATCACAAACAAATTTTGAGCTCCATGAATTGATGACACGGTCATCAACTCATTGTACAAATTCATAATACAAAAATCAAATTTCAAAGAACACGTCACAATCTGTCGTCCATATTTGCGACAAATTTTTGCTTAGCATAGCTTATCTATACGTAATAGCAACAACTCACTGAAAAGAAACCGCCCATTTGCGCCCAAGGTTTCGTACCATTAAAAAATACCTAACTCATCGTATTATTTATATTTACTATTTTATTTCTATGCTATTACTTATGTCTTAGTTAATTATTGGTATAAATATTGTACTTTTGCAATTATGCTAAGTTATTTTCATTTTCTATTCTTAACCTTTAAATCCGACTTTAAATAGTTCATGTTACGCAACTTACACAGTTGCCCTAGCTAGTGGAAAATATCGTCAATCGCGTGTTTCATATTATAACACGGTGCCGAATTAATACTAACAATTACTTGTGGCACACGCACAAAAAGTACAAATTGCGCCTGTGCGTGATAAAGAAGGCGGTGGACTTAGTGAATATACTTTAGCGGGTCCTTTAAGTTCACTTCACTAGTTTTTATAAAAATATTAATCATTATCACCAGCACCTATAGGTAATGGTTGATTTGATTGTTTATTTTGCTTGCAAATTGTATTCGAGAAAGTTTTCGACTAGTTACTCATGTTACTACGTGATCTATTACATGTGTGTGTGTTTTTAAGAAAAAAATACCTTGACCAAACGTCAGGATGGATATTGTGATTATGACCACTGATTAAGATTTTTTTTCTTCAAAACACACAATCGAAAATATTCAACCGCTGGTAACGACATTTAACCATTACTTTCGATAGGGCAATTGGGCCTATTAATATGTTAAAGTGATGATTACACCTTACTTGCAGACATACTACAAATGACCAATGCAAGTTATTAAAGAACCAGTGATTATACCAATAACCAATGTTACAATATTTCGAAACTGAAAAAGATTATTTCCATCACTAAATGCTGACACAGCACAACCACTTAAAACCGAGTAGCTGTCAGTAGAAATAACCCATACTTATAACGATTCGCCATCACAAATTCAGCTTAATCAGCCTACTTCGCGCAATAGCTTTGCAAGCACTAAAACGCTCTCGCCGTGCTCATTACTGAGCAATAAACATATTTCATAACCTTGCCTGCTATTCTAGTATTAAACCGGCGTTTTGTATCGTCCAAATTGCAGTCATTATGACAACAAGTTATTGTCACAGCTTTCGTTAGGTTTAGCACGGGAATCAAATTTCAATTGCGTTTTGTTTGATAATATTAAATTTTGAACGCAGATTTAGACTTGAGCGTTGATTAAAATTTTGATGGAATATGAGACTGGACGAAATTTTATTATTTTTGTTTTGTTTTTGTCTGCGTTTAATAACGGAGCCCTTTTTTACTGAAAGTTTATTTTGAGGTAAACATTAAAAGCAGTTTAAGTTTAAACAAAGCTTATAATTTTAATTATTTTTGTTTTTGTGATGGAACGTTTCACTATGCAATCTAACGATTTAATATTGTACATAAATAGCTTTATCTCTGACGCCTTGTCGGATAACGATTCAATAGTTGTATTAATAATAATTCGAGATCCTAAAAGTACGTTGCTATTTAATTGCCTTTTGTTTCATAAGTATTATATTAAACTATTTATTGGGAAATCTTTCTTTTGGACCAACTGTATCACGTCCTAACCACTTAAAACGAATATATAATAATATTAAGAATGTATGTTTTTTTTTTTTAATTTTTATTTATTTAAAGACTTTATTGCACAAATCATGGAGTACAAACTATCTTAGCATTAGCACATAAATTCGTACTTAAAGACAAGCTAGACTCCTTGCTTGTCTATAAATTAGTATTAAGTGTTTCTATGGAAACGCGCAAAACTTTTGCTCAGAAAGAAATAGCTCACTATTGTCTACGAGTGTTAGTAGCAAAGACAACTGAATCTGATGAGTTTAACACCTTGCTCTCGAGTTTGTTAGATGATCCCCAAATTCCAACAAAGACTCGTTGCGTTTGCCTAGACTCGGCTCGAACTCACTCAAACACTTCGACTCAGGTATGAGTTATTAGCAACGACGCGAGCTGCTGAGCTAACGAGTGACTTAGAATGTGGGCACCAAGCTTACAGTATACTGGTAGACAACTTTACAATACCTTGTACTGTATTGAATTGTACTCCTACGTTAAATTTAAGTTTTTTTCTTTAATTATTTGTTCTAATTTTGGTCCAGATTTTTTAAAAGTCAAGAGTCTTGACTTTTAGAAAATCGTGAGTCACGATCTTTTCAGACCGGTTGTGAAGGGATATGGTGTGCAATAAAGAATATTTATTATTTATTATTATTTTTGCTTTATATATTTTTTTATCTCGATGTTTAATCATCGGCGTTTCTATGATATCCACGGGTCGGGACCAAGTGGATACCAGTTCTAAACTGTTGTATTTATGAGTTTGGTGTTGATTGCAGAAATCTGACAATTCTGCAAGTATTGAGAAAGCTGGCTTTCTGCAGGATTGCGTGTATTAACTCAGGCAGATCTAAGCGTCTAATTGCTGGATATAATTGTGATTTAAGTAACTATCTACGGTAGTAAAAATAAGTATTGGTTATTTATTTTCATTATTATTGTAAGGGCTGTTTCCCGCAGCAGTCCAGTTCTGCAGAAATAAGTAATGCTCACTGAATTACTGAATGCCGCAGAAATCTCTGGTGTGTTCACACGGCAGTATTCTGCAGGCACAGTTGTCTATCAATTGAGCCCTGTCAACTTCTGCCAATGTCATGTCTCGCTGCACTTACCGTTAAAGTGGCGCGCTGTTTATTCCTATCTTTCACAGCGTTGCCATGGTAATTTTTGTGTTTTTGCATATACTGTCATTTTAGAAGCATTTCTTTGTCGCACCGCCCACAATCATTTCTGCTTAGCCCAAAGGTGTGACTGGTAGATAATGCCATATGGCGTTAAGTCCACCTTTTGTGCAGTTTTCGGTTGTGCAATAAAGTATAAATAAAAAATATATAGTGGAATTACTTCTATTAAACAAGACTTTTAATCAAACTGGATAAGTAAAAATCTGGTAACGGTATTTTGCTGGTTACTGCAAGCGGGATGTAGGTACTGTGAGTATACAGCATCCTGCAGAATACATTACCTGCAAAAACAGGATGTTGCTGTGAAAAACGGCCCTAAGACTAACCCTCGGAATGATATTTGGCATGTCATGTTGTGCTGTAAATTTTTAATACTAATTGTTACCCTACTACGATAATATTGTGTTTGGTACATATTCTGGAATCAATCTGTAGATTGGTTTATTACCATCGCTGAACCACAATTTTATTATTAGGAATATTTTCAATAACGTAAATAAATTGAAGTACATATTTCTTGCAAAATCTAATGATTTGTAATGTTATTATATAACATTTTATTTATTCATAGAAATCAGTAAGTCGCTAAACTCTAGAACATTTTTTGCTTTTACCAACATTCTTGGAACTGATATTTTATGAAAGAGATTTATTTTGGTTTTCAAGAATCAAGCAATAAGATCATATTCAGAGGTTATCTCAGGGATGGAAGTACGGGATATTTTTAACCGACTTCAATAAGGAAGAGGTTACTAAGCACCTTTTCTGGAACCAGAAGATCTTTCAATTCAAGTAACCATAGACACAGCCCCGTCTTTTTGTCCCGTTATCCTTGATTCTCCGAAAGCCTGGTGTCCCGAATCCCGACACAAGTTTTAATGAGCAGTTGCTAGCGGTTCGAGATGAATATTGACTTTTCCTATTAAGATTCGAGAGACTTAAAGGAACAGGGGTTCTCAGAGATGTATTTAACGATGCGCCCCGTGATTCCGAAGACTTTTGGATGCTGCACCAATTAAAAACTTTTTTTTTGTTATTAGTGCAATCGTAATAAACCATTCCGATCTGAGATGACCAGAGAATTTGGAAATGGCAGGAACATTTTGTGATTGTGTCTTTTATTCATTAATTCAGGATTGCAGTGTATGTAACAGTAACGACCCCATACAGCAACGAAAATAAATGTGTAACTACTTTTTTGTTTAAAATACCGAATGTTCAAATAATGTATGTATCTTATTACTTAAATTTCATTGACATCGCCTTCACTGTTGATGACTCGCCTGTTTTTATTTATTTGATTATTTAGTGCGCTGATAAAATAAAGTACAAATGGCGGACTTAATGCTTAAAGCACCAGCGCGCGTGAATCTAACAGATTTAAAACCGTTAGATTCACGCAGTTTTTGCAATATTACGGTGACATTTAGTACAAACGATTATGAAAATCTGTTTTTTTTTTTAAATTAAAATAAGAACAAAAATAAATAAAAAGAAGATTGTAATACCGCGGTTTTTCCAATATAACGGTGACATATACATTTATCTACCGTGGATAGAGTCTTATTCGTTGAGTCAAGTGCTTCAACAAAACGCTTTATTATTTCAGTAGCTTCTATGTTCTTTTTATTATCTCGTCATAATATTTCCCGGCGAGTCCACTCTAGCTCGAGGAGTCAGCGTTCAAAATTAATATTTTCTTCAGCAACAGAAACTTAAAATCCTTATCGTGTCCTCTCAACCGAGTTGTGTCAAAGGCTTGCCATTTAATTAAATTAAAGTTGAAGCACATAAATATTTCAGTTAAGGCCGGTTTCTCATGAACTCAGAACAGACAGACAGTTATTCTTTATTTTAGGGTAATCTATTCTTTCATTATTTTAGTGGTTAACTATTCTGACACAAAGAACGGTCAAACAAAAAATATTTTCTCTACTCAATTTTATCAGCGGGAACAAAACTTGGTATGAATGGAAATAAATAGTTTTCATGTAGGTTTTATTTTCACAGAGATCGAAGTGAATCAGGACAAATGCCACAAATATGTTCAGCAGTGGACGTTCTTTGGCTGATAATGTGGTGATGATGATCTATGAATGCCATGGATGGTTTTTGGGTGTAAATACACCCGAAAAACATTTACGTCATACCTACTTATACGTCCAAGGGCCAGCACTGCTTATTGTGACTTAGACTCTAACTTAGAGGCTCAAGGTAAATACACTCATTGAGTATACCTCTCCTCATCACGTTATTATTGTGAAAAACGCAGACAATTACAAATACACGGATTTAAAAAAAAAATGCTAACAGAGCCGCTCAACTACGACCAATGAAACGCCAGCCTTATCGCGACTTTGAATATTTGCATTCTTTGTCGCCCGTTTGCCGACCGTTAGTTAATTTCTTTGAATAATGAAGATATTTGCATTTTCTTGAGAAAATAGCGACGCTGATAAAATCGACTTTCGCACAAAATGACTCACTTAAAGGACTATTTTGATTGCGAGCACATTTCTAAAGATTTTTGCCTACAGTGAAGTTTAAGTTTTATGAAAGTAAACTATTGAAGTATGTTCATTTTGTTTGACAAATTCCCAATTGTTATTTGAAATTAAGAGAGGTACACTAAAACTGAATTGAAAAGAAAAAAAGGTAGTCATAATGTGAAAAAAAAATATTTGGTAACTTATGACTAATTACTTTTAATATACTTAATTTAAGACCTAATTCAAGTTAAAGAAATAGATCAATTTGAGTGAGCATTTTCTCGTTTTTCCACTACTTAATGGGCAGACTTAACGTATCTGACAGTGATAGGTCGAGGCACTTTACTTATTGATTTAAGTACTCCACTCAATTTGAAATCCATTTCTTACGTTTACCCTCTAATATATTTAAAATCTAATCTGAACACAATCAGAACAGCCAATACGAATGTGTCGTTAATCAGTTAAGCGCCGTTTCAAACATGAATCCGGCAAGATGTTCCTCATTTTGGTCCTTAAAATGGGGGTCTACGGTTGTATTTGGTTTGTTGGAGGGTAGTTTAACGATGTGCGTGGTCGCAGCTTAATTGTCGCTTCTCAAATTGAATTCGAGCAGTGGTCACGCGACCAAATCTTCGACCGTCTGTTCGTTGCGTGGAAATAACTACCTGTGTGACTCCCTAATTTGTATTTTTCTTGCTTTTATGTATTGTTGGATTGGATTTGGTTAAGAAATGTTGACTACAATTTGTGTGTGTTGTTATGGTTACATTTATTTACAGGGTACTGTTGTTTTCATAACACTAAAGACAATTTAACAAGCTATTTAACAAGTCGGCTTGTTAGGGTAAAAATGGGACCCTTACTAGACTTCGCTGTCTGCCCGTTCGGTCGTCCGTCTGTCTGTCACCAGGCTGTATCTCAAGAACCCCGATAGTTAGACTGTTGAAATTTTCACCAATTATGTATTACTTTTGCCGATATAACAACTAATACTTAAAAAAATAATTAAGCGGGCTCCCATACAAAAAACGCCATTATTTGCCTATTTATTTAGTCATAGGTGCGGAACCCTTTGTGCGCGAGTCCGACTCGCTCTTGGCCGATTTTTAAAACGGGTTGATTCTCTACTCTAGAAACCAGCCAAGTGTGGCAAACATACGATGAAGCCAGTGCTCGTTCAATTTTGACAATACTAGTATGTTTTTTAAAGTCTGCTCTCGTCTCAAAGTCCGTTTACTCCAAAACCTTATTTCTCAATTCTCTTATAAACCCAGTTCAAGTACTATCAAGCTAAGTATATCAAGTAAGTACACGTTGTCCCGTGACAAGTTTCGACGTGTTCGCGTGACGTGTCCCGCTGTCGACACGACGTGTCCACGAGACAATGCCGTGAATGTTGCGGGGTATTGCGAGGGACGATGGAAACAGATACTCTATTATGTAAGATTCGTGTCACTGAAATACGATACGATAAAGTCATACTCTTAAAGTGGTGTAAGCAAAAATAATAAGTATAAACAGCTTGATTTAACGTACGGGTTTTCGTCTCACCGAAATATAAAGAAATGAAGAAACAGAGAGTGTATTAATTTATTGCGCACATACGTGTTCACTACCTTAGTATCTTAGGCACACTTGAATTTTTCGACACGTCAGATTGGCGGCCATGATCAAAATTTAGGAAACTGTAAGTGTAAGTGTAAGTTGTAAGTAACCGTGACCACGAACGCTGTAAAGTGTTCGAAACGTCGGGATGAAAAATCAAATAAATTATCGCGAAATTATCCGTAAATTGTGTTTCATTAAATGTGTAATATTCGCGTAAACTTCAGAAATAAGTAAACTGTAAGTTGTTATCTGGGGAAACTATTTATTGCCCTCATTAAGTACGCAAAAATGACCTCCACACCACCAAAACTGATCAATGTTAACATTTTAATATCGTTTCAATACCGCTTTAACATCGTTCCTCTGAATAGAGACTTGCATGTGTACATCCCGGTGCCAGCTCTAAGTAAACATCCGGGCCGGTTTTGCACCGGAAACGTGCGCGGGCGATGCTACGGCACGATGGACGGCTCTTGTGAGATCCACTCCAATGGAATAGAATAAAAAGTATAACTCGTAGAATGAATACGCCCATGGATGATTAAAAAACCGGCCAAGTGCTAGTCGAACTCGCGCATTGAGGGTTCCGTGCTAATTTTTACTAAATAAGAGGTTTACTTACTTTCGCGTAGCCAAAATACCACTATATTTTGTTGACAGCTTAAATAATTTTGTTTTTCGTTGTGTTTGTGTGAAGGACAAAGTTATATTGGACGGGCATCAGACAGACCGACAAACTTAACGAATCTATAAGGGTTCCGTTTTTTTGCCATTTGGCTACGAAACTCTGAACGATGGCATGTAGGCCCACTAAAAGCACTATACCCTTTCCGAAATAAGACATATAGATAGATAGATAGATAGATAATTTATTTATTAAAAGTAACAATGACTCATAGATTGTTAGTAGATCTTATAAACTATGTTAGTTAAAAATAATTAAATTAAATCAAATAAATTACAATTCAAATTCAAAATACAATTTAATATAAATTGCTTTAAGACATTGTGGGCTAGTGCTAAAAAGATGCATCGCGTAACTAAATCGGTCACTACTGTCGTAGCCTTTATCAAAACTTCTTCTTTTTTGTGATCATTCACCATGCTTACACCGCACTCAGAAGTGGGTTCGCTTCGCATTAAACACTTTTCAACTCACCTGTACTGATATAATTAGAATCCAACAACTTTAACAAAATCAGCACTGAGTCCGTCCATCCCATGGTCCGAGTCGACCCATTTCAAAATATAACTTGGACGATTTGAAACACTGAAAGACCGGCGGTGCAAATGACCCCATTCTGAAACAGCACATGGGTGATTCACACCGCGATCCAATTTTTTGTGTTGCGAAACGTCCCGATACCTTTACTAGTATTTCTGATGGTGGCAATATTCTTAAGCTTATCATATTTCGTAAATTATATGCCTTGCTCTCGAGCTGCCCCAAAAATCTGATCAGGTAATAAACCAAACACAGTTCAAGTCATTAGCCTGTAAAAGGGTTAAACAGAAAAATAAGGGAATTTTAGGTATTTTTATATCACGACCCATATCGTAAATTAGTGTTAATTACCCAATCCCCATACGAGTGGTAATTAATGTTTTGTTAGTACAAAAAACGTGTTAAGGCAAACGGGGGCGCGTGCCGCGACATGTCGGCATTTGAAGTGTTAAGCCTGACAGTGGTTGGCGTGATTTACAAGCGATAGCGATTCTTCTGATATTTTTTTATTAGAATGTAAAAAGCTATTTTTTAGATAGTTTATTCAAAATGCAAGGTGTTTCGAAACTACCCGTTAGGAAGAAGGCAGATGCTTAAAATCAATAACTTAACAACTTTTTCCTAGAAACATGGGTAGTAAATATGCCAACTAAAATTTGACTCCCCATAGAAATTTAACTGGTCATTTGGCTGACTTAAGGTGGGAAGTCAATTTTTATCTATTTTTCTAGGAAAAGGTATTTTATTTACTGATTCCGAGTACGGTAGTTTTGAAACAATTTGTAAAATTAATTGTGAAAGCTAGTTTGGTTTAGTATAGTTAATAAAATCTTTGAATGATGACTTGCGTATGCTCTTGTGGGTAAGCTTTATTTATGAATTTAGGTTTCAATGTATTACTTTCCTTTTAAACTTTAAATCTACCAGTGGATATGTGTAAATGGCCTTCTTTTTATTTATACTATTTTCCAATATTTTTCTAGGTACAAGTCTTCCAAAAACATGAAGTGAAACAAAACACCGCCATTGTACTGCTGTCACATAACCGTCTGACATTTCTCGGAGGGCTTAGCATTCCCTCGTAGCCTGAAATCATCATTTCTATCAGACGCTTAACCACCTAAAAACCAAATACATGACCTTGGGTTAATCGAATATAGCAGTCGAGTCTCTTTTGGATTAAACTCGATTTTTTTTATTTTTCGCTACAGTCTCTTATTCACATTCTGAATATTGAAAATAAAAAATAAAAATATGCGTGCAACCGACATCACACCATAAATTCTTCCGATTCGCCAATCTTGGTTTCAAAAAAAGGAAATTGCTTCCTTGTGTTACTTAATAACAGACAACGATTATGAAGGAGGCGTCGCCCACAAAATATAACAACAAATAATTTAGGTACAAATGACACGAGTACACGAGTACACTTAACACGAGTAATAATTACTCGTGTTAAGTGTACTCGTTTATTAACCCTCAAACGCTATCGCTGATGTCTTGACAACGAAACAGTAATCACAAGTGGGCTGTATTGTGACATGACAACGATTAGACTCCCCGAACAATTTATGGAAATTATTTTCAAATGGAATTACATTTTAAAGTCACCTGCATTCGAAACATGCAAACGGTGAAACATACCATAATAGTAGAATTTTTAACGATTATTTTTTAATTGCTGATGACATCAGTTTATTGCTATAGACAGTGTAATTATTGAAATTCAATGAATTTTATACAGAATTTTACATAAATAAATACTTGTTGTTAAAAAATGCTATGTTACTTTAAAATGGTAAAAGTATTTTTTTAAATAATCATGGAAAAAATTAAGTTAAATATTGTGTCATATCCTTAGGTAGGTAGTTGAATTTAAATTGCATTCATTTGTGAACCGATCATCATTCTTTTTTTCCCCGAAACTTGAAATAGATTACCATGACTTAATAATGAACGTGTAAGTTGATAAAAAAATTGCAGCCCACATTTATTTAGCTTAACAAATTTTAATTTACCCCTTTTTACTGAATACCCCTTGCAATGAACTCATAGTTTCTTTCAAAAGTTGTCAGAAAGAGATCGCTTATAGCGATAAGAACGCCTAATTGTACATTTCCTCGAAATAAATTTGTCAAACCTACGTAGTATGCAAAATCGACATATCTTTCTATCTTTATATTAACTTATCATGTTTTTTTTGTTGAAAAAAAAATAACAGCCATATCTAAAACTTTTCATAAGACTATGTCTACAGGTGATTCAACTGAAACATCCATCTTCCATATTTTATATGGCAATGTTTACGATTCGACACTATGTAAATATTTGTTGAATCAACGTCAATTCTATTTATATTTCTTATTTCGTACAGCATAAGAGTAATATTTGAACAGTTTTATTTCGTTTAAGCTTTTATTGTTGCACTGTTTACGACATTTTGTAAGGTGAATGTAAAATTATGTTATTTTTAGATGCCTTCTTGACAGAAAGTTGCATAACATTGTGTTTTATCTTGTAAGACAGGGAACTAATAAACGAGTAAAATAGTAATATTAGGTGTTTGGAAGACGAGTGGCCTAAAAAAAATGTTTTAGATGGTATATTGTAACATCTCCTTAACACGTTCCGGGACACTACTCCAGACACAAAAGATGTTTTATTGTTTTCACGCCTGTAGGCGTTCACTGTCCCGGAACGTGTTAAGAATGATCATGGACCACCTTTCAAATACTGTCTAATGTTTGATACCTACTTCAACTAAATGTATCTACAATCATTGTGTATTTGCAACGTGTAAGCCTTTTGTATCAGTCGAGTTAAAAAAATAATAAAATTGAACTTAGTTAATCTGCTCCTCAAAACCTACACAATAAGGTTATTTTTATAATGTAAGTAACGGTTTTTGAACCATAAAAAAGAATGCGTAGGCCTAATCCCTTTGGTCTTTAGTTTTTGTCCATTCCCGCAATGTCGGCTTATTTGAACTATCAAAGAAATAAACCTCATCCAATTTGTGCTAGCTTATGTGACCCAAATTTATAGTTACTCATCAATTTCGGTTCAGTACAAATTGAAACGTCATCGCACGTGAAATGTGATTAATCAAAGAATTAGTCTTTGAACGCGTCGTAGGTACTCATTTTGTTTGATGAATTTTGGGGCCATGAAACCAGCTTTTGGAGCCTTAACTACTTAACATTCAAGTTCCCTAAAATAAAAGTACTTAGCTGCAATTCAAGTGGTCATACACACATGTAAATAGTTTAAGCTTGTATCTAAAAGCAATGATTGCCTCTTTAACAATACTTATGCTTTGTCATATTCTATGAAATCAAAATAAATTTATTATAATTTTATCTAAGCCCATTTTGTGGCAATCACAATTAATACCATTTTTATATCATACATTTGCACTAAAAAAATAACAGTCAAAAGTTGAATCTACTTAGTATTAAAATATCGCTCTTTTCGTGGCCACAAAGCTAAGTGATGCAGTAATTTATGTATTAGACAAATTGTAAGTAATAAATTGAAAGTAAGTTTATCTGGCGTGGAAATAAATTATCGCTTTGATTACAATGCTTAATGAGTCGAAGTTGAAATGTCATTAATTTCTATTTATATAACTAAAAGGGGGAAGAGAACTCGTATGCGTTTTAAAAATTGGGTTGCACCATTGATAAAATACCTTTAGCTATACCTAATTCCATACGATTTTGAAAAGTTAACGGAAACGTTGCGGGTCTGCGACAGTTGTATTGCGATGCCTTAATTTCGCATATATACGAGTAAGTGAGTGAGAAAGCCACTTTTAATTTATGTTTAATTGGATCGCAATACCAGTTTAGCGATTCGGCAAGCTGATTGGAAATTGAACTGCCTGGAATTTGAACGGATTTAAGCAACAACGCAATACATCAGGACTACCTGACTCCGTTACTTAATTAAGACATAAAGATAATATAAAGTACCCATGTTTTTTGTTCCGCCCACAGCACGGACGCATCCCTCCAGTTGATTTGATTCTGTGATTCTACTGATTGTGATAAGAAACTTAGTCAAAAGGGTCCTAATGTAAAACAAGTGACAGACAATCTTATCTATCATACAGACATCGAGCCGCTCTCATTTCAATATGATTCCATTCCAATAAAATTAATAAGTAATAATGCTAATAAATATATCACAGAGAGATTAACTAAGGCATCCCAATTAGCTTCATGGACACCCAATCCGGGCCGTATCAATCTGTAATTTGATATTATATAATATACATTATATGTAAAATTAAATTCCATACTTAATTAGTGTAATGAGGTCTCGTTAATTCCATATAATGGTATTCGTTTGATTGGATAGGACTGAATTATTATTTCTGGTCGCAACTGGTACAGCATTTAATTTTGTAAAATATCAAATGTCGCTAGGTCGCATAGTTTCCGATGTACAACGTGTAAAAAAATGAGCAATAAAATTTAATGGTATCTTCATACATCAAGTAAAGATTCTACTGACAAAATCTTATCTTATCATGAAATCTATAAAAAATATCTTTTTTTTTTCAATATAAACCTATTATGTTTAACTCTAGTTACTTTCAACACAAGGCATGACTCATGGAATTCACTTTTCGAATACACGTGTCGACTCATTTTAGGGCTGTAACCTTTTTTTTTATAAAAAACGGTTACTCTTTTTGTTCTCAAACTATAAAATTTTCAGTTATTTAATACTACTGTAAAGATAAGGTATCACCTGATGTATAGCCCGCTTGAATGTTATTGTTTATTTTTTTACACGTTGTATATGCGAAAAAACCAATTTTTTTTTTGCTTCAATCCCTTCCTCTCCTCCTCCCGGCTCAAAAGGTACGGGCCGGGACTTAAGATAATGTTAACCTCCTAACGAGTCCAAACATAGTTACGTATTCAAAAATGTTCCAAGCAATTCCCTCTATAATTCTTCCTTTCCTGGGCTAAGTAGGGATAAATCAAGTCTAAAATGTTTTCAAAGGTAAGTATTTTTTTTAAAGCAGTTAATAGTTATAAAGAATACTATTTTCCAACCACGATTCAGTGATAAGAATCATTTCATTAATTATTTGTATTAGTAAATGAACAGGGTGGCGATTCTCGCGTCAATAGAACTTTTAACGTCATGTAATTCGATTATGAGTTTGACCTTTTTATAGAAAAAGTCAAGTATACCATCTACTTACGCACGTAAAAAAACTACCGCACAAATAAGAATATTTTTTTTCTTTGAGAAAGAAGATTCGATCGGTGAACTTTTTTCGTATATGAAATGCGGCCCCCAGATCATAGCTTGTCGTATTCGCTTATTTACATTAGTCATATTCACTTGCGTTGAAGGTAAAAATGACCATTTTTATTTGAGTCGTGCGGGGTAGACATCAAAACGTTATGTCTTCGATCACTGCGAATGCACCGGCCATCGCGGCGAGTGATTTATAGTTCGGGCGTAATGTTTTGCAAATATTTTTTCCATTGTGTTGAAGTGACAATAATTAAGTTTTTGACTAAGTTTTACGATGTGGTGTGTGTGTGAAATTGTTGTGTTTGGCTCGTGCGAAAAGTAGCTTTGCGGTATCGAAGGTGAGTCTGTGAACAACTTTGATAATTATTCTTGACTTTGTAGTATTGAAATAATGAATTTTTGGTGAATGTATCGATGGCGGTACATAGAACTTAGCGGAATTTATGTGCTATGACGAATATGCAAAAAATGTTTCTTATAACAGGTAACTATTCATCATCATCATCATTATCAGCCGACAGACGTTCACTGCTAAACATAGGCCTCCCCCACGACTTTCCACAACGACCGGTTGTGTGCGGTCTGCATCAAGTGCGATCCTGCGATCTTTACAATGTCGTCTGTCCATCTTGTCGGTGGACGTCCTACGCTGCGCCTTCGGTCGAAGGGTCTCCAATCTTTGATTAAAGTGAAATAGCGGAAGATAGGTGAAGCGCCACTCGAAAGTGGACCGCTAAAATCAGGCCCCCGTCGCCTAATTTCCATTGGATTGCGTGTGCGGGTGACATTTATAAGACGTGTGACGTAAGGAATGTGTAGTGCCATTTTTTAGCTGACAATAGTATGACATGCCGTATCTACCGCTATTTTACTTTAATCAAAGTCTCCAATCTAGGACTTTTCTGCCCCAACGGCCATCAGTTCTACGCGCTATGTGCCCTGCCCACTGCCACTTGAGCTTACTGATTCGCAGGGCTATGTCCGTTACCTTAGTTCTTCTACGTATCTTTTCGTTTCTGATTCGATCTCATAGAGAAAAACCGAGCATAGCCCTCTCCATCGCTCGTTGTGTGATCTTGAGCTTCTTTATGAGGCCAACTATTGATACTTCTGTATTCTTGTTGTTGTAAATCAATAGATGTAAAGAAGGATCAGCGTGATAGGAAGACATTTTCTAGATTTTCCTCTAACTTTGAAATGTATCCTACATTTGAAATGTATCCTACAATGGCAATCGGTACAAATATTTTTAAGGATATAGTAAATGACTGTATTTTTTTTGCTTTACTAATATTATGATGCATAATATTGAGATTTGTCGGGAAGTAAAATAATCCTACATAATGTTCAATCATTAGCAAGAGAGGTTGTCTTTTGTCCATATTAAAATGCTAAAATTGATGGATATATTGTAAACAAATCATTTTTATGATACTTGATTCTGATGTTGTCCTAAATTTTTGATTTCTTTTTCAACGATACATGCCTAAAACGAAGCTCTAAAATAAAGGCTTATATTTTTATCAATTTTAACGATGGCCGTAAAACTTGAATTGGTGTATAAAAATCATACTAAATCTCAGTCATCATTAAGTCAAGATGGGTATGTCAGCAGGGGGCATTATAAAATTTAATGCTTCAATATCGAGCAACGACATATCCCGGTCGAAACGCCAGTAAAATGCACACGTTTTAACCTTTTTCAAGTTTAACCATTTGGAACTTTAAGATTAGAGAAACAGAGTTTCTATTTAAACTTGTTTTAATCTATGTTTGAGCTGAGGCAAGAATTGGTTTAGATGGATTAAGGTGTGAACACACTGCACTGCTACCACAGCGTAGTATTTGGCAGATTCAGATTCATTTATTTGCTTGAATTATGGTAAATAATGATGGTACATAAAAAAAAGTCAAAGTTGGCTTTTTGTAGTGGGATGACCTTGTTTATTTTATTATATTTTACCGAAAAAAACAACAGCATCCTTATAGGATCACTTTACAGTCCATTTTTCCAGACCATATTTCTCAAGTTCACCTCAGTTATTATATAACCTACTTACTTATTCTCATACATAAGGTGTTAAAACCGTTTTTATATTATTTTATCAATGTGATCAAAATTAAAGTTTATCTAATTTGATAATTGACATGTAACCACACCTTTAATCATAGAAGCCCTAGTGTTGTAATTCGGTTTCTTTAAAATGAATTAGAATTTTACATTAGATAGTATCTAGGATTTTAAATGCCATTTCCTGTAAATGTTGACGATGTCTGGACCCTTGAAAATGATTAACGTGTGTTGGATACGATGACGAGGGTGTCTGTTGTCCATTATATTTTTGTTTAGTCCTTTTTGTGTACGCAAAAGGAAATTTGATTTTGCTGACGCGTTTTGCATTCAAAACTTTTTCATGAAATGATGAATAACTTATGAATTGTACCTGAAAAAGGTAAAAAGTAAAAAGTAACTGTCTCAGACAAGGAATCGAACCCTCAGTTTTGCGCTATCCTGGTGCATGCCTATACCAGTCAGTTTCAGTTTTTACTCCCTTAATTACTCTCTCAACAATAACTTAAATAACAGAAGTCAAACTTAGAGAAAGGCACCAAATACAACATAGCTTCATTACTTTATGTTACTTTACTCGGCTACTACGAGGTTCGACTGGCAGATAATCTTTTTGGCATTCAGTCTACCTTTGCATTTACATTGTACACTAATGTGAAGTGTGTGAATAAAATCAAATAAATACTACAAGTATAGAATAGAATAGAATAGAATAGAAAATCATTTATTCATACATGAAGCAGGTTACATAAGTACAAATATCACAAAACATTACACTTTTTACAGATATGTACCTACTTAAACATGCATGAAAAGGAATCTACTCAGCAAAATGAAAAGGAATCTACTCAGCGAAATGCCGCAGAATCAATTGATCCGGCGACGCTGGTCTTCCGTAGAATCCTTTAAAGAAAAAGGAATAGAGAGCACTGCTGCACACACAAAAACAAAATAAAAACATTTTAAATGACTGACAAGTATGTACCCGGTAAATAGAGTTCAAAGCACCGTCAATGTCCAGTCAGATATTTAACATGAAACAAGTATTTAACATGTTATTTCTCTAAGCCTAAAAGACCTTGATTCCTAGAAGCATTTCTCTCACCTGTCAGGGTTGATGTGTGCTAAAGCCTCAGTGTGTAAACACCTTTATGATTTAAGATTGAAATGTTAAAGCAAACGTTTCCGTGCCTTTATTGTTCCAGTAATGTGCTTCGTACACGTTAAAGTTTGATCGTGAAATTGGTTATTTTGTTCGTTTGGGTTGTATGAAGTATTGTTGCGATAACTTTTAATTGTATCTTATGTTTTCTGTTTTATAAATTATTATTTTTATTGTATTATTAGAACCACTACTTCTTGTTTGCTTATATCCGATATCATTGACGTAGACAGTTCAAAGAGTTACGGCCAGTTTCATAATGACTGTTTTTTTTTCGAATTGACGTTCCATATTTAAATTATTCGTTGGTTAGTGCCTATCTGGCAATGTTCAAACAGGCCCTTAGTAGAATTCATATCACATTATCTAATTTTTTCACATTATGGAATTGTAAATCTTGCCCCCCACCAAGAAAGCCATTTAGACATTTGGTTTAATGCTATCCTTCTTGCTATAATTCATATGTTATAAAATGTACAACCGTGGCACATAACCACCTTAAAAGCTTACTGTTTTACCACAAATAATTTTGTTTAATAAAATACTAATAACATATTTATTAACTATCCACTTGCCGACTTTCATCTCTTTTTCATTTGTTTTCTCCGCTCAGACCTGTTTATCCACCCTAAATTGAAAATCAATGTAACGAACACCCTGTCGACAGGCGCTAATTGATTCACGGGCACAGGGTTCGATTCCCAGACGGAACTTAATCTGCCTACGCCGACGGCAATTTTATATTCGTTTCATCAAAATCGAAGGCCTTGTTTGTGAGAGTTTCTTTATATTTTCGAATATAATACCTACTTAGCTTTTTTTAATACTTCTTTAATTGTAAAACTTATTTTCCAGCGAATAAAAATAAAATATATATAACCCAACCCGAACCATATTTTAGAGGGCATTGCTTGGAACACAATTTTGTTTGAACTTCGTAACTTTGTTTGAATGAGTTAAAGAGTCCATTGACAACGATGTCACATAAATGCTGATTGGTTAAATCCTCCCTTTTTACATTTTGACTTAGCAAAATTTGCAGCTTTTATCAGCTTTCATTTTGTAGAAAGTCTTATGTCTCTAGGACGCATAGTTTTCGATATAAATGCAAAAAAAAACCGAGAAAAAGGCCTCAAACTCGCCCCCTTTTCCTGGCTCAAAGGCTACGGGCTAGGACAATTGATTTTTGACCTTTTAACTAATCCAAACAAAGTTACTGAGAAGTTCCCTCAAAAAGATTGTTTGACCTTTCATTACGTGGTCTATGGGTGGCATTACTTACTTCAAATACTATTATACACCGTGCTTTTTTAACCGTCTTACACCCGAAGCCCACGTAATGTAACCATCTTAATAAACCTTTAGGACATGTTTTTTTTTATTACACTCCACATAATTTTGGTGTAAAAAATATCTAATAGTAATGTTACGTAATGTATCATCCTGTTCATAATGTTTACGTTTTCAACAATGCATTCCTTGACCTTGCCGCCTCCACGCGTTCCGCACCGTTAGCCAATCTAAGACAGTCCACGTGGATCTCTAACCAATCATGCGATAGCGCAATCCTTTGTGACGCCCACCGCCTCGCCCCTTTCTATTCGTGCGTAAAATTAGGTCAGTAGTGCTAGACAGCCGAGTGAATGACCCGCGCGAAGTGCTCGTTACAGGATGTTTCGTACTAAATTGTGCTGATATCTTTTTTAATGTCTTAGGCTTTGAAATCTTAATAATAACCAAGTTTTATTTAACGAATGACATGTAGTTATTGGATACTTTAAGTGGCCTTCGGCTGTAAGACGGTTAAAAAAGCACGGTGTATAAGGCTTGCAGTACTAAGCTGTTTATCAGAAGTGCCTTTTTCTTTAGTAGCTTGATGCATAATTTAAAACACAGTCTCTTTTTCTTCTACACAGCAAAAAACTACAAAATAATATAATATTGTTATGTGACAAATACATAATAATTAAGAATTTAGCAACTCATCCTAAAGCAAAGGTTAGTTAACCAGTTTTCAGTACGGGATGACTAAAAAGATATTGACATTCATTTAAGTGGTGTAAAATTAAGTACTTATTTCTATCCATATTATTTTGAGATGATTTTACCTGCTTAGTGAATTTGCCAAATTAAATTAATTTCTAAAGGGCAATAAAATAAAATCATATTAAAACAAAGGAATCATAAACGCTTGACATTTTATTTGGAAACATTTACAAGAAACATTTTTTTTAACAATAGTAAGTCCCATACTTAGTATGGGTGTCCGGCAATTGACGTACCCTACAAATTACAGTTATAATGTACAGTACTTAGCACCGTTACCTAAATTAGACTAGATTTTTAATTTCGTTAATTCTTTAGGATTTATTTACAATTTACATAAATACAAGTAGAAATTTACAAAAGTCTAAAACTAAAGAATAACTAAGTTCAGATGTGACATTTCGATATTCTACCTTCGAGATATTATTTTAGAAAGTGACTCGTGAGGCTTTTTGATTAAATTGAGAATCTCTTAATTTAGGCCTACTATTGTTTTAGTTTGTACTTCAAAAATGTTGTCAATTGTTAACTCAAGAGTTCCAAAACAATATTTTTTAAAATCACGCCAATATTACCTAATAAAAACTTTTAGCTTTGAACTTGATTGTATTACAATATTATGTCACGCCGATTATTTTTTAGTCTTAGACTTGACAGTTAGTATTTTTACAAGTTTTGAGCGCGACGTTCACTGTTTTCGAGCAAAAATATTTTATCATTCACACTTTTAGACACATACATTAATATCATTCTGAAAAATACCTACTGGTATAAGTTTTTAAACAGTACTAGATAGAACATTCATCTTGAACATTTGAGCAGAAATTACAACGTCATTTTACAAAGGACACACTATAAAACAAAAAAAATACTTGTTTTTCAAAACATACCTTTGGTAAAATAATCTATCAAGTTTTACTTTCGATAAAAGTTACACTGGTGTAAGATGTTTTTTACGGGCTAAGTTATTCGTCCCTTAAATTTCAGAAAACCAATTAGTTCATTGAATTACATACAGAATATAACAAAACAATAAAGTTCTGAATCCACCCACATACAAAAATTCCAAGTAAATTCCGTCGCGCAATTTTTGTACCGACAAATATAGATTTTCCGTATGTTTATTACAATTTTAGGTTGCCACGACCCGTCAATAATGTGTGAGATTTTATCCTTAAGGGAGTCGGGGGTTGCGACGCACGTACTGTGCGTGTAGGCAGTATTACGCGCTTCGTGAAATATAAATGGGGTGACGCTTCTAAAATTACTATTCTTTGACTTGGTTTTCGCACTCGCAAATGACAGAGTACATACATCTTTCACCCCCTTTTTATTATAAAAAAGATTTGACCAGTGTGGTGAATTATCTACGAGCATACGAAACAATTCAACATTTATTTTCTGTGTATCAACCTATACATTGTTTCACAATCATTTACCTATATAAATCAACTAAGAAGCGAGAAGATACCATTATTGACATCTTTATTTTCACGCAATCACGACGTCATCAATGTAACCACGTCAATTTTAATTACGCTCATAAATAAACCTCTCAACCGCGTTAACAAGGTGTTTATATCTTTTCCGTAAAGTTTTAAACATTGCCGTAAGAACCATTAGCACTTCAACACTATTTACCCAAATACGTTCCCCAAAATGGGTCTAACATCAGCGTTAGTGAGATAAAACAGTTTAATAAGCTATTTAGACGTTAAACAATCGGCCCAGCTGAGACATTATGTGGCGGACAGACAAACAGACACGTTAACTATAGATAAATGTTGTCGTTCAATTTAACGATGTCTCACGTGTGGTCGCGAACGAAGGGTAGGGCCACGAGGCAAGCGGGAACAATAGCGTAAGCGATAGCGATTTACTTTATATATTTATATTGCTGGTGGTTTAAATACTACATAACGTTCTGTTTTTTTTAAAACGGTTGAAGTCAGTGACCGTTATTCTTTCAGTTTCCATTTTGGCATGCAGCTAAGTTTGTGATTTTCCTCTCTATCAATATAACTGTTGCGTAAATTTAGTAAAGTTACTCTTTATAAATCACTACGTCATTCCGTGTCGCCAATTACTGGGAACAACAAATTTACGTCGCTTTACCATCGACGCGATAAGAAGACTAACATTTTATTTTATTATTTTAAAGCAACTAAGTTTTTTTTTTTTCAGATTAACTCAGTCGTCGTATCAGTACGTCATCTCTCACTTTTTCTGCATCCACAACGCTATGTTCGTGGCCCCAATATTCTCAGTTCGACAAAAATGTTACCCGTGACAGTTATCCCAGATTCCCGTACCGATTCCAAATTCTCCATGCCTCCGCCACATTTTGTGGGTAACTGACGATTCTCGTGGGCTATACTTAGTAACGGATGCAAACAACATCGTCTTCGCACGGAATACCTCGCTCCACTGTAAAATACACGTGTTATTGCCCAGCTTTTTATGAAAAACCCTTTGTTAGCTTTGAACGAGTTTTATTATCTTTTGTTTCAAGAAAAGTTGAAAGGTTCACGAATAATAAACAGTTCGGTTTCATGTATTAGATAATATTTACAATGAAATTGTTGAAGTACAGTTTGGTTTTTAAGAGGTTTTGTTATTTTTATGTTTTTATACTCGGTCAGATCAGTTCTATATTAAAGAATTCGTTTCAGAACTTCCGCTTTGGAGATTCTTGATATAAGAGATTTTACCTGCATTTTTTATATTTTAATAGGTACAGTATTTGATTGTGGTTTTAATCATTCACACACTGAAATATACAAGAAGACATTTCTTCAAATTCAGTCATTGTATTATTAAAGTTACAATGTAAAATTAATACTAACAGCATTTTTGGAGATTTAGGTTATTACTAGAAGACGTATAAAATATGAGGTAGGTAGAATTTTCATCCAATTAAAAATTACAGAAGGTAGGGCGCGATCAAAATTATTATCTTATTTTCAGTTACACCAATTTATTGAATTCTAAACCAAACAGCGTCAAATGGCTGTCTTACTCCATACAAAATAATGGCAGACGGTTAAAGATTGGTTAAACTAACAAGGTACAACTTAGCTCTAATGGCGGTTTTGCAAAGATTTTTTACATATAAAATGAGCCCAAAAATGTTATTACTTTTAATGAGGGGATCTGAATCTAATTTCAACGAAATTCGAGGGACCAATGCTGAAATATCAAATGATTTAGTAAGTCCAATAGATTTTTTATGTTTTTAAATTTTGTGTTCTTTCTGATTTTTCTTCGCAAAGCCGTCAATAAGGTTTTATCACAAATCAAACGCCTCAAGCACACTTACATATTCGCACACAAATTCGTAAAATGGTAATTTACAAAAGGTTATGCTATCAAAGGAACACAGTCAATGTGTGGTGCAGTGATCACTTACAGGGTATAAAATCGGTCTTACAAATTTTTAAATGAAAAACAAAATACAGAGGTTATTATTATTCATTTATCTACCTTCAATAAAACTTAAAAATGTAATAATCTGCTATGCAGATTCGATTCTGCTTTGATTGAATCATGTCACATGGACAGTGGTATTTGACCATGTTGCTTGGCCAGCAAGCCTGCATAACTTAATTGCTTTCAGATTGTGTTCGTTAATGGTGGTGTCATGATTTTAATTTCAAAGTGACTGGCTGAAGTAAGCTCTTGTTACCACATAGCAGTGCTGAGGAGTGATGACTTATATTCAGCCTCTCAATCTCTACGCTTTCACTCTTTTGCGTGTAAGCGCTTTCTAAGGCTATACCCATTGATTAGTTAAATGCTATAGTTAACTATCTCAATAGCATATCATAATAAAAGAGGAAAGGCAGTTCTTTTTACTATCTTTTTTACTTATCATGTAATCACGATGAAGAAAATTACTCTGACCTACCTTCTAACAGTGATCACTGCACCGCCATAGCTTAAACTACGTATATACACGGAGGGTTTGTCTTATATACAGCTCTCTTGGACTCGATGGGACGTGGTCACCACCTCTGGTCGTAACCGGTGGGCCGTCAGTGATGACGTCACGCCCGTGGCGGAACTTGGACTACACGCGTTTACTCCTTTGTTCACGCGTCCTAAGCTATGATATGACTGGAACAAGAGAGAGGTTTGTTGAATGTAGGAGCGCTGAAAGGTTAGAAAAAGGAAGGATAAACACTGCATATCCTACGTAACTGTGGAATAAATTTTCTGACCAACATCGGAGATGGATTTGTCAAGTATACAGGAGTGATTGCACTCGCTCTCTTAACTCAACTGTTCGACAAGAGCGGAGAAAGATAAGGTGCAAAGTACCATCGGCTTAGCGTACCATTCGTGGCACGGGGATGTCCCAACCGATTCCTGGATTCAAATCTTAATGAACAAATCTTTTCCCAAACCGGGATTCAAACTCAGTGACTCAAAATATGCAGTTGTTTTCACTAGTTCAAAGAACACTATACAATTTTTTCTGGAAATCAGTGAAGTGGTCAGTGGCATCCCAATGAAGCTTGAAGCTCAAGTAACTGATTCGGACATTAAAACTAAGGCAGGGAACAAAAATTCTTAGCGTACTCACACTAGTTAAAGGTATTCTATAGTCCTTCTTCCTAAAGTCAGTAAAGTAAGCGCCTCCTTCAGGCTCTGAGCGCGCATCGTCCTTCGGCAGCTTATTTGCTGACGGCGGCCGCTGCAGGCTCATGTAGCCGTTGGACACTGGCCGGCGTTCTGGTTAAAAAAAACAATCAATTTTAAGATGCAGTCTCAGCAATGGACTGTAAGGTAAGTCACTCGTATTGCAATCACCAGGGTTCGGAAACCACACAAATTTCCAGGTGTCAGCTGACAGCTTTACCTACTTTATATGAACTTGGGGTACAAGGTTATGGACTCAAACTCAAACTCCAACGTTTATTTTATTATTTGCCAAGAACACAGACATCGACGTTTCTAGATTTTTTATCAGAAAGAGTTGTTTCTTTAAATCTACCCTTAATTGTATAGTTCTGAAGTCAACTATACTCTTCAAAAGTGTTGTCTGCCATTAGCATTGCCTGTAGCGTATGTGCAATTCCAGATCCAACCATAAATTGGTGCTATATTTCACCATGTCTCTTTCAGTCATTGTTCGCGCAAAAGTTGTTCCCTACACCTTTACATTATTAATACCGAAATATATCGTGTTTGAACTCACCATACAAACAAGGTATGATATCCGGATCGGCGTCATCATTGTCCCGCGGGTCCGCTGCATGCAACAGCGCACCACGCGCGCCGAACCCGTCGCCTCTTGGCTCTGTACTGCTTGCCCTTGATTCTACCTCATGCTTAACAGGCGTGGGGCAGTGGCCAGCGCGTTCTACGTACATGGCTTCACTGCTGGTAGAAAAAAAGAGGTAAAAGACCACTTGATATTTCAGGTCATAATTATTAAGATTGTCTCTTTGGGAAATTGGATTGCCTGCTTATAAGGCATTCTTGCATCAGGGAAACATGTTCTATTTACAATTATGTTACTTTTAAAAATTAGTAAGTAAATGAAATAATTAGTTATTTCATCTAGTCACTTATTATGAAGAATATACGTGTATAACAATACTTAAGAATTGTTGTCTTTATGGGTTAGTATTGATCATTCATCAATTTTAATAAATTTGCGCTATAGAACTACAAAAATTCACCATGTTGCATAGAAAGGTAATATTAATTCATATTGAACATCATTTAATGCAACTAAATCGAATCTAAAAGAAGACTCATCTTTCTGAATAAATACTTCCAAGATGTTCTTGTTAGCTCCGAGTACTTTCGCCAAATCAGTAGCTCTATCGGAACTTATAAGGACTTAAATTAAAATGCGAACTTCGCCGGGAAACTTGTCCTATTTACATCGCTCCCACTTTGTTTATTAGCTTTGAATATTCAGTTACCAAATTAAATTGTGGGGAGAATTTATTTTTTAATTACAGTAGCAAACGTTTGTTATTTTATTGAAAAATAGGTTTATGACAACGATGTTACTGACGAAATTGTTGAATTGCAGAAAAATTGCAGAAAAACAACAATTTTAGTTTATGTCTTAAATAAGATCAAAAGTGTGTATTACCTCATATAAATGAAACGCCTGCAAATACTGAATTACCCACTTATTAACACCATTCTTAGCAACATATTTTTACATTGAAACGAAAAAAACTGGATCCTATCACACTTTTTGCGATATCATTATTAAAGTTTTAATCTCTCTTACCCCAAAGGAGCATGCTTAGCGGGCAAATGGCGGTGCCTTGCGGCATGCCTTTTGTACAGCACAGCAAGCACCCCACACACGGCCGTTGCGAGGAGTGCTGACATGGCCGCTATTGAGGCCAACACGGGTGACACGCCGAGTGCGTTGCTTTCTCCTAGACAAAATGAGGGATAGTTAATTAACATTATGATAAGCTCCTAGCGAATCTCGGACTTAGTTAGATGCAAAAACTAAAGTGCTCTATTTTCCACTTGTAAAGGAAATGACCACACTTAGTCAAGCTACGGACAGCGATGAAACAAATCCCCAAATTATTACAAATATCAATATCCTCAGAGAATGTGTAGGTACTCGGGATTTTTGCAATCTAGCTCTAAGTTTTTTTGTTGAAGCTTACCGTGAACCATACTTCTCTTATTGGTATTTAGGGCTACATACTAGTTGAAAATATGTGAATTTGTTGTCTTCCAATATTGGCCAATTTTATAATGGTCACTGGTCAAAATGCCTTCCAGTGAAATGCCATGGCAGCACTATGATTTGATGACTGAGAAGATTTTTGAATGGAGTTCTTAAGATGGACACATGTCGTTATCATGTTTTGTAGAGATGTCATATAAAATATCGTTCTTTTATATGCAATTTTTTCTCTAAAATCTATATTGTCGAGAAACCATTGCGGCAAACGTTGCATTCGCAAAGCAAGCTCTGTACTGCGCTATAATTTTCCGGAGCCACTGCAATGTAACACTGATTATCAAGTTACATAAACACAGTTAATTCCCGTAAGCAAACACTCATATAAAGGTGGGTTTAAACGTAACGAGCTCTTTTTTTAGCTCTTCTTCAAATCTCACACCGATTTTAAAATAGAACAGCGTAAAAAGACAAAACATACGTGGATTAGATTAACTAAATAAATATTCTCCGTTCGCATTGTATGTACCAGGCAAGTAATCACTAATAATTTTGTAATTATTATTATAATAATCATTTTTAAATTAATAATATTATATCCATCCATGGAAATCACCAACAAATCATAAAACTTAGATATTCATTTAAGAAATTGGCGATTTTAATACTTTGAACTCTTATTGAACATTTATTCGTTGAGTGTAAATCTACTTTAACGTGGAATGTTCGTGTTTGGAACGAAATTGTGAATTATATCACGCGATTAAACCGAGGGTAGATAGAAGTTGTATTTCATGTGCCGTCGCGGAGACCGGGATTTTGTTATTATTTTTATTGCATCCAATTGCATTGTATCAGATTGTACGAGTATGTTTGCACAATAAGTGTTCTTGTTACTATGGTATATCAAATTTGAACTTGTCACAATTAATGTATTTAAGCTTTTTTTTAACTGCCGCGGTGGCGCAGCGGTGTGAGGGTCGCATTTTAAAGCGACGGCTGCGCCGGAGGTCCCGGGTTCGATTCCCGGGTCGGGCCAAAAATATGTACCTGGACTTTTCTGTTCAGAAATTCTCAGGGTAGCCCGGGGATTGGAAGTTGGCGGTGTTTCACCCCCGTGCCTCGGAAAGCACGTTAAGCCGTTGGTCCTGCGCCTGATCTATCACCGGTCGTGTCAGATTGCTGTCCCATCGGGCTATAAGAGTGAAAGGAATAGAGAGTGCACCTGTGTTTGCGCAGACACTTGTGCACTATAATATGTCCCGCGCAGTCGATTAGTCGTTGTGACTGGCCACACCGTAGTCGAAATCGGCTAGGGGGACTATTATTATTATTATTTAAGCTTTATTCCAAAAGTCTGCTTATGTAAATTAAAAAAAGAGCACGCAACGACCATCTCATGGTATCGAGTAATCATAACTTGTTTTCGCAATATTGAATCACAAATAATTAAAAGGCACTTATTGATGACATACAAAATTAGCACATCTGTTTTTGCAGGCTTAACCAACAGTACTTTAAATTCAGTGATTATGTTTCAGAAAAAAATACCTTGGTAACTGGTACATTGTACAGTGCTACCTAGGCTTTCTTTACTTTTTTATTTTGGTACGCTATGGCACTGCAACGAAATATTTTTTTTTTCATCTTTCACATTCAATTTGCATTACGATTTAAAGCTGTATAGGTACACATCATTTTCATACAGCAATACATGACAACTAAATTAATAACAGTGATCTATAATTTACTTAATTAAGGTGCCGTTTACATTACTGTCTGTCCGAATGTATATTATGTCTGTCACCAGGCTGTATCTCAAGAACTGCGATAGCTAGACAGTTATAATGTCCCCAAACTATGTCTACCACTATAACAACAAATAGTTAAAAAAAAAGTATCAAGTATCAAGTTTATTTTAAAGTTTCAAGCGGGGGTTCCTCCCGCTTGAATACAACAAACTTGATTTCTTTGGCCTCATTTGCTCGATATGAATAAAGGCAAAACAGGTAAGCACTTGAGATGTTGTTGTTCACCTTGTCAGTGGTACGGAACCCTTCATGTGCAAGTCCGACTCGCACTTGCTTATGACTAAAATTGTACAAATTGTGGGTGCACCGTGTAACTAGCCTTCACGTCAAAGGTTAAAGCATCAGGTCTAGAGGGACTATTTCAACTTTTACGGTGAATTTGAATTTACAGGATACGAGAAAGTTATAACGCCATTGAATAGAATGCTCAGGGTGCGTTTTGCGATGTTGTTTTGACAATTAAGCAGCTCTGCTTTGAAACGGATTGGCAAATTATTGCAATTTCATTAAAACCACTTAACAGACTTGCGTAGAACTACACGAGTGAGTTAAATCGAAATACTTTAAGTTTGTCCTCAGTTGCACCATAATACTAATTTGGCGACCCAACTAGTTGAGTGGGAATTGAACTGCTTGGAACTTTAAGGCATCAAAGCAAGATTGCAATATGACCCCAGGTCGGTATTCATCATACAAAATTATTGTTTTCGTTAGAAATAACGACCGTTCATATTTAATACTCAAAACTCTTACGGTAACTGTAGTAACCTATCCTTTGTCTCATAGACATATTCATTGATTTTACGTTAATCAGGAGCTTTGTGCAAAAACATTTGTATTTCATGTCACATCAAATTTTATGTGGGAACAAGGGATCTGGAGCCAACAAATTTCAATGTGTTAAATGAAAGGCATAATAATACACAAAGCATTAATTGACTTGTACATTGTTTATATTACGTGATGTCTTGTTTATGGGCGTCCCAGAAATTGCAGCTGCGATTGTTTTTTGTTTTTTTATGGATCATGTCAGTCCCGCGTGGTTAACACACACACACGTGCCGTTTGTTTTTGTTTGATTTCAATTCTGTTAGACACGAAATTGGTTTTATAACGGAACATACGATGTCCGTTTTATCAATTTACAACACATATATATAGAACTTGCCTTGTTAGTGCGTTATTTGTTCAGCTATGTCTGGTCATTGATTGCATATTGAAATACATTTTTGGAAAACCTAGATTGTGGCTATTTTTATTATTGATTTATGAGCAGTACCTTAATCTATGTGTTTTCAAAAGTTTTTTAGAGTATTGAATTGGAAGTTGATTTGTTAGAATTTCCGATTCAAGTTTCGAAACGGAATTTTGAACAAAATGTTTTTTTTTGTTTTTTTACTAATACTTCCCGTATAACCATTACGGTAAGTGACCGCTATTAAAGTCATTTTAAATAGCTCTTTGGCAAGTACACGTAACTTACTGCACTTACTCAGAGAATAAATAGGGTAATAATTATTTTAGCTACAGAACTCTGTATGAATGCAAAGCGGTCATTATCGTCACTTCCGCGGCGACACTTTCCGTGGTCGAATGAAGTTGTTTTCCTGACGTGACTGAGGCACCATTAGTGCCCGTAATGACGGATCACGAACCAAAGTGGTATTGGGCATGATTACATTGTGTTATTGTACAGGCAACGAGAAAAGACAATTACTATTTTAGTTTAGTTCTTGTATAAAAAACAAATTGTTGTTCCTCCTAACATCCTGCTCACATCTACTTTTCCCACCTAATCATTCAAATAGATTAGCATGTATCTTCTTCTTCGCGAGGTGATAGAACACGAGAAATTACATCTTAGCAGCCCAGAATTCAGCCACTTGTATTGCGGATTAACGATGTGGATTAGCATGTATGATACATGGCCATACAAAGCCTTAGAATATTGTCTTTGATTATAATCCGAACTTGGCTTTAGGGACTCCTACGTTTGTTTCGTTTACGTTTCGTACGTACGTCTGTCTGTTGTAAAGCTGAAAGGCTTATGTTGGTAACTGTTCTAGCTGTTTGAAAAGGAACTACTAAATTGGTAAGTCATAAACATAAATTATTATTACCCTACTTGTAAGTCATTGTGTACAGAGGTTGTTAGGAAACTCAAAATAATTTAAACCTCGATTGTTAACCTGACTGATGAAGCCCAAAAAGGATTGTGATGTTCAATGTTTGATAAATATGTTTCGTTTTATTTGAAATTCAATTTCCTTGTTAAAACTTTTGAAAATATTCCAGTGAATGCAACTACGGCATCATTTTTTTTTGAAAATCTTCTTATTTCTTGAACTGTTCCAAACAAATATTACCTTATTTATTTACCTTTATTTATTTCTTTATCGAATAAAAATAGTTACACAATTCACCACACATATATTCAATAAACCAATAGGGTTTGTGACAAATGTCTTGATAATAAACTTATCTTATTCAGAAAAAGAAAGACTTGATTACAGTTTCATGACTTTGGTTGAATTTTTTATTTATTATGTTTGGTTCCCCAAATCTCAATTTCCCAATTACCGCAATGGGTCTTACGGAAAAAAAAGTGTCATAATTTTGACGGCTATGTTGTCTTTAGCGTTGTTCCTAAATAGTAAATTTTAAAAGATGAAATATGAAACCAAAAATTGCGCACGGGCGGGACTCGAACCAGCAAAGCAAGCAAGCAAGAATTTCGCGCGGTTGGACCGACAGCACGGTAGCTTAATTGGAAGAGCAGTTGGCCCGGTTAGCCAGAAAGTTGCTGGTTCGAGTCCCGCCCGTGCGCAATTTTTGGTTTCATATTTCATCTTTTAAGAATAAAATATGACACTGTAAGTGTTAAAATAATTGTAAAACCATAGTAAATTTTACTTAAATTCAGAAAAATCTTTTTCACAACTACCAAAATTATTAAAACATTTCGTTTCGCGGAAAGCACTTTCTCTCTCCGATTATATCAGATAGCAGTATCACAGAACCATGAGAGTGAAGGAATAAAGAGAAACAAATAGAGTGTCCTTATCTATTGCAAACACACTTTAGTAGTAGGTGTAACATTCTGGGTCGATGGCTAAACTCCGATGATATGGAGCCTTAATTATAAAATTATCAAAATACACTCACCAGTATACTTCGCTTGCCCTTTCAGCGTGACAGTCTCTATTGTGGACACATCACTTCTTCCCTTAGCGTTGACGGCGTACAGGTCTATCCTGTAGCTCACACCTGGTGGGAGGCCTTTGATCTCGAAGTAAGGAGGCGTTCGATTGGTGGACACGTTGTAGCGGACCTGGGGGCGTTAAAGGAAAATTAGTGTCAGATTCAGAATGAGAAAACAAGGGATATTAAGTGTCATTGCACTAAATGTGAAACGTGAAGGGGTCCAATTTTTTTTAAACCAATCACAGGAGTTTTGTTTCTCCAAATCAAAATCTAGCAGTAACTTTATTGCACAAAAACTGAAATGTCAAACACTCACAATCAACGATGGAAGCTCCAGAAGTTCCATGAGGAAGGTTTGCGGGAGGCCGCCGTCAAAGTTCTCGACGCATTCAACGTACAAAGAGTCTATACTCTGGTTTGCTACTGAGCAGTTCTGGAGATGAAATGGCCGACCTAGGGGAAAAATAAGTCCATTAAGAACGTTTTCAAATTTAGTAACAGGCAGGACTATTATACCTTATTTGAAAGATTTTCCATGTTATGCGCTTACTAGCATTTGGTACCGTTAATAAAATTAGTTCGATCGGACGCACTTGACCATGCAACCATCATTTAATTTGCAAGGGCTACTTATAATCCTAATTATACCTATAGTAAAAAAAGAAAAAATGAAAGAGACAAAAAATATTATGCATACCAGCAGCAACTAACTGGAAGAGGCAAGGTACTTTCTGTTTGCCCACGGAATTAGCCCCGTAGCAGGCCAAGGTGCCGTACTCCATGTCTGTCGTTGGCGTGTAGTTGAGAGTAGACGTGTGCCCATGACTGCTGTATAACCTGCATCAAAATGAGAAAAGTATAGTCCATGATCAGTACGAAAAAAAGGAGGTACTTGGTTATTTGTTTTGTGATTTGTAAAATGGTGAAGATTTTTGGCATACAGGTGTTTGGTCTTAGACAGTTTGAAAGAACAGATCCAATAAAATTACACTTACTTTACTAAAATGTATATTTTATAAAGATGTTACACTTTAATATCGATTAATTAGTGTTAATGCATAGACGGTGAAATTGGTCATAATTGGTGTTAATTATAGACGACCGATTTGACGCAGTGGTTAAGAAATTGGCTACTGCGCCAGAGGTCGCGGGTTCGATACCCGCACATTGCAAACATTTGTGTGCATGAACATGTCTGTTTGTAGTGGTCTGGGTGTTTTCTATGAATCAATCAATCAATCAATCAGCCTGTTGCAGTCCAGTTCACTTTCTATGTATAATATGTATGTATATACAAAAAAAAAGTATTTTAAGTATGTTTATAACCGTTCTGGTTACCATAGTAGTTTGGGACCAGATGGCGCTGTGTGAAATGTCCAAGGATAAAAAAAATAAATAAAAAAAATGCAACCGACACAAAGGGCTCTAAATGTAACCCTACACATAGCGACAGCTATAATGATTGATTCAACCGCAGTAGATCCTGTACTTACCGAGGTGGTATTTCAGTCTGTTCTCCCGAGTTGTTGAAGGTCCAATGGAAGGAAACCAGTGCTGGGTTGGCGTCAACGGAACAGTGCAGTGAAACGGTCTCGTGCTTGAGAGCCCCGAACAATTCTCCGTCCCTTTTCTCAGCACATACTGGTGCATCTGTGAACCAAGACTTCAATGAAATTGTCATCTTCACGATTTTATAGCTTATAGCGATAAGACCGCCAAAATTGTACGTTTCCTTTAAACAAATTTGTAAATTCACTAATGTTGTGTGCAATAAAGAATTATCTATCTATCTATCTATCTATACATTATTTAACTTGATTTTTTTGGATGGATATCAATAACCGAAATGAATTTATAATTTGTCTTTGAAGCGTAATAAAATGATCAAGTGAAAATGCCAGCTGATTTGCTAAGAAACGATATTGCGAAGGAGACACGAACTGACAAATAATTTATTGCGAATTTTTCTCTACTTCTTTCTCTAGTAATTTTTCGGCTAACAAAGCAGTGTTTAAGTTTTCTGCTCTCTTTATAAAACTTTCACTAACTAAGTTACTTTCAGTTCCCCCAATCAAACTCAAATAGAATTTATAACGTCAATAATACCATCGGATAACGAAGGCGCAAAACTTTGGTTAGTTACAAAACTGCAGTGGCGCGGAACTCGGAGTTATAACAGGGGTCAAACTAAGCTAAAATAACAGAAGAACTATCAAACTTTAACCGAGATTGATATCCTTAAGTTGGCGAAATCTCGAGCCTTAAAGAGCCGAAGTTGCTCGTAGATAATTACTATGGGGACGTTTTAATGAGGAAATTAATATCCCTCGAGGCACTCCGTGGACCGTTGCTAGATACTCAAATAGGTCATGTGGATTTCTGACACCGGACAAAGGTGTTTGTTTAGGTACGTAGGTATTCTAATTGGCACGGTCACTAAACAAAGATTATTTGAAAAATCCAAATGAGTTGTTATATTTTCATATTAAAAAGTTGGAACAAAACTATTACTTACACCACAGTTTTGGTAGGTATTTCAAAAATATTTATTTGGATATGTTTAAAGTATTGAAAGTACTGGGGGAGACCTTTTCCCAGCAGAAGATGAAGAAAAAAAGACGTGCTTAGACAGAAAAAGAATAAATAAATTTCCAAGAAAGTGGGATAGCCCACTATTAGCAATGATACCAATGTATTTTTAATTATTAAACTTGTTACATTCATCTAGTGAAATCTCCCCTCATTTCTAGTCTCAGCATTCTCGTCTCTAAACATCGGATGCACAACAAAATGACGATTTACACACGTCTCGTGTACACAAAGGAACATTCCGCTATCGCAGACCCCTGACAATTTCCGTGACAGTGTACGAAGCGTCGGATCCGGAGACCGGGATATTTACATTTTGTGAGACTTATACGGATTGGGTGTTATGAGATGAATTTTAAAAGATTTCTCGCGAACAGGTGAGAGCTATATAATAAAAATCTACTAAGCAAGTGGTACGGGCACTGATTGCTTCCACCCGGCTGACAAGGCAGGGTGATTTGATTGTGTTTGACCTATGCGTGAAGTCTATGTGTCTGTTTGAGGCACCGCAGCTTTCAGGAAGGTGGAACCAAATTTGATGCGGTTTTTTTTTCTATTAGAAGCAGGTGTTTATTGATCAAAGGTTTACTTTATACTGTATCTTATGCATTTAAAGTAGACGAGAAGTTGAATCAAATGTGTAGTTTTGTGTACACTTTCCATTATTTATCATTTATTTTCGCAGTAGGTCCAAAAGTGATAAATGATAATTGTTTTTTTCAAAGAAATCAATACTTACATCTGACAAGTAAAGTAACAGGATTGCTAGTGCCCTTCCCCTCACTGTTAGCCGCCATACAAGTGTAGTCACCCGCCGCCGCTCGCGTGACGCTTTGCAGAACCAGACTCTGAGCACTGAGAATGATGCCTGCTGCTTCGTTGTGGAAAATCTCGTTGTTCTGATGGAGAAGAATAGTTCAGAATTTAAATACTTTCAACGCTGAACATACCCATATGCATTGATGGTGATTTGTCTCCAACAATATAAGGGGTTTGACTGAAAAGTCAATATTGTCAGCTAATCATTGTTTTGCACAGGGTGTAGCCTGTAGAAGAAGCAAACATTTTGAAGGTTTAAGTAATCCTAAATAGTACATTAACTGAGTCTGAATAGGCCCTTTAAGTAATTTTGAACAGTCTATTAATTGATTTTGAATAGTTTTAATTTATTATAATGAAAAAAAAATATTTTTTCCAACAAAATAAATCGAACCAGCATTGTATTGTCATAGAACTTGACATTATCATTTACTACAACGAGTTAGCGATTTTTATATACATTGATTAGGGATTATAATGAGCTGTTTTACGATTGTTGTGTCTAAAATGTCTTCCATTGGTGCAATCAAGCTTGAAACTATGGTAAATAAACTTGAGAGAGACCTACCAAAATTAACACACATAATAATAGTAATAATAAAAAATCCTAATTTGACACTTGGCCCGTACTTGAACTGTCAACAAAGTGATATTTAATTAAGATTTTGTTACAATTGATAAAGCAGAATCTGCCTCTGAAATTAACAATCTCCAACTACTGAAACACTAGTATGACGAAGTGTTCGGGCTTCTCTCAAAGGGCGAATTCCGAAGGCTTAAGCACTTACGGTGCCGACGTGTCCCGGATCAGGCTTGACGGTGCACTTAGCAGTATAGTGCTCTTAATCCTTTATTTTCTGGACATACTGCCGATATAGGGGCTAAATTTGGCAATGCGGTGTAATGTGGCACCCAAAAAATATTACTATTCTACTTCCAACATAATGTTAAAGAAATCGCTTTGGAAACTATTAAAAAAAAGTTTGGACAACTTTTAGATATCATCAAAATATCACTTGAGTATTTGTGGGATTAGTCGACTTAGCACATTTGGAAAACGTTTTAGCTTCTGTTTTCTGCATTCGGAGGAAAAAAATATTTTTGATGCATGGTGTGTATCACAGAGAAAATAAATTATTTAATACTAGCTTTTGCCCGCGACTTCGTTCGCGTGGACTTCAGGTTCGTCCCGTCTAGTCTAGTAATAAGTAAGAAATACGGTAACTAAGCACTGCAGAGCCCTAAATTGTAGCCTATATGTTATTCTGATGTATAAGCTATATTGTGGTAAAGTTTCATTCAAATCCATTCAGTAGTTTTTACGTGAAAGAGTAACAAACATCCATACATCCATACAAACTTTCGCCTTTATAATAGTAGTAGGATTCGTAATGCAATAAAGCGCAGAATGTTGCCAAACTCGTCAAAAACTATCTTTAGTTTAAATTAACTAACTTTTACCAATAACCAAAGCTCAAACTGATATTAACTTACGCCATGGAACCAAACTAGCCGATGCGTCTTAGGATTCGCCTTGACAGTGCACTCGAAGTACACATCGTCGCCTTCCTTAATTTCATCAGGGTTCAGGTTGGAGCCCATCTTGAGATCTACTACAGGAACGTCTGGGGGACAGAGAGGATGTTAATGGCGAGTGCTTTCAATTTATTATTACAGGGATAGAATCATTCGATTGAATAATTATGACTGCAACAAAACAAAACTATCTTTATTTCTACCACAAAATTTGAATAATAACTTATCAATTCATTGTTTGATTACTTGGAAATAATGTAGAAAATTCAATCATGTGAATAAATAACATGATTTTCAGACCTAAATTACCACCGCGAATGTTTCTATTCGTAAAACTTTTGATTGCTTTAGTTTCTACCTGACGCAGTAAAAAAAATATTTTGTAGTCATAATAAACCATACAAATCATTGGTTTTTATAGAATCAATTTATCACGACTTGTATCATCTCACATTACACACTATAGCAAAAGTACAAATTGGCTCAACGGAAACAAAACTTCATCATTGCCAGCAAAGAAAAGAACAATCCAACAAAACACTTACAATGGACGTTCAACCGCCACTTGTCTTCTATAGCGGAGTCCTTTATCTTCGGGTTTTCTGCGCGACACGTCAGATACTTCCCATCGTCCTCCACGCTTGGCACTAAGCTCAGAATGCTTAGCGTCTCGTTGTTCTCCGAGAACTGAAACAATATCTACCTTAACCTAAATCCCGAAGACACAGTTTACATTACCACTAGAACAGAATTTCCCACTGTCACGTTGGGCTGTGACGCTCAAACTGAAATCGACCCTAATTCGCGAACGTTCGGGTACATTTTTGAATGGCGAGGAGAATGTCCTGCTGGCCCGTAATTCGAGGTTTTTATTTTCATCTGTCAACTGAATAACAGTTTGATTTTCATGAGTTTGGATGTGCAGTAATTTAAGTCGCCATTCGCAGTCTATGTACATTTGTCTCGAGTTTAAAGAGCCGGGTGGAAACAAGGGAGCAGTAGAAATAATTAAGTTTATTTGCGCTGTTTGCACAACAGACGTTTAAGTTCGCTTCAACTTGTACGAGTTGTAGTCACAGCTTTTTATTGCTTCATGCGGTGCAAAGTGTACAACAACGGTTTAACAGGGTACATACGTTTATAAGCTTCTTTAAGTTCTAATCATCCTTGAAAATAAAAACCAATGAGTTTACATCACGATTTAGATCTTTGCATGACGTATTTTTTATGGACAAAGTTATTCTTTATGATAGCATGTATCTTAAAGTAATGACAGTTTACAGTCATTCTACTGTTTAAAATAGGCTTCACCTTAAGTAGGAGATAGTATGAGATAACTTCTATGATCAGTAGTAAGACAAGTGACCACCTTATTAACAGGTGTAACTCTTAGACCATAAATGAAATTTTTACTCGTAATATAATGGTTAGATTTCATGAATGAATAACTTTGACAAGTAGTAATGGGACTTTATCTCAACTTCTAGTTATCTTAGACTAGCTTTTGCCCGCGACTTCGTCCGCGTGGAATCGTGACTTCTTTCTCCCGTTTTTTACACATTTACCACTATATCTTTGCTCCTATTGGTCGTAGCGTGATGTTATATAGCCTATAGCCTTCCTCGATAACTGGACTATCCAACACAAAAAGAATTATTCGATTCGAACCAGTAGTTTCGGAGATTAGCGCGTTCAAACAAACAAACAAACAAACAAACAAACAAACTCTTCAGCTTTATAATATTAGTATAGATCTACAGATTGGCCTAATTGAAAACCCCGGCCAGGGAAGGAAGCTCCAGGAGAATAGTTAGGTGTCTTGGACTCTGCAACGAAACAGACGTTTCATCTAACGAGCGCCCTCGAGCCATGCTGGAGTGTTGAATAAATATGCACATCGCCACTATCCGAGTTCGGAAGCGCTCAGAGATGTGCATTCATCGCCAGGTTACTAATGATAAGTACGCGCTCAAAATATGTTAACCACAGTCAGCATGGAAAAATTATCATCATGATCAGCCGAAGGACGTCCACTGCTAAGCGTTTAGGCCTCCTCCACGGCTTTCTACAAATACCGATCCGGCGCGGCACGGAAGAATACGTTATATATTTTGTATGTGGTACAATATTGTAAATTTTTAATGGTACACTTACTTTCTTCTCCATCCTCTTCAAATGCCTGTTGTTTTTCCACCATGTAACATCAGCTTCTGGCCTGGATCCTGTCGTTTTGCACTCGATCTCGTACCGTTTGTCTGCAGATATCTGCTTCTCTTTTGTTAGTATTGTTACTGATATTGGTTTTACTGGAAGAGAAAATAGTACGTTAGGAAATGCAGTCTCTATAATGCCAGGATATATCCTGACTTTTACGTCCATATAATTCAATTGTTGTAGGGTTACTAATCAAGCCTTGAAATTAATTGTGTATAGAAATTTTCAGCATTCGAGAAATTGCATCATCATAGTTTTCGTATATAAAAAAGTTAGATACTCACAATTAATATCTAAAATTAGCACTTTTGTCTCTGGAGGCGCCAGATTCGTATTCGACGCTTGACACACCAAACGCGCGTTGAGGTGTTGTCGTCCTATGTTGGGAAACGTCAACGTGTTGATTGTGACCCCGTCAGGCCTCTGCTCGAAGGAGTCATCAATCATCTCGTTCTCGAGGTACCACGTCACCCGCGGCCGGGGACGACCTTGAAGGAAAAGGGCACGTTGGAAAGTGGAAATGAGAAAACAAAAGTCGTTTTGGATTCGGAATGTTGTGTGATTAATTCCTTAATAGATTACGTGTTTTGGGAGCCATTTTATAACTGTATAAGCTAATATTCTTAACGGATCAAATAGATAATAAGGTAATCTTAGTACTCCTTTGTGAACGGCGAAGATGATAGAAGAATAAATATAATAATATTTTTTATCAATTTTAGAAACTACATATGTAGTATATAGGCAATAGAAAGAAGACATTCGTATTATGGAAATAAAGAAAAAGTTCTAGGTCTGTTAGACCAAGACCAATTTGTCACAAGATTCTTCAAATAACACTGTGAAGCTGTGAAATCCCTACACGAAAACACTCTTTAAATAGTTTACGGATGGTAGTTACTAATTTTATGGTAAAGCCGCTCAGAGAGTGCTATTTAGATGTTTTCATTTTTTTTATAGAAAATGTAGGCATAGGAAAATTTACAACGACTGGAAATTTGACATTATTTCCAAAAAATATTGTCAAAATTGAAAACGTCAAAAATTTTCTCTCTAATTGGTTAAATTATAGTAAAAGATACAAAGTTCAAATCGAAACTATCGTTCAAACTCATAATTGGATTTTCATTGTCAATCAAATATTCCAATTCACCATCGCTACTCTGAAGTGGTTTCGGAACACACAACGGTATTTTAATTGAGTCTGTGATTATAAATAGACATGTAAAAGCACAATAATAATTATCAAGTGTTCGTATAGGCACTCGACAAATCGATCGGGAAAGCCAAATTGCTGAAATAATGGATGCTTTATATAGTAACAGCGTGTGGTTAGTGGTGTGACAACCAATCGACAGAAACTATTTATGGCTATTTTAAGGAACATACGGTAACTAGGTAACTTATTGTTATAAAGACCATGGATTATTGCACTTGAAAAAGAAGACGAAGAGGAAATTGAAACTCAGTATAGTCTGATTTTCTTTGCAAGTTGAATATTGTAAACAATCTTAACATTCCTCATTTATTTAAAAATAGGATAAACACGAATTTCACAACCTACATAAGTATTTCATCGTTGAACACTGATCTAATTTAAAATCAAATAGTTAGGTAATTCAATAGACTAGCACAGAAAAACAGACTTTAGCTTTGCTATCCAGAAGAAAACCTTTTTGAACTTTCACTCATGAGAATCTAGCACTTACAGAGTATTTAAAACTCGCAAGGAATTCTAGTAGGTACCTTTCTGTGATCATCGTAACAAAGTATGCTACTGTAATTAAAACGACAAGGGGGCGTATTGCGATCTTGTTTTAATCCGTCCAGACAGTTCAATTCGTGGGAACTTAATAAAAACTTAAACTTTTTTTTTACTCATTCGTGAAGAACTGTCATAAAAGTCATTTATTTCTGCAAAGCCTGATTTCTGACCCCACTAGGGGCACTTATGTGTCTTATGTCCCACGCTAATCTGCCGAGTATATTCTACGAAATCACAACACGAATTAGCTAATCCGTTAAAAAACAGAGTTGCTTAACTGTCAAAGCAACATTGCAATACACAATGCAATCGAATGAATATAGAAATACAGCGTTTGCTAAACCTCGACAAGACAAGACGAGTTGAAATGTTCAATATATGCCAATTTCAACTCGGCCAATTTCAAATGAAAATAACAATGTAAATGAAAAAGCCAAGGGTATCGACATATTTTTCGATAATTCCAGTCACATCATTAGTATGTGGGTGTTTAATGATAGGAAATATGAGGGAGGACCAACCTGTTAATAGACAGTCAATTTTGATCCAGAGATAAAAAACGATTTAAGCTAAGCACGAACACTTTGTTTGCTTTGATAAATCGTGTTTGCTTCAATTGAGTTTATGCTTCTTTGTAAACGCCGTTGGATTCATAAAAATATTTTAATCGAATACAAATGAAGTTTACACGTACGTGTTTGATTCTGAGGTTAAAATTTTATACTGTCTATTGGTATTACAGTTTTTAAAATGATGTTCATTTCAAAGGCACTCCTTAACTGAAATTACCAGAAACTACCATAGTATGATAAAATATTTCGGAAACAAACAATGCATTATATCTTTACATTTAGCCAAAACAATGGGATTTTAATTCCTGTATAAATAAAATTATAATAAAATATGTTAATCAACTCTATGAATGTAATTTTCTTTTCAAATTCTGTCTAAAATTTAAGGGGTATAATATTTTCATGGTTAGTTCGGACTATACTTGAGCGCGCCCCATAAGCCCTCTAAAGCCAGTTCCTAAACATTTCACGGGTAAGATTGATGTAAGTTTAACAATAGTGACTTACCTCCCTCAACTTCGCAAATTAAATGCACGTTAGAGCCTTCGTTGTATGGCTCCACAAGATTCGCCTTATCTTTCTTCTTGGCGTCGTATATCTTTGGACGATTTGGCGGGACTGCAAGAAGAGAACATTTGTTAGAACTCCACATCATTTGGGTCAAGTACTGCAGTTGTAGTTTAGGTAGGTCAGATGGCTTGGATCAGAGATGCTTGAATGATTTTATGATTTAGAATTTGAGTTATACAACGTATTATCCTTAAAGTCAACGTTATCATGTCTTCTGATAGTAAGCAAGTAGATATTTATGTTACGATTCCTTTTCTAAATGTGATCTGTGATACTTCTGCTTATAAATAGTTAAGGCTGACTATCGCGGTAAGATTTCCATTGCTATAGAAACGCTTGGAGTTGGAGGACAAAGGGCGCAGTCCCTGTAACTCATGCTTGTACAACAATATGATTATACTCGATGGCGAGTCAACTAGAGACTAGTACCTACTTATAACACTAAAGTTGACTAGTCAGTTCTCCAGACATGTGCTGCCTGCTATCGTCGACCACCAAAACAGCTAGCTGACCCCGTCACTGACGCCAGAAAACCAGCGCGAAGAAACGAGATGGCTAGACTGTAGAGACTAGGATACTCACTTATAACACTAAAATTGACTTTCAAGTTCCTCGTCGGCGAGTTCTTGAAGTCCACTCGACATCGGTACACCCCAGCGTCTGCGGCCTGGACATCATCTACCATGAGGACGGCAGGGGTTGCTCCCCCTCGGAAGAAAGCTCGGTTGCCGAAGCCGGTGGGGGAGGACCACAGCTTCGGCATCGTCATTGACCGGCCTCGGATGTCATAGCTGAGGACAAAAGGGTAATTAGGCAAAAAACAAAAATTAAGTGCACTGAGAGCGTGCCAATCGATGAACTCCTTGATTTTATTTTACTCTGAAAGAGTTACTTAATTTTAGTGTTATACTATATAAGGTCAAATCGTTTTAATTGATAATATTTTAACAGTATCTTTGTATACATCATAGAAACACAATCATGATTTTTTTGGAAATTCGAGATTTTCCAAAAAATGTGATAAACTTCCTGGAACTTGAACTAATAAAAGCAAGATCGCAATACGCCCCCTGCACTTACATCTAGAAGTTGACTTCCTTATCATCATACCTGTACAACGGCTCTCCATCAGACTCCTTGAACCAGAGCACCATGACAACGTCGTCGTCCGAGTGTAGCGGCTGGATGTCGCACGGCAGAGACGCCTTCTTACCCAGCACGCCCTGCACGTCTGATGTTGGCACTGGGGACGAGAAAAAGAAAATTTAGATGGTGCTTGTAAGATTATAAGCAGTTTGATAAGTATGATTTAACTGTAAGTCAAACATTGTCAGCGCATTATCAGGGCGTTCTTATTACTAACTTAAAGAAGCTAAGCCAAGCAAAAATGAGTTTGCAAATACGACGACAAGATTATGACGTATTCCTTGAAATTTGAATTTAGAATATGTAACCATTTAACCATTTGTATAAGTTGATGACAAGTGGCGTCATATAATGTCGCAAGAGATTTGTTAGTGATGTCAGTTCCATACACTAGTAACAGTAGTTAAATGTGCATTTTAAGGACCAAGGATTTGTTAGCTGCCGATCACAGCTGTTCCTGCTGTACGATTGCGGTTTCTGCCGCCTAACCATTTTCAAACGAATATGGCGGTGTCTTCAAACAAAACACGACGCAAGGTGCAAGCAATTTTGACCCTTAAGGTGGTTAGGCGGCGGTGACCGTATTTATTCCTTAAACGACAAACTAACATAATTGTAATTTCCTGAGGTAAGTGCTCAGAGATTCATATGTCAGGATAAACGGAAGAAAGTAGTCCTATCCGTCGTAGGTGAATATCGCGTAAAGATTTACATTTTCATGGACTTATATCACGTTTTATACCTATAAATCGAACACGTACATAAGAACAAAAGCAAATAAACGTCTTTGGTACTTATGAATTTTAATACTTTTAAACCTCTGCATTTTCTGTACCAATCCAAATTATGAAAAGTTTATTAATGAAAGGGATAATGTTTGCTTTGGTTGTGAATTTTCCTGTTATTGAAACTCCCAAGGCAATAACTTTATATGGCTTGAAAAAATCTCTCTTTTTGTTGTAATAGACGTGAAAGCACCATCGTTTTTTTTACGAAATAATCCTTAAACTGACACAAAACTAGATCATCGATCAAAGACCGAATGTAAGTGGTCGCAAAAAATACGTTCAATTTATTTTAGCTTCATACCCTAAAAAGATTCCAGTTATAGCTTTGGAAAAACCTAGCATTCAAAGCCAGATAGACCAAAAGCGATATTGATTGAAAATACTTAGGAAATTCTACCATAAGTAAAGTTGAACCAGAAAGTCCACTATGTTACAGATTTCCCTAAAAATCACGCTGTTTGCCAAATAGATAAAAAGATACCGAAGAAAGCCTAACGAAAGACTGAGATGACTTTGATTAGGTATGTTTATTATGAATGAAGCTTAACTACCTAAAACACACGCTTACATGGATCTAATGTATGTAATATTGTAGCATAGATGAATACCGATGAAGCAAAGTTACAGTAGCACTGAAAACACTAACTGGTTACCTACATTATTTGGGTGTGCATATGTAGTACATGATATTTAACTATGAGGAACACTACTATGTATTTTCTGCAAATAAATAAATGAATGAATGAATTAAGAGGATCGTGTGCGCGCAAGCTTCCATACAAAAAGAGAAAAAGTTTTCCACCCCATAAACGTTGTTTGATTTTGTCAATTTTTTTTAGATGTTAAAGATATTTTGAAAAAACTATGGTATTACGTTTTTATTTTCTTTAAATAGTGTAGTTTTTAGAAATTATAAGAACCTAAACATTCACTTTTTTACAAAAAAATCTCTTCGGAATTTCGTCCATCTTTAACTAATCAAGCTTTTATACCAAAAATCGAAGACGTAAAAGCGTGGTTTAGGATGTTTGAAAACGAATGAGACCAAAAAAAATTGCCTCATTCCATAAAGGTTTACGGGTAGGAAAACGTTTTCCCCGCAAGCATATTTCGACCGTTGGTGTTCGAAATGTATGAAAACTCGCGCTGCGCTACGCCTGCACACGATCCTCTTAAAAGTTAGTGTCTTAGTGTTAGTCTACAGTTTGTTCTGAATGAGCATTCTTCATACACTCCTCTTACGGTTTATACGAACGACTAGTGTGGTGGGCACTTAACCGAAAAAAGGGCATTCAGAGTTTGAGACCGAAATAAAAAGTAAAGCGAGACCGCAGCTAATTGATTGGATCTGTCCATATAAATAGGATTTTAGCTTCTAGGTTAGTACTGAGGATATAAGGATCATTTCGTTTCTTTGCAAATAATATTTAGGTACATTAGGTAGTATTTGATATCTTTACTGACTTAATATTATGAATGAAAAATTAATGCTTTGAGTGTGTCTTATATTTTTTGGAAGCTTTTATATTCTTTCGAACCAATCCGCAAAGGACCGGAATAGTCTTCTATGATATTGAACATATGAAATTAGTATCATTTAAGTTAAAATACATATTTTCTTTAAATTATTTGCGATCAATTCAAAAGGGTCATGTATTTTTTTCGTAATTGAAACCAGCCATATGGTAAAATTGTCGCTTCAATAACATGCATTGACCTGACAAGTCACTTATTTTAATACACTAATGCGGGTAGGTACTTATAACGTCACTAAAAATATAGGCTATAATTTAAAGGCTAGTGCTTTTTAAATCACAAACGGTTGTTTTTTTATTCCTATGGACTCAATTATAACTTCCAACTCGGTATAATAATACCCACTTTATACTTTAAGAGAGCCTCGAAATACGGTCCTATTACTACACTTGATCAAAATTAGCAGTACTAGCACTTTGTAGAATCATCCATCATCATTATCAGCCAAAGGACGTCTACAGATGAACATAGGCCTACGGTTTTCCACAGCAACCAGCTAGTCGGCATCCAGTTCGATCCTGTGATCTTCAAAACGTTACCTGTAAATCTTATCTATGGAGTTACTTCACTGCGCCTTTGGTCGAAGGGTCTACATCTAGAACTTTTCTGCTCCAACACCCATCAGTTCTTTGCGCTACCTATGTGCCGTACCCATTGCCACTTGAGCTTAACTACTGATTCGTAGGGCTATGTGTGTATCTCCTCATATTTGATGCCTCACAGTCATTTATTTCTGCTCAGACACGACTGATAGTGCTACTACTATACTACTAGCAAGCGCTTGCTCTGGGCATGGTATAACTGCCTCGGTGGCGCAACGGGTAGAGGGTCGCATTTTAAAGCGACAGTTGCGCCAGAGGTCCCGGTTTCGATTCCCGGGTCGGGCCAAAAATATGTAACCTGGAATTTTCTGTTCAGAAATTCTCATGGAAGTCCGGAGTTTGGAAGTTGCCGGTGTTTCACCCCCGTACCTCGGAAAGCACGTAAAGCCGTTGGTCCTACGCCTGATCTCTCTCCGGTCGTGTCAGATTGCTGCCCCATCGGGCTATGAGAGTGAAAGGAATAGAGAGTACACCTGTGTTTGCACAAGTGTGTGCACACTTGTGCACTATAATATGTCCCGCGCAGTCGAGTAGTCGTTGTGACTGGCCACCGTAGTCGAAATCGGCTAGGATAACTAATATTATATACTGATTGAAATCTCAAAGCGATCGCTTGCTACGTGAGTTATGTAATAAACCAGTGGGTCGTAAAAGAAATCAAGTAGTGTGACCCATTTCGCCCACGGCGGAGGAAATGAGCAGAACGAAAATTGCTTACAACCAATATTTTCGTTATAGCCACTTTTAGGGATGTCCGCAAAAGTAACTTATCTACGTTTTGTACATCACCTGAAAATTCATTAGAGAAATTCTGAAGTTCTTACAATTGAAACACCCAAAAATATTTAGCGCTTTTGCGCGTCGCAATATAGTATCTATAAATTCTATTTTTGATATTTTACACGCACATGATTGCTTTTCTCAATGTAATTAAAACATCACATTGAAGCAAACCAATATTTTTTACAATGTACCAAAATATCGAAAATATTGAAACTAACGATACAGCCCCACCCCTAACGCGTTGCTACTGATTTATCGTTCGGCTGGAGCTTATCGGCTTTTTATTTTATAATTCCGGCGGTTTCTTCCAATCCACTGCAGGTGGGGTCACGCGAACGAACTTGTAGATGGCACCTATTTACTTGCTACTTGAACGGGCAATCGAAACTGAAAATGGTTAAGCTTAGTCATACTTGGTACAAAATTAAAAAGAAATACTAAATATAGTAATTTTCGAAATTGCTTTCTTTAGGTTAGAAATGAGGATATATGAAGTATCGCTTGTGGTAAATTCTACTAAAAAAACGTCAGCCATATTGTAACAGAAAAAAGCCCAATTTTGGTATGGTTTAAAAATTATTTTTGGTTATGTGCTATATTTTCGGAAGCTAAGCCCTTTCAAATGACATCACACACGACAGATTTATGAAGTTATTTTCAAATTTGTAATAATATTTTCCTTCAGATATTGTGAGAGCAATCTCACAACATTGATGATGTCACGCAGCCTACGCGTTAAGAAGCGCTTGCAAAATTCAACAGGCCTGTTAATGTGACGGTGGCCGAGTGGTATAGGCATACGCCCGGATTGCGTAAGACACGGGGTTTAATTCCTCGTCTGTCACAGGTTCACAGTTGTCTTTTTACAAGTGCAATTTATATTATTAAGTTTGTATGGTGACAAAACACTATAAAAACAAAAATAAACTATATTTTCAAATTTCTCATAAGAATATTTAGTGAACCAGCGTTCTCCTACTGATTTTTTTTTGTACTCTGGGTCAATAAAAATCTTTTGACCTCTAGTAGTGTGTGCCAAACGCCAAACCTGTATGGACGACAGCACGTATAGCTATACACTACGGTCTCTTATGTTGTTGGAATAAGGGCTATTTTTCCACAAAAATGTTTAGTCTGATGTGCTGTCAACTGTACATCGATTTGCGTTTTTTCGGCGTACAGCTTCCACTATTTTCCTACGAAGCAAATGATAATAAGAGGAAAATAGAAAACACTATTGAACTACCTCTATTATTACTAACACTCTTTTAGTTAGTAGATACTCTTACAAAAATCAAAACCGGTTAAGTGCGTGTCGGACCCGCGCACTGAGGGTTCCGTGCCACCCTTAACTGAATTCAGGGTCCACTTACTTTCACTTAACGAAAACATCACAATATATTGCGACGGCAAAAATAACTTTGTTTTTCATAGTGTTTGTATGAAAGACAAAGTTATATTTGCGGTTGATAAAAATGTGCAATATCTCAAAAACTACTGGTTCGATCTCCTTCAAATTAATTTTCGTTGCAAGTTTTTGTTGAGATCTACATCATATATTTTTTTCAAAATTTTCACTTTCTTAGTTCAAAAGTTAGATGGGGGGGGACGCCCACAGAACATAAAAAACGATAGAAGTAGTATTAACTCCTATTTGTATGAAAACCAGTGTGACCAAACTAACACATTTGTGATTATATCACATTATCACGCACACCAAGAATGTCTTGTTGTGATTGGTTACCTTTCACTGCCAGATAGTTTCGCTACCCGACACTAGATGCCTCTTATTCACTATCAGATAGTTCCGCTACCTGACGACAGATGCTATTTGAAAATCATTGGTAGATAGAGGTGGGATGGTTACGATACGATAGTCATGTCGATATTTTTGGTATGGAAATTGAGACAGCGTTATGTTTAACGATGTTTCTCTTATCTTCTTAATTATTACATCATAGCAAATTTGTAAAAAATACACAAACTGTTAATGACTTCTTTATTCTAAGCTATAAATGACAAAAAATACCAAAATAAAGAATTAAAGGCAATGTTCATTATCATCATCATCATCATCATTTCATTATGAGAAGACGATAAACGCACGTTTAAGAAAAATCTGTATTTATTTACAAGAGACAATTGATTTACATTTAGTCACTAATAATAAATAAGGAATAAATTAAAACATAGTCATTTCAACTTCCAATATAGTTAAATATCATTTTAGACCCACTTGCTAACTGTGTCGCCCCAGTCAACAGATCTTCCAGCGTATTTGCCACAATGACTATTCATCGTCAAAACGGAGATGTGTGATGTATTCGCCATTGATGTTGATGCCGAATCCTTCCTATTCCTGTAGCTTAAAGGAGTCTTCTAATGCCGCTGTAAACAGTTCAGAGACATAAATCTCCCTGTCTTACACCTCTCTAAAAATGTTGCCTACCGGTTGCTGCAATCCATTTTTCTTTTATGAATCGATCTTTAGGGAACCTTAAAAAATAATATTAAGTTATTAATTTTATACGAAAAAAAATTGTAAAAAAACAGCAATTTATCAACCTTTTTAAAAGCTTTACTTTTTTATGTCATACAATAACAAGTATCGATAGCTAACTTATCGATATTTTGATTTGGTCATTCCCTAAATGAGTAGCATTTCGAGAATAAGTAACAGTCAAAATATAGTTTCGACTTTATCTCTATGAACAGTGGAATGGTTTTAGGTTGTAATTTTTTATAGATTGTTATTTTCTGCAAAATTCACAATTTCTATTGAAATAATGATATAATATTACTTACTGATGGTATGTCACGCCTCCTTTAGATAAATTCTTTGTAGTGCTTGCGTTTTTGCACTGTAACACAGTGCAGGTCCGGCATATTTCAAGATTTTTATCCGTACAGCAAAACGTGTTACATGTTCGAGCAACTGTCACCGTCTGAAGCGTGTAAAAGGGGGCGGAAACATGAGATGCGCCAAGCTTGGCCTATGCGTCGTTACACGGGGCCCGCCTACTTACTACTTCTACTCGTTTTTTATGTTCTGTGGGGACGCCCATTTTACCACTTTGGAAGCGTCTATATCTCAAACCTTACACTTTTAGAAAAAATGGTTTTAGAAACCTCAATATCATTTTAAAAGACCTATCCATAGACACCCCACACGCATAGGTTTGAGTAAAAAAAAAAATTTTAGGTTTTAGTTTCATGTATGGAAGCCCCCCTTAAATATTATTTTTTCATACTTTTTGTATCTGAATCGGAAAGCGGTGAACAAAATACACCTACCTACCAAGTTTCAGCTATGTGATGTTTATAGTTTCAGAATAAAGTGGCTGTGTTATACGGACGGACAGACAGACAGACAGACAGACAGACAGACAGACAGACAGACAGACAGACTTGACGAAACTATAAGGGTTCCGTTTTTTGCCATTCGGCTACGGAACCCTAAAAAGGGCATAAAGATAGTTCAATTAATCTTCTTCTTCTTCGAGTCGACTGGTAACAAATCATTATTTTCGCCCAGTATTGTGCCACGTTGATTGCGTTAAGTTCAAATAATAATCTTTATGATCTATTTTTATAAGATACTTTGATCAAAAGAAATTTAGATTACCACAATACCCAATGCATGCATTGAACAAATCCAAATCATATTCTAATGAAAAATCGATACAAAACTCGTCTCATATGGATCGCGTGATGGAGTATGCGTGGCTATATATTACAATCGACGAAGGTTGCGGGTTCTGTCCCCGGCTTGTACCAACATTTATGTTATGTGCAATAAAATTATGATTCGCTTAAAAAGTATTGTAAGCGATGTATCGTAAAAGGGAGGAAAGTTTTTAATCGAGTTGATGCTGAATGTGAATACCTATAATGTTAGTATGTTGATTTTAGCGTTCAATATTTGTTATTTCTCAATAATTTCTGCTTAGCCCAAAGGTCTTATTGGTTAAAAATGACATATGGTGCTAAGTCCACCTTGTGTACATTTTTTTGTTGTGAAATAAAGTACAAATAAATAAGCAAACCTAAAAAATAATACTTCTATTTATGTATCAAAAGAACATGACCTCTGGTTTGTAAAAAAAATTGCAGTGTTACAAACCAATAGCCATTTAAATGCTGTAAAGGTAATATAAATAAATAAGTAGGTGCTATATATTTAATTAATTACTTCCAATTGCCATTTCTTACTTAAAAAATCATAATCCAATATGCCTTTCCAATCTACGAAAATCATCTAAGTAATGCAATCGAGGCCATACAATATCGGGGCAAAATATGAAAAGCAATCACAACTCAAGTTACAAGTAACTCGATCCACAAAATAAAATGGAAGTCTCAAATTTTGCGCCACAAAAACTCTGGAATTAAATTATAATATCCCCAGAGGCGGATTTTAAAATAATTATACTCCAGCCCCCAGGAATAATCATGAGAGTTCGGTTACAATATCGATGTACTTTCGGCCAAACTTTTCAATTTGAAACCAGAGTGGAACAGGTATTGATATCTACGCTTTCTTTTGTTACCCTAGTTCATTAAGTAGGTTATTCTTTAGAGCCAATTTTAAGGGTAATTTGGTATTTAGAATTATTTTCACATGACAATCATAACTGACGTATTATTTTTAATATGATACGATTTCACATGTAACTTAACGGTCTACATATCTATTCTAGCCGGAGGTGGCCCATTACAGTCACACTATTTGTGTATATAAAGTAGTACGTTTAAAAAATATGTCTTAATTATTTTCAAAGGAATTAGATGTTTATTTATTTTTTCCTAAACTACCTAAACGTCAAGTTATCCAACATCTCTAATATGGTAATTCAAAACAATTGACTATCGATGCTATCATAAATTCTGTCTTTCTTTTGTCATTGGAAATTATATACAATGACGCAGCCTTAATTTTTTATAGGTATCGACACTCGATACTTGATATCGCTTTCATGTAGTCTAGTGATAAATTGATGATAGAAAAGACAATAATTGCTTTCACAGACGGTAGATATTAAGTTCGAAAATACATTACAATTTGTTTTTGTTTCAAACCTATTTTAGTTGTATTTCCAAAATACGTTTTGTATCAGTACCTAAAAAGATGAGATATGAATTTAAGTCGAATCGGTCGATCAAAAGACTATTCTAATCACTTATAATTAGGTATGTTTCAACGAATAAAATTGAAACATGATTTTGCAACTACGATTATTACCAGATGTTTGCTAGAATTGAAGATAATGAATTACTTTTCATTTATCATTAAAATCCGCATTTCATGCTGTCAAATTCCGAAGGTTTTTAGCTACCATTAATCTCTGTGTTACTCATTCATTTTGAGATGAGCGTACATAGTAGCTGAGCAAAAAGTTAATAACAATATTACATGACATCATGGTTCAACTGACCATCCGGGTACAGTCATCGCCATAAATCATTGTTTGATATTTCTTATTGTTAATTTCATTTATTAATTCATACAATTTTGTTAAGCGTTTTACTTGTCGGTTGCATTAAACGTGAGATTTAAAAACTAATGTGAAAAATACATGATGCATTTCCAGTAAGTCATGTATGTAAATGATATACACAAATCAATCGTCGTCTCTATTCATGCCACGTCTGGTTAGTCTAGAGTCAAATGGGTGCGCCTTTTCATATTAAAAAAAAACACTTTGAAGACTACAATTTGCACGCAAGCGGTTAAAAAAATAAGCTTGCACAGCGTTTAAATACACCTGCTAATATGAGTATGAAAAATAAAATAAAATAAACAAAAAAAATATTGGATTTAAAACTTTCGCGTTGCATTGCAATAAGTATTAGACATGCCATATACCTAATTAGTAAGCATCATAAGTTTTTATTCGCGTTTAGACCCGTCATGTCTTTGCATAATATTTCTACATCAAAAGAAACTGAACCATCGTGAGGGCTATACTCAAAGCCGTCATCTCTTTTTGGGCTAAACTCAAAGGTCTAATCTCGCCTAATAAACTATGTTAAAAAGTCTTATTATTAATATAGATAGCTCGAATAATAAGGGTCAGGAGTCGAGAGGCTGCAGAAGTAATAATAAAAGGCATCGCATTTCAGCAGGGCTATTATCATCCAAAATGCTCATGTATTGAACATGACGTAATCTAGGGTTCTGTTGTACCGCTATCCGTTACTTTACTTTTTCATATACAGTTTGACAGCAATTAAAATTAAACAAAAATCTGTGACGTGCATTGCATAAAAGCCCAAAGATCTAAAGAGTAAAGAAAGAAGTAAGCACTCACTGTAATCGTACTTCGGCCATCATGCTAAATACAAAATTGCAATCGTGTCGCTATGGCTTGTGCTTAATAAGCCCTGCCTATTGCTTTCTTATCGCAATCGTGACGTCAATTTAGTATTTAATTAGATTCGAAGTATCCGAAAAATGCCTTATGGCATTATAACAGCGCTGACAAATGAATTCGCTCATACATAGATGATGCGTCCCCCGCGCTAATACCAGCCTGTTTCACAATGTCCTTATAAGTTTTAGTTACCATCATAAGTCCACGACTTCATAAAAAATGACGTTCCATATAGATTCAGATTCAGATTCAGATTCATTTATTGCCAGTCACAAGTTGGGTATGGTGTTACAAGGTATAAAAACAGTACAAGTGACGCCCTGCAAGAAATATATAGAAAACGCTATCGCGATCAGTAGTTGATTCCCCTGCCCATTTTCCCCGTGCGCAGAGTCTCAAACTCTGATTACATTACATCGTCGCTAAAATATTTCTAAGGCCAAGTTGGGAGACGGGATTTAGCTTTTAAGATATGTCTCTTTGTATGCTCGGACTGTGAGAAATCTCGATGTCATAAGATACAGGCTATCCCAGAAAAAATAATAATCTAGCTACCTATTTCATCTCAAACTTTAATATAAGGGCAACTAGCGCAGAGCTCGTTTTGCGAACTCTAAATTATGTAATCATTAATCTGTGTGCTGACAGTTTTTGTGATGTTGGCAGGGCCTTTTTTTTAATTTTTAACCTCGAGTTGGATGTGAACTCTGGTCTGCGCAAGAAGGCTGTTGAAAAACAGTTTTCAAGATTCACATAGGTACAAGTTAGCAAACTTTTAGTTGTACTTATTTTAAAAAATAACATTAAACGTAATTACATGACTTCATATTTTTGAATTGAGGAGCGCATGATGAAGCTTGTTGATAATGAATAATTCAAAATTTCTAATTCAAAATTCATTTATTTCAGATAACACTGATCCTGATAAAATATTATAAACAACATTTCATTATATCAAATTTGCATTACAATAAATAATCACAGGTTTTTTTTGTTTGTTTTTTGTTTTACACCCTGTTTATGGATTCCTATTTTGATCATAAATAAAAATATTTTTGTATCATGTTAAAGAAAGATGTAACGCAAAAGTGTTATTATTCTACGTGGACTGGACATCGAAAAGCTTTTATCAGAGTGTAATCTTTCAAAGCTTCTTCAAACCCTTATATAAATATGCTTTAATACACTCAGACTTAGCCATTTGATCCTAAGTATAACGGAGTTACACAAAAATGTAGCAACTAAGATTCAACCACTATGATTACGGATTTTCGCTCATCATTTTTGCACACATTTTACTGAAACCTATTTTACTATATTACTTATTTGTGCCGAATACTGATTGAGATGATTTTAAAAGTACTATTTTTCTTTATTAAGACAGAAAAATTGCATTGTTTTAAATGTTATTATGACAAATCTGCAAAGTTTTTTTTTTATACAAAGTTATTAAATTGTATAGAATTATTATCAGAAATATCAGTGGCTGTCAGGAGCTTATATGAAACTTGTATCCAATAAATAACTGTATGAAAGACAAAAGTCCAGATTATGTGATAAAATTGGCACGATCCCTTGGCACTGCACTATCGTGGTTGCATAACGCTTGGCTGACGTGCTTCCTTGAACTCGCCACACGTTATCAAAACATAACCTAGTAAGGCTTGTTAGGTCATCCTGGCGGTAAATATTTGAAGAACAGACTTACGTAGATGGATAGTATAGTAGACTGATTGCTTTAACAGTACTACTGCATTGAAAGTTGAGTTACTTATTTCAAATACCAATGATTATTGAAATGGAAAAATGATAACATAATTTTTGAAGTCACTTATAAAAGACTAAGGGCTTGTTTCACCATCGCCAAATAAGCACTAATCAACGAATAATTAAAATGTAGAACGTCATTTCGAATGAAGTAATTGACAGATAAAGTAACTGGTTACTTATTAGGTCATTGTGAAATGGTGAAAATTCATAAAATAAATTTGTATTATACTTGCATATGAAACTAGAAATTCAATAAATACTCCCTCCCTAACACTCAACCCAAGAATGAAAGGTAACATACGAGTAACACTAATCATAATGTTCCTTTCATCCAAAATGATTTCATCGCGGCATATCTCTACACATTCTTTGAAATGCGCCACAAAACGAAATTAGCTCAGGACCTCCGAGCGTTTACACATATTGTCTTTTAAAGACGAAAATATTGCCGTTCGCGAATTCCAGCAGTTCCCGGCTGAAATACGAGGTGTTTCCTTCTGTGCGCATTCGTGAAGCCTTTACGTGCACCTGCTGCCTGGGGCTACTCTGGAAGATGAAGCAGTTTTCAGATTTTGCAACCGTTTAATTGTAAGTTTCGGCCCGAAACTCTGACACGTAAACGAACAGGTTTTATAAAAGCAACCACGAATGTGATTTTTAGGGTACCCAAAGGGTAAAAACGGGACCCTATTCACTAAGATTTGCTGTCTGTCCGTCCGTCTGTCTGTCACCTGCCTGTATCTAAAGAGCGGCGATAGCTAGATAAAAAATGCGTTGAAAAGGAATGTCAAGATAGTTTACAATGTTGGACTAGCAAAGATGAATGGACTTTACCTACGTTTTTACATTTAAATCTGAATCTTACCGAAATATGTGTTATAATCTGTGTTAATTGAATCAATACCTCAATAATGTAGTCAATTTTACCGACGTAGTTTTCGTTTAAAGATACAATGAGTACGAATTCAGAGTGGATGTACTTCACATATAAGCATATCGAATTAATTCTATCTTTAATGACAATACCATGATCGACGATAAAAATTATATGACCGATCAGGGTCGGCAGTAGAATGCGATAGATAGAGCTGAACCGAAAATGTAGAGATTTTGAACGTCGGCGTTCGTAGTTGAACCCCTGAGGCAGAGGTTTGGGTAAAGAGTACAACGAGTGAGTGGATGCACGAGTTGTAGTCGAAAAAGATTTATATTTCTAAATACGAGTGAAAGTTGTTAGATTTGATACAATTACAACAAATGAAATCCGTCGTTCAGCTGTGACCAAACTATATAATATATAGTAGGGGCCAAATACAAACACTATGTTTTAAGTACGAGTAAGCATTGAAAGACTTGGAAATTCTCAAACGTTTCCTTACACTGCTCAAATACTTAATTGATTAGGTATTCAATGTTTGTCAAAGTATTTATTTTAATCATTGACATAAAAACACAAGTAGTCAATCATTTACGCACTCACGATTAAGAAAAAAGTTCTAAAAGCTAATACTCTATCAATAACGATTGTTAAGATAACATTATTAAAATAAATTGAAGTGATTTCGTCACGTTGACATAATCCTACCATGGTTTCGAACAATCAATCACACCCACGCAATGAACCCACGCACTTCCGAAGATTTAAACTATATGGAGGAAGTGGTCTAAATGACTTCAAACATATCGATTTTATTTACGATATAAAAATGTCGACTTACGAGATTATGGTAAATGGTAACAACCAATACGACTAAAAGTATCATATTATTAGTAGAAAATAAAGCAAATCATTGGATTATTTCAAAATAACACTGTATCTACTTGTATCATTTGTGTTTCACAATTTCAATTACGCCCGATGGACAAATATAATTTAAAAGTTTTTCCATTTAAAAGTTCTAAGAACATTGCAATCCTAAATAAAAAAAAGTTTGGCAGAATCAAATTGCATTCTTACTAAGCATTCCAATATAAAATAGTGTGAAATTCGTACTATGTATTACAACGAAACACAAAGAGAGTTATAAACACAAAATATGGTTTCAAAGCCCACACCATTATCTCATTATCTCTCTCTCTCTCTCTCTCTGATGATGATGAAGATAGCTTTTATATAAGACCAGCTTTGAAGTGCCCTGCAAAATTGACACTTAGCTTATTCAAATCAGCCAACTGTCTTCAACTTGGAACTGCACAAAAGTGGCTCAATGAAATAATTACAATTATAGAGGAAAATAAAAATGGTGAAGGCCGTTGCGTGTCTTTGTGTTGATCAATCATGGCGTCCGAAATAAATTGCCTTCATTATTTTCACGGCCGACAGGGGTCAACTGTGGTTTTGAGTTCACGAGTTTTTGTCGATTTGTTGAGTTATTATTAGAAAGTAAGATTATCAATCTTATGCTAAAAAACAAAAGACCCACCCATTCGGGACAAATTGCAGACTTTAAGAAAAAGATATGAGAGACAAAACCTAGTACAAGAATTACACGTATTTTTAACAATTGAAATTTTAAAATTAGGTTATATCTACTTTTTTGCATAAAAAGCACTTACTTACTTTACTCATGCGTTTAATACATAACAATAAAAATTTCCATGCAGATGATATCGAAACATATCGCATAACCGATTTCGCTCAATCAGAACATTTTACAATTTCCTGTCCCAGCTAAACCTATAAATTGAAGATTATTTAAACTCAAAACTATTACGTCGTATCAGACCGTCCGTAAACGGCTGATACGTATACAAATGTGAATCATAAATCTGGGGGTTAAAGTTCAAAATTGCGCGGTATATCGCAATGCAGCTATGAAAGTATAGAGGTCACATTAGGTGCAGTTGTGGATATTAGTCCAAGTTTATGGTTTGCATTAGTTCGGGCTTAGTATAACGTAAGTTATCGCTACGCCACGTCCGTTTGTAGATTGAGGCTTGACTGTGGAACAGATTAGTTGAAGGCACATTGATATCTAAGGTATAATTATAACTGGATAATCACAATATGTTTCTTATCTTTACAGATCACGACAACGCCCCTGTGACCTCAAAGGAACTCGATGGACTTCTGAAAGCTGATGAAACACTAACAGAAAAACATTATATTCTCATGGCTTAAGAACATGTGGTAAAACAATATATAAATATAAAATTTCCATTATTTTAACTGAACTAACGATAGTTAATATAACCCATTGTTGCAAGGCGATGACCCCAAAACCATTTAAAGAAACCAAAAAAAACAAACCAAAGATCTATATTCGACGGAGAAGTGCTTGCAAAAAGCTCTGTTCTTTCACTCTCCAGTGAGGAGACAGACAGGTTTCCATATTTGAACTCATAATAGCAGTCATAAGTCTTGAAATAAGTACGATTCATAATAATAATGATATTCTCCTACCGATCTTTGGTAATGGTGGCTCTTTTCAACAGAGATAGGTCAGGTACGCAGGATATATTATAGTACCCAGATATGTGCGCAATACACAAGTGCACTCTTTTTTTTATTCATATGGTACATCAACGATAAATACAATAGTGCCATCTTATAAGTAACAATATGTACGAACTAATTGTATTATCAATTACAGATGCACACCGCATTACAGATGCACCTCTTTGTTCCTTCATTCACTTAATTCGGTAAGGCGGCGGTCCAATATGACTGATGAGAGATCAGGCGCATGATCAACGGCTTCACGTGCTTTCTAGGGCACGGATGTGTCATCACCACCGGCTTTCTAACTCCAAGCTGCTTCCGAGTATTTTCAAAACAGAAAAAGTCACAAACAAATTTTGGCCCCGGGACCTCTTTGTTAGCAACCAGCGAGCTAACTGCAACATCAGCGAGGCAGTCAAAAGTGTAGTACTTTAAGAAGGAATTGTGGTAGCTATAGTAAATAAGTCTTGGCTCATACTCGAACGGTAAATCCAAAACGTTCATTCCGCACTAAAGACACCTAATCAGTACAGGATGCCGATTCCACGGTAAATCACGAAGCTCCCTTAGGAAGCGGCCCATTATAATTGGCGATGCTCGTTGGATCGAAGGCTTCCACGGACAATTATCCGCTCGTTTAACATTTCAATAGGGGACGTGGGGTAGTGTGGTGCGTGCTCTGTCGATGACGATTAGTATTGAGGATAGTCGATTTGGTCATGGAACCTTAAAAAAATTTACATACAGTAGTCCACTGATAAGAGTCTGGTAATATGCTCATGCACATGCACATACGTTTTACGTATGGTACGGACGACAGCACGTCAACGTAAACACTGCGGTATCTATCTATACAGTTGTAATAAGGGCTAGTTTGCAACAAATGTGGGTAACCTGATGTGCTGGCGACTGTAAGTAAGATACATACCTATAAGATATATACATATAAAGATACAGCATAATTTCCACGAATTGTGAAAGACGTAATTTTAAGTAAGATCTTGCTGCCAAACTTTTCAATTTTTTTACCTGAACTCCGCAAAGGGGCTACCAAATAAGCATTTAGTAACAAAATTACCATTAATAATGTCTGTATATTATGTTATCATCTTTAAGAGCTGTGGATTTTGTAAAACAAATAAAAAAAAAATTAAAGAAAAAAAATAAAGAGATGCTCATTCTTATTTAATAACTTGAAAAATGCGATAAGTAGGTATTTCAATGGACAACAGGGTAGGAATCCAGATACAGAATTAACGGCAGTATATGGCGAAGTAGCGACGGTTAAATTTTAAGAAGCCTTTCACATTTGTTAAACTTTACACATGCAGCTATTGTGAATTAAAAGAAGTTATAGATATTACTATCGATAACATTATCGAGAAATTGATCGCACGCGAGTATAATACGATTACATAGTATTTAGCGGACGGTTATGCAGAACCACTATTAATTTATAATGTGAAATCCGCTCATGACTGAGTGGCATAAATGACATTTTAGCAGCATGACCAATCAGACCCTTACTTGATGAAGGGTTAATTTCAGGCAGATTGATAGACTTTATTGAAGTTACTGGAATAAATCATACTGAAATATGTAAGGTGAACTTTATGATGGTACTTTTATTTTTGTTCTTATTATTTTTGGCCCTAATACACAATGTATATTTTCAAAACTTGATCAAAAGTAATGTGCGGATACTAGACCCAAAATTATCGACAAGAAAAATAAGTTTTTTTATATACCAGTCATTTTTAGTTTTTAGTCATAAAAAAGTGAGGTACAACAATAATTTGATGCTAAAAGGGTTAAAATTACGGAAATGGAATGCCTTACTCGTTTAAGTGCAATAATTGTTTTAGACGTCCAATTGAAGCTCAAAGTTGAGAAAAGCGTTCCAGAAAATTACGATATCACTCAATTGATCTGTCAAGTCAAGACTCATTTGCAAAACAACGACCAGGAAATGTTTAATTTTGTAAAACAAAAGGAGCTTCTATTGAAAATTCACGCTATAAAGAGTGAAGGTTAATTAAACCCTTCGATACCCTTGACATAACTGAAATTAATTGCATCAGAGTAATTTATGTAGGCGATTCTTCTCGTTAAGTGACAGGTTCGGCTCAGCGAAGGGGGTGTGGCGCAAGATTAAGTGAGAGCGGGTTGCTGAAGAATGAAAAAATCCTTTATGAATTTAATTAATTATAAACAAATATGTGCAGAACAGGTAACGTGCCGTGGAGTGGAATTCGTTGTCGGCAGAAGGGTTCTCTGACAACTGCAAATTGGACGTTTTCAAGAATAGGCAGTTCAGTAACTAGGCAGACTTTGTCCATCTTAGGCTACATTGTCACTTAACATCAGGAGCAATCGTCGCCAAATGGCCATCTACTTAATCAAAAAATAAATATTTGAATTTGATTAATCTTAAAGGGTCCCTTCCCATGTTTTTTCACTCAATACCCTAACTGTCCACTTCAATAATAAGTAACAAAAAGTTAATTTAGTACAGTTGTCACGAGTTTCTCTACATACGATTAATGGGCTAAAAATATAATTATAGAAAATTAGAGTCCAGATTTGTTATACTAGAATTGCTAATATCGTTAAAATTCATCGTTTAGATTCCAAAAAAAGTTTGCGTGTATTAGTGCATCGACCTTCCGGCTAAGACGAAAGTACCATAACTTTATTATTTCCGCAGCTCCTCATATAAAAAAACTGAATTTAAAATAAATTTTGAATTCTGAATTTAGAATTTAAAAATAAATCCTTCAAAGACGCTATCTTCTGTATCTTGGGTCGCTCTAAAGATATTAGACGCCAGCACCTTCCGTCAGGTTACGATAAAGATGGGAGAATAATGGCGTCCGTAAGTGTGTTAGTGGTGGAACTGGATCAGCCCGGATCTCGGGGGAATATTATATTATGTCGTTATTATAAACAAGCCCGCGCGTAAATGAACGGTAAAGATTGGGTAATTTGAAGTGCATAAAAAATTCGTTTTGATTACACCATTCAAAACTCTGGAATGGTAAACCGATTTTCATGATTTTTACTTTGTTTGATTCGGGGGACGCAATTTGCCTGGACTACTTGTACCAAAACGACAACATTAAGTTATGAATGCTGATGTGACAGGACTTTTTCCTAATAAATTGTTTTTGCCACAAATACCACAATTAAAATTTTATTAGACTAGAATCAGTCCAAATACAAGAAAGAAAGACATTTATTTTAATTGGAAAGGCAAATGAAGAGTCGATTTTGTAGCTTGCTCCTTATGAAATCCTATTCAGTTCACATAACATAACGTTACGGCGATCAACTAGCCATTAAGTGCCATCGATAAAGAATAAACCACAATCATAACTTTTAACAAGCATTGACAAGATCACAAAACCTCGAAGGTCGAAACGCGATTTTAAACATCAATTTATTTCGAATAAATTTCACAACAAAGCCCCGACTTTCCGAATATTAGAGAGCAACCCTAATTTACAACAATGACGATGTCAATGGTATTATAAATTTGCTTTTTATCGGCACTTCGGAAATGTTATTCGCAATATTTCACTCTGGATTGACCTAACGCCTATGCCGACGCGGTTTGACAAAGGGCGCTGGTTTATTTTTGAAGTCTACTAACCATTGTAGTCTAAACATGGCGGACCACCCGTCGGGAGAGAATCCACAGATTCTATTTACGATTGTCGTTTTGGACAGCGTCGGTTCGAATTATAACAAACGTTCTCGTGCCAGCAAGGTAACATCTCAACTAGATGGCTTTTATGTGGAAATATTTTGTGCAAGACATGTTTCGGTTACAAAAACACATTATGGATTAACATTTTACAAGTTTTTTTTTTGATGGTATTGTTATGTGATAAGCAACAATTACTTGAAAAACTTTTTTTTATTTTAGTATAAGAAGCGATGACAAATCCAATAAAGTATAAATAATGAAAATTGGTCCATCTGTTCTCGAGTTTAAAGTAGTATAACTAACATTACTTTCTTCTATGTATAAGAAGATAGAAGAAAAAAATAAGGTTATTATATAGCATTTCGGAGTAACTAAAACAGAGAGCTTTAAAAACGATTCCCTAAAATGAAAGATATTTTAAACATGAGCGAGCACGGCTAGTTAATATTATTGAGAATGTCTGAAATCCGAAATATCCCCAAGGTAATTGCTAATAATTCCTACCAAAATTACCTTGAAAATTATTCCAAGTAAATCACTTTGGGGGTATCTTGGATGAGGTAAACCGGACTAAAAGTATTTCAACACTGATTAGGCTTCGGCAAAATAACACCTGGTATTAAAAATATACCCGGCTAAGGCAAAAATACAAGGGGAAGAAAATTGGGCCGGTGTAATCCTATCGCGCCATCGGAAAGAAATATGTTTTTAATTTCCTAAGAAGGAAGGAATATGGGGAGGAAAGTTTCCTTAAAAAATGGGTTGTTAGGGGCGCAGGGAAATTAAGGGGTTGTTTGTGATAGGGAAGTGACAGAAAGGTGTAGAAGCCTTTGTAAGAAACGATTTTTGCCTATGCATTCGCACGTGGCAGCAGCGATGCGGCTAAACGATACCGACAAAGATGCAACTATCACATATAGCTATGTAAGAGCGAGAAATAGCATATAATACGAATTTCGCATGCCACATATGAATGCGTTGGTGTACTAACGGCGTAAGCTACGCATGACATTTAAGACAGATTCAACGAGATGGAGTGAGTACACCCAGAATCGTGACATAGACTGCTGATATTCAAAGGCTTGTATAGGTAGGTACCTATAAGGTTATAGCATGTCTATTCCCGTTACGGGAACAACACCGTATCAATTTGAGGTGTTCAGTATTCTTTGTATGAAACTCCATCACCAACCTCAAGATCAACTCGGGACCCACTCTCGACCAGCAGCGCATGCGTTGCAACGCGCTTATGGCTAGTCGCCAGATGGTTGTCAACTATCAGACCACGCTTTAACCTATATCCTTCAGAGCTTGGTATAAAAGAAGTGGTTTTACCTTTGATTAAAGTAAAATAGCGGAAGATACGGCATGTCATACTAATTGTTAGCTAAAAAATGGCACTACTCACAACTACATACAAGATGACCGACAGAGACAAACCCATTTCTTACGACGGTAGTGCGAGCGAAACAAACGCGCGCTTTGAGATGTCTCCTTGAATGCAATTAGGCGACAGGGGCCTGATTTTAGCGGTCCACGTTCGAATGGCGCGTCACCTATCTTCCGCTATTTTACTTTAATCAAAGGGTTTTACAATATTTAGATTTTGAAAAGCAGTATTATTTACTTCAAAATGACACCTTTTCACTTACAGACGCACAAAAACAGATAATTTATTTTACGACAGTATTTAAACAAAGAAGTATAAATATCTCACAGATCAGCAGTGTCAATAAATTTTCTTACAATCTGGCAACATTTACGAGCGAGAGTGTACTCCTAATGTGAGCTATTATTGCCACGTCTAAAAATGTTTTATGACGAACAAAGATGTATATTTTATTTCATTGCTTTCCTAGAACTGTTTGTTTTTGCTCTTAAGGATATATAATGATAAGGTTTGAAATTGTGTGACTTGGTAAGGTGACAGTAAAATGACACTTGTGTTTGTGATTTCAGTGTGAACCTCATTTCTTACTTGAAGATAAAAGATTTCTGACAAAAAAGTGTGAACTTTGCCTCTTAAGCTGTCATGATACTTAAAATAATACTGGCAATAAGAATAGAAAAATAAAGCAATAGGTGAAGCACAAGTAATTAGCGTAAAAGTATTCGTATCGTTAACGTAAATCATGTATGAGAATCGTGACAGCACCTCTATCGGACGTAAAAGAAACTAAGGCAGCACGATAGCATAACGCAACCTATGATATTAATAATAGCTTTTCAAGCACAAACCTTTCTCTGACGTGAAGAATCTTAAGTGACGATAGCTGGCTATCGTAATTTTATAGTAAACTCGCAACGCTTACGTTACGAATACTTTATAAGTATGTGCTTGCTTGGGCTACAGGAAAAGAAAGGCGTGTAGAAATAATTTTGAGAAATAAGCAGTACTATAGCAAAATCTCATCGAAACTTCATAACCTTTTCGCCTTATTGTAAGTCTAAGATAAACTGAAATTTAATCATGAGTAAAACCTACAACAGTCAGATTTTAAAGCTATATTCTATATAGGTCATCTTGTTTAATCGTATAGTCATCCTGGAATAAATAACAGGTGAGTACCTACAGCTAGCTTAAGTTAAAAACAAACAAAAAAAGACTTAAAAATTGTGGTGAAAAGGACCAAAAAGTCGTATCCTTTAGTAAATAGTCCTTTAAAAGGTGCACTCAATGAGGCTCACTCAGACATCCCATTTTAGGAGGCAAAGGCAACATCTCGAGAACATACGGGAAATAAGCAAGATGATGAAGATACCAAATGCTTAGTTTGATATTCAAGGATTTGTAAGACTTTATGTGTATGTTGTGTCATCCTCAATTTTGGGTACAATCGTGGTCAAATATCCACTAAGCTAAAAAAAAACAATGAATGAGACACTGAAACTATCTTTAAAAATATGATTATTTTTAGATAAAATTAGAGTGTGGAAACATAATTTTTGCTAATGTGTAAACTGGTCTATCTGAATCATTAATGTATTTGCCTTTGCAATAACTCCCTCATTGTTTGCCATGTGTGTAGGTCCGCAACTATAGCTCTCCGCTGATAATTAAAAACAACAACACACAAACCAAATTCCGTTTTAACGAACTTAAACGTTCGCTTCTACAGCTTTCAACGTGTCCATATTAATCATTAGTTGAAACAAAAATACATGTTACGATTACAATGCTGTCACAGACATGTGCTTAAAATAATCGTGCCAGATAAACTCGTTAACGAACCTTTTAGTACGTACAAATCGGCTGTCCTCGGCAATTCGCTTCGCATAATACCTGTCAATTACTATTTGTCTGTGAGGACTTGTGTAGGGCTGTAATATTTTGATTGGACCTTTTTTCTGAACACTCAAGTTTATCGCCGTCAATTTGAGAAATGGCAGCCTATCTCAAAAGCGATTAACAAAATGCGCAGAATGAATATCTCTTAACACGTCCCGGGACAGTGAACGCCTACAATCGTGAAAACAATAAAAAATCTATTGTGTCTGGAATAGAGTCCCGGAACGTGTTAACACACAAATGTATTTAACGTTGTTCTCATAATTATATGCAGTCCGAGTCAGACATGATCAGAAGAAAGAGACTAAACTAAAACTAAAACTCATATCTAAACGAAAAAGAGGTGACGACTTGTCCAACTCTGCGAGAGATTGAGTGTCATGTAGCTAACAGGGACCAATGGAAGGCATTTTACGGATTTATTTCGCCCATTAAATGTTAAAAATGCTAATAAATTAAATGTATATAGATACATTCTACCAATGGAAGGTGTTGGGGGAAACCTTTTCCCAGTAGTGGGATAAAATATGTTAAAAAAACCTAAGTTAGCTATAAAAGTTCCAGGACACTATTCCAGACACAATAGATGTTTTATTGTTTTCACGCTTGTAGGCGTGCACTGTCCCGGAACGTGTTATAGTCCCCATAGCCGATTTCGACTACGGTGGCCAGTCACAACGACCAACCGACTGCGCGGGACATATTATAGTGCACAAGTGTGTGCGCAAACACAGGTGCACTCTCTATTCCTTTCACTCTCATAGCCCGATGGGACAGCAATCTGACACGACCGGAGAGAGATAAGGCGCAGGACCAACGGTTTAACGTGCTTTCCGAGGCACGGGGGTGAAACAGCGCCAACTTCCAAACTCCGGGCTACCCTGAGAATTTCTAAACAGAAAAACTCCGGTACGTGTTAACGATGTGTATGATTAGACAAGAACATAAAAATCCTACAGCTGGTGAGGACTAGAGCTCAGAAGAAGAAGCATAGAAACTGAATCACTTGTCAAAAGCTTGTTGTACAGTAATCTATTGACAATCTGGTGCATGACGTTTAAAATTTGGCATATGCACGTGATAAGTATTTTCAGCAAACTAAAAGACGGATAAGAGGCAACCCTGACAAATGTGAACAAAAACAATCCACACCTGTGCGACGGCATTGTGAAATGATTATTTTCGGCTTTAATAATAACATTATAATGAACATGCAAACAATTTCAATAGCGGTTTCGAGGATCACATTATGCGAGGATTATAACTGCTTTTATAATTGTTGAATAATAATCAGCACGATTCATATTGAAATATTACAATAGATATGTAAGTTTAAAAATCATTTTAGATCCGCAAGTATACAAAATATTTAGCAATGAACTTAGTTTCGACCTACCTTTTTGCAATAGTTACTGACATAAATGGTTATTTAATTTTAGTTTGTACCTTTTTGTATATACAATATTAATCTAAGTAACTTCGATTGTAACTAAATAAGAAACTAAATTGTGTTATTTTGTATTTTTTTATTTAACTCAGGTATTCAAACAAGATATGGTCTATGCTTAACTTATATTAAATTAAACACGTATAGAGTTTAGTAAGTATATTTTTGACGTTTATAAGTAACATGTGATGCAGACTTCAATAAAATGAGCAGCATAAAAAATCAGAACTCGTGTGAAACCCACCATTACCTATTCGCGACCGCGACGACAGCATCGCATAACTCCCTAGGATTAGAAAGATCTATTCTAGCTGATCGATGCGAAATTGCATCCTTTCGGCCCATTAGAGGTAAGAAGCGAGCAATCGAGTTAGTCATGCCCTGGAGGTTCCGTAACAAGCCATAGATGGATTGCCTGATTAGAGGCTGCTTGCCGATGCATTTTTGAATATAGTCTTGGATTTTGAACAGAAGTACAAAAGCGTGACTATACGTATAATGTTACGAGCAGACATAAACTCACATGCTTCTTTATAAATTTAAACCTACTGGTGCAATCTCTTGCATCTTTAGTTGCTGCGGTTAATAGAAAATCTCCTGAATTAATTATAATTTGCTACCAACTTTAAGCCCAGATTAAAGTCAAACGCACAACTCATGAACATTTAAATTTAAATTATATCTTTCAAAAAATTCAGCAAAGAAAAATTTCATCTTAACATATTTAAACTTAAATATTTAAAAATTCTTATCAAAGGTTTGCTCTTTAAACCCAAGTTGGACATTTAACAGGCTATATTTAAGCGTTTAATTTGGAGCATTAAATTTAAATAGTTTAAATGTAAGAAGCGAAATCGAGTCAAGCAGATGCACTGATTAGAGAGAGCTGTGCAATGAAAGCGTTTTGGAAGATGCTCTTAGATGCAGCACATACGGGTTTGATGACTTTACAACATACTTCGTTAGTGTATTTTTAAGCTCAGAGTTCAATATTATAACTATAAAATAATATTAGATTTCGCAGAGAGAAAGAAGAAAGAGAAAAATAAGAAGAGGCTAACCGAGAAAGAGATGGATTGAAAATTGAAATTGATTGGAGTGTAAAACAAGATATAAGTTTGATAGGAGTGGATGAGTCAGTGACGAGTAATGTAATAATGTGGAAGAGAAAACATATACATCGACCTCAGATAAACTGGGAACAGGAGAAGAGGACAATTATGATGATGATGATCAGAAAGATTACGCAGACAGGATGTGCACTGTCGTCGTTTTAATAGTATGTAACGTATGGCCTTTAATAAAAAACATTGTCATTTCAGCGTATCTATTCCACGGCCCTAGTGGTTAAAGATACAAATATATCAGTTCACTAGACATACACAACAACAACAAAAGTGCTCTTTCAACTTTTTTGTAAATAAGATTCTGTATCACATAAACATGGAGCACTCTGAGCGATTGAATATCAGTTCGTCACTCGCGCTATCAGTGTGTCGCGCACAAATTCTCTCGGACTCTTAATTCTCTTGTGAATCTTATAGTAGAGCAGTGATCTCAAAAATTTACTCCAGTAAGGGATCCTCAAATTCCCCGAGCACTTACTATCCGCATAAAAATTTCATCGTGCCGGATAAGAGTTTCTCGCTACCATTATATGACGGTTTAATTTTGAGTTTAAAGTGAACGCCGTTTCGGTATGGATAACTAGTTGGCGGAGGAACTTTGTCGGCAAATTATTCGCCATAAATATTAAATGCGCTGTGCGTCTGACCTATGATATTGAAAAACTTTTTTTTTTGGCAAACTTTCTAGCGGAGCAGTAAGCCGATTTTTGGAAGAAATCTTATTAAGTGTTAGCCTATTTTGCTAGCCTAACTGGGTTTAATATTTCTAGCTTCAATCAGGCGCGCTAGAGTACGTATGTGATGTTTGCTATAACAGGTTAGCGTCTTACATTGATGTCGTATATTCACTTATCATCAAGCAATGTGATGAATGCAAAGTAACAAAATGTTTAGGTTTGTTTTGCTTACAGAAGAGTCACTTTTCCATGGGTCAATTTCAACAAAGTCGATTTTTTTATCACTTCGGTGAACTTTTTTATTTTTAACAGTTTTCGAATTCAAACAATGGTTTATGATACTTCTTGATGTTGTTTAGATCAATACGTAACGCCATCAAAATATCTTGATAAACTAAAAAGATACATTACTTCAAAGTTTTGATGCCACCGAAATGAAAAAACGATTCATCGAAATGAAATAACTCGCCCACCGAAATGACAACACTTGTCCACCCACCGAAAACCTTTAACAAAATTACTTCTATACATTAAAACACGTGGTTCCTCGTGACTGCATCCGTGCGTTTTGATTTCACTCCATTTCCGTAGGTCGTAGCGTGATGTTTTACAATATCCCGTATGTAGAAGTTAACAACTTTCTTTCAGGACTCATATATTATTATTATTATAACGGAAAAACAGCAATTCTCCCCGCGAGATTTGAGCGCCGTGCGCAATGCATAATACGGGTAATAAGCTAGACTACTGTGACTACAAATTTTCAATTTTTTTATTTACTATTTATTTAAATGTAACCTGATTTACAAATAAAATAGGTCTTCGGCTATTCAAACTCGCATCGCAAAATAAACAAGTAAAAAAAAGTATTTGTATTAACAGTAGTCGAAAACCTATGACTAGATGACAATTTGGTAGATTTTCTAATGTACACAACTTGAAAAGGACATAACTTATATTTTTTTATATATTTTCTAATGACTGACATTGTCTAGCCTATCACCCATTTTAGGCTGGACCTCTATTTAAGGGACACCAAGTATAGCTTATAACCTTTTCCGATAAATGAGCTATCTAACACATTTTTTTTTCAAATCGGAGCAGTAGTTCCTGAGATTAGGGCGTTTAAAAAGTTTTCGAACTAAGCGCTTCTCGTCAACTTTCATAATGCGCACAGCAAAAGAGTGGAACTCTCTACCCGCATATGTGTTTCCATCGGTCTACAACCCTGTTATTTTCAGAAAAAGAGTATACAGGCTTCTTCTGGGTGAGCTCGCTTCATCGTCGTCCCTGTCTGTGCCTCGTCTGGTATAGTCTAGAGACAAAAGTAAACCCATATCATATTAAAAAAAACTTTTTAGCTTAACAACACTACTAGCGGCCCCCTTCGACATTTTCTGTGCGTTTTGCCTTTACTCCGTTCCCGTAGGTTCCAGCGTGATGTTGGCACGCCTTAAAGCAGTTGCAAAACCTGAATCTGGTGCTTGGCTGCATGCTTTGCCGTCTCCACAGTTGGGTACGCTTCTCGACAACAATTTCTTAAGAATTGCAGTAGCTTTAAGACTGGGCAGCAAAGTTTGAGAGAACCTCATCGCTGTATTTGTGGTGTGATGGTAGATGAAAACGGCCACCATGGACTGAGTTGCCAAAGATGTGCGCGGCGGTTCCCGAGGCACCATTCTTTTAATGAATTTGTGCGTCGGGCCATGGTTTCCGTAAATATTCCTTGCGTCCTAGAGCCACCAGGCTTGTCCCACATGGATGGTAAGAGACCAGATGGCCTAACGTTGGTTCCATGGCGAAGAGGGCGTAGCCTCTTATGGGACGCAACATGCGTTAGAGACATTTAAAGCATACTATAACTTCAGCAGGTTCAGCGGCGGAAAATGCTGCCAAGTTAAAACATACTAAGTATGCTGAGCTAAAGTCTGAGTATGATTTTTTTCCAATCGCTATGGAGACGGCTGGGCCTTGGGGTAATGAGGCACGCGAGCTTTTCAAAGATTTGGGACAACGACTGAGGGATATGGGTAATGCCCACTCTGGCTGGTTCAACAGGTTTCCATTGCTATTCAACGAGGCAATGCTGCTAGCATAATGGGAACCTTTGGATCGGTCAGAGCGTAGAGTGGGAATCAATAGTAGTTAGAAGGAAATTTAAAGCGTCTTTTTTTCCTGTGACATTTTGTAATAAAATGTCGACGCTTTTCGCTGAAAGAATAATTTGTACCTTAATTATAGTTCATTATGTATGTCATTGTAATTTTCATTTAACACCTTAACGCGTTCATGAAGAAAGGGGCAGTAAGTTTTTTTATATGATATAACAAAAAAATACAGTTTTCGCAATTATTACTGTATCTGTACTAGTATAAATGACGTTGCTTTGTACCAAATTTCAAGATTCTAAGTTCACGGGAAGTACCCTGTAGGTAGGTTTTGATTCCTTTTCGATTGTTGAAAATTTGCGGAAATTTGCTGATATTTACGGCAATAACGGCTGTATCTTTTGATTGTGTTGGCTTCCACGTGTTCCTGAGAAAAAGGGTACGGACAGACAAACGGACGGACAACGAAGTGATCCTATAAGGGTTCCGTTTTTTACCTTTCAAGGCACGGTCAAAAGGAAGGCAAAACAAAAATATTTTTTCAAAAAGCAGTAGTTCCTGAGATTACCGCGTTCAAATAAAAAACAAACAAACAAACTCTTCAGCTGTATAATATAGTATAGATTTCACCGGAATGATATAATGAAGCCATCGAAATGAGAAAAACAATCACCGATATGAACAATTTACGCACCGGAATTAATAAAATTCACCGAAATGATATTTTTTATCATTTCGGTGAATTTTGTTTCATTTCGGTGGTCAATCTAGGCCACCGAATCAACCGAAATGAAAACACCGATATTAAAATCAACGACAAAATTTAACATAACAATAAAAGTTTTAAAGTCACAACGTTATTAATACCACACTAATAAACGTAGTTTAGGAAGGATACTAATAAATATTTCATACATTTTATGGAGAATTGGATGACAATATATTCCAACCTGCGGAAATGAAAAATAAAATGTCCCATGTCACCGAAACTAACTACTTACTTTTTTGGCGGGAACACGGAGCAAGCGGCGCACGTCTATTTACTTTAAGCATTGAGGCGGCACTGGTATGTAGCGTTTTAGCGCGGGGGCAAGGAGCTAGAGTTGTCCCACGTAAAAATATTCTCGACAAACTAAAATTCACCGATATGAAAAGTCTTATTTGACCATATGCATTATACTTATAAGTCATTTAATGAAATAGATTAAATTATGAAATTATTATTTGATAGTACTATAACTATTCACGATTTAAATGAAATAAGCAATAATACTAAATAACCAAAAGTTTTTATTATATAAGGGAAAATAAACAGAAAAATGGATTTGACCGCGCAACCGAAATGAAAAATATGGTGTTTTACCATTTTTTATTCCGAATTTAACGCAGTCCTAATCAAAAAATATTTATGGTCTCGTATACGGGATAACGCCTTCTATAAATAAAAAAATAAATAAGCCTCATTGTATCACTCTGCACTGCCGATTTCACTCATGCCGCGTAAAATTTGCTGTTGGGAAATTCACCCCCATATCTTCGTTGTTACATTCCATTCCATGGTAAGTTCAGCAGTTATTTCACGTTATTCCTACCTGATTCTGTTTATTTCCTTTATTCCTCGTCGTATCTTTGTCAGTTATTAAGATTTCAAGTAATAAATCCGTTAAACTCAGCTATTCTGAAAATAAACCACAGTTAAAGCCTCAGAAACAGCATTACTCCTCAACCGCTCACCAAGAAGTTTTCCCCGCCAAGTTCTATTTATTATAACGTAATTTTATATAATCTAAAACACTCAGGAACAAGGCCTAAGTTATAGCACGCTCCGCGGCATTATCTGTATAACGTACTTAGCAATTTAGTTGGCGCTTAGTTTAAGCGGGGAACTTTATGGTGCTTGTTATAATTATAATTTGCGCTTATGAAACTCCTATTAATAATTATGTAACAATTATGTTTGGCTGTTAACCTAGTCTTAGAATTTTAGGGACCTGTACAAATATTTTAGATAATTCACTTTTTGTTCAAAATTATCACAATCTTGGCGTTCTGATCAATTCACCAGAAAGAGGCAGATATCGTTTTCAACAATTACCTGTTATTTGATTTCCCTAGGGTTAAAAAAGAACTGCTATAGCAAAAGGGTGAATAATAGAAAATAATACTGCTCTAATAATTGTCAAACTTTTAAAATAATGTATTACCTTTCCTTTTTGCGACATGGTTACATAGGATAGGACCAAACCTTATGCATAATTTTGAAATCTGATTTCGGAAGTGGGCGTGCATTGTTTCTTAGACAGTCAGGTCAATCAAAATCTACGATTTTAGGTCATAACCTCGTATCGTAGGCCTATAAATAGCACGATCAGATAACGCCATTCAGAAGTACCTTTCTTACCCAAACATAGAGATGAAAATTATCACATCCCAAAACAGCTGACTGCGCCTTAGGCAGACATAGAACAAAGACTCCATACATTGTGTTATACGACAGATAATTAATGCTTTTAGCAGATAATTCCGTGGAAATGGACATGGCATGTGATCATGTTAGCTATGAGATTACAATCTGCATAGTGATTGAGGATTAGCTAGAATAGATTAGATAGATAAGCATAATAAAATACGTATTGGTGTTCGTTTAGATGTATGATTGGAGGTTGTTTTGCCTTTGACAAGTTATTTGAATATTAAAGCCTCATGGGTCGGTAGGATGCCAGCTGTCACGTAAACAAAAAATTACAAAAGAATGTTGATAAATTGCAATAGGTATAATAGGATCAGACTTAACAATTTATGCATTTTCGATATTGCTTGAAGCACTGGGTTTGTCTGACCATGTAAAACAATTCATTTCAAATAAACAATTTCATTTCATTTCATTTCAACAAAGTATAATTTTTAGTCACCTTCAGACAAAGACACTTTAAAATATAGAAAAACATTGCGAGGGAACTTGAACGGAGTTTGGACACCCAAACTGACTAATTAACACCTTGGTCGAACAAAATTACAACATTTAGATAAATAACGAATTCAAATAATTTAAAGTTTTTTTTTTAAAATTAGAAGTTCCATTTTTACTGAAATATAGTACACAGTGTTTGTATATAAATAGACGATGGCAGTCCGACATAACCCATGAGAGATCTGGTGCAGGATCAACGGCTTAACGTGCTTTCTGAGGCACGGGGGTGACATCACCTCCAACATCCTGACTCCGAGTATTTTAAAGACAGAAAAACCCAGAAACAAATTTCAGCCCGACATCTTGGGTAGCAATCAACGAGCTAACCACTACAAGGCAGTAGAGCTTCTACTAATACTATTATTGAGAATAATCAATCATCATCATCATCAATCAGCCTGTTGCAGTCCACTGTGCTGGACGTAGGCCTCCCCAAGGGCACGCCAAAGTGCACGATCCTCTGCTTTCCTCATCCAGTCACTACCAGCGACCTTCTTTAGGTCATCGGTCCATCTGGCAGGGGGGCGTCCAGCACTACGTTTGCCGAGACGTGGTCTCCATTCAAGTGTCTACTCCAACGTTCATCGGTTCTGCGACAGATAAGAATAATCAATAATGAAACTCTACTACTGCTAAACATCAACTCAATCGGCTCAAAACATCTAACTGATCTATTAACTGCTATTATACCACTAATTCCTTTCAATCATAACCATCAAATCTCGTGTCGAAACCGTGTCAATACATCAATTAGCCAAAGGCTTAGCAAGTACTACGATTAATATAAAGCCTTAGCATCGAAAGTGAAATTCGTCTATTGAATTTATAGAAGGTATTTGGGTAAATGTCTTATTAATATTTCAGTGGGTACTTGGGATTTGAGAGCAAATGGATTGAATTTTGGGAAAAGATTTTCCTCTGGGGTGCATTGGATATTTACAAAAAGGAATTTTGATGGTACGTACTACATTATAACTTAAACATCTCTGCATATTCGTAGTACCAACCACCAGTAAAAAAGATATCATTTATTTTCTAGTGCTTAAATTTCGATTGTGAAACAGACCCATTTCGGATTAATTCCCCCGCAATTTCACCTTAAGACAAATTATACATTAATGCGGCTTAGCAAGGATGGTATTATGCATGGCTCACTAAAAACGGCTTATCATCATTTACGACACAATCGAGAATAAGGTAGACTCTTTAAGGAAGCAATGTATGCATGTGTTATTATTTTAAGCAATGTATGCATGTGTTATTATTTTAAATTGCTCTGTGCACTCGTCTTTACATCAAACCAGTTGCGTGGGAGCAAAAGTCGATTTCCGAATGACTCGTTCTACATTTTTCAACAATTCAAACCTGTGTACCTTAATACACCCACACTCTTTTGTGTAAACATAGCCCGGGAGCGCGGTTATAGAAATCATAGGCCAATCTGACATAACAATCCAAGAATGTGTGAATGGGTACATTTCGTTTACAAACCCTCTCACAGTGTAGAAACATACTTAACCTTTCACTTTCTTTGAACTTATAAAGAGGAAAATAGAGTTGAAAATCGACCAGCTACACATTTAGGAAGTGTGTAAGGTTTTCTATGATAAGTGGAAGTCGTAGGCGATTGTGAGAGAATGTAGTTCAGAAAAATTGGAGTCTTGAATGTAATTTTTCAATATCAATTTGGGTGATAATATCTTGCTTATAGTTTGTGTAAGCAAAGATTAATGTATGACTTGGGAAACGGTTTTATGGTGTGTTTCGTGTATATTTACACATTAATTTAGTAGAGAAGCTTATAATAATGTTATTCAATAAAATAGACACATACTTCTCAGCCTTAGTTTTTACAGTGGTAGTACGTGTACATTTCTAAAAGAAAATTGTATTTACAAAACACAGTACACAATCTATATTCTCTTAATATTTACCAAATTAAGTCTATTATTATCTGAATTCGTCATAATTTAACCTCTGAAGGACTTAAGGCCTTTGCCCAGCAGTGGGATGTTTACAGGCTAAGTTGTATTCAAGTAGGACGTTTAATAATTGTAAATGTATAAACATGAGTAGGTGCTTATGTTTTTGAATAGAAAACCCTTGAAACAAATACAGCTACAATTAGATTGTGAATAGATAAAATACGCGTCAGACAACATACAACAATAAAATTGTCGTGGTTAACACACACCAATTGTCGTGGTTTCGAAGTAAGGAATTTTCTTCCTTGTTTTACGAATACCAGATAACGATTATGACATGACCTAGGTCATGTTTGTGATGATCACATAGGTATACCTACATTTAATAGTAAATCGTTCCAGTGCCTTCTTAGTTTAACTACTGAACTACTAATGTAGGTATCATTTGTGTTGTCTTTCATGGTCACTTACATTACAAACATCGGAAGCTCGTAAATAATAAGGTATATGGAAGCAAACCCGTATTTAACTATTCTAATAATTGTGTCATGATTTAAATATTACTTCATCCAGTATGAAAATACTGTGGTACTAAAAATACGGAACACGCGGCATAAGCACAGCTTCTGTATCCATCGACCTGTACCAACAGTCATTTGTTTAAATTTTAGCATATTTTCTCTTCGTAATTTATGACACTGGTTACCAACAAATTGTGATCGAGTCTCGGGCCTTGGAAATATCATTAATCAATGTTTGAACAAACATTGGGGAAAGATTTTGTGTCACGAAGAAGAAAGCTTATTTAAATGTTAAGGGGCCGCTGTATTAATGATTTAGGTGTTTTGTCGAATAGTATGAATTTTGATTAAATGCATTAACTATCAAAATAATGAAAGCTTTTTTCGAACGAGCGTTCTATAAGTTATCGTTTTTAACTTTAATTTAACTTCCATTAGCAAATTGATATTTTCGTTTAAATAATGCATTCTAAATAGACGCTTTGAAATTTCTAACAAATTTTGATGGACAACCTGTCCAAAAGTTGGTTCAAAAGTTGAAGATGTCACTTTCTTTCAAATAATTTTGTGTTAATAATTTATGAAAGATTTTTAATTCTTTCGATAGAATGAAACAATAACATTATACTAATTATATTATAATTTTGTGTCCAAGCCTGAAAACCATGTCAAGCAGACCCAGTATATGGTTTATCCTTCAAATTAGCCACCTATGTTTTATTTCATTTTAATTCAATAACATGAAATAATATTTTACTTTGCGCGCATGACAGAAGTATGGCACTATCTTTTAAAACTAGCACTGAAAATGAAAAAAAAGAACATTACCACTGGCAGACGAGAAAATTCGTTTAAAATTCTTAAAAGAAAACACATAATAGCCAATCGCGACGCAGCGTCGCCATCGCGAAAGATAAACTGTCAAGAAGACCCCTTAAATAAACGTTCACTTCGGAAAAGTTCCCGAAACGACCACCAGGTGTCCTTGATTTCACCAACTTTGTAAGATTAGCAATCTTGTTGGTTTTTATGACGTTAATGTGTTTTGTAGCCATCATAAAAGTTACTTCGTAAAGCTTTTTTGGGACGAGTTCAAATAAGAAAACAAAACTATAGCCTAAAATAGTATGAAAACGAACTCTTTATAAAGAAAACATTGCATAAAACAAGAAAAGTTTGCATATCATTCTACGAATTTAAATAAGAATACAGTGAAACCTTCGCTTGCTCATTATTCATCGATGTTATTTTTCGTATGTTTGAATAAAAATGTCATTTGTTCAGCGTTCACAATAGCTTGCAAATATGTATTGAAATTCATATACAAAGTGACGAAGCTAACGAGTCGAATCCGTTGGCTGTTTGTAAAAAAGTCGCAGTTGCGAAAACTTTATAAAAATCTCGCAATATAACCAAACAATATACAATACAATAACCTTGCTAGGTTTTCAAGTGGGGAAACTCTCCACGCGCGTATTTTTCCATCAACCAAAGGTTATATTATTTATGAACATTACTATCAAACGTTTCAGATATCATAGACAGGAATAGCTTTCAAAGAAACGTTTTTGAAGGAAATTTTCCTCATTTTATCGGTAAATACCAACGCTTTCGAATTAAATAAAGCGTAAACAATTTTTAAACAGCAGCCGGCACAAACATTTTTTATTTATTTCAAACCTTGTTATGTCAAAGCCACAATAAGCCTAGTCACCGAAATTAAATTTCGAACGAAAAAGTCGAAAGTTCAAACGCGGTTCACTGGCCAGTAATAAAAATAGGCTGGATTTGGTCCCCGTTTACAAACAGTCGTGGGTAGGACCGGAAAAAAAGGAAGAAAAAAAAAACAGATGCATTCAAAATTCAAACGTCGTTACTCGAAATACCCGAAATCCCATGTTCGCGTTGTTGTGTGTAGTTTAGGAACGAATTTGACGAACGTGCCGGTTTCATGGGCTTGATTGCTCCTGTGGACTTGAATCTAGTTGTGTGCAAATCCGAGCTCTATTATAATGCCATAAAATCCAAATTTGAGTAGAAAAGGTCAGACAAAAACGCTCAATTTTAATACAAATTTTGTTTTGTTCTTCAACCATGAATACAATATTTTGCACTACATAAAAATACATTAACTGTATCAAGTTCTTAATTTAACGCACATCAGTATTCATACATTAAGGCAATGGAAACAGACATTTACTTAAACAAACTAATGTTCCGATACTAAACATGAGCCATTGTTATTTCCAGCAAATTCACAAACAAAGAACCTGTGACGCATATCTTCTCACCGAGCAAGACAAGACAAAAGTGGGGTTAAACAAACAATAAACAAAATCGGCGGTTCTCCCGACAAACCGGGGTTCCGTACCGCAAGTGTTTCCGAATTATTTATTCAACGGGAACACAGCGTCTCAGAAACGATCTCAAATCCGCTGGGATATGGTCTGGTTTTGTTTGCTTTTTGGGGTAAACAAATAAGCTTTTTGCTGGATTTGTAAGGAACGGACAGATGGACCACAGCTGCGCTGCGTTGTATTCGTGTGAGATTTTCAGCAGAAATTCATGTGCAGCACAATGCATATTGCTTCGCGTAAGCCATGCGTTAAGGAATGGGATCTGGTCTGAGAAACTCTCGTTTCTTTGAAGATAAAGACGTCAGGATGATATGTAATTTATTGTGTGTTCGCGAAATTAAATTAGCCATTGACAGACGATCGTAGTTCGTTAGGAGAGTTCGGCACTTCGGCTATCTATGTCACAAGCTCTGAATATTTGCCTCTAACTTTAAAAGCGAAACATTAAAACTTCTGTTATTGTACCTAACTATTTCCATCTTGATAAACTGTAACGCTGATTTTTGATCCATTATTAAGATTTCGGTTACATAAAATTTGCTTAATTGGGGTAGAATATTATAGCATTTTAGTAGGAAAAACATAACGTTATTTCACCAACTTTCCCTGGTAAAAAAATTAAAATAACATGGTGAACATGAGCTAAATCTGCCAAATTTAATTTTAAAATACAATATTGTCATTGTTTTATAATTAATGTTAAAAAGAATGAAGTTGAAAATCACTTATATTACTCTTAAGATTTAGTCGTTTTTATCAAATACATTTATCATATCCTTCTATTTCTATAACTTAGAACATTTCCCCGTACGTCCATTTATACCGGCCATGCGACTGCACTGCACTGCAGTGGCGGTGCGCTATCATTTATAAGGTCTGCCGTTTGACAGATCGCCCAAGTGTATTCCTCCATACTAGCTATCGATAAGGATATCCATTAGCAGTACCACATGGTTGTTTGTGGAAAATAGATACCGTAGTAAAATGTTAAGTTTGCCTGTAAACATCTTACCTCAAGAATGAGGTGGTATGAGCCATACCATACTCCATCATGCAGGCTCAGTGCGGATCGGTGGAGGGGTGTTTGCAAAGCTGGTCGAAAAAAAAACTATTTATGATGATAAAAAAGTATTATATGCTTTTTATGACGGAAAGACGTACAGCTCGCAACAAAAGCAGCAACCAAAGCGGATAAAAATGAAGAATTTCGCGCAAGATAAAAAAATATTGTCAAACATTTTTACATTTCTGTCAGTATGATAGATATGAAAAAAATCTGCATCATCAGTAATCATCACATATTAAGTAGTGCATGTTGGACTATCTGTGTGGAATATTTTTGATTAACTCTTTAGTGGACAGTATCCAGAAACATAAGAAATATTATTGTTATCAGCTACCAACATTTAAGGGGTCAATTCACAATAAGAATCATGATTTAAAAAAATCAAAAGCTTTTTCTGATGCAAACCAATGTTGACATACAAAAACCGTAACACACCCACATGTGCCTTACTATAAACACAGTTATCCTGCCACTCGTGCGCAGCTGTCCCAAACATTTTTTGTTTTACTCCAGAAATTCCGTTACTGTGGTTTTTTATGGGGATTCCCGCTAAGTATAGCCGTTTAACATTTTTTTTCACTTTGATCTCCCATCGGATACAAGGTTAGAGCGTTTTTTTTTTGTTTGCGTTTTGAAGGGGATTTTTTATTGTTCTTTTAACAGTTTTGAATGTAGAAACTTGGAACTGAGATTTGATTCTTAATATAGCACGAAGTATGTTCGTAATCATTCATTTGATGACAAATGGATACCTACTACTTGGCTTCGGCCCGTTTTATTCAGAATTCCAGCTAAAATGGCTGGAATGTTAAAATATATAAAAAAAAAAGTCATAAAAGTCATAAATAAGGTACCTATTAAAAATTTTGATCTTTGACCGTAGTTGTAATACATACCTATGTTTTGTAGTAAAGTAAATACCAACGCACGATTACAATAGAAATTCATAACCATCTGCGAAGGTAAACTGTTACCTACCTACCTACTTATATTCATTTTTTTAAAGACTTTAACTTAGTACGTATACAAATTAGGTCATGAAGAAAGATGGAAACTAGTGTAGTTGAAAAAGCAACTTAGAGGCAGGGCGGTTAAATTGATAAAGTGTCTAAAAGGAATATATTTTGGAAAACTTATATAAGGGAAACCTTCTCGCTGTACTAAAAATATCTAAAAGCCCTATAAATCTCGTTCGAAAGCAATTCCAAAGTAATCCCGAAGTAAAGGTGGAAATCTAAAAATATCGGAATGTTTACTTTAATCCGGGTTCTGCAGATGTGACACGAAACTGCTCTTCAGCTTGAAATGTTCTAAATATAGAGTCACAGACTATTTCAATTTTACAATTTGTGCAAGAAGTAGGCATTCGTGTTCTACATGAAAAAATAAAATGCTTATTGTGATAAATCGATTAACTATTTATGAGGAAAAGTATATCGTTCTATAAATGTAAATTGTCAGCTATAATTGTCAGTCAGGCACCGAGATTCGAGACACAATAGTGTGGTTGGTTCGTGATGGCTTTACATGGTATTCTAATAAAAACATAAATTTCCAGTATAAGTTTGTCAAGTCAAAGCACACTTTTTTGCATCCCTATTTGAAATTTAATCCACTCTACATCAGTCAGTATTTTAGCAGACTAATTACCATCTTCATCCCATGTTAAACACAAAACTGGGATCTCCGTAATAAAGTCACTGAAACAACTTCAGACCCGGCGCAGATTACAATTTCGCGAATCCAGTTCACATTTAAATAACTTTCATCCATTTTAATCAATGCAAAAACTCTGTAAGCGGGAAAGAAGGATGAAAATGTTTTAGCCTAAAAATTGGGGTATTTAAGCAATTTTAAAAGGGACTTCCCGGCGAGAAGCTAAACGTTCCACCGTTTAGATAAAATGAATTTGCTAATTTTTACGGGTTTAAATAGAAAGAAATATATTTTTACGGGACTGGTTATAGTTTTGTAATTTTGATCTTCATTTGTTTCTAAAAAACTAGAAAAATTGAAACTAAGACTTGTAACATAAAAAAATAAGACCTACTTGTGGCAATGAGGCTATGTTACTGGCTGGGTAGTTTGATAGCTTTAGTTTAGTAGTTTGATTGTTTTTTGGATGATAAAATTTTATAGAAAAAAAAAATACATAACATATTACAATTTATAATAATTTATTGGGATACATTTATCCTATTATAACAACATCGAGTAGTACACTAAGACGATGAGAAATTCTGTTAAGAAACAACCAGCTATATTCAAGATTCGACTCACATTTGGGCCATGTTCAGATGCCTACACGTCAATGGCAGCAATGTGACGAACAATGACCAGTTTAATTGTTCAGCTGTCTGCCGATGGAGCAGACATTGGCAGACACAGAAATGGGAGGCCCTACTATTAGACGATCATGAATGGACTGTTATCAGGCAGACGTAATCCGTCCTTGGTCGCATCGTCACTTAGCGTAGGCGACATTGATTACGGCAAATGTCGAAGACAAATTATGAAATAACGAAACGAAGTTTAACAATATCAGACTTTTTGACTAAAAACGCAGCGTAGGACGTCCATTGACAAGATCTCAGGATCAAACTGGATGCAGACCGCTTGTGATCGGTCGCTGTGGAAAGCAGTGGGTAAGGTATATGTTCAGAAGTGGACGTCTTTGGCTGATAATGAGGTACAATAAAAACACGTAATAGGTACATAAAAAAATCACGAGAAAATTGTTATTCATATTTTTTAGCTCTAGCCGCTTTTATCAGCACGTTTACCGCATTCCGCCTCACAAGAATACGGGTGTGAGTTAGTTTAGAAGTCAACAATACTGTCATCGACGCACATAGTAGGGGCTCTACCATTAGCGGGTAGCAGTAAATCTGCTTACGTCAAGAGCTGACGAGGATGGAGGAGTAAGTCGGATGCTCACATTGCTTGAAGTGGTTAACTAGATATTTGAACTAGGTGAAGCTTAAGATAAGCAGTCGGTCTTTCTTTTCTTTCCGCATCCATCTTAAAATGGTTCATTGCTTTTTCGTTTTCAAATTAAACTGTAGCTCGTGAGGCTTTTATGATTCTTGGACTGGAGAAATAAAAATGAAAATAGTGCATTATTCTTAACACGACATATTCATTTTAAATAATAATTTGATCTAAATTTATATTTTTAAAGCATATTTCATCATATCTATATAAAGACTTTATGCACAAAACAAAATAATGTACATTATATGGCGGACTTAATAATGCCAAAAGCATTATCTGGGATAGTTTAAGGCACGCAAACGATTATATCTTGTATTAAAACTATCAATCGGCTACTGAAATGTCAAAAGTAAATCAACAAATCATCGGAAGTATGATATCAATCCACAACACTACAGTTAGACTCATATTCAAATTGGTTCGCTCCGAAATTTCCAAAACTTCAATATTAACAACAGTTCGCGAACTGTCTCACCGACTGAACTGTTTTTAGTAAGTATTGGAATACTTGGGAATTAATTTCGTTTAGAATCAAATGGGTTAAGATGGATGATTTCATAAAATCATATAATTAAATACTATGGAGCTCTTGTATTGAAAAAATAAAGTCGTAAGTTAATTGAATATTTACTCATTTTATGGGAAATGCTTAAAAGTGGTGTTTTTTTATATAAATACAATCGAGTGGTGATTACAGAGTACCTACTAAGTACTTTATTGAGCAATTAAGTAACTGTTAAAATACATTATTTCATTTGATGTGTGTTTTTTTATATTATGTATGCCTTATTATAAAATAATATCCTGCATTAAGTTTTTATTATATTTTGTTCATAGTTTGAATAAGCTGATCACTAATGAAAGTAATGAATAATAGAAGGTATATACTCGAATCCAGTCCATTCTACACGCAAGCGAGTGCACTCTAACAAAGAAGAACACGAACAATGCACTCTCATTCTAAATAGGGTTGTGAAATATTGATATTTTTAAACATTATCCTCTCCACTCACACACACACACACTCACACTCCACAAAGTACATTATGACACATTGCAAGTTAAAAAAATAAGCGAAACTGAAAAAAATAACAAGAAAATAAAACATTTATTTACTGTTAAAACGTTAACAAACGTTATTTAATAGAAGCGTTTTAAAAACCAGGTTTTTTTTTTCAAAGCGGCAAAACAAAACGCGTCAAAATAAAACATCATTACTCCTAATTTACCAACAAAAATACGAGCCAACTTTATGAAACGCAACACTCTGGAAATGAAAATTCGACTCGACATCCCTACTTAGCGAACTTCTCGGAATCTTTTGTGACGGCTCGTCAAGAAAAACGTTGCCACAACTCACGCGAACCCAGTAAGTTAAAGTAAGCAACATCATAACACGAATCATAATTTCCTCCCGCGGTCAATCTTATATGTGATGAATCTGCGCAGGACGTTATTATATGCTCAATAACGATAGGCATAAGCATTGTATTGTGCGCAACATACAAGGGCGGGCACTGTCATGTTAGGTAAGATGGCATGTCATGACTGGAGAGTAGAGATAATACACGTATATAGTAATGTCGTGTTTACCAACTATGTTTTTTGAAACATAATGTTTTGGAAAAATATACACTTCGTACTCTCGTCTCGTTCTTAATTTTTGATATAAAATTCTTAGGTTTAGAGACTGGCAAACTAGCTAGGTACCCGACCAATGTTTAATTTCAAAAAAAGTTTCAAACACTTTTGGCCGAAGCAGAAATAAGGGTTACCGTTAATTTTGGGCGAAGAAGGGATTAGGATTACTAACTCACGCAAGCCATTGTAATATCAACATCTACTGTTATGTCAGTGCAGAAGCAAGCTTACTGCCCATATTTTAAGTATGACTTTAGTCCCGAAGGAGGAAGTTTTCATATCTCGTTTTCTAGTTTACGGCCCGTAGGCCGACGGCGTTCGCCAACGCGCCTTTTGCCGTTCCCACTCGTTATTTCTTTGAAAATTGCGAATAAATATGACTGCGAAAGGGCGAGTTTAGTATCTTTGTCGTAATATGACATTAACTTGCATGTAGATTTTGCAAGGTACTAAAATTTTTTTTGTGAATACCTAAAATAACTACAGACAATTTTTTTATTAGATCACAGATTTTTAGTCATGATTGCACCTGATGTTAAACTAACATTGCGGCCTAAGCTGTACAATGTCCACTTTCTGCCTTGTAACAGTCATTTAATTAACTGAGAAAGCTTCCAATATAAAATTGATGATTATTGAAATATCTCACAGCTAATTCCATAAATTTGAACTCTTGTCTTCCTTATGTCTAAATACTGCATAACGATCCTTCAACATGTTTCATTTTCCCAGTAAACAGTAATTGTTAAGAGTCGAAGCACCATTTCAGTTGGTACGAAGAATTTCCTCAGATTCCCTGGTCGATGGTTGGAACTGTTACGTTATTCAAAAACCACGTATTAAGAGGATCGTGGGCGAGCAAGCTTCAATACAAAAAGAGTAAACGCTTTCCACCCCTTAAACTTTGTCTGATTTTTTTTTTTAATGTTAGAGGTATTTTGAAAAACTATGCTCGTACGTTTTATGTATTTTTAATATTGTGTGTTTCAGAAAATATAGGAACAGGAATCTCTTCGGAATTTCGTCCATTTTTAACTTAACAAGCCTTTACACAAAAATTCGAAGACGTATGCGTAGTTCAGGATGTATGAAAACGAATGAGATCAAATTTGTCTCATTCCATAAAGGTTTACGGGTAGGAAAACGTTTTCCCCCGCAAGCATATTTCGACCGTTGGCTTTCGAAATGTATAAAAACTCCCGGTGCGCTACGCCTGCACACGATCCTCTTAAGAATGCACTTCCAGGATAACTGTCTGGGAAAAAGGTCGGTTTTATATTTCACTATTATCTTGTAGTGAAATATAAAACCAGTTATGCAGTCTATAACAATCAGGATGATTGAATAAAGAGTGCACTTACGCATTGCGCCAATGCCTAGCTATGCAATATGCATTTACGAGTAATATCATTCTATGCACTTAGTTCTTTGTTAGTGTCCACCAGCCCTGAAATCGATGGGTTATGAGTGGACTGCCCTAATATTTCTCATCATCATCACATTTAGGCTCTTGTCTGTAGAGATTTTTAGGAAAGATAGTGTGGTGGATTCCCTCTATTACACCGAAGTTTTGAACCAGAGGTTTCCCGACTCCTAATACCCAGTCAAATAAAGTCTAAAGTTTGTTGGTGGTCTAAGGTGACGGCTAGTGAACGGCCACAAGATATAGTGGATAGCTGCAAATATGTTAAATAAGCAGTCCCCGATCAATCAGGGGCAGGATTACTAATATTTCGAAGAAAGCATTTTTCAATCTTGTCTTATTTTATACAACATACAAAATAGCAAGTTCCATTAGTAATAACGGCGATAGAAGTTGCATTACTTGCATAGACATTTCAAATGCATAATGCACTCGTGAATTCAACAAAAATATGTTCCTTTCATCATTCTTCTGTTTACGATCGAGTTTCTTTTAAAAGTTACAGCGGCACGGTTCATTGTAGTCCGTCAATAAACATAGTACGTAACTGCGGAGCGCTGCATAAACGACTTTGTAAGCGAAACGTGACCCAGGGCTGTCACTACAGAATAATGGTGATGCAACGAAACTAATGTCCGGTTGCACTATGAAATGTTATCTACAAAAGTGACAAAAATTTGTTACAAAATTCGAAGTTAAGGATATGCTTGTCGTAAAACATTTCTTTTATAAATTGTTTTCAACTTAAAAGTTTCCAGCTGCATATTAGAAAAAACGGCAAAAAAAACACATATTTGAAGTTAAAACAATGATACGTAAGACTCAAAACTAACATGCAGTTTATTGTAGTAATTAAAATGTATATGACCCATCGTCCAATAGTCAAAGGAATTTCCGTCTAAAACTAAGCAAGTCTTTGTTCTATTTCAAATCTAGATTTCGGGTCGGTATTTAAACGATAGAACAATAGTTTGTCTGTTCCACGTCAATAAACTGGGTACGTTACTGCATACTGCGCTAACTGCAGGGTGGATAAAACGACGACTTTGTTAGCGAGGGATGCCAGGGCTGGGCATTTAGTCTAACTCTTCGTATAGAGAGTTAGTTGTTTTGGTTAATTGATTTTGTATTTTTTTATGGCTGAACATATTGTTTTCTTATTAAATTAAGTTTATTCTCACTTAAATTCACGTAAAGCTAAAGTAAAAAGGGTTTTGTAATTGAAAAAGGAGGATGACAAGCTTTTGAAGTAGTCTAGAGTAAGCTTTTCCGTTTGGCATATTACCTAAATATACATAAAATAAATTATTGAAAACTAAGGCTGTGCATTTCAAAACCATGCTTTTTTGCAAAGATATACACTTACTTTACAACGTGTATGACTATTGAGACCGGACTGACTGCCCCCAAAAGCAGTTAAGCTTCTCGGTTATTTGACTAATACAGTCCGATATTCATCTATTTTTGTGCAACTCTATATTTTCGACAACCCTACTCATCCATTTAGCACGTTCTTTATGCGTTGACCTGTCGAAATGATTCTTTATTTTCTTCGTTGTTACTGACAAAACTGAAGCGGTGAAATTGCAAATGAAACCCCCTTTTTGTACTAGCTTCTGTGTTGCTTGGACGACTCTTTTAGTTAGTGGATACTGCTGTCTGTCTGCATGTTTAATTTGAAGAGAATTAAAACGTGTTAGCGTGTCGCTTTTTAAAGTTCATGAAACGATTAGTACATTCATAGTAAGCTCACAAACACACCAAAAATTATTTGTATTAAAAAAGGTAACACACTTTTGTTTTAAAATAAAAAAGTCGTATTTTCTTGACCCCGAAGTACAAGGTAGGAGCAAAAGTTATACCTATTTTTGTTTGAATTAATAACTTTTCTAAAATTAACTATCACGTACAAAATTTCATAAGTTAAATCGCAAACATAACAACCTAATTATTTCACATCATCTTCACACCCACATAAAGCTATGAACATATTATTCAAAACCAATAAATTAATCAGCGCCGTTATAAAAGGACGCTCGTAAAGGCGGTGACACCACGATCAAACTTCACACCTCGGCCGAAATCTCGCGCCCCTGATGTCTTTTTCAGTGTGCACAACCCCTTTTATGACGGTCGGTTAGGGTGTGGGATAAGTAAAAAACATTTGCTGAATATAAAAAAAGTTAATAAGGGTACCTAATTGGTGAAACACATACTCTTGAAAACGGCGACAGGTAATATTTAAGCTATTGCATACGCAAAATAAGTAATTTCTTATGTTTCGGAATCAATGTCTGAATATTATTGAAATAATAGTCCTAACCGGTAAAACGCTGCTGTAAGCTACTTCTCAAACTAATTATTGAATCCCGATAAAAAAAGTGGAATTTAAATAGCAATTTGCATTGACTGACTTGATTGTGAGTCCCAACGTCTCAAAACGTAAAAATATTTATTCAGTATAAGGTTATTATATTCCTGTTTTCAGAAAATCTAAATAAGATTAACCTTTTCATACATTGAGTAACGGCAAAAATTACAAAACATTACTAACACGTTCAAAACACAACCTGACTAAAAATTATTCAACTACAACTTTGAGCAAACGCTAAAAGCACTTTACTTCAATACAGCCATTACAACTTGGCTCTAGTTTCTCGTAACATAAAACTTCATTGTATTTTTCATCGTCACGCTACTTTCTTATAACTTACACCACACGGCAAAAGTCGTAAAGATAATGTAGGAGTTGGAACTCTCATAATATTATAATACTCTTGTGTATCCGAAAGGAAATTCAAGTGATAATAAAATTTAAGTATGAATTATTGCTTCGAGCATAAGGATTTATGGGTGGATCCTGAAACGGGCCTGTGAGAAAAAGTTTGGAGACAATATTAAATAATGAGGGCTTTGCTTTGAAGTTAAAGAATTTATACGTAATTCTGGATGAAAAACATTTTTAGGTTAACCTACTATATAAAAATAAGTCGGGTTTTCCTCCCTGACGCTAAAACTCCAGAACGCACGAATCGATTTCCACGGTTTTGCATTCGTTGGAATGGTCTCGGGCTCCGTGAGGTTTATAGCCGGAGCCGGGGCGGGACGGGGCTGGGGGCGAAACGAAGTTCGCTGGGACCGCTAGTTTTATATAAAAATCATAATTAGTAAGTATTTATACACGGTTACCAACGTACATATGCTCTACATACATACAACCCTAGCCCAAAAATGAAATAAAAATATGTCAATATATATCACTATTATAATAGATACTGTTCGTATTTTCGTAGTTGGAAATATAATTATGTAATAAAAATTGACAAAAAAATTATACAAAGTAGAGCATAAACTCTTTTCTCTTGATCCGCAGTATGCAGCCCGTATCATCTTAACCTAACATACTCACTAAAACCATCAAGCTACGAGCGTATCCGCCTCACCTGAAACAAAAGACACAACGTTACTCCCGCATCAAGTAAGACATCATAACTTATGTACGTCAGTGTGGTTACCCTACCCGCATACAATATGGATAACAGCCATCTGATGCCCCCGATTATGTCGAGACTGTGACGGTGTAACCCACTCGTTACGTACCTGGGACCTGGCGCCGTTGGTAGGGTGACCATGAGTAGGAAAAAAATTGGGACATTTACAAAAAATTGGCTTTGCGGATGTTTAAAATTGGGACATAAAAAAAACGAAATTGGGCTTCATGGACGTTTTAATTTAAACTGCGTTCTTTTAATTATTACTTCAAAGTAGGACTCAAGTTTTAAGAAAAAAAAAAAATGTATTTGAATTGGTACTGAATAAACTTTATTTCTTTTTATTCAAACTCACGACCTTTAGTTTAACCGAGTCACTGTTTGTTACCACCTAAGCGATCATGTGTTGAGAACATAAATATTTCTTTAAATAAATGTAGGGCTGCTTATCAGCGTTAAGAAAAACCAGTTATTTAGACAAAATACTCAATTCAAGTTGTAGTATAAAACGCATTTTCTTTTCCCTCAAACAAAAATAATTAACTGTTCTACGATAAAAAGCATCAAATGGCATCTACTCACGGATAAGAAACAGTTATCGTACATTTATTACAGAAATTGATGGCAAAATATATTTAAGTCCGTATACCTATTTTACTATAACAATATTCTAATATTAAACCCTTTCAATACCACACAAAAGCATTGCCGCACGTCTTTCAAATGATATGGTTTCACTACACAGCAACGATAACGTTATTTGCAGCTCGCGTTATGTCACGATGTGACGGCAGCGTTATTCGATATAACCTAACATACTCGTTAGCTCGTTACCTAGATGTAGTTTCGCCTAAGGCAAGGAGTAGGGTAACCATGGCTTTAATTTTGTACTAAGTTTAAAAGTTTACTTGGTTTATTTAGGGTTAGTGACAAGAGTGATTCTAAAGTGCTTTATTAAAATAAAAAAAAATTTTTTTTGTTTTTTGTTTGTGTATCGGTGTGGGTTTGGTTTAAGTTGTAACCTACCTTTAAAGTACAACGTAAAATGAATGATATTTTTTTCAAAAGAAGGTGTGCATTCTAGTTTTGTAGATGAATATCATTTTAACAATGTTAGCTAGTAATTTAATGTATATTAATATCAGTCTTTGTAATCTCGTAGTGAGGTTTATTCTTTTCCAGATTTCATCTTCTCTGCCTTACATCTGGTTGCTACTGAACAGATTGAACCTGTACCTATTTACCTGATACTTATATCCATCCCAACAAGTCACAAAATCACAGAGCCCCTACCGCAAAGTCTACCCGTTTATACCTGTCCGGCGCGCACCACACGGGGCGATAAATTAAAGCGTGTCGAACTGATGTATTTATTCCGCGGGGGGTTTTTACCGTCCGTGTAAAAGGGCCCTTGATACAACCGCCCGACTTCGAATCTGGGCATTTTTTGTGAGTATTTCGGGGTGGTAGTAATGAGTTATTTAAATTGTAATGATTTGTTGGTTATGGGTTTTTAATAGCTTTATGGGATCTTTTATACGGATACGTAAAAAAAATTATGTTTATGATGAATTTTGATTACTACAGAAATAAAAAATGCAGTAGGTATAAAAATGATTGAATTTAGTGACAATGCTGCCATTAATTAAGAGTTTCCTTGGTGTTGGGTAGCAGTAACTTTAGTACTGGCAGAAGGCTGAAGAAGATAAAGTATGTTGGGAAAGGCTTTTGATTAGGCATTAAGAGACGGAAAAAACCCGGTTTTTAAACTACAAATTGGAAGAAAAGAAGGAACCTACCACATTATCTTCCTTTATTTGGAGTATTGGAAAAAACTACCAGAGCCTGGCTCTTAGATGATGATAAAATTTTTGACAGATTTAAGATTATTTAAGATCTAAATTTCACATACAACTACATTCCTCTCATGCAAGTTAAGGCGGCTCCTTAGAAAATCGCTAGCAGCTTACAATTTTGCACGCATCATCAGCACACACCATTATTTACGGTTGCACAGATACAAGATTTTCTGCCACTGATTACCTATGTTATACAACCCGATGCTGTGAAATGAAGTAGGTAGACACTATGGGACGACGAAAGCTAAAAAGCGGAAATTAGCAGTTTCGAAATGTGATTGAATTGAAAATAGCTATAATAACTAGTTCCCGTGATAATTTCTTCGGTATTCAGCAATCATAAAAACTGAAGATATACTTTCATATTTGAAGAGCAACGCCAGCAACTTTTCAATCGAAAATAAGGACTAGTGTCTCATTAAGTAGGTATGTATCATTTAACCAAATGTATCACAGGGCCAAACAATAGCCATTCTGACATTTGGTTAAGGTGTTTTTTTTTTTCAAAACACGCACAATCGTAAATATTAAACCACTGATAACGGAATTTAATCATAAGTTGAGTTAAGTATCGATCACGCATCCAGTCCCAACTTGCCAGACGCAAACGACTCTGTCACATTCACCTGAGGTGTGTTCTTAAGGTGGTAAGGGTGCGTCGCAGACAGAGAAAGACATGTGTCCAGTTTGAACGTCAAAAGTATATTGATTTAAATTAACTCTAGTACATAACATCACACAAAACACAAAATCATATTTGCTAACTTAACATAAAATTGACACTATGTCGCAGACACTTAATAAAATATTAATGTTACGGTACAACTCACAAATCATTATACTTCACCTCCCCCGAAAAGTTCACCATTACACCCCCTGCTTTTCGAGAGAAAAAAAAATACAATTTTTTTTTTATCCAATACAACTTTCTTCAAGTGTGAAATATTTTAGTATTATTTTTATGAGTTACAAATTCTTTACCATGTTTCAAAATTATTACATTAGGTGAAATGTCCTTGATTACAACATATGGACCACTATAAATGTTATCAAGCTTATTTCCTACTTGATTTTTTAACAAAATTAGATCTCCTTCCTTATAACTAACAGAGTTACAATTCTTATCATAATTAACTTTTCTAATTTCCTTACTTGCTAAAAGATTTTCCTTGGCTTCAGTTTGTGCTTTTTGTAAACGGTATTTCATTTGTAATGGGTAATCGTCATAGTTATACAATGGTTCAATCGGTACGTTAAAGTTACTTGGTAATGTGCATAATTTTCCAAATACTAATTCATATGGGGTGTATTTCGTTTCAGTGTGTACGGTCGTATTAAAAGCAAAACACCAGTAGGGTAACCATGAACTCCAATCTTGTTTATTAGAGTCGCATTGAATTCTGAGAAAAGCTCCTAAATTTTTATGAGTGTTTTCTAATGCACCTATTGTTTCGTGATGGTATGCAGTTGATTGTAGTTTATTAATTTTTAGCAATTTACAAATATTGGTCATTATTGATGAAGTGAATTCTGTTCCTTGATCTGTAATAATAGAGCGTGGCAAGCCAAACCTTAAAATAAAATTTTCTACGAAACTCTTAGCTACACTTTCTGCGTCCTTTCGTCGTAACGGGTAAGCTTCGACGAATTTCGATAAATTACATTGAAGTGTTAATGCATACTTAAAATCAAAATTATCTACATCTAGAGGTCCTACTAAATCTAAACTAACTACTTTAAATGCACTATTTGCCGTTGTCGTAATGACCATTGGCTCTTTAACTTGTTTATTTGTAAACTTATTTATTTGACATTGTTTACATTTCTTTACAAAGTTCGTGACGTCACTAGTTAAACCTGTCCAAAAATAATATTTTTTAATATTATTAATCATCCTATTTATACCTGCGTGACCGCTCGTGGGTAATAGGTGAAAGTCATTTAGTATTAAAGTTTTATCATCTTTATTGGTGACACGAATAACATCTTTAATCACAAGGATACGCGGTGTCCCATTATTATCCATTTCTTTCAATAGTAATTCAATATCATTTTCATTGACTTTATTTTTTACAATAACAAGCTCCTCGATTTTAAATTGTTTGCACAATAACTCTATTTCTCTCATCAGCACTTCGAAAGTAGATGACGATCGAGATAATAGGTAAATAATACTTCTTGAGGGCACAAAAATACAGTTGCCTGATTGGCTATAAATAACATCATCATTATTACATTTATTCAAATTCAAATCGTTACGTGACTTACATATAACAAGTTCTATTCCTTCAGAAGGTTTTTTCAGAATCTCAACAACTTTTGGCCTTAAAGTTGCAGAATCCTGGTTTGTCAAATCCGTGGTGTTATTATTTTCTAATGCTTTATCAAGTTTTCGTTGTTGTGCTCTAGTAATGACCGATACAACTTTTTCATTTAGTTGCTTTAATTCTGTGCACGTCATCGGTAAACGGCTTAATGCGTCTGCAGCTGCATTATCCTTTCCCGAAACGTGTTCAATAATGAAATCATACTCTTCCAAATATAAACGAAACTTAGTTAATCTACTAGATGGATCGGTCATACTGAACAGGTAAATAAGTGGTTTATGGTCGGTTAAAATTTTAAACTTTTTACCATATAAATAAGGTCTAAAATGTCTAATAGCCCATACTATCGCTAGTAATTCTAATTCGATTATTGGGTATCTAATTTCTGCGGGCTTAAGGCTACGGCTAGCGTAAGAAATTACTGTTCCATTTTTGTTTGATAAGACTGCGCCTAATCCTTGTTTTGATGCGTCAGTTTGTAATACGAATATGTTATCGTCAGAAAAATCGGGATATTGTAATACAGGTGGCTTGATAAGCGCCTGTTTTAATGTATGAAAAGCTGTTTCACACTCGGGTGACCAAATAAATGGTGTATTTTTCTTACAAAGACTGTTCAATGGGTGTGCTTTACAAGCGAAGCGTGGGATAAATCTCCTATAGTAGTTTGCGAAGGCAACAAATCGTTTTACGTCATCTGTATTTAAGGGTACGGGGTAGTTTTGTAAAACTTCAGTTTTTGATGGGTCAGGAAAAATACCTTTGGAGGTTATTTTATGGCCTAAATACATTATTTCTTTACGTAAAAATTCGCATTTTAGTGGGTTGAGTTTTAAATTTACTTTACGAAAACGTTCCAAAACACTAATTAAATTCTTGTTATGGGTTTCTAGGGAATTTCCGATAACAATACAATCATCTAAATAAACAAATGCCTGTTTATAGTTTAACCCTGACATTGCTATTGTCATAAGCCGAGAAAATACGCTAGGACTAGTTTTCAATCCCATAGGACATCTTTTCATCTGATATGTCTTATCTGTTGTAAATGCTGTCAAATTACGTGAATCTTTATTTAATGAAAGTTGATACATTTTATCGACCTGAAATGCTGTGTATTTCCTGCTTTTTTCATCTAATGACAATTGATAGTAAGATTGCGATAAATCTAGTTTCGAAAAATAAATACTACCTGAAAGTGAATCTAGGATTTCAGTAATATTCGGTAATGGAAATTTGTCGTCTTGAATAACATTATTTAACTGTCTATAATCAATCACTAATCTCCATTTCTTTTCACCATTTTTGTCAGATTTTTTCGGAACTAAAAGAACTGGGCTGGACCATTCAGATGTCGTCTCTTCAATGATGTCATTATCTAACATTTCCTTAATTTGTTTTTGAATTTCTGGCTTTAAAGCATGTGGTATTCTATAAGGCTTTCTATAAATAGGAGTGGTATTGTCCTTTAATTTAATAGAATGTTCCATAAGGTTGGTAACTGATAACTTATCTCCGGGTAATTGAAAAACATCGGCATATTTAGCACATATGTTTTCAATGTTAATTTGTTCCTCTTTATTTAAATATGAACTTAAATCGAGTAAGTCAAACAAGGTTTTAACTCGTTTAACAGATATTTGGTTCTCGCTAAAGTTACACATTTCGAAATAGTTTAGACTGTGAAATTCTAAAAAAGAAAAATCTATAACGCGTTCTTCATCAGTTGTATTTAAAATACGTACTGCAACATGACCATTTTTGGGTCTAGATATCATTCCTGCTACAAATATTCCGGGATGACAAGGGATTTCGTTGGCTAACACAACACAATCACTACAGTAGTTAGTAGGAATGTACTTAATAACTTCGCATCGTGGCGGAATTGCATGAATATACTTATTATTACCGATTATTTCGGTTGTGATTAGGCACCCTTTATTTGATAAAGTTAAAGTGCAATCTTTATAGTTTACAATAGCATTATACTTTGAGAAAAAATCTTGGCCTAAAATACCGTCGGCCGAACATGAAATATTTTCAAAAATATAAAACTTTTGAGTAAACGCATTGTTATTAAAATATAAATCTAAGTAAACGTATCCTATTGAAACTAAATTCCCGCTTATACCTTTAATGGTAATTCTATCACTAACTATTTTACTAATTATATCCGGATAATTCCTAACTAAATCATACTTAATTACACAAAGACTGGCGCCAGTATCTACTAGTAATTTAACTTCTATATCTCTATCTATAAAACATGTAATTACGCTATTATTATTGTAGCTTAAAATGAAATTACTAATTTCATTAGTCTCGAAAAAACTGGTTGTTATTGGAAACGGTTTCCTGTTCATTTCCGTCTGAAAACTGCTGAGCTAAATGAACACGCGGCGCGGCCTGCGATCGTGTTCCCGTCGCCTGCGCATCAAAGCGAGCGCGTGCGCCGTTTGTACTTTGATTCATGTTACCTGACGTATTCCGCGCGTTGTTATAGCTGAATTGGCGTCGCCAGTTATTTGATCGGTTGAAATTATTATACGTGTTAGGTACATTATTATTGCGAAACTGTAAATTATTAGAGTTGTTATTTCGCGAACTAAAATTTGTGGAATGATTATTCGTATGATAATAATTTTGACGATTTGTTTGATTAGGATATCGGCGATTTCCACGATAACCACGATTAGAATTTTGAAAATGTCTAACTTTCATGACCTCGTGCTCTGTGGTGGACATAGAGTTTTCGTCTATAGCAGTAGTAATAGCTTCGGAAAGTGACGGAAACTGTCGAGATGCAATAATGGTACTAAGTCGAGGGTCTGACAGTCCGTCCGAAAATCTTTTAATAGCGATCTTTTCATTGAGTGGACGTAAAATTTGAAACTTACTGTCATCACCGTCGGCTTGTGCCAATGTTAGCTTCACGAATAAATTTTCTAACTCTCTACCGAATGACTCTATCGATCTTCGACCTTGCTGTGAGCGTTGCAGTTGGCTCTGAATAGCGACTGATGAAAGTTTTGGTAGTAATTTAGCTTTCATGTCTTTTATCAGATTGGGAACATTATCATAGCTCGTGTTCAGGCGTAATTTAGCACTTTGAGACAATCTAGTTTTCAGGACAAATGTAATTAACTGCACCTGCGATTCCGTTTTAATCATAGTGCTGTATAGTTCAATGCCATCTATTAATTGTTTAGTGACTGTATCCTGTCCCGTCATAACTGGTAACAGTGATATGGCAGTTTTAATATCAAAAGTAGGTAGTTCAGAGGCCATTTTTGTGGTTGATGAGTCCTCTACACTGACCAATGAGACAATTTTATAGTATAAAGTATTAATTTCTTCTACTAACTGATTAACTAACACAGCGTCTTTCGAACTTATCTCCGACTTTTCTACCTGTTCGCACACATTAGACAAAATAAACCCCAATTTACTATATTCTATCTTTGCTTCCGTTAACTTTTTAAATGCTAGGTCTGATTTCCTTCTTTCGGGACCTAGTTTAGTTAAATACTCTTTGTAATACTTTAATAAATCGCGTAAACTAATTAACTCATCTGTCATACTAATTATAAAATAAGCACAAAGTTAACTACTCATTACGACTAAAGCCAAGTAAAATGTACTTACATAATAACCGTTTTAAGAGTGCGATTCACGAACGTCTTAGTCATCGTAGGGGTTGGTTGATGCGGCAGAAGACTGTGCTCGCTGCGGCTGCATACGGAAGGCTGATGCTCGAAGACACGAAGGTGCTCGACGGCTGCAATGATGGGTGGGCCGGGCTATACCCTGGACTCCGTGAACCGGGATTTCCCTGGACTCCGCTCGAACTGGGCCGGGCTATACCCTGGACTCCGTGGGCCGGGATATCCCTGGACTCCGCTCCTTCAATTTCTTCTTAAGGTGCTGCCGTTAGTTCCAAAGTTGACGTGGCGTTGCTTGCCAAATTGAAACGGGTCAACTCACGGCGTAAGGCTCTCATAGCTTGTTGACGGCACTTCTTGTAGAGGTAATACGCTAGTGCGAGTACCAAAATGATCAGTACTACGACCATCAGAATTTCGCCAAGGTTCATGCCTGTAGATTTTTCTGTTTTGGCATCACCGCTGGCAGTCTGGGCGATGACTACTTGTTCTTTGCTTTGCTGTTTCCCCATGTTGGATTGTAATAACTTCTTGATGATAATTTGATGATGATCTTGATATTGTGTAGATTTTGATCTTCTTGCTTCGTCTTCAATTAATTACTTAAATCTTCTTGTTTTTCATATTTATTTAGTGATTTTCTTTCTTCATTCTTCTTACTTCCATCGAGTTCTGAGGCAGGGTCGCCATGAGGTGTGTTCTTAAGGTGGTAAGGGTGCGTCGCAGACAGAGAAAGACATGTGTCCAGTTTGAACGTCAAAAGTATATTGATTTAAATTAACTCTAGTACATAACATCAAAACACAATAAAATCATATTTGCTAACTTAACATAAAATTGACACTATGTCGCAGACACTTAATAAAATATTAATGTTACGGTACAACTCACAAATCATTATACTTCACACCTATTATCACACAAAACAACAACGAACGAAACACAAAAAAATTCAAAATTACCAAATTACACAATTTCCCGCAACCTCAGCATACATTGTGTGACGTCACAACATTATTACACGTCACGTTCATAAAGGCGTCAAACGGGATACGGCTGCCATTATTTTTATGAGAAAGGAGACTATAAGGTAAGCACCTTAATTCACCGTCGTTGGAGGGTATTAGTCTTAATACTGAGGATTCTACACGTTAAAGCTTTTGGGGAAGTGAATATCAACTCTCCATTTCCATATTACATTCTTTATTGAAAAATTAATACATGAACGTACTACCTTATTATTTGTCGGTACCTTTTTAAGCTCCAAAACAATTTATTTTTTATAAATACAGGACATAAATCACTTACAGTAACTAGCTAATGCACTTGTGTTATGGGATTTAAAAAAAAATGGTGGAACAACTAAACCCAGACCCAAGACAGTATAGAAAATTATGAAATCGAACCCAAGACCTTGGAGAGGTGACGCGGACGCCTTGAAACCCAGCGTGTTTAGCCACTGGACCGCGAAGGTCTGTAGGTCCAATTTGATGATTGGTTATAGACCTACTACCTACACTGTGACAGAGGCATTACTACATTAAAGTCAACACGTAAAGCTAAACACTGCGGTATCTAATGTAGTTGTAATAAGGGCTAGTTTGCAACAAAAGTGAGCAACCTGATGTGCTGGCTACTACACCTTTACACTTCCTGAAAATGTGTATGGTATATTAACTTGTTTTTGTAGTACGTCTTGTATGCTGAAAACTGTAAGGCTAGTTAAAACAATGTCTATTTACGAGGCTATAGCAAACCACTAGGGCTGAAAACAAAAACTGAACAAAGGGTGTTTCGCAAGGTTTTTTTAAAAGAGGCTTAAGCGTAGGACTGAAGAGTTGATTGATGTTAATGGTAGGGCTACTACCTAACTCAATCACTGGCGTGTAATGGATGATTGCCTTTGTCAGCAACATAGCCGTGCTATACCTAGGTATAAATATTTAAGCAACACTGCATAAACAGCCAAAAAATGTTAAGAAACATTACACTGTTTATCATCTTTTCATTAAAGTAATAATCATGAAGAATAAAATTTAATTAACAAATGATTGTTATTTAAAGTTTTCTTAAACTGTCGAAGTTGCCGGCAACTTATGCAATGTTGCTTGTATAATTCCACGGCAATATTGCCGGCAACGGCACATCTACGAGTACGAGTATACTAGCGTGCAATCATTAATGAGGTCAAAACTGTATTTAAGCAACATATAATTTACCTAGGTCGTTGCGGTTCACTTGTCATTTTACTTGCAAGCGCTTGAGGTACTTACGCAAAGTCACATAAGAATTACCATTACAATCATAACGAGATTGCTTACGTACTAGACACGTAATAATACTGCGGGTAATTTTTCCAACCGAGAATATACATGTGATGTGTCAAACACAATTCACGTTTTTATGTGTGAATAATGGAGTATTTTTTAGGCCACGGGAATTTTCAGATTGAAGAATTTGCTTGTCATCTGCTTGACACTTTTATAATCTGTGTTTAAAATTTAATTAAATATTTATTTGTTATATATGACATGCAGAGTAAAAATAAAGACTGTTCACAGTTACACCAGGGGCAGGCAAAGAGGAAGTTCTATTTTTGCTACATCAGGTCTATAATTATTAGCAAGTAATATAAAAGCTGTATGTTTCTTTAATAAATAAATAAAAAAAAAATCGTTACTGAATTTTCCTAACATATTTGAGGGCAAAAACCTACGCGTAAAAAACACATTACTGAAACCAAGTACAACCAGTAAGATGAAGTAGTAATATGTTGTTACGCTTCCTTATGATTAAGCTCCCTGTTCCAGCGCACTTGATTTCCCTCGAGGCGTCCTTGTTGGTGCTTAAGTTTGCTGCAACCGGCTTATGTGGTATTAGTACTGCTTATAACACATATTGAACTCAAGTAGCCTGTGAAAATTATCAAGTTTCTCATAGCGATAGTACCTACCTACATTATACTAATAATAAAACTAATAACAAAAACTAGAGGTGTTGATCTATTACATTCTAATACCATAAACAAATACCAGTGGTATTTAATAAGACTTATAAAAGTCGTTCTATTCGTAATGAGTAAAGAAACTACCATTTATGTATGATGATGAGGTAAAGTCAGTAATAAACATTATAAAATCATGTTTTGGTTCTATTTTTCAAGGAAACATTATAATAATATACCAAAAATGTCTGCAATTTCTGTAATCTAATACCGTTGGTATTTATTTTTAGTATCAGAGTGGAACAGATCGAGGTGTTAGCCATCCAACAATACATGACAACACCTCTCCAAAACATCAACTATTTTTACTTTTTTTTACCTACTTACATAGAAAGGGCGATCGAAGAAAAACTACCGCCTTGATTTCAACCGAAGCAAACACGCACACAACGATTAATTTCTAACTAAAGAACTCTGTTACGTAACCATTTGTATGGGGGTAGAGATACACTGAGAATAACTTTATCTGACTTAAAAAAAATTACTTTAAACGAAAATAACTACGAGGGACTGGTTTTGTTTGACCTTCCTTAATTAATACAACAATTGTTCCTTATATTAGAGAAGTTTATATTTTTTATGCAGAAGTCTGTCTATCCTCAACCATATGCCACCATTACCTAACAAACGAAAAAACAATTAATTATACTTCTCACAAATAAACTGATTCACCAACACTTCATTTTAAATACTGAGTCATAGATATTTCAACAGGAAGTCAACCTACACGAAAACACAATACGCCCCTAAAAGTAAAGTGACAATTCAATTGTTAACAGATGTCAACAGCCGATCAACGGCCCACTCAATATGAGAAACTTAACTTGGTACTTTTATAAGGAAAAGGAAGTAACGGGTAAAAGACATGGATCAAAGAACTATTGTAAATGTGTAAATGAGAGAAGAGAAGAGTCGAGATGAAGGTCTTCTTGAGTTCCAAAAATTAGCCTGTAAGCATCCCACTGCTGGCCATAAGCCTAGACTTATGTATGAACCATATACTCCAAAAAGCGGGCTCCGAACGGATTGATAGAGAAGTTGTGTCATGTTTTAGTCATGACTTCCGGCTACTTAGACCCAATTTCGTGATTGATAGTTAACTCAACTAAATGATTTATTATTTATTGTGTGTTTTAAAGAAAAATACCTTAAATGATCACGGGTAAATGTATTTTCTCTTCAAAATACGCACAATCGTAAATATTCAACCTGTGGTAACGACATTTAACCATTGGTTGAATTAACTATCGATCACGAAACTTGGCCTTAGTATATTGTACAGTTTCAAATTGAATGAACTTGTTTTACAGAACAATAGTTTCATATCTTCAGATAAAATTTTCCTGTAAAAATTGGAGCTGAAAATCTGACTACATATACTACAGCATAAGTTGACATTTAACTCATTATTCTGCTCACGTCGGAACGCTCGCCAGCCGTCACGGCCGTGTGTCACCCGCGTTATTTACTCCCTTCGCCCTTTTATTAGCTGTAGTGGAATTCTTTACAAAGGTCAGCACGTAACAACTTTTATTTGTTTCAATGTAAAGGCCGAGTATTGTTCAGTAGCCATAGGTCAAGTGAATAAGCTTATACATCGAATAAATTTAAATATTATGAAGTTGAAATTTTTGTTTAAGCAATATAAGTTTATGTGTTAAAGCATGGAGCGCGGTAATTTCACTTTTGATTCGAATTGAAAAGTTGTACTGGATAGTCCATTTAGTGAGAAATGCACTTGCACCCATGACAATCTATCTGCATGATCTAAAGGTATGACTGGGAAAGAATGCATTTACATCAGTCCACCTTTTGTACACTTTTATTAGAGTTTAAATAAATAATGAAATATAAGGTACTTGAAATCAATCTAAGACAAAAAAAGGAGTAAAGCGTCAATGGTCGGGTGGCGTGCATAGTTGTTATAAAAATTACGGCATTATTAAATGTACTGGCGGGACTATTTGTGATGTGTCAGCGGGCTGGCTCAGATGGGCTGTCCATTACGAATAATTGTAGGCAGCCCTTTTGGGCTAAGAACCCTTCCTCCGTATGTTGTGCGTCTTCTCTTATTCATGGAGTTAAGAAATTAGGTTAAACATTTACTTAACGCGTAGGTAGCGTTCTATAGATCAGTTACAACTTTTTTTTGATAAAAAATTTAATAACTTGTCGTCTTATTTTTTGTCAGTTTCCACTTTAATGATATTTTTATTTTCGTAGTTACAACCCTCGGAGTCAACCAAAAACTCATAAAAGTTGTATCACCTTATAATTAAAACAAAAAATATATTAAAAAAATACTCTTTTACTTATCACCTTGGATACCTTTTTAGGGTTCCGTAGCCGAATGGCAAAAAACGGAACCCTTATAGTTTCGTCAAGTCTGTCTGTCTGTCTGTCTGTCTGTCTGTCTGTCTGTCTGTCTGTCTGTCCGTCCGTATGTCACAGCCACTTTATTCTGAAACTATAAGCATCACATATCTGAAACTTGGTAGGTAGATGTATTTTGTTCACCGCTTTCCGATTCAGATACAAAAAGTAAGAAAAAATAATATTTAAGGGGGGTCTCCCATACATGAAACTAAAACCTTAAATATTTTTTTTACTCAAACCTATGCGTGTGGGGTGTCTATGGATAGGTCTTTTAAAATAATGTTGAGGTTTCTAAAACCATTTTTTCTAAAAGTGTAAGGTTTGAGATATAGACGCTTCCAAAGTGGTAAAATGGGCGTCCCCCCCCCATCTAACTTTTGAACTAAGAAAGTGAAAATTTTGAAAAAAATATATGATGTAGATCTCAACAAAAACTTGCAAAGAAAATTGGTTTGAAGGAGATCGAACCAGTAGTTTTTGAGATATTGCACATTTTTATCAACCGCAAATATAACTTTGTCTTTCATACAAACACTATGAAAAAACAAAGTTATTTTTGCTGTCGCAATATATTGTGATGTTTTCGTTAAGTGAAAGTAAGTGGACTCTGAATTCAGTTAAGGGTGGCACGGAACCCTCAGTGCGCGGGTCCGACACGCACTTAACCGGTTTTTAAAATTCATTTCGAATTAAATTGCAATCTCAAGTTTGAATCTGAATAAAAATTGCCGTCCCAAATAATGAGACTGCAAAATTAGTTCCAAAACTAATTTTGCGCTGGTTAACTCGTTAACAAGTTTTTTTTCTCTGTTGCAAGTTTTATATTTCTTTGCGAAGAAAATATACGAAATGATCAAACAAAATACGATACGGATTAAATCCAGCATGAGATGAAAGAGGCGGACTAAAATAAAACTATATTTCCATTTTAAGATTAGCTTAGTCCTCCACATCAAAAGGTTTCGGTTTCGTCCGATTTCTTATGAGGTTTTAATGGTCAGACTTTGAGCCAAAGGATGTATGGGATGATCAGTAATCATAAGCCTATGATATTCTGAGAAGTAAATTTAGACCATTTATTTATATTATACTAGCGGTCCCACGCGACTGCATTCGCGCGTTTTGTGTTTTCTTTCTCCCCTCAAGTCACAGCGTGATTTTTTATAGCCTTAAGCCTTCCTCGATAAAGAGCTATCCAACCCAAACATAATTTTTCAAATCGGCATAGTATTTTCTGAGATAACCGCGTTCAAACAAATGAACTCTTCAGCTTTATAAAAAGTAAGATTTTTAGTATAGATTTAAGACTAAGTAAAATCAGATTTTCGACAATGATCGCACCTGATAAAAAAATATTACAATATTAACATGCGCCAGACAACACACCAATGGTTTGGTTTCGTGGTAAGGAATTTTCTTCTTTGTGTTACGAAGTACCAGAGAACGAATATGACGGGGGCGTCTCCCATAAATACTTAAATACATATAACATCCATGACTTAGGTACAAATGTTCGTGCTCATCACACAAACATTTGCCTCTTGCGGGATTCGAACCCGCGACGGCCGACGTAAAAGTCAGGAGCGCTAACCAATACACCAAACGCGTCGTCAATTAAAGAGGCAAACGCCATATACCCTAGGGTAAACTTTGGTAGAAGATATGCGTAGTAAGTTAAGAAACTGCTGTAATGGTAAAGTCAACTTTTATAACCTGTTTACTTGATGATTAAAAGGTGACATATTTTATTTAAATTACTGATTAATCCTTTCAATAAAACTTTTGGTTTGATATCATCTATACACTTACTGGTCTCTATTGTAATAACAATCACAGGAATCAGTGGGAGATTATATTGATTATCAGCAGTTAGTTAATTCATAAATATACTTCAGAGGAATTCCAACTTTTAACGGTGAAATGGTTTGACTAAGTTAAGAGGTATTATATTACCTAAATTTGATACAAAGGGGTATTTGAACCAGGATACAGTGACGTTACAACTTATGTAACCAAGCGATTAAGCAGTTAAGCAGAAGTTAAGCACCACTGCAGCACTGTTTAAAATCATAGCCCTTGCTAATTGGTAAAATATTTTCGATGAGTGTGGATTAATGGTATTTATTGAACAACATGTTGGTTTGCTATTACTTTAAATACAAATATTAACAGATTCGGGCATTATGTAAAACATAATAACATAATTAATTATTGTAATATACTTTGTTGACATATAAATGAAATTGTTAATTTTAGACGACGACAGCAAATATTTGCCTACCGAAATATCGGTAAAACACGCTGAACCCATTTTATTTTGTTTCCATCAATCTGTACCGTGTATTAACACGTTCCGGGACAGTGCCCGCCTACAGGCGTGAAAACAATAAAACATCTATTGTGTCTGGAGTAGTGTCCCGGAACGTGTTAAGCAATTTCATTTCATTTCATTTCATTTTATTTCATTTCATTTTATTTTATTTCATTTCATAAAGAGGCTATTTTTTGTAAGTGGATTTTTTTAATGGCAATGATTTATTAGATCTTTGAATGGTTTTATCGATCACTTTGAAAGTCATTGCACTTATAAGTCGACAGTAAAGATTGTCTTTCTGACACGGACTAGTAACATGAATTAAACTGTTTATTTGTAGTTCAGCTTCTAACTTGTCCCAAACGTTACGTAACCACAAGTCGGCAATGACATTAGACGCCTCAATAATCTTCCTTTTGAATATATCGTATTATTCAACTAATCTGATCGTAGTCCCAACATGGGTATTCAGATGAAAATTTAATAAGCGTTTGGTTAATTGAATTTTTGTTTAATAAGCGTTTAGTTCAATTAACTACAAATATAATGTCCTTTTATGTTATGAATCAGCATTACATTTATTAGGAAAATGCAAAAATGAAAAACGTCGGTCATCATTAAATCCTTTCAAGGGCTAAGTGATCGACATTTGACTCGGCTAATGGTTGAAAGTCGCAACCATTGGCTAAAAAATTATTACTTGCTTTGAACAAACAATATGTTAACCAATGGTCATTGAAATATACATTCTGTCATAAATCTTTTATTCAAAACATCACAATCGTAATTGCTGGTACCTAACATTTTTAACCATTAGGTACTTTAGTTAACTACGATAGTACGTCGATAATCAATAAACTGCACTATGGAGTCGACACATAAATTACGCTTCCAAAGAGATTTTGCCTTACAGAATAACACTAATGCATATATGAGCAACAAATCTTGGTTTGAAAAGAAAGTTTCTTTGCAATATCGGAGGAGTAAAGTGACATTAGAAAAGGTTGCTGAATTTTAAATAAAATAATAAAAGTTTATGCAACTTATATGTGAGGTGGGTCCTCAATACTTCATGATAGTGGAACTACCAACAGAGCTGACTACGTGGCAATATATCAAATAGTAAAATACACATTGCTTAATCTGTACTATTCATAGGTACATTTACTGATTATTCACAATACAGACTGGTCCCAACCGATCGCTGTGGAAAACTGTAGCGGAGAGGCCTCCCCTACGGCGGCCTTTTAGCAGTGGTCCTTTGGCTGATTAGATGATGATGCTTCTGTTCTGTTATAAAAGTAACAAGCAAAACGCCAAAACGCTACCTCAAGAATTTTAACTCTGTATCCTACAGTACAATACGCAACCATCACAAGCAGACAGTATCTATGCAGACTATAAAAATAAACATAAAGCATATTCCGCAAATGACAAAAGTGATAACACTTTTGCCATTTTTTCCGCTGACACAGAAACCGTGCAGCCAAAGTTCACAACAAGCGACAAACATTGAAACTCCGAACAACAATTGCGGAACCCTCTTTATTATGTGCTGTACGGGACCAACTGAGAAAAATGCGCTTATATTTCATACAAGTTGCGGGTCGCGAACTTTGTAACGCTCTAGAAAGTGTTTTTATAAAGTTTATATTTTAGGTTCCAGTTAAATGCTGGCGGGGTGACAGTGGATGCATTGTATTTGAAAAGTGGCATAAATAAAAGAAAGTAACTTATTAACGAAACGAAATAAGTACAAGTCATGCTTCGGATTCCGAAAACAATCACAAGATTATCAACCAAACAAAAACGGAATTTTAGAAAAATGCTTTACAGGTTTCCACCGCATCCATTCTAGTCCACAGGATAGTTCAAAATAAATTACAAAACGAAATAAGCAATAGATTGTTCTGGCATAGCATAGTAATACTAGCTTTTGCCCGCGACTTCGTTCGCGTGGACTTCAGGTTCGTCCCGTCTAGTAGCGCAAAAAATGAGTTTTTTTACGACCTCACATTAGAAACCTCAAAAATTGTAGCCTATATGTTATTCTGATGTATAAGCTATATTGTGGTAAAGTTTCATTCAAATCCATTCAGTAGTTTTCACGTGAAAGAGTAACAAACACCCATACATCCATACATCCATACATCCATACATCCATACATCCATACATCCATACTTACAAACTTTCGCCTTTATAATAGTAGTAGGATGAAGAACGACTCAAAGTGATTCCAAGTTTAAAATTACTTTATAAGATACCACACATCATTACATCTTCTCACAACACCCATGCATAGAGCAGAGCGCCAGTTTTCCTAAGTTTACTAATTAGGGAGTTACCCCTTCCCCCCACAAGCATTCCGTTAAGCTGAAAGTGGCTGTAAGTTTACTAGGTCTGAGTTCCAAGATATAAATAACAAGATCTCCCCAAAATCCACGCGATTAGGCAGAAGACTGAGCACTAGGTTCTTAATAGCAATTCTGAATATTTAGGACATTGTTTCTCAAACTAAACTTTATTTAACAATAACCAAATTAAAATATAAAGTGAGTTACAAAATAAATGAGAAAGGAGTCCTATCTCATAACCGTTATATGAATGCAAAACTCATGAAATCAGAATAGGCATACACCCTCTTCTTTCCGTCATCTGGGGTTGGGTAACATTTTTGCGTCATGCTGTCCTATCCTGGGTTGTCCTTTCTGGCTTTTGGGTTTCTTTGAGGTCTCTCTTAACCTTATTCAGTAGCGGTCCACAGTCTACACCATGATGCAAAAAAAACTGAAAGTATGAATGTATTATAAGCAATCTGGTATTAATAAGCAAATCAATTGGTATGAAAGGCAAAGCTTAAACTGACTGAGCTTTGGCCATATCAAAGTCAGACCTCTAGTCTTGAAAAGGGAATTTCGAAATATCAATAAATTAATCTAGTAACGTCTCGTCACTTCACAGCAGAGACAACTAGACAGTGAGGGTCCAGTCGAACAATAGTTTCGTAAATTCGGAAAGAGTATTAGCATAGCGTTCTATAAAGCTATTATTTAAGACTTTAAGTGCCCCGCTCCAACTTGCCACCGTACATAAATCAGAAGAGATCTCCAAAACCCGGGTGATTACCCGAAAGACGGCAGATCCTAGCCCTTAATGGCTATTGTGTCGATCTCCTATGCGCATTGTAGTCGACATATTTAAACACAAATACCTATTGTGTTGGTAATGTCGTGTTCCCGTGGTATTTCCTAGCGACGTTTATGCCTATTGTGCTCTGGCTGGTGGGGGATGGTCCAAGGAGGTGTGTTGAAAACTAGATCTCTTTGGGTTTGGTCAAATTTTTGTGGGAGGGTGTACAACTAGTTTTGGAATTTGATGAAGCGATGTTTAGCGGTGAATGGCTTTTGGCGATTAGTTTGTGATGATAATTAGAAGACCAAAGTAACGTTCCACTACTGGGCAAAGACCTTACCTGAACTATGAGGTAGTTGAAGCCGTACTCCACCATGCGGATAGCACTGATTGATTTAATTGCCGACACAAAGGCATACTTAAAAGCTTTAAACTCATCATTGTATAGTGTTCGCTTATCACTCATACCAAGACTCATAAGCATATTTGTTGGTTAAGTTTTCCATACAACACACGAAGTGGGATAGCTTTTACTTGCGTTTTGTTCCCTCATAATGGATTGTAAGCCAAAGTTATATGAGCTGTTGTTAACTCTATTGACTTAACTTTATAGAGCTCGGGTGCGCGAATTAAAATGCATTTGATTATGAGCTACTTACCCAAGTTTGCTGAATTAAATTAAAACATTTTACTTCGGTTTGTTGCGAGTAATAAGTATGCTTAACTCAAAGTTTATCGTATCACACATTTAAACTTTTATCTTCAATTAACAACTTAAAAAATACATATATTTTTATTTATTGCAATAAAAGTTATAAGCACCATTCTCTAATCAATAAAAAATGTGACACAATAGTCGGTTTCTAGTTCAAAAATTCTTCTTTATCCCGGAAATAGAATGAAAATTGATAACGCCTCAGTGTTTTAGTAATTAATGGCAAACAAAGTGTTTCGACGGTATAATTAAGATTTTTTCCAGGTCGGTGATTACATCTTGATCTTTAAACACAGCCTAAAAAGAAGACTTTAAAATAAAACGACAGCCGTTTTGAAGCAGCACACAAAAATGTGTTCAGGTTTTGTTTTATTGTTGATACCGATATCGACGCTTTATATCTGCTCCATCCCATCTCAGTCTTATGAATATTTGCTGAAAACAGATTGTAAGGTGGATACTTTATTACATTCACATTTCTCTTCGCACGCTTTGCTTAGAAGATTTTCGATTTAGGTGTAAGATATTAAAAGCACAATTCCTCAAAAGGTACGAGTATTACATACGTACTCTGTTTGCTTTTTGTAGTGAAATGTGTGTTAGTGGGAGTGCGCGAGATTGAAAGGATTCCGTACACAAGATTCCGCAGTCGTCACCATTTTCGTAATGTGATTGCATCAAGACAGATTTATCTGAATAACTAGTGGTTCGTTGTGAATTTGTCAACGCTATAGAAGGCACAAAATAACAAAAAAAGTAGTAAAATGCATACATTTACTTACAAATTTTTAAAAGATGCGTTTTATCCAAATTCGACCAAATCATACCTACATACATACAAATGGAATCAATAGCTTCTTTTTTTTAAGTCACTTAAAAAACAGTGTCGCTTGACAAAGACGAAAAAGATTGCGAGAACACTGTACTGTGTAACATTTTAACGGTTGCGGACTGGAGTTAAGATAAAAAGTACATCGGCAAACCTTTTTATAAAACAAATATATTTTTATTGAACTTCTTTACTACAACACAGGAGCTTTCATGTGCGTTCAAAGATTTTAAGAATTACAAGCACAACCAACCTTTATTCTAGCCAACTCTTTTTACAATTCCTCTTACCAGAACAACCTATTTTTAATTCGCCAGCGGAACCCAAAAACGAGCTTATTTTTTGTCGCGCTCCGTAGTTTGCCGCCGTAAGTAATTTTCGACACTCAACGCTAGCGAAAAGCACCGTTGAAGATGATCGATGACGCAACAAAACATTGTGACACCGAACAAGGTATAAGAGTATGGCGGGGTATAAGTACTTATAGCATTGAACTACTATTACTAACGTATGGAACTGACCGCGAACAGATATCGGGCGCCATGAATTAACGCACTTGTCATCAACTAACTCATACAATAAGATTCATATTCGAAATTCAAATACGTCGAAAAGGTACGAGCTTTGTATCATCAAGGGATCATAACCTTGAAGGCCAAAAGCTTCATGGTAAGTACTGTTAACATTTCAGATTGACTATTTTAAAATAAAAAAATAACATATAGGAAGGAGGGTGGCCTGTCCTAAAAGAGATCATCCTTTGGAAGAATGAGGGGTTGGAGAACGTATGCCATTTAAGTAATGTACAGTTTTTTTTTTATTCATTTGAAATGGGTTCGCTCTTGTCTCCAGGCTAAACCAGTGGTATAGACAGTAACAATTTTAATTTATAAATAGGTAAATACTGTTGTGGCGAGCTGAACACGAGGTAGGTTATGCTGTAGATGTACCTAACTAAATATATATTTACAGGAACTTAATAAACACACTGTGACTATCAGAGAAGAGATGATGTGTTTCCTGTTTTATCCCTGCCTTAGTGAATGTTACCAATAGTGCTGCCATTGCTTTTGCAGCTAGTAAAAACCGGTTAAGTGCATGTCGGACCCGCGCACTGAGGGTTCCGTACCACCCTTAACTGAATTCAGGGTCCACTTATTTTCACTTAACGAAAACATCACAATATATTGCGACAGCAAAAATAACTTTGTTTTTCATAGTGTTTGTATGAAAGACAAAGTTATATTTGCGGTTGATAAAAATGTGCAATATCTCAAAAACTACTAGTTCGATCTCCTTCAAACCAATTTTCGTTGCAAGTTTTTGTTGAGATCTACATCATATATTTTTTTCAAAATTTTCACTTTCTTAGTTCAAAAGTTAGAGGGGGGGGGGGGACGCCCATTTTACCACTTTGGGAGCGTCTATATCCTAAACCTTACACTTTTAGAAAAAATGGTTTCAGAAACCTCAACATCATTTTAAAAGACCTATCCATAGACACCCCACACGCATAGATTTGAGTAAAAAAAAAAATTTAGGTTTTAGTTTCATGTATGGGAGCCCCCCCTTAAATATTATTTTTTCTTACTTTTTGTATCTGAATCGGAAAGCGGTGAACAAAATACACCTACCTACCAAGTTTCATCTATGTGATGCTTATGGTTTCAGATTAAAGTGGCTGTGACATACGGACGGACAGACAGACAGACAGACAGACAGACAGATAGACAGACAGACAGACAGACAGACAGACAGACTTGACGAAACTATAAGGGTTCCGTTTTTTGCCATTCGGCTACGGAACCCTAAAAAAGAGAAAAAAAAACAATTTTTTAACGATATCTGTCGTAGTTTGACGTTATCTAATGGGTCATTCAGTCCGAAACTTGGACTCCAGCTCAAAGGCTGTCACGCGACGTTTACATCGAAATGTCGCGTTGAATATTGAATTTTGAGTTAGCTCGTGTTAAGTTAAGCCGAGAGCATCAGGTTGATTACGTCTCTTTTATAAAATAGCGACGCTATTGCAATCTGTCAATTGGATGGCTGACCAAACGCTGCTAAGACCACAAAATTAAAATTCCTAAAGGAATACTCGTATAAACTATTTGGCTAAGACACTTTTTGACAGTGGCCAAGCAGATTAAACTGAGAATACACCAGGGCCCAATTTCCTCATCGATAATAATGGTAAAATATTGTTACCAACTGTTAAATATACACGGTTATATGTACATTTGTTTGTGTTTTGAAAAAAAATACCTTAACTAAATGTCGGAATGGCTATTGTAATGACCATTGGTTATGGTATTTTTCTTTAAGACATGTAATCGTAATTATTCTACCACTGGTGGGTGACATCATTTTATCATTACTATCGATCACACAATTGGGTCTAGGGGGTAAATGACAGACTTCACTTGACATAATACCTGTGACAGAATTGCCGCGGTAACGTCAGAATTTGCCCCCCCTCGCCGAACACTAGTGTATACCTCGCTTGTTTGTTAGCGCTTTGAAAAACAATACCAGCTCATTCCTTGTTTTCGAACTTTGAAAATAGGTAGGTACTGCTATGACATCACTAAAAATTGTAAAGCAATTGCGATTGCGACACGTAATCGTCCTGCCGAGTTCGTCGTAACACTGTTAGCGTGAATGGGTTCATTTCTGTCGCCAGGTGTCGCCGGTTTCTATGATGTTTTTGCCCTTTTGCGCTGAAAATATTCCGGTTCATAAAAATGAGATTTGATGTTAGGTGGTAGTTGTATATTTAGTGCAACTATACCTATTGTGTATTTTATATGTAATATGAATATGGTATATATAAACTTTAAAAATAAAAAAGCAGTTATAAAAATGCATTTTTTGTTATTTATAGATGATGGATGATCAATCAGCATTATTCAAATAATGGATTATAAAAAGCTTTTATCTGTACTTTTTTTTACACATAAAAGCTTTTTACACAATTGTATTTTGATTTCGAGTTCTGAGAAACACTGATGAACGAAAAATTCTCGTTCATACGAACTGAATCCGATTGTTTAATGGTTGCTTTAAAATCGATAACCAGTTTTGCCCGTAAATTCCATTTTATAAGGATTAGTTTAAATTTATATCCGTGAAGGTAAAAAAAAGGTAAAAGTTTTATTTATTTACAAGGAATTCCTTGCATCATTTGCGTGCAAAAATAAACAAAACCACTATTTTATGCAGGGTGACATTACAAGGTATAGAAAAATTCTAGGAGGTGAATGAGAACATAATTACATACAACATCAATACATACAACTGTCACTATGATATGGTCGAAAGCTTCTTGAAAGTTGTAGGTACTGATGGTTTCATTCATCTCTTGCAACACCTTACAATGTCACCCTGTATTATTTTCATTTTAAGATCTTTTTACTAACAGTCGAGTTTTGTGTACCTAATTTAATATTTAATATTGAGGGGAACCAACTTTTTTATTTGCATTCAGACCTATTTTCTGTCGTATTTATCACAAAATTTCCATTTAAACTCGTAAACAAACCACAGCACTTCATTATTCACGAAATAATGTATACCAACCGCGTCTTTGACGGGGGCTAGATAAATTAAAATAAATAAAAAGAGGAGACACGGGAAAAATGGTGGAGCGCTTTCTGCGGACCCCAGTTTGTCCGCGTCCACCCGTGCCTCCAAACTCGTAAATTACCCCCGTCCACCCATTTGGGTACATATAAAAGTATTTTAATATTGTACAGTTTGTTTTTGTACGGCTGAATTGGCCGCCCATCCATATACAAGATTAAAATACACTTTATTACGTTGAGAAGTCAATGTGTTTGAGTTTATTCAGTTTTTAATGGAGAAAATGTTTACATTTGAATAATTAAAAAGATACAGAAATGGAGCTTTCTTTATTTATTTATGAAAACATGTAAAATACATCTATTTAATAAAAATGAATTGCTATTTGTGTTAGTCTCGCTAAAACTCGAGAACGGCTGAACCGATTTGGATTATTTTGGTCTTGAAATATTTGTGAAAGTCCAAGGAAGGTTTAAAAACCGTTCAAATTCATAGGCGACAGGGCCGCCGAGGGCAACGAAACGAAGTTCGTCGGGATCGCTAGTTTAATAAATAAAGGTAACCCAATATTTTGACATTAATAGCTTTTAACAAAACTAATGATCAACCAATTTTTCTTTTATATCAGCAAAGTCAATTGATTTAGTAGGTACTCTCTAACAAGTATACACCTTCAGTAAAGCCTCATAAAATACATTTTCCATTAATTCTGTCTCAAAATTATGTTTCACAGAAAGTAACCAACTCACGCACTGAAAGCTCGTCGTATTCCTAAAACATGTATTTATTAGGCCATCGATCACTCGCATTAAATAAAAGTTACCCCACCTCCCCTTTCCTAGTACTGGGGGGATGATGACGCACTTTTGCCCGATATACCCTCGATGAAAAGTGTATACCGATATTTTTGGAAATACGTGAAAATGTTTTGCGGATGACACGAGTTTTTTTCCTGAATATTGAATATAACAGACAGTCAGAAAACGTGATTTGATTATGTGTTTCCATATGTCTACTGATATTAACGATGCATGTATGTTCTGTTTGCATGCTAAAACGGTTGTATTGATTTACATCAGGCGCACATTCTAGGATACTTTTGATCCGGAAATCACTAAAAAGGTAAAAAAAAAATAGGTAAAATAGTTTATTTATACCCCAGGTACATATATTCGTGATTGTACAACGAGACCCGAAATTCAGTTCAAAGGATAAATCATTCGTCACACCATAATTGTGTCTTTCAGCTAAATAGATCCGCCATTATCAGCTTACACTAACGCGATAGAGATCAAAATAGAATGTAAATTGTGCTTGAACCTCAATTATACTTGTAGATTGAGCCCACATTAATTATTTACGCTTTATACGCATGTAAATGTGTTATTGTGATAATTTTCAGCGATTAGAAACGGAGCTTATGTTATGTAGATTCCATCTAAAATGTAATCTTTCTACAACATATTTGGTAATCTATGTAGGTATAGGAAGTTCTTGGTGAGATCCCGGGAAAATTTTAAAAAAGATTAACTAAATGGTTTTGAATCTTAGTTAGCTGAACAGATTTTAAAATGAGAGAAGCAACATCATAATTTTTATAAAATCACTTACTTAAATTAATTATGAATTAAAATCATTCGTAATCATATAATATTACGTGCTTAATCCAAAGCGGTCACAAAAAAGACCGTTTACACTTAACGGACACGAGTGTTTGAAGATAAAAAATTAAATCGTTAGAAAATAAGTTAATCTTTACAAACAACATTCTTTTTTCTTTCCTGTCTGACTCTGTCAAAATATTGTGAACGCTTATTCATTTAGAATGATTACAAGTAAGAGACCAAAGGCTATCCACATCACCCATAATTTTATTACACAAAAGTAACGTTTTTACCGATAACTTCGACTCTCAACTTCAAGACTAGCAAAAAAACTCCAACGTCTTGTTCATAGCGACGACTGCCAACTTATAAAATTGCGCTGATATTCAAAGCAATTAAACAAAACCTCGCTCAAGTCGTGTCGGTCCCGTCTCGTTGGCTACAAACGGGCGAGTTCGTTTCCGATTTTAATGAGTTTCAGTGTATCCGCTTACTGCGGCAAAGTCGGGGATTATTACTTTATCATACTAACTTGCTTTCTATAATGAAAATCACATGGTTGCCATTGTATGTTAAACATGTGAGAGATTTATGAATTTTGTGAGACTGTGTAATAATAACACGAAGTTAAATGAGGTGATTGTTTGATACGGGTTACTTTTAAGTGCTTTTTTAGAAGCTTAGAATGGAATGTCTTGAATAAATTTATATAAAATATAATAATCATAATATCATAATGTTTTGTTGGGTCATTTTTTTTTTACCTACACACACACCTACACAGGAATTATCATATTAAAGGTAAAAAAGAAAATCTATTTGGGGTAGTACAAAAAGGTACATTTATCAAAACAGATGTAGAAGCACCTGCTTAAGTGATGATAAAACTTTTTATTTATTTAGTATGTATGAGAATTATTCTCAAACAGATATAGAAAAATAGTAACTTAATTCCAGTAGGTTAAAGATGTTCCATGGTTTTAAATTAAACTTTAAAAAACATAATTAAGGTCATGCGAGCCAGGTTCGAAAATTAAAGAACGAAGAATAATAGTGCGTTCCACCCACAGCGGACTAAGAACAGATTGGATTGGATTTTTCGTCTAAATCGTAAAAGGAGGATTCATTGTAAATCCGGTTGGGTGCGCACCTCTATTGATTGTAACCTGAATGTCTGTCCTAAAAAAATAAAGAGGAACTATGTTCGGTGATTAAATCTGCTGACGAAAGCTTTGTAGACTAAAAGGTAGGAGCTGAAGATTCATTCGGCTTTTGTTGTTGTTTTTAAGAGAAAAGAAAATCTGAAGATCAAAAAAACATAAACACTTAATAATAGTTTTTACATCACTTAATAAATGATCGAAAAGTTTGGACAATAATATCGGTGATACACAACGTCGATTGTATCAAGACGATTTTCAATCTCAACGTCACAGGACAGGAACTGAATATTTTTTTAATTTATAAAAACTCACGTGTAATTTTCCAAAAAATAATATAACTGGAAATTCATACCTGAAACAATGTAAACAAACATAAATTAGCAACAAACTCAAGAAAATACAGATTTTCTCCAACGTAAAAAGTTCTTCTTACAGGTAATTTAATTGATAATGAAAAATTCACCTAGAATCCATTAGCTAAAAACCCCTGAGCTATTGTAAGCAAACCATTTTTTTTTCAACCTCAATTTAAAGCCCTTTAGAAGTATCTAGCTCCTGAACTAATTTTGTCTGTACTTTTGTATCAATTGGTAGATAATACCCCGTACAAACTAGGTAATAATATATTAGAAAAAGTTGACTGCATAAAAGACCTTGGAATAGTGCTTGATTCAAAATTACATTTAGACAAGCATATAGATACTATTATTAATAAAGCCTTTAAAATGTTTGGTTTTGTAGTAAGAGCTTGCGAACAATTCAAATCTTACAAGACTTTTATACACTTATATAAGTCACTTATTAGAAGCCAATTAGAGTATGCCGTACCAGTTTGGAACCCATTTTATCAAAAGTATAGTGATGCAATTGAAAACGTACAAAAGAAATTCTTACGATGTGTTAACTATAAATGTTTTCGTAACTACTTGCCTTATGACTCACTATTAGAAAAATATAAGCTATTACAACTTAATGATAGACGGATAGTGATTGACATGGTTGTATTATATGATTTATGTCACTGTAAATACGATAGTAACGAACTGACAAATAGTCTACGATTTTCTGTTCCGAGAAAAGCATCCCTTCGTTCCTGTCGTATAATTAAAACGTTTGCACCCACAAATTGTCGAACAAATGCGGGAAAACGATCGCCATTCAATAGATTATTCAATACGTTTAACAAAAAATTTAATGAAATAGATATAAACAGCTTAAAACTCAAAAAATTCAAAAGTGAGATTGTGTCAATACTGTAGTCAGTATTGACACAATCTCACACACACTTACACATACACTTGACATGGTGTAGTTACCTGTAGGCGGCCTTCATACCGATCCCAAGGAGAAGAACTTGTAGCACTCCGTAGGGCCTGCAGGTGCATACATACACACACATGTACGCACACACGCACGCACACACCCACACATTCACATAAACACACTCACACACATACACACACACACCCACACGTACCACACAGACTGCACATTTAGTATCGTATCTGCGCAACCAATCTTTGTTAAACTATTTCGATATATTTGTTACTCATTAATTAATAGTAGCTCAACAAAACAATGTTTTATCTAAACTTATTTTTTTGGATATAAGATGTGGACAATGTTGTTGGTTCTACAATAACCTTATTTTTTTCTTTCCTGATATAATAACTATCTAGTACTTATATACATTGTAAAACTGTTTTTTGTTCCAAATAAATTGAAAAAAAAAAAAAAAAAAAATAATAGCACTCCTATTCCTGAAGTTGACACAAGGCAGAAAATAATTGTCACGATTCACGACCTATATTTAGAATGGACGAGGTAAAATTCATGACAGTAACACAATGACAGTTCCCTAGATAACATTACGGCAAGGACTTTGACGTAAAAGTTTCCTCTTATGTTTTTCAGTTAATTCAACCAGAACATAATTTTACTTTTATATTCGCTTCTTTATGAATGTGTTTGTGATAAAAAAAAAAGTTGAGTTAGTATGAAAATAGTGGACGTACAGCAAATGTAACCACAATGTGTTTAAAAATATTCAAGCAAATTTCACGAAACATTTTTCTACACTAAACAAACGGAACTAGCCATAGGCCCAGCACATACTCGTACATCAGTATGAATTTATAAAACTTTAAAACGCACGGTAATGCTGTCCAACGATTATCCCAAACCGTGTGGTGTCCGGGGAACTATTGGGGGTAAAAAATTATCTCTCCCTCGCCAGATGGCTTTAAACTTGACCCATTGAGTGGAGTGGGCTAAGTCTCAGAAGTCAGCGATTTATGTCAAACGTTTAAATAAGAAATAAGGCACACGAGTGAGATTTGAACGTGCGATCTTTGGGTAACCGGACCAATGCATTTTACATCTAAAATCTACCCATACACTGGTACGTGTAGGTTCACGGTCTCTTTTGAATACTATATTGCGTGATTTTTTGTTTTACAAGAAAAAGCGTCGAGAACAAGGGCGTAGTGAAACAGTCAGCTTTTTGTTGAGAATCGATTTCAAAATTGTCTTTATCTTCTTACGAATTTAACGAGAGACCAAGTTGTTTAGCAAAGTCTTAATTAAATTTTTATTCATGAAATAATGTTATCTATTAATTTAAAATAATTTGGTAAATAATGTTTCTAATCTGCACATAGAAACTGACTATTTGTCATTCCGCTTCAATCCGTAGAGTCAATGTGTTACGCAACGCACGAAAATCAAAGAAGTTTCGGTCGCTTCAAACCCTAATTTGTACCACAACTTGGAGCTCCATTACTTATTAATAAAACGGGTTAGGGTACAGCAGTATAATGGGACCCTAAACTGTTCCTCTGGAGTGTTCCGTCGGCAAGGCACTTCAGCTATTTACCTGACTGATTTAACATTCCTGGTTATGGTCTTGGAGGTGACGGAAGTGACCTTTGCTTTTGTGGGAAGTCACTGCGGAATATCTGCGTAAGGGCACATACTGAATTTTAAGATTTACGAGACGACGCGTTTGGTGTAGTGGTCAGCGCTTTTGACTACTATGCGGGTCGCGGGTTCGAAACCCGCAAAGAGCAAATATTTATGTGGGGAGCACGAACATTTTGTACCTACCTAAGCCATGGTTGTTTATATGAATTTAAGTATTTATGGGAGACGCACCCGTCATTATCGTTGTCTGGTATTCATAGCACAAGAGAGAAAATACCTTAGTTCGAAACCAACACAATTCGTGTGTTGTCTGGCGCATATTTACTTATTTTATTATTCATCTTAAAATTGATGCAAATATGATAATACCATCACACGCTTATTACTACTTATACTTTCTGCGCGTTCCTTTATGTCCTTATTTATTTATTTACTGCAGGAACACAAACAGAATTACAATCAATGAATAATTTAAATCACTATGTTAATACAAAGTACAGGCTGATGAGATCCTTACACAATACGCAATATAATTCAACCAACTCTTATTATTGGTTAATTATTGTTATCACGATATATTGAGCACTAGGTTTTTCAATCTATTCCCCTTGTTTTGAAGATTAGGCGTATTTATTTTATCACACCAAAAGCTCCAAAGGATCCATCTTCCTCTAAAAAACATCCTCATCCTACAAACCTACTTAAAGATGTCAGAAAAAGGTACACAACGAAATCCTAAAACAATACATTTAAAATTAAGGCATCAGCGAAGCCGGCCGTTGACAAAACACGCCCATCTCATGTAAATGGGCACTCCAAAAATTCGAAAACTGGAAGCCGCGGCTGAACATAAGCAATTACAAACCAATGAGGGATTAGATTAATCAAGCAAAAACAACCCTTAACGGTCTGCGGGACAAAGCTTGGGAGGATTAAAATCGCCCAACCGTTTTATTGTTTTCGAATATGCGGAAAGAGGGATGCTTGGATGTAGGTTTGTATATCGATGCAACGCAAAATGCTGTAAGATGTAGTTTACATGCTACGGTCAAGTTGCTTGATCGATAGTCAAATCAACTAATGGTTACACGTCGTTACAAACAGTTGAATATTTACAATTGTGCGTGTTTTTTTTTACTTCAAAACACGTACAACCGTAAATATTTAACCGCTAGTGACTGGCTCTTGACCATTAGTTAAGTTACTTTCAATCAATCAGTAAATTCAGTCTAAACTGGCGTGACTGACGCCACGGAATCACGGTTCAATTTTCATCTTTCGGTCAGTCCTAGAAGGATACACGACCATTCTGACTAAACTGATAAACCAGATTGACGCGAGACTGATGGTGCAATCGTTGCCTAAGGAGATATTCTGACGCTAAAACTGTATTTTTTCTTTGACAAAGCAACACACTTTCCAATCTTTAAACGTGGAAAGCAACATCTTATTTAGTCACGAAGTATATGGCCTGAGGAAATGATTTACAGTGTAAGAAGCAGGTGCAGTCACCTACATATTATATTATTTCATGCGAGCATGCTAAGAATAGTAAATTAATAATGTGTCATTTAAAAACACACAATTTTAAGCTTTATCGATACAGCGAAACTAAGAAACAGACCATCTCTATCTTAAATAGGGAGTGCAGATCGTAGTACAGGGTGAAGTGGTTCATCTAAATCCAGCTTGATCCAGTATCAACCAGTATCTGAATGTTTACTGGATCGTACATTTTGTACTGAAGACCGATAAGCCTTGAATTTAGATCAGCTTAGAGTTGAACTGAATTGAGCGTCAACGTCATTGTTGTTCTGCTTACTGGTGTTCTAGTGAGACTCGTGAAATTAGCTTCATTCATGTAATATCAAAAAAACTTACTTTTATAAAAAAAAACTGTCAATGTGGTAGCAGCACATGCAACTAGTTATCAAGAGAGTATAATATTATACAGTGTCACAAAAAGAGCATGCCAGATTGACCGGAGTTAGCTTACAAAATGTATCTGAATAATATATATATAATTCTGTATTTTTACCTACTTGCTTTTACAAGGTAGGTAAGTTTCACTTGACCCCAATCATATTACACTCATTGGCTTCAAATATATTCCCGTGTCCTTTGATGAAACCAATTAAATGAAACTTACTACGAAACAGGGTCTGCGGATTCCGTAGAAAACTGTTCACCACCAATTTCTTGTAAGTAGCAATGAAATGAAATGTCAGATTACGAGCGATGTTAAATTAAAAATCATAATATTACACTTAAATAATTTATTCCCATTTATTTTCTTTCTCTCGTCACAATTTCAAAGGTTTACCACAAATTCATGATATTGGATGAACGCAATGCACTTGGCAATGCAAATGTCATCGCACACAAAACAGCTGGTTACAACAGGAATTCTCCTGCTTGCCTTCCATTTTATGCAAAAATAACTTTAGACTGTATCCCAGAAAACTTCATATAGGGCAAATAGCGAAATTGTGTACATATTTTGAATTTCGCGTTCCGTTTTAAAAGTTGCCCGCCTGATTATATTCCACCACACATAGCTGCACATACGGGTATTATTTTATCCTATGCTATTTTAGTACCAAGCAACTAAAAAATGTCGTACTCTTTTACAAAAACGGCTAAGCATGAGGATCATCTTGAAGCATTTAATCATATATTTTTTTACAATTACTATTTTATCATCATCTTAAAATGCTTATATTCCCTTTATTTCAGGTACCATAATGAACTGCTGGATATACATTTTATGACATTATGGTAACCTATTTTCAGATGTCTTCTTATACAACATAAAATAAATTGCATTCACGCTCTCCCTGCAGATCTCTGACGCCTAACCACTTTTTAACGAAAATCGCTTGAGCACACGACACTAAGAGCGCTTGCACACTTAGGCGACTTTAGCAACGCGACGGTCGCGCGACTTACTGGGCGTCATTTAAAACAAAAGACTACGCAAAATCGAAACTAAACAAAGCATAGGGAAGTTTCTAAATACTCAAGAAGTAGCACCTTTCTGTAAGTACAGTCTGCGGCGTTTAAAGCAAAGCTATATTTTTGTCAAAAGTTGACACGTAACACAAAGTGACAAGGAAGGTGAGACGCCAAAGTAGTCTACATATTGCGCGGTCGACTGTACGGTTCACTCAATCCATGAAATCTATCGCCTGGGAGATTGAGTCAACGTGTGTTTCGATGCAAACACTCATGCGTATAGCCAGATACATGTATTCCAGTAAATGACGCGTCAGTATGACTACCTTTATTTTTGTATCATAGTTACTCGCTGAAAATAAGTGTCGTGGTATGCGTTCCGCTGCCAGGACTTATGCTGAGAAGGTGCCTTTTCGATTCGAGTAGTCTACCTAGTTTTTCATGTTTTTCAATGTTTTTTTTTTGTTGAATAAATTTTTTTTTTCTTTCTTTTCTTTCATAAATACTGGTAAACGATACTAAGAATATATAATGTAAAAAACGATAATAGAACATCAGGTACTAAAAATAACATCTATGACTTCTCTCCATGCACCCGCGCCAGAGGTTTGACAAATAAAGTGGCTGTGACATACGGACGGACAGACAGACAGACAGACAGACTTGACGAAACTATAAGGGTTCCGTTTTTTGCCATTCCGCTACGGAACCCTAAAAACTATTTGTATAAATTGAAACTTGTTACCTATTGCTATGTTTTTTTTGCAAAAAGAGATAAATTGTTTTGCAGAGCTTTATAACACTTTTAGAGTACTATTAATAAAAATGAAATAATGTTTCAATCTGCAGATGAAAATATTTTTTTACTACTTGATGGTGGTACCAAATAAAATGCTGTCAAAAACCTATGATATTTACCACAGATGACAAAGATAAATATTTATATGATCTAAGGTCCATCAGTGATCCTTTTTTCTGAACGTATCACTTAAAGTTGCATCATCTAATTAACTACATATCTGTGTGTAAAGCAAAGCGCTGCGCTTTCTATGAAATGGCAGGGAATTATCTCGATAGGATGAGGTTTGCGTTGAGAATCTGAGGCAAGGTTTACTGAAGACTTGCAATGTTGCTTAAGAACATTTTCCATGAAATTACATAATATGCAATGTGAGTGGGATACTTGTATACTAACGTGAGGGTGGCAAGAGACAAGGAAGGGTGGAAGTTCACAAAAACTTCTGTTTAATGTATTTTGCTGTATTTTCAACTTGTTAAAACGAGTTTGAAAATTACGTAATAGCTCGTTGTGATAACTTAGTAGTGATTTTGTGGTTGATGTGGTATGGCAATAAATCGTTACAAAACCCCGTTTTTTTTTCAACTTATAATTTAAAGAGAACATGAAATAAGAAACCAAAAATTGCGCACGGGCGGGATTCGAACCAGCATCTTTCTGGCTTACCGGGCCAACTGCTCTTCCAATTGAGCTACCGTGCTGTCGGTACGACCACGCGAAATTCTTGGTCTCTTAGAATACGTCATTGCGTGACGTTTGAGAATATAAATATGACACTGTGAGTGTTTAAAAACATTCTAAACTAAAGAGAACATTTCATAAAATTTAACCACATATTATTTATAGTTTCCAGATCCATCACGAAACAGCTGTTTCCTATACAAACATAGCGTTTGCGGTGACAATTATCAATTTCGCATGATTAGCTTTGTCTGTCTGTTTATCAATTAGCCCTTTGAATGCTGCCGGGATGCCAAATGAGGATTATAGGCCGCCATTGAATTATCAATCTGGCCGGATTGGATTACATCGGGCGTTGGGCCAATGGCGATCAATTGCTAGATATCATAAAAACGGTTCTATGAGTAGATTACTCGTACATCGTTTCTTATTTATAAGAAAAAAATTACATGCACTTAACTGAACCGTTAGATATTATTATATAATTTTGTCCCTTTTTTGTTGAAATGTTATATTTTGAGAGTACGAGAAAAAATTTGATGTCTGTTTGTAATATAAATTTAAATATACTACAGCTCCCTTTACTAGGATATTACGCATTGCGTAACATGGGAGAATTTGCCTGATTAAAGTGATTGCTTGCAGCCGTTATAGAAGGCTTAAAAACCTTAAAATTAAAATGCTACCATTAGGAAAAAAGATTTAAATCTCAACGAGACAAAGAATTCTACATTTAATTATTATTGATTTTTAAGCGTGGCCAATATAATAAGTATATCTTTCATCAGACTTTGGCGCAAGCTCGCTCGAAGGTAATTTAAGGTTATGTAATTTAATTTAATTTAATTTAATTTAATTTAATTTATTACAATATTTAATCGTTGCAACACCCTTGCAGGGCGTCACAAGCACTAAAACCCTACTATTGTCAACTGTATACCCATGTGACACGCAATAAAGATTTTGAGTTTGAGTTTGAGTTTAAGGTAACGGCCCATGACTTCAGAGATGGACTGTGTAACTTTCTATAGGTTATTTATCTTAACTCCGCTCTAAAATTACCTAACCACCGTTTGACTCATATTATTGAAATATTCATCATCCCACATAATAAAACAATTGAATACCAAAGCTCCGATACATAGAGCAACACCGATATTAAACTAAGAGTTTGCTAATATAAAGTGGGGCACAATAGAAGGGGTCCGTCCATAAATTCGGATCGGGTTCCATTGTTTAATTCTAAACACGAATCTTGCGAATTTATCGCTGGCAAGCAACGGTAACAATTACGCTGGTCGGATTGATTTTGACTAATTAAACAGTTTTATTGCTATGCGGTTTCAGAACGGCTACAATTTGAGAATATTTTGGAAGGCGCGGGAATTGTACCTACTTGGTGGTACAATTTTGTTTATTTTTGGTAATACTGCGTGTAAACTACCTACCCGTGTACCTTTAGTTATTTAATAATAAAAAGTAAAGTAAAAAAAAAGTTAAGTTAGCCTGTAAACACCTGTAAGTTAGTGAAGGCCTTACCTCAAATGTGAGGTATATAATAATAAAGCTTGTTTATCTACAACGATATTTTTATAAATAATCTACATACATTATAAAGCCTGTGTTTCCATTGTTTTCTTTTAGTGTTTTATAGTTTTTGTTTCCTTAAATTTAAATTATGTTGTAATATTTATGAACACATTTTTTTTTACATTGAGTGATTACTTATGAAGGTAATCGTGGCAAATAAATAAATACAGACAACACAAGGTTTTTTTTTCCAGGAAAACCTCTTTATTTTTTTTTAACACTTCGATCAAATGAATGAATGAATGAATGATTTATTTATTTGTTAGAAAAGAGGTGAGAGGAGGGACAATAACAAAAACAAAAGATATCAAAATAAAATTAAAAAATATAAATTGGACGGAACAAAAACATAGAACCTCAAGGTGTGTCAAAAAGGCCACAATTCTATCAAAATCCTTTACTAAAACAGATCTCGCACCAGTTCTGAGTCTATCTGATAAATAAAGCGCTGTTAGTTAATGCTGTCCAATGTTCCCAAACTTTGAAGTTGGCAACACTGCTGCTAGTGAAGTTTGTTATCCAGCCAACAAGCAATCAGCCGGCTGATTGGCTGAACGGTTTGTTATAGGGGTGTGTAGATAGATGTCGATATCGGGTGTTGATAATCGATATCGATAATAATATGGGAATGTATATCAATGTACATAGCACAAGCATCCGCATGTGCTATGTGTATTGACGTATCTAAGTACCTTATGTATATAAATGCTTGAAATATGGGTTTTAGTGTTTTCGTTATCACAATCTTTACATAAATAATAATTATAAGCAAAAGCATAATAAATAGCATATACTACTACTTCTAGATGGAGGCTTTACACATCGATGATACCTAGTAAAATAAAACAACAACAGTAAAACGTCAATTTTTATCTGCCCTAGCAGGATTGACTACATAAATAATGTCTTCCTATTTCAGGCCTGACTATGTCTATCTATTCCTGGCTATCTCGGGTTAGTCTCAAAAACGTAGTGTTTAAAATTCAATGGATTTCCCGAATATTTTATATGGGGCTGGCAAAGGTAGAAAAGTTCAGCCCTAATAAAGAAACTAATTGTTTCTTTCGACGAACAATGAGCCTATAATTGAAGAATATTATTAAAGCAACTAAAGAAGTTATTATCATCACCAAATTAAAGAGCTAGGCTCAAGTCGGTGCAGTTTTTTCTATAAGAACTCCAAATTAGGGCCGATAGTGTATTGTTTTCCCTCTTGCCTTCTACGCTGTAGTATAAAAACCGGGATTTCCTGCCTCTTAATACACAGTCAAAAGCCTTTCCTGATATATTAAGGGTATATCTTCAGCTTTCTGCCAGGACTGATGGCGGCGTTTAATCGCCATGGCACAGGATCGTCACAGAATATTGTTCCTAATAGAGAAGCCCATTAGACTCCCCACTATATTCTTGTAATCCTGCCACTTTTTGGTCGGGGACTGCATATCCAACTATTCGCAGCTAACCACCATATCTGGTGGCCACTATCTGCCACCTGTGACCTCGCTAGTAGCCTACAGCTCAGCCCTAAGGCCGCGGCCCCATCTCTACGGCACGGCGCCGTACCGTACTACGGCGCGAATTCGTGCCGTAGAGATGGGGCCGCGGCCTAACTATAGCATATCCAATACAAATTTGTTAAAGCAAAGCATATCGATAATTAAGTCATCATATACCACCTTTGTTTATATAGCCTGTCTTACCCTCCTAAGGGTCGTAACTCACTTAACTCTAAATTGCTGTTTTATGCAAAATACACCCCAGTTAGTATATCGATTATTATATTACATACCATTCTAATACACGGCGATGTTTGTAATTGTTGGTGGTATGCTCGAATAATTTACATTTCTAGGAAGAAAGTAATTTTCTAGAAATAGTGCTGTATGGTGGTACTTTGAACGCTTTTAGTCATTGATTAAATGGATCTTTCGTCATTTCAATAGGCGTATTTTTTTATAGTTTACTAATAAGCATACTTTGAAGCTTGGTTTGTTTTAACTAGTGAAAACTGTACCCTGTACCCCTATAAGGAATAATTGCGTCAAAGTATTCGTATAGTATTATAATCATTTGTATGAAAATAATTTGAAAGCGCCTTCATCGGACGTAAATCAAACTAAAAATTTGGCACTCAAATAACTTAATATACCTCAATAATTTTAATTAAATAAATCGTTAAATTTGTTTCAGGACGTGCCATATTTACGTTAGTGTGACGTCATCTGTGGTAATGCTTTCGAGCTTACTTCACGACACGGCAGTGCTTCGTGCTACCGACTGACGTATTTTCGCTACGATTACGTGACGAATATGTCAAATGTTCGTGATTGGGGTACTGAAAACCATCTAAGTACCTATCATTAAAACCACCGTCTTTTTCAGTTCCGTGCATCAACCACGCCGACTCTTATTAGTTATTATTGATGATGATGCGGAAGGGTATACTTTTTAGGAATACACTTATTATGAATGTAAAAGAGACTTTAATTTTTTTATTACCAACTTGGTAGAACCGCCTTTTTTTCTAATATTTTAAAAAAGCGGGGGGTCCCTAAAGTGTAGTTATTTATTAAAAACACGAACTCTATATTTCCACCAAGGAAATCAAGGTGATTACATTCTCAATAACCCTCAGTTACCGAACAGCCGAGAATTTTGGAACAAGTGACAATTAACAAAGTAATACAAACTCATGCAAACTCCTTCGGACGCGCCGTCAAAAGTTGTATTCTAAATTCGAATTTGGACAAAATGGCCGCGGCGGGAGCTGGGGACAGTTTGTGTGAAAAATGCGGAATGGAAAGTACACCTTAATAAAAAAAAAACAGAATGCAGGGGCAGGGGAAGCAAGAGTAAAAATAATTTAACTCATTTGGTTCATATTATTAAAATGTTAGAAAGGTAAAAATTATTGCCAAGGATGTAGCCAAGTTTTTGGAGGATATTCGAATATGTTAATTTTTCTAAAACTTACTACACCCGCATAGTTTTAGGAAATTGACAAAATAATGTTTATCAACATTATTTTGTCATTCTCATGCTAACGCGCCCGCTGGCTGCCTATCCATCCCTTAGCGTTCAAAACCTAAGAGCTCGTTTTTTGATCGATTATTCACTCAACTAATAGGAGTATCTTCATAGTACTTCACCAAAAAGATATGCGATACTCGTAGATTATATGGGATTTGCATAATATGAAGTCAATAAAAAATATAGAAATTAACGTCTTTGTTTCTGACTGTACATTCGGGTTGGCAACCAAGTTGTTTGTGGGTGATACAGCCATTATGCTTTGCGATAAGGCGTCAGAAACTCGCCTGGTGGTTTTTGATCGCTACAAAGAAATAACCGTATTTCAGGAGCCTGAAAACAGTAAAGGAAATGCTTGGGAAGTATTTGCAAAGAGTTTGAAAAAATACCTTCAAATATAGTTAGGACTTTTCGAAACTGATGGAGACTTAATATTTTGAGCTTTGAGCAAGAAATAAGGTTACAAACAGCATTATTGAAACTTACTTTTAAAGTATTTTTTGAGACAAACTTAATGCTAAGATTTTAGAAGCAAGAGTACAAAATCATATTTATAAATAATGCATTAACTGTTTACGAGTAAAATATTATACAATAACGTGTTTTATTTATTACTGATGTAAGTTTAATTGTTTCAAAAGTTTAATTAGGCAATCTAAAAAAAATTGCAATCAACATTTTGCGATTCGAACAGCTAACAAAACATTTCATATTGTACACAAAGATTACATTTACAACGCATATTTAGCCGAACTCTGAGGAACAAACTTTTCTAATTTATTCATAACATGAAACTCGGTTGTGAACTTGCAAGAGTTTTTGCGAACAATACAGATGAGTATTTCAAAGAAAAATAATTCGCCTCACAAAAGATATAAAGCACTGTCGAGATTGAATGTACAGATATCTTTTATGGAAACAAATCTCCAGTATTTTTTACCCGGGAACACAATGCTTTGCGCAATCAATGCTTCAAGTTTTCCGGCAAAGAGTTTCTGGGTCACGCCTCAGTTTTATTGCCATGATCATGTTGCATGATGATTGTGATGAAACAAAAACAGTAAAAGTATCTTTGGGAATGGTAATAAAAGAAAAGTCTGAAGTTGTTGGAAAATTACTGGTCAGAACTAGCTATGTTAAAAATAAAGAAAGAAAAATCGTTTATTCATTATCGACATGTTGATGTTGGTAACTGTTGAGTTAGCGAGGCATTCCTCAAAGCAAAGCAATTCCTCTTAAGTGTAATCATATGACCAATTTAAATATTTGGGACATGTTGTTGGCGACACGCTCTGTGATGATTTTGACATCGAATAACAATTGCATTTGTATTTGTCAGCATAATAGCCCCCACCGTCAGCACTCCCTTTTATGCTGACAAATACAAATGCAATTGTTTATTTGCCAGAAAACATCACAATTTACAGAACAGGTCAAAAATCCTTCCTAATACCTGACATCCGGTGCAATCGAGGTCAAATATCGGCTTAGCTATAAATAAATAAATAAAATACTATGAAATTAAAAAAAATATATAAGTTCTTTATTTTTTATTTATTTATTCTTTAGGTTAAGGGTTATTCATATGTAAATTTATTTTTTTCTGTTATTTAATACAAAATTGAAAAAAAGATAAATTATTTACTTTTATATTTAATATTTATTCTTAAGGTGGTACAGAGCTAGTTGACAACCAATAACAATACTAGATAGAAATCTAGAAAAACAGAAAACCGAGTTAAATTACGTTATGTAAATCATCAATACGAGACTACCGGTTATCGGTTTCCTTTTAAGGTCTAGCCTTAAATAGTAGTATAGCGATCTCTGAGTCTTCTATTGCCAGTATAGCGTCCCGGGCCTTGGATTTCGGTGGTGACAACACCGTTGTTTTCAATTTCCATGCCAGCTTTGTAAATAAATTGCACTATAAAGCACTTGTTTTAGAGTAGAACAATATTATGTGATATAATCCAATGGAAAAAGTAACATTTAGTTATCTCTTTATCAAAAATAGATAAAAATAATATTTTCACAAAAGAAATCCGAAACCTTATTATAGAACGCTCAAGATACCTTAATAATATCAAATGTGTTGCCACTGCGATACCATAAAATTTACCTCGGTTTTCCTCGTGCAAAATTCTGACCATAGCATGGCGTAAAATACGATAAAATTACCTGCAAAATGAACTTATAATATTAAAACGGAACGAGAAGTTTGATTCACTGCGACATTGCAAACGAAACCACAACCTGACGAAAGCAGACAACACTAGCCGTTTTTCAAAAGGTAACACCTTAAAAAATTTATAGGGTGTACTGAATAATTACATTTCTTCTGATGCTAATTCAATAAGAATGAAGAAAGGCATACTTCTCGGACTAAAAACTTTGAATTTGATTACCACATCTTCGCTGTAAAATTCTGGAATCCATTTTTAGGGTTCCGTAGCCAATGGCAAAAAACGGAACCCTTATAGTTTCGTCAAGTCTGTCTGTCTGTCTGTCTGTCTGTCTGTCTGTCTGTCTGTCCGTCCGTATGTCACAGCCACTTTATTCTGAAACTATAAGCATCACATAGCTGAAACTTGGTAAGTAGGTGTATCTTGTTTACCGCTTTCCGATTCAGATACAAAAAGTAAGAAAAAATAATATTTAAGGGCTCCCATACATGAAACTAAAACCTAAAATTTTTTTTTTACTCAAACCTATGCGTGTGGGGTGTCTATGGATAGGTCTTTGAAAATGATGTTGAGGTTTCTCAAACCATTTTTTCTAAAAGTGTAAGGTTTGAGATATAGACGCTTCCAAAGTGGTAAAATGGGCGTCCCCCCCCATCTAACTTTTGAACTAAGAAAGTGAAAATTTTGAAAAAAATATATGATGTAGATCTCAACAAAAACTTGCAACGAAAATTGGTTTGAAGGAGATCGAACCAGTAGTTTTTGAGATATTGCACATTTTTATCAACCGCAAATATAACTTTGTCTTTCATACAAACACTATGAAAAACAAAGTTATTTTTGCTGTCGCAATATATTGTGATGTTTTCGTTAAGTGAAAGTAAGTGGACCCTGAATTCAGTTAAGGGTGGCACGGAACCCTCAGTGCGCGGGTCCGACACGCACTTAACCGGTTTTTATTTATAGATAGTGCCATCAACGAAAGCGCATCTCACATATTTTTGATTGAGAAAGGCGCGGGGAGCGTGTTACAAATATGAAAATAATAAAGATTCACTAATTATCATATTATTATTGGCAAAAGCTTGCACACATGTACTATAAACGATTAGGACAAATTATTATTATTATTATTTATTTACTTATGTCAACAAGTGGACCAATTACAAATTACAATTACAATTACAAAAACAAATCAAAATAGAATGTTAATATCAGCCTTTGCATGTACCATGTCACAGTGATACATGTACAGGCAGTCAAAATGCTCGGTGAAAACGCGCAGGATCCTGTTCATGTTCATGTAAATGGTAGCGCGCACCTTCGTGAATGGCATTACCTATAGACTAGTTTTTTTAGTAATTAGTTATTAACGTGAAAGAATGAGGAAAAGACTTTGACATCTATACTTTTGTCACGAAAATACACGACAAATTTTGAACAAAATTGAGTGGCTGTTTTCGTTTACAGGTCAACCGCAAATTATGTTACCGTCTTCACCTTGATAAGGTTATTATAACTTTGGCTAACGACTGCATTCAAACTGGCTATTACGGGTCGAAGTTCAAAGAAATGGTGTTGCTACAAACGCTTAACTATACGAGAGTTTGGTAACTGCTTATTTGGTCCAGTAATAATCTACTGTTGTTACAGAATGTTACAAGTTTATTAAAGTAAAGGCCTGTTTCACCATTGAAAAGTAAGGACTAACTTAAAAAAAAATAAATATGGAACGACGTTGCGGTGCCGGGTTGAAGAAATAGGCAGATAATGATACTGGCTACATATATACATACATAAGCTATACTAATCAAGTAAGTTCTTGCAAGAGTTACCTCTAAGTTCGTCGCACTACCGTCAAATCCTACACAATGTTTATGCGATAAGCAATTATTTCTACAAAATCGTTGCAACATTAGATTCTCAGATTTAGATTCTTAATTTTATACATCTATGTTCTTTAAAAATGTTTATTTACCTTACACTGTTCATAATCTTTGGAGGCGATTGTAGCCTGGTAAGATTAATATTAGTTTTATGTTAAGGTGATGCCAATGCTTTGGTCAATTGTATTACCTGTATGTGCCAATTTATGTTAATAAAGACATTTTAAAACAAACAAACAAAAACCTCTAAGTTCGAGCTCCTTACAAAAGTCTTTAATTAAGCTTTAATGTGAGTTATTTTAGAAATATAGTGCAATGTGTGTTCTATTTTAAAAGTTACTTACTACAATCCTCTAAAATAGATTTTTAGATTGAAAATATAATTTTTAATGTTTTTTTTTCATTTAATGTAAAAAAAAAAATGCCTAATCGGCTATGTCGTTTTTGATTCATGCATGAATGTAATATAGTTTTATTTATTTATTTTCAGGTATATTTTCCTTTAAATCTCATATAACACAATGTTAACGTTCCCAAGTCACACATAAATAGTTCCCGTTTTATTTTACTTACTTTTACCCGAAACTTTTTCAATTATCCTTTTCCAGGATGAAGCAAGTTTGTAGAAGCAACTACGCAGATAATTACGCTTGTCAGTGCTCTGCAGTTTCTTTGTTTTGTTACCTATTTAGAAAATGTTATTAAATGTTGAAATTAAATGCAGTTCTCTAAGTTCAGTAAGTAGAAGATAAATTTATGTATTAATTGTGCAATAGAGAGATAGGTCACGTCAAAACTAAACTGTAAAAACAATACTTACGTGACACAGAATATTTTATTTGCTAATAAAAGACTAAAAAAAAACTTTTATTTCTATAAAAGCACACGTTTTCTTTACAACCTCCATACTAATCTACACACACAACGGAAAAATCTCACCTAATAATTTTTACCTATAGGTTCGTTTTGTTTTTCTGTTCTTTGATTAAATATTATCAATAACACACAAGAAAAGATAATCCTTTTTCTCTTTCTGTTTAGCCTAACACAACCCTAATTATCATAATTCGACGCAAGATGACCACTGCTGAATACAGGTTTCAGGTCGAAGGCGACCAATTGCAGGCATCTGCTTCCAATGCGATACGAGCACTGCGCTCTTTAAAAAAAAAAGGACTTACAATGTTCCAGCCACTAACAGTAGCCAATAAAAAAGCAGTATTCTCAAACAAAATGGCTGCTCCAACGAAAGTAACGCGAGAACCCAACAAACACCTCGCAAAGTCTCAATTACACTAATTAAGCAGAGGTAATTATATCAAACCACGGCGTCGGGATGAAAATTTTATTTCACGTTGTTTTTAATATTTTCCCAAGCACAAAAGCTTTTCTTGGAAGGTAAATTGACGAGAAGAGGCAGGTAACCACGATATTAGAAAATATAGGAGAAATAGCTATTCAATATTACGGTTAAAATGGCTGGTGAACGTTTCAGAAAAGTAGTTTGCAAACAGTAATTTTGTGAAGGAAATAGGACGTGGCAATTATTATCTCGTAATTGTTTTGTTTAAAATATAACAACAAGCTGCCACTACGCTACGAGATGCGTGTTACTAAAATAAAAGTGAATGTTTTTTTCAAGTAGCAATTAGATATATTTATTCGATAAAACCACTCAATTATTCTCAGCTGAAATAAATAAAACCATTTCTTCCTATATTGTAGAATAGATTGAAAAACAAAGTCGAATTTTTAATCTAACAACGCATGATAGTATAGGATTTATAATGAAAAGTGTTCGTTTCACTGCTTTGTTTAGATTATTTATTCAGTGTGAAGAGATCATGAGAGTTTTACATGAGATTTCAGAGTATGTGATCTTTAAAAAGCCCAAACTCTTTAAATAAAATGTATCATTATTATCAACCAAAGGACGTCCACTGCTGAACAAAGGCCTCCCCTAAAATTATTCCACAGCAACCGATCGCAAGAGGTTTGCATCCATTGTAATCCTGCGATCTTTACAAAGTCGTCTGTCCATTATCAGTGGACGTCCTAAAATGTTAATAAAGCATAGGTATCATTCATTCCTATCCCCCTGTCTTCATCTCGTCACGGCTTAGGTGGAGTGTCACCCTAAGGGTCGTATTCACTATGCGTAAAACAATACATTTACATAATAAATGGAGCAGTCATTTATGTCTTATGTGCCAGACCCGGACCTTAATTTGCAACACAATTATGTTAGTAATTTATTTATCCATGTTATAACGTATATTTGATGGGAAATGTAACCGAAATTAGATATTTAGCTTAGTTAGAGAACTAATCGTGTTACTAAAATGTGGTTTGATTTTGGCTAACTATTTATAAATATGTATGTATCTATTTAATTATTATTATGTATGAACGCTTCAATTATGCTTAAGTGACCAGGATCAAAGTCATATTATACCTACATTAAAGTTTTTAATCATCCAGAATTCGTTGCATTTTGATTGCCAGATATTACACAAAGACGAGGAAAACTATTACTCACTTGCCTCAAAAATCCTTTTTGTTTAGATACACCCTGAAAATCTGACAGAGATCTAAACAAAATAATAAAATAACGCATAAATGTCGTTCATGATAAGCATTTTTGATACTGTTTCTATGCAATAACGTAACACACGATACTAGATATGAATAATATTTCATTTTGAAGACAATATGAAAAAGGGGTGAGGAAATATGCGACGAAATATTATCCACCTGTTTCTATTTGCAACAAACGTTGTACGCTCTCAAAGGAATTATTACCGTATAACTTGTATTTTCTAATGTTGATATATTCAAAATTTTACTTTTAGTAGCCCTAGTTCTACTGGAATATACGAAGGAGGTTATTTTTTTAAACAACATAAAATTTATTAAATAAAATAAGTTATTATATACAGTTTTTAGTTATATAGTTCAATGTTTTTTTGTAATGTTTAGTGCAACGGTATTTCATAAAATTAGCGATGTTCATGATACCTTCAAAAGTATGTAAGTAAGTGTCGAAATGAACTAAATTGGCTTTAAAGTACATACTCAGTCCATGATTACACCCAGAACAGTATTTTTATCCCCCATCTCCTTTTTACTACGTGTCGAGTTACTCCACGAAACAATCTCGAAAGATGAAAGTCTCCAATCTCGGTCATCTACAATGCAAAAGCTCGCAAACGAAGCAATTTGCTTGCATTTAATAAAAATAAAGGTTTTTTAAACCGCGCTCAGCGTAAAGGGGTTACGCTAAAGTAATCGAGTGTCATTACTTGACTATGAATAAATTACACAAGTTCACAGTGCCGCTTTGCCGTATGGTGCAAGTGGGATACAAATTATCCTTTTTTTTATTTTATTGTTTTACAGCTAGGCAAAGACCTCCTCAAATCTTTTCCAGTCTCGTTAACCGGGCCACATGAACGGAATGTGCCCCAAAAAAGACTAAAACCGTCACCCACTGGCTGCCTACCGATAGACTTTGTCGGAAAGGCATACCCAGGAAACGATGGCGAGACGTGCGTAACCGCTTTTGCGAAATAAACTTACAAAAGTAAAATCACCTAATTCTGAAAAGCCTTTTTTGAAAGATAAGGTATGCAAACGGCAGATTTCCGACGATGCAAGTAAGGCAGTCAACGTTCCATATTATCAATTATTGTCGAAGCGGTAACGCTTCAACAGCGCTGGCTTGTCGACGGCTGCCTTTGACTTGCTGGCAGTTGTCATCGACATATCAGTGGCCGTCAAATCGTCAACATCCTATTAGCTACAGCCGTCGTCATAATTTTATTGTCCCTCGTCATTGCGTCAAGTTAATGGCAGGTAACTTCATATCACAGTGCTAATATGACGATGATACGGGTGGTGCATACAAAAGCTTGTTATTGTTATTTGGTTAGTATTTTTATAATAGTTCCTGTAACTTGGACCAAAATCTTCCTGAACCGAGCGAGTGCCGAACAAAATTCGTTATTATATCCCATTTAAACAGGGCCAGGTTAAAATTCCTCGTTCCGTGGCAAATTTAATCTGTTAGGTGTGGGCTTTCGGCTTTTCAAAATAATTGTTTAAGCGGTAAAATAAAATATTGATGGTTTCAGTTTTGAGGTTGGATGTAAAATCATTACGATTTTTCTTGGAAAATCAAAAATAGTAAGTGATTGGTAGGTAGGTAAGTAATTTTATTTCTTTAGTTCTAATTTAATTTAAAGTTGGCGTTGTTGGCGCCTATTTCCGTGTACCTCACTCGGCAGGGGCCCACTGAAAACCAGCGCCAAAGCTTTCTGGAGGCCTGGCATATTTATTTTATTTATTTATTTATTTATATAATCATTTGTTTCAGGCAACAAAGGCCCATACAATATATACCTTAAAGACTAACATAAATATTTAAATAAAAACACAAAAAACATTCAAATAATACATATGCTGAGTGAGGTCCTCTTGATTGGTACTTTATGGACACACAACGAACACTGGGTTTGCTTCTTCTTATCCTACCTATGTTTGCATACATTTTGATTGTTTTTGTTGCTTTTTTTGTTATTATATGTGTTTTTTTTATTTATCTGTATAACGAAAATGCGTTGTTTGTGTGATTGTCTTTGATTAATAAATGTATTTTCTTTCTTCTTTGAAAAAGTACCTTATTGGTAAAACTAGACAAAAAAATATTTTTCTGTTTACGGTTTTTAATTTTATTGATCCTGGTGGAAATATTAAGTAAACCCAAAATACAAAATATTTTTCACACTTTATTTAGTATTTTACAGCCTTATCTATTATTAACAAAAAAGCACATAAACAACTTTGGTACAAAAGCTATCAAACCATTTCCTGGAACCATTTTAAAATGATGAAATAAATATTTCAATTTTCCAAAATGGAGTAGCATTTTAATAAGCTACGTAGTAGCTTTTTCTGGGAAAACGTTATTAGTAGTTATGCTAACAGTACTTCGTATTAAAATTAAGCGCAGGAAAAATGAATCTTAAATTCAGGTTAAAAGTTTCAAATAAGAATCAAAATAAGCATGAGACAAATGCTAATATTGCTGTTTCTTGAATTGAATTAAAAAGAAACATTAATGAAACCAAATGGAACGCTAACAAAAATGCTAATATCACTGAAACTTGAGACCTTTGTATAAAGGACAAAAAGATTCCAGATTTCGTACGTAATTGAAAATGAGACAATAGGTCCATTGACCTGATACATTCTTAGACAGATCTTGATAATAGATTTAAGCAGATACGAATATTTTTTTTCAATTGCCACTTTAGAATTTAAGTTTTCGTATTAATAGGCTCGAAGGTTTGTCAAAGAGCCATGGAAACGAGTGTGTAAGGCTTGATAAAATCCGAAATACCACAATACTGTCCAAAACTGGCATAACAGACATTGGCGAAAAGACAGCAAAGATGAAGTGGGAGTGGGCAGGGTATGTACCTACAGGTTGTTATTGCAAGGGGGTGCCAAATTTTTGGAGGTGAAAGGGACCATCAATATAAACAACTTTTACTATGGGACCATCATTCAATTATTAATTTTATTTTCTGCCTCTCCATACATTATTGTCAATGTAGTTGACTGATTTTGTATGGGGAACCTGAAATTTTATTCAAGATTTTGACCATGACCCCATAGTAAAAGTTGTTCATATTGACAGTCTAATTCACCTCTAAAAATTTGGCACCCCCTTGCAATAACACCCTGTATAGGATGCACTGGATAGATGGGCCCAAATTGTCACGAGATGGATAGCATTAGACCGCTATTGCCGCAGAGGCAGACCCAATAAAAGTGTGACGATTTTTGATCAGTTTTGCGCAGGCAGTCACTGGCTGAGGGCAGAGTTATGTAGAAGAGTTTGGGAGAGGCTTTTGCCCGGCAGTGGGATGACTTAGGCTTATACAAAAAAAATATGTGAAAAACGACGTTGCTTACAAAAAGATCATGTATTTTTCGACAGTAAATAAAGTATGTTAGGTACAATAACTAAAATATATTCTATTTACTGTCAAATATACCTGATCTTTTTGTAACGGACAACTGTTGTCCCTTATGAAAATGTATAAAGCCTGCAAAACTTAGCTTGGTCTTCCTCCCAAAGTTTTAAAAGCAAATGTAAAAAAATACTTTCATTAATAAAACAACAAAAAAAATTGTAAAAAAGTCTTTCCCATATTAAAATCTTACCTGTATCGATAATTTTACCATGGAAAGGGATTTTTTTGTAAAGTAATAAATACCTACCTCCATTTCGCTAGATCTACCTATTCCGGACACACTGTATTACGTGTTAGCTAAAGTTATAAAAAATAGCACACAAAAGATCTGACACATAAAAATGACAATGTGAAGAACCTACTTTACCTTTCTCATTTAGAAGTTTTCATTAACAGGCAGGTCAAAAGTAATTGTTATTTAAAAACAACTTTCAAATATTAAAAAATAAGATTTATTACGTCTGCGTATTATTTAAGAATTAAGTAAGATACTGCTATGCCCTTTGTTAACGTACCTTCGTACATAAATATCAGCCGTATAACTATGAAAAATGGAAATACGTCGTAGATATACCTATATAAACTAAAACTCTCAATGCATATGTAATGGCAACTTATATTATTTGATTCCAATACGAACATTTAAAACTGTTATTAAAATGCGATTTTTCTAATGAAATAACTTACATCGCAAACATTTCAACATTTCACAAGGTAAAAACATGTTTTAAATAAACCGAATAGGTACAGTAGTTAATACAGTTTTACGAAAATATTGGCGTATCGACACAAATTTAGTCCAACTCTTTATTAAAAACGTACACAAAATTCGTACGTCGTGGTGAGTGATGATTTTATTAGGTACACATAGTGGTCCAGACAGACTTATTTCTGTCACATGTACGTATTCACATCATCCAAATTAGTCAAAGTTATTATTTTAATTAGATAAAATTAGTATGAAGGAGTCAAGTGCCAAATAAAGATCAGAAAAAAATATGAAGGTATTTCATGTTCGTCTTTTCATCTATTATCTTTTCTCTATGGTTGTTTTTTTAATTGATATTAAATCCCTTCACTCAACCAAGCAAACAGGTTTGCCTCCGATACGCCATGATCAATAGTTGACACAGAGTTGGTTTGTTTCGTAACTTTGATACACATCAATTTACCTTAAAACGAGAAATCGCCGTTATGTAACCAAAGGTCAAGGAGGCAAATTTAACTACTGACGCATTAGAAGTAGAGCAACAGAAGGCTTACGGTTAAAATGTTTCAATATTATTTTTAATAAACAAAGGGCATTTTTAGAGTGTAGTTTTGAAAAAAAATTGGGATACACCAAATACTTCAGTATTCAGCCGAGAAATAATAAAAATAATAAATGTGAATGCGAGCAAAATAATAAACAACTATGATTTATAAGTGCTTAAATCTACGGTAATGATTGTTTTTATGTTGATTTATATATTGGCCCTGGCACCAGGCGAAAAATAAATATACCTACAAACTTTATAAAATTAGTGCCCCTACTAGGGTTTCTTTTATTATACACCCATTGATAAACAGATTAAATAGAATCCTACATGAATATTCAATCCTACGCAACCTTTAATTTTGAGGAAATGCCACAATGAAATGTTTTAATTCCACATTGTTTGGATCCAGCAATTTACTAGTTTTATTCGGGTTTGTTGAAATAATGATCGGCCATTCAGGCTTATTTATTTACGGAACCTTAGTATTTATCGGACATATTATGCCTGAGGTCTAGGTAAAAAAACTAAACTGGCATATTTTCGAACTTAGCTCCTTACGTACCTCGATACCTAAGAATTCGGTACATTTACAACAAATTATTATACAACCACCCACTAAGATTGATCTAGGATCATATTCGGATATAAATAAATAAAAATGAATATTGAAATTATGTTTTAAAACATTAACTTCTTATTCAAAACTTTGCTTTACAATATCTCAAAATTGAGCATTTCAAACATTTTTACTGAAGTGCTTTTGTTTCAAAGACAACCAAAACACACTCGCAGCAATTATTCATACAGTACTACCAAGAATAAAGCTGCATAAAGCAAAACGTTGCAATTTAAAATTACTCTGAAATTTAAAGAATAAAAAGTCAAATTGTGAACCAAACAACTCGAATGTACGATATTTATGTATCTGGCTGTGCATTTGTTTCATCGGGCGATGTAAATTATTTTTTTACCGATACATAAATCAGCGTTGGATACCCAATGACATGATTTATTCGCTCGATTTTAGACTAACACAAACTCGGTTTTACTCGATTCTCTATTAGGTGGAGCGCGAGCGTTGATGTTATGTGACGGGTTTTTTAAAATAAAGGATGATGCGGATTTGTTTATTACAGTAGCATAAATAAATATTTAAAGTGCCTATCATTATATCCATTTGATTAATCCATACAATATCAATCGTTAGAATTCAAGGGTACTTATAGAACTGTATGCTATATGGGGAACATTTTGACCTGCGTCCGAAAGGATTTTGAAAAAAAAACCGGTTAAGTGCGTGTCGGACCCGCGCACTGAGGGTTCCGTGCCACCCATAACTGAATTCAGGGTCCACTTACTTTCACTTAACGAAAACATCACAATATATTGCGACAACAAAAATAACTTTGTTTTTCATAGTGTTTGAAAGACAAAGTTATATTTGCGGTTGATAAAAATGTGCAATATCTCAAAAACTACTGGTTCGATCTCCTTCAAACCAATTTTCGTTGCAAGTTTTTGTTGAGATCTACATTATATATTTTTTTCAAAATTTTCACTTTCTTAGTTCAAAAGTTAGATGGGGGGGACGCCCATTTTACCACTTTGGAAGCGTCTATATCTCAAACCTTACACTTTTAGAAAAAATGGTTTTAGAAACCTCAACATCATTTTAAAAGACCTATCCACAAACACCCCACACGTATAGGTTTGAGTAAAAAAAAATTTTTAGGTTTTAGTTTCATGTATGGGAGCCCCCCCTTAAATATTATTTTTTCTTACTTTTTGTATCTGAATCGGAAAGCGGTGAACAAAATACACCTACCTATCAAGTTTCAGCTATGTGATGCTTATAGTTTCAGAATAAAGTGGCTGTGACATACGGACGGACAGACAGACAGACAGACAGACAGACAGACAGACAGACAGACTTGACGAAGCTATAAGGGTTCCGTTTTTTGCCATTCGGCTACGGAACCCTAAAAAGCATGCAATCAGCAAAAAACAACAAAAAAGTTTTTTTTGGATACCAAGATCCGGGATTGCCTTTTTAATATACACAATCTTTTTATTAATCTCAGTGAAAACACACTCATGAAATAAGTTAACATACCTTGCAGTTTTTATTCTGGAATATTTCTGTAGATCACATACCTGGAATAAAAATAATTTATTAATTTCTTTACCCTTTGCTTATTAAATTTGAATACAAGTATAAGTAAGGTTATGGATTACAACTAAGGCGGCCTTATCGCTAAAAGCTATCTCTTCCAGACAACCTTTGGGTAAAGAAATAAACTATTCATAGGAAGGGAGAGTTACGTGCAAAGTTCGAAAATTTTACATTCATTACATTAAATAATAATAAATATTAATAAATAAATATACCTACATAACAATAATAGATACATATAATAAGAACATCCATAAATATCAGTGTATACATATTATGAAATAATGATATATAATATATACATATAAATAAGATAAACCAATCTGAAGTGCCAAGAAATGGACCGACGTAAGGTACTATGAAATATTACATTTAAAGTAAATAATATTCCTTAAGTTGTTTTTTGAAAACAGTGATTGATTTTGATTGCCTTATGGACAGTGGTAAGGAGTTCCACAGGCGTATGGACTGAAATGTAAAGGAGTTAGAGTAGTAGCTTGTAGAATGACAGGGAATTTGGAGTTGGAAATTATTTAATTGTTTTCCCTTTAAATTCGTAATTAAAAGGTGATATGTTTTTAATGGCCCGTGTTAATAGGTTAAATTAAAATATTGTGTCCCCAGTATCAAAAGGAGGATTTTATTTTATTTTTAATTAAGAACTACTCTTACTTTTTCTGTCGCATGTGTGGCTTGTCTAAATTAAAATGACGCGCCGCATTATTGCATTTACGCACACAAGCACACTTAAACTAGTCTACTGTGATGTATGCAAACAGGGCCTCTGTTTTTGATTCACTCGCTTCAAGATGGCGAGTGATTTTCGTTCGAAAACGAGTTTTTTTCTTTGACTTTCAATTCATCTTCAAACGAAAATCACTCGTCATCTTGAAGCGAGTGATTCAAAAATAGAGTTCCAGATCTGAATTCGCGGATTAATCGACACTCCTACACAGATGAAGCGTTGTTTTTAATATTTGCACTCACACATCGAAGTCAACTAATTAGGTTGTGAAATGGCGCATCATTTTAGCTTAGACAAGCTCTAACAAAAATGTCTTCGTTTGCGCTCTGCCTTAGTTTCTTTTGTTTTTAACTTTAAAATGTATAAATTATTGTTTACTCAACAAGGAGTAAAATTACATATTATAAAGAGTCCATGTTATTGCTTATTTAAATAATGGCTTTTTGTTTGTGCTTGATTAATTGATGTGTTGTTTCATCTCGTATTACATTATAAGAACGTTGAAAGTTAATTAAAACATCGGATCATTTTGTAATACATCTAAATAAGTGTTTTGGATGAGCTCGCCACTATTGTCATCTACTCTAATAGTATAATGTCCGTTTTTCTCTACTACTCAAATATTGCAAACAATCTTGATATTCCTTTATTGTGAAATCATGCATTTGTAATTAAGATAAGCACAAAATCCTAAACCTACTTTGGTAAATTCATCGTTGAAGAGCGAGATCTTTTAATTCAAATAGTTAATCAATTTTATTTACCTACTTATATGATTTTTGAAGTTATAAAAAGACTGTTTACAATATTTGACAAGCAAACAAAGACTGACTTTAGATATAAAAGATTCTATTTCAGTATTAAATAGATGCCTAGATATTGATCTAGGCGTCTAAACCAAGAGTAAACCAATAGCAAATACATATAGAGTTAAATGAAGAGCAAAATCATTAAAAAAAATATAATTCTGAAACATAAATATGAGTGTTTCGATAAAGACCTACTTCAAAAGTTGGTACGTTTAAGATATCGCTTACTTACAGCAACGTCTAAGTTAATTGTTTTACTTAATTTAAATCCACTTAAGGAGTAATTAATTCTAAGCATTTTAGTACCCAAACATAAGGTCGTGTCAAGCTACAGTGGACGGTGACTACACTTCATGAAACAGTTGAGGGATATTTACAAGCACTACTTCAATTAAGCGATTAATGACTAAATCATATTTTGAGATTCTCAAACTTCGTGATAAATTGGATAAATTGGACTAACACCATTGTTACCACCTATTTTGTATTGTGAGATAATTTTTATTTCCTTTGGATTGTAGTTTTCCCAATCGGACCTTATCTTGATATCTGACTACTCATATGTGGAGATTTATTATTAGTATTGATAATAGTTAAGCATTAAGTTATCAGGATATAGTGATGATTAAAACTGTAAATCTTCCTAAGAATAAATAAAGAAATAAATAAAAATCTTTTATTTAGGTATGTTTTATTTAAGTACCTTTACTTTACAGTAAAATTTGTTACCTGTTAGTGATTACACTCTCGAATAACATGGATAATGAAAAGAAAAATAAGTTAAGAAAATATAACTTCTTTTAATAGCCACGTGAATATGACTGGCTGAAAATGCCTTTTGGCATTAAGTCCACATAAGTTGTGCAATAAAGTTTCAATCTTTTTTTATTTGTTTGTGCATAAAGATTTAAAAAAAAAACATAAATTAAAAATCAAAATAAAATAAACAAACTATTTACAAGTACTCTTTGGATTGCCAAACTAATCCTTTGACCCTAGGAATGCGCCAGACCTCCGGTCGCTCGTTAATAAATAAATAATAAAATCTATCTACGTGAAAGCATTTATATTTATAAGCACTTATAATCTTTCTGCATGACCTAAAGGTATGACTGGGAGAGAATGCTTTTAGCATTAAGTCCACCTTTTGTACACTGTTACTTGTGCAATAAAGTTCTTAAATAAATAAAATAAATAATATTTACAAATATCAAATCCCTCATATCAAATTAAGTGTAGTCACCCTACTGCTTCCCAAATTATGACGCACTGCGGTGGCGTCCAAGTTGGTAAGTATAATTTATACTTTTTATTGCGAGCGATTAGCCATATTTCTTCAGGCACTTGCTACTTTTCCAATCGATAAATATATCGGTTTGGGTTCTTATTTGGTAAAGTAGCTGTGCATAGGCGGAAGGTTTTCTTTTGATTTGAAAGATTAGGAAGGTGGAGTAAAGATAGCAGAAGCTAACATTTTGAATTGCGATTAATTGAGTATTCAATTAGTTATTGCTGTAGACGGTGTAAAGGGGTTGGGGCCTGTAAGAAGCAAAAAATATCAATGAAGGTTTTATCGATTATAAAATGGTTTTAATTTATTATCATCACCATTCTCTTGCCCAGTTCCCAGTTTATCTGGAGGTCGGCGCAGTATGTTTTACGCTTCCACACTATTCTATCACTCGTCACTGTTCACTCCTTTCACACTCACATCATTTTTAACACAGTCCATCCATCTCTTTTTCGATCAGCCTCTTCCCTTCCCTTAATGAACAATAAAAATATTTTAATGTACAAACAAAATAAATGAAACCAGCAATGTATTGCACACAAATGTATCAACTCATAGCACTAAACGTTGTGATTTACTACAGAGAGTTAGCCATTTTAATATACATTGATGAGGGATTATATATTTGGATTATTTTCTCTCAGTTAAGGCACTTGCTACTTTTTTTAGAACACTATGACCAGGTCAATGTAACTACGTTTACTCTGTAAAATCATTGATTAAAATTGCTCCTATAACAGGCCACACGCCGTAAATTAAAAAAAATGAATTTTATAAAAAAAAATATTTACGGACCTTTGAATAGACTGCTAATTTTAGTGTGTAAGCCTAGTGATAAAATGATTAGTGGTCATTTTACATTAGTATTCTCTCACCTTCGCTTTTCTATTTTGTTACGCACTCAAAAATAAGAATATTTCCGAAACGATTCGATATTATCGACATCCCAACGCAAGCTTCAAGTTTCGTTAAGTAGTATATCCGAACACGTTGTTCCTCTTATCTATCGGATAAGGCGCATCAACATAAAGGGAGCGTAAACTATACTGATACGGGATCACACACGAAGATTGGACGGAATCTTTGTTAGGAATGTTATCCAGTTCATAATAATGTGAAATATACCTACGCATCTATAAAAATGTTGTAGCTATTAGTGCGCCTTCACGAAAAAAAATGCCAGTGTTAACTATGGCAGATTTTTTGTTGTTTTTGTTGAATGTATTTAAGCCCTGCCCTAGCCCTTTTAAATTTCATTATTTATTATTATTTTTATTCTTGTATGATAATCGTATATCAGAATGAAGTGGTTGTGACATACGGACGGAAATACGGGGACAGCAGGCGGAATCTGAAAGGGTTCTGCTTTTTGCCATTTGGCTACGAAACCCTAAGAACTACAAGTTAGTATCTTATATCTCTATCTGCACCAACAGCTTTAGCCCCGTCGATGGTCCGATGAGAGGCGAGATAAGGCTGCGAGGTGCGTCCATTCACAATATTAATGGAACAGAAGCCGGCTAGTTAACGAGTTATTGGCATTTTTGTGATGAGACGACGGAAGCTGTAGAGGTTTTTTGTCTTAATAAAAACAAATCCAGTAGTCAGATGGTCGTGGGTAAATAAAGTTGAACTTCATACTAGCAAATCGTAAGTATATTTTATCGTCGTAAAAAATCGTCATTAAAACTTCAGCTCCCTGATGGTTAACAGCAACGTGAGGGATTAAAAGTTTGTTAATAAATAAATACCTCCTTAAACGAAGTAAGGCGTTTTATCCATGTGGCATCGTACACATTTAGTCTATTTTTTTCGTGAAAAAGAAAATCTGTTATCTCAATGTCATTTCAAAATACCCATCTAATAGACCACCCGACACGCAAAGGCTTGCGTAAACATATTTTTTTCTTTTAGTTCCATGTATGGAAACCCTGTATGGAAGAATTAAAAAAAATCGCATTATAATCGAAATCGGTGAACATGATACACCTACCTACCAAGTTTCAATTGTGTAATGCTCATAGTTTCAGAATAAAGTGGCTGTGACATAAGTACGGACAGACGGACAGACTTAATGAAACTATAAGGCTTCCGTTTTTTCCATTCGGCTACAGAACCGTAAAAACTGCCATTTTGTATAAAGGATCACTCCACACTCCACACCACCTCACACACAAATATGACACTACGGTTTTTGCAGTCTTTTTGCCGGCGAACTAATTTGCAATGCGTATGAGACTAACTTGCCTCGAAGCATTTAATATATTATGGGATCCGACTGAATATTTATGAGCCACCTCGAACTGTGTAGCATTTGTTATTGCATTGTGCTTTTTACGGTTTCCGTTTTCAGGGTTTTGATTCAAATGGGCTGAAAGTGGGGGCGCATTGCGATCTTGCTTCAAATTCTAGGCAGATCAATTCCCTTATCAACTAGTAGAGTTGCCAAATTGGCATTGCGATGCAACTTAACACGTTCCGGGACAGTAAACGCCTACAGGCGTGAAAACAATAAAACATCTATTGTGTCTGGAGTAGTGTCCCGGAACGTGTTAAGATAAATTTAAAGTATTTATATTTCACTCACTCGTGTAGTGCTGTCTACGCTAATCTACTAAGTAGATTATATGAAATCGTAAAACAAAGTTGCTTATCCGATCAAAAGCAGAGCTGCTTAACTGTCAAAGCAACATCGCAATAATATGCACCTTGAACTTCAGTGGTTCTGAAAACCTAATTTCCTGGAGACGACGATTGATAGCTTATGTTGTTTTTGTTTTTAAAATCAAAAACTATCAATTTAAAACAATATGAATGTGTCTGTTACTTCCATACGTCAAGACAAATTTTTAATGAAATAAAATGACCTTCTACATTAGAAAGTTTTGTTTGATAAGTGCTTTAAATAACCAATAACATAGAAATTTTACCATACTTACATCAAAAATGTTAAAAATTAAAAGCAAAGTAAATTCGTTTAAACAACTTGGTATTTTTTTGTGGAAAAATAAAAAGGATATTAAATAACCGGCCTTGATTGTTTTTAGGTTTGAATAGATCAGCCTTAAAGCGAAGAATAAATCAACTTATTAATCAAATATTCTTATAAGATTACAAGGTTTGGAATATATTGTTTTAAACTTTCATGGTCACTAACATTAGAATAGATACGGGATTGCTACCATGTACCTTATTATTTATGAGTTTCCGATATTTCGGCACTGTTGCAAGCGTCATGATCACGAAGAAACTGAAGAGAACTTGCGGGTGGGTTGTTATTGGCAGACATATCGGTCTACCCTCCTTCGAAGTATCTGTTCGCGACAACCACCCGCAAGTTCTCTTCAGTTACTCCGTGATCGCTCCATGATGGCGCTTGCAACAGTGTCGAAATATCGGAAGCTCATAAATAATAAGGTACATGGTAGCAATCCCGTATCTAACTATTGTAAGGTTTGGAATGTCTTAAATGAATAACAAAAGGCAGCAGTTATTTGTTAATTTTCAATCAATTTTATATCACGAGACCAAAGTCGCAAAACTTATTCACTTAAAATATTATCAAATTCATATCGAATTGGTAACCTCCTTTTTTGAAGTCGGTAATAAATAACCAGGTTCGTAGTGGCGGTAGAGTTGAATTGTGTACGACTTGAATTGTGTAGGCTACATCACGGACGCTTCGCTAATGAGTTAAAGATTTCCTTTACCCTATGACACTTCTCTCGAAATCCTAAAAACACCGTTGACAGCACACAAAAATCCATTTCATTAACCAGGAGAATATTAAAAGTATTTTCCACCCCCTAATCCGTCCCGCTAGTGATGATCTAAGTCGACTTAATTATCGAGAATTTTCTTGGAAGGGATTATGTAATCATCCTTTTCAGGACTTGCTTACGAGGGATTTGGTATTCGTCTTATTTTATTTTATGTCTGGTTAGATCAATAACTCGACTGATTTCATTTCCCATTTAGAAAAGATATTGGAATCCAATTTTGAAATAAGCAGTTGGAGCGTTATGGAATTATTTTAATCCGTTCGTTTTCGTTCTGTTTTATTTGGAAAAGATGAGCCATGAGGCTAAGCACGATAAACCGTCAGTTCATAATATACAATCGTTTCATAATGTTCATACTTTTTTGGTTCCTAATAAATAGATTGCTACTAGGCAGTTAAGCACCACCCTAGATCGAGGTAAATATCTGCTTAGCCTAAAAAATAAGCAGTAAAAATATTAAGCGTTTATTTTGTTACACCTTTTAATAATAGAAAATTACCTTCTGTCAATTATTTACAATGCTAGACAATAACGAACCTACGAGATAATAACATAATCTTAAAATAAGCTGTTTTAAGAAACGTTTTTTTAGTTATTTATTCCAACAATCCTTAATCTATAACATTACTAGTGGTTTGAGGTGAAATTTCAGATCTTAAAATATCGTTAAGAATTATAGCCTACTGCTGTTCTGATGTATGAGCTAAATAATTGTAAAGTTTCATCAAATCAAGCGTAGTTTTTGCGTGAAGAAGTAACAAACATAAATTCATACATCCATCCTTAAAAAAAATTGCATTAACTTTATTATAGTAGAATTATATTACTGTTTAATACCTCAAATGGATTCAGATCCGTCATTTTATTAGTTCGAAGGACTTAATTTTTTAGGCGGATATCGGATTTGAATAATTGCTAAAGTGACCAAAATAAGCCAAAAATATAAATATAAATATCGATAAACATTACCTTTTCTCATCACTCGCACACTCAAACGAGGGACCCTTAATATTTGGGATGCCAAGCACCTCAGGAGGCTGTTGTCTGCCCCAAAAATTTCACCGGAATCTTTTCAGGTCTGGTAATTAAAAGCTATGTGTATAGCAGTCAAGAGGTCTGTCAATGGACTGGGAAGTAGATCAGCGAAATAGCCGCTTTTAAGGGAACCATGTTTTTTATTTGGCTAAAAATAACGAATGGATTTCATTATGTAGGCTAGATATGTGAGTTTATTTGGTCAGATTATGATAAAAAACACGATTAGACCGCAAAAGGTATGATGCCAGATTAATACCGTTTTTAATATAAAAACCGGTTAAGTGCGTGTCGGACCCGCGCACTAAGGGTTCCGTGCCACCCTTAACTGAATTCAGGGTGCACTTACTTTCACTTAACGAAAACATCACAATATATTGTGACAGCAAAAATAACTTTGTTTTTCATAGTGTTTGTATGAAAGACAAAGTTATATTTGCGGTTGATAAAAATGTGCAATATCTCAAAAACTACTGGTTCGATCTCCTTCAAACCAATTTTCGTTGCAAGTTTTTGTTGAGATCTACATCATATATTTTTTTCAAAATTTTCACTTTCTTAGTTCAAAAGTTAGATGGGGGGGGACGCCCATTTTACCACTTTGGAAGCGTCTATATCTCAAACCTTACACTTTTAGAAAAAATGGTTATAGAAACCTCAACATCATTTTCAAAGACCTATCCATAGACACCCCACACGCATAGGTTTGAGTAAAAAAAATATTTTTGGTTTTAGTTACATGTATGGGAGCCCCCCCTTAAATATTATTTTTTCTTATTTTTTGTATCTGAATCGGAAAGCGGTGAACAAGATACACCTACCTACCAAGTTTCAGCTATGTGATGCTTATAGTTTCAGAATAAAGTGGCTGTGACATACGGACGGACAGACAGACAGACAGACAGACAGACAGACAGACAGACAGACAGACAGACAGACAGACAGACAGACTTGACGAAACTATAAGGGTGCCGTTTTTTGCCATTCGGCTACGGAACCCTAAAAATAGTATAGCACGTAGGCATTTTAAATAATACAAATTATTTTTGTTTTGAATTTGATTTATTTAAACCACTTAAGCTTTGAATAACATTCTTATTCAATTACTTTACAGATATTCCGTCTCATGTACTAAGCTACTTAGTAGGTACTATTAACATTTTAAGCTTGTTTTCATGAATTAAATGAATACGTGATACTATCTTTTATTAACACAATGGCAAGTTAGAATAGATTGCATTTTTTGTCACCGTGAGTCAACCGAGAAACAAAACACTAACGTTAAATAAGAAAACTTAATCAGTCTGCCCTCTCTTTATTCCATTCCATGCTAACAATCTATTCGAAACAAAAACCCAAGTAGACTGCTCATAACTAGCTAAAACTTTGGCTGGCTAGACTGAAAATAAAAATACTTGTATTATGTTCTTTTTCAGCTGTGTCGCGCAACTTTGTAAGACTTTAATTTTGAAGTTTGCATTTTTTTTGTCTTGATAGAAAAGAAAGAGGACAGTAAAAATCTATTAAGACAACATTTGAAAACAAAAATGAGATTTATGTTTCTAAAGTTTACAATGTAAAAATATATAAAAACATTACCGCATATTTAAGTAATTAGCTTTTGCCCGCGACTTCGTCCGCGTGAAATAGTGACTTCTTTCTCCCGTTTTTACACATTTACCACTATATCTTTGCTCCTGTTGATTGTAGCGTGATGTTATATAGCCTATAGCCTTCCTCGATAACTGGACTATCCAACACTAAAAGAATTATTCAATTCGAACCAGTAGTTTCGGAGATTAGCGCGTTCAAACAAACAAACAAACTCTTCAGCTTTATAATATTATAGTATAGATAATTATCTAACCATTGTGTGGTTTAACATAGCCTTAACAATTTAGAATGAAATCCCCACACAGTTTCAAAATTTAATCTCGAAAACAGTCCACAAGCATAATCAAGAAATAAATTCTGTGAACAATGTCCAGTTATATACCCTGACCCTACCATGAATGATTTGATAATGGGAATCGCATAAAAAGCTCTTAGAAATAAAGCAAGTAAAATATTTTAACAAAGTATTTCTTAGAATGTAATGGCTTATCTGCCGTGTTTCAAAGTAATGTCATAATAACTAAGTTACTAAGTTTATTTTCAATAAGCAACGAGCTTTCGATGTATATATGTAAGTAGTTTAGTTTTATTAATTTAGTTATTGGGGCATTTCACGTGAAGCGGGCAGCGAAAAAAGGGTCAGATCTCCGATTTCAGTCATATTCCCGTATGATATACCTGTACATGCCCTCGGCACAGATACGAAATATTTTTGCATTTTCAAGCTTAGTTTTCAAAGTATAGGTCATTGAAGTTTTCAGAAATCGCGAGATATGCTCTACTTCAAATGCCATTATCAGTTGAAAAACGATAATTTTTAAATAAATTTATTAGTAAATTGAAAACTACATTTATTAACCTTATTTTCCTCATTATTTGAATTCTGCTTTTTTCTATAAAATTGGTAAAAAAAATCAAAAATATTTTTTTTTTAGTTTTTTACAAAGTTCGCATTTTTTTATATTTTTTTTAGATCATGTAAAATATTGCTTATTTTATGCTGAAACTTCATGCCAAGTTCCATAGTGGGCCACGTAGTCGTTTAGGAGCTACATGTATTATAATGCCGAAGCGCGGCAATGGACCCCTTCTAGCGCCTAGTCAGTAAGCGCAACTTACTGAAAAGGTATCTAAATAATAAGCAAATAACACTGTTGCTGCTCTTTCATTGCTTTTATAATGGCAGGTCACAAACACGAAATTATGAATTAAGGTTTTATTCACAATATTAACACTTTTGTGTGCGCTAAAGTTACCTTTTTTTATAAAATGACAGTGAATTGAACGAAAGCATAGTATTATTGGTTCTAGGTAAGACTTTTGCAAATTCAAAGTGACTCTCGATATGTTATTCTATTTTGCTCAATTGCTTCATTCTTAAAAAAATATAATTGCAGTACTTATGAGGCAATAACACTTCAGACCAATCATTCATACGATTGGGCGATTAGATTTTTAAAACTGATCAAAATATGTAGAATACTTGCTTAATAGTCGCTTTGAATCTGTTATATCCGTAACTAGCTCCAACAATATAATCCTTTCGTTCCAACCACTATACTATAATAATTTAGATTAATAATAATTTATTTCAGGCAACAGTTAATGAAATACAGACCCTTATAATAAATACCTTATATGACATTACAAACTAACATACATTTATTTATTTTTATTTATTTAAAACACTTCATGAATAAACAAAAGGTACATATTATGGCCGACTTAATGCGAAAAGCATTCTCTACCAGTCAACCATAGGTCTATACAGAGATAATACAGGCGGCGCGCGAAGGAAGTGACAAAGAGACAAAAGAAAGAGTGTGACGATAATAATTACAAAAAGTACTATGCATACATAATCTAATTAAAATACAAAATATGTTTATAATAAAACAAATAGGTAACTTAAGAGCACATAAAATTGATAATATTGTAAATAAAACATTCATTCATAATTTCGTGTTTGTGACCTGCCATTATAAAAGCAATGAAAGAGCAGCAACAGTGTTATTTGCTTATTATTTAGATACCTTTTCAGTAAGTTGCGCTTACTGACTAGGCGCTAGAAGGGGTCCATTGCCGCGCTTCGGCATTATAATACATGTAGCTCCTAAACGACTACGCGGCCCACTATGGAACTTGGCATGAAGTTTCAGCATAAAATGATCAATATTTTACATGATCTAAAAAAAATATTAAAAAAATGCGAACTTCGTAAAAAACTAAAAAAAAAAATTTTTTGAATTTTTTTACCAATTTTATAAAAAAAAACAGAATTCAAATAATGAGGAAAATAAGGTTAATAAATGTAGTTTTCAATTTACTAATAAATTTATTTAAAAATTTTCGTTTTTCAACTGATAATGGCATTTGAAGTAGAGCATATCTCGCGATTTCTGAAAACTTCAAAGACCTATATTTTGAAAACTAAGCTTGAAAATGCAAAAATATTTCGTATCTGTGCCGAGGGCCTGTACAGGTATATAATACGGTAATATGACTGAAATCGGAGATCTGACCCTTTTTCGCTGCCCGCTTCACGTGAAATGCCCCCCCTATTGTTATTATTATTACTTTTTAATTTTTGTATATATTGTATATTTTTAAAATCATGAATATTGCTTAAGTTGTTTATTGGTGTTTCAATTATTTTTTTATTTATTAAAAAATAGATGATTGTCAAACTTTTTGCTAAACCGACTCATAAATTTCACAAAAAAAAACAAATCGGTCCATAACGAAACGGTATGTGGTAACAAAACGTACAATTGAATTGAGCAACTCCTTCTTTTCGAAGACGGGTGAAAAGAAAGAGACAAATACCTTTTTATACCTAAGTTTTTTTCATAGCTTAGTCGATCATGATCACAGATCACGATATTAACAAAGCGTGCGCCCCGCCCCTTCCAGTCTGCGACTTAATTACTTCCAAGTCTGTGGTTTCGGGTAATGAAAGTAATTTTCATGCAATTGCCTTTGTTATTAGGTGCAGTCAATTAACAGTCTGGAGGTCTATGATAGAATTTTTAATACTACGATCCGGAGAATTGAAATTTCCACTTTGACGGTGGAAGCGGAAGAGTTTTCAATTGTGGCAACTTAGCGAGCCAATTTTAATAGTTGTTGTATGTAGTAAAGTGTTCATTTAATGTAAGTAATCTTTGATACTGACTTTGAGTTTCGTATAGCGTTGCTACATTTGTTAAGGTACTATACGGTAAAGTGTAAAATTTTTGGGTATTTGGTTCTTCGAACGGATCATTTGTTTTGATAGGGAGGACTAGGATAAATTATGTTAGTGGCTCATGACCAAGAAAAAAATATATTGATGGACTGTGTTCAGAAATATTTGACTTTAAAGTAAAATGATAAGTAAAAGATAAAGTGTCAAATAATAGTAATGAAAATATTCATTAATTATTATTTTAATGCTGGTATTCATTTAAAACAAACTCCCGATAAGCCCATTTAATTTAGTATTCCTTTCTGTAGTGTTTATCTTTAATTTCGTAAGAACTTTAAAAAACGACATAAAAAATTCTAAAAATACAAAATCCGTAAACCAATCTGGAGCAGCGGAAAAGTTCTTAATCTCATAACAATCTTATCCCTAGGGCCGTTTAAGTTATTTATCCTACGTTACCAGTGTTGTAACAAAGCACATAGAAATATATCGATAGTGTGTCATCGTAGTAAACAAAAACAGTCACTTTCTAAAATCTCATTTACAATGTTTTTATTGCAATTAAATATATAATTATATCCGATCACAACAGTGATTAACTTAAACATAATGCTATTACCACGACCTAAACGTTACCTTCTATTCAACAAATCAATTTGAATAACAAACAATTTACAAAAACGATATCAGAGTAATCCGGTTCAAACCAGTGCTACTGTGGAGAATATACCCAAAATTTTAACTCGAGCTATCCTTGTCATTCGTGCTGCTACTATAGTAAGAGTGAAAGTGATGGCTAGATAAAATAATGATTCCTTAGTTAACATAGAAGAGTACCAGTAGCGCGTCCATTTGTGAGATTATTATCTATTTAGTGGTCAGTTTGTGGTCAAATAATAAGAACCGAACCGACTTAATGGTTTCAATAGCTTTCGTAACAATAGCATCGTGTAATTGGATTTTATCGGTCAATAGATCACGTCAGTTTTGGTGATAACAGTAATTATTTAACCCTCACTCGTTACTCTGTTCATGAAATAGAAAATACACATGTATAAAAATAATAACGATTTTAATATAACATGTTTTTTTCGGTATCTCGTTTTTTTGTATCTATTATTTTAATGAAGTTTTGGTATGAATATTTCCATTCAATTAAAATGAAATTTGTATCTTTTCGTTCGAAAAAATGTTGAAATACATATTTTTTTAATTCGCAATGTCTTGAGTGGGAAAAGGGTAAGAAAGCCTTTGCCTTGCATAAGAACACCACAGGCTCCTTAAAATAATAATGTCCGACGCCTTTCAAAGGGTTGCTGTCCCCATGGTCCTGAGATTGGAAAATGACCAACATAATAACAATAAGGTCTAAGTCAAAATTAAAATGCCCACAATTCCATACTGAAAATTTTTATGGAACTAATCTGTGATTTTTAATTAAAAATATTATAAACTAATTTAATTTAATTAATTTAATGTTTTCAAATTTAATTACTAACTTAGTGTCTAAAGTAATCTCGATTTTCTCTTAATAACAATTATTTGTACTATGATCTGTGATTGGTCGAAATAAAGTGTTTTTTTTTTTTTAATTTTTAAACCGTCACCGTAAAACTTATCCGATATTAATAAGAGAAAACTTTACGGATTAGCATTGTTTTCCAATCAAAAGGTGTAAACCTGAATTTTACCTTCGAAAGCGTATGAAATTTTATTATCACTGAATCATCGACCGTTCCGCTTAAATAAATAAACACTCGACCACGAATAAATCCTTCAATATTTACATGAAGAACTCTAAAACACCGCACCGCTGTATTGAATAACCGACGTTACCAAAAATATCATGTTTATTACATATAAAAGTCTGTTCCGAGGTAAATTACGACTGTAATCTCTTTACAATCGTATTATCAGGCGGTTCATACGTTAAACCCTTGATGTATTATTATCTGCTGAAATAAAAACGACGAGGAACGATATTGTTTAGGGTTCAGCCGGGATTATCGACGGATTCGATATGGAATAGCGTTTAGATACCCGCAGGAATATTTTGTGTTGAAATATCAGTGGGAATGTTCCTAAAAACCGTGTTTATGTGCATTTGTCATGATAATAAAGAATAGGCAAGTATTTTTAAGTGTAAATTATTTTTGATTGAAGTCATTTAATATCACTTTTTATAGAAAATAGGCAGTTGACAAATAATTGAAATTTAGTAGCCACAATAAGTCTACCTTTTTTTTAAGTTGGAAAAAATGCATTGAATTGCTTACCCCCCGCTTGGCCGGACGGAGGGTTTGGTGGGGCTCTCCTCTCCAGAAGGGAGAGGCCTACCCACTAAAATAAACCCTACGTTTTATCGTAAGCAAAAAAACTGCTTACAGTATAAAAATATTAACGATCACATTGTAGTGAAAATATACTGAAACCAGGCCTACTAAGCGGTTCGAGCTTCAAAATTAATTCTAAAGGTGCGCGTGACATGAACCCATAAAGCCTATACTATGACAGATCAATGTATGCATGCTCCGTGTATGCTATTGTAGAACATATCAGACAATATTTTTTTGTTGAAAAATAACCCTTATAACAACCGCATAAGATATATCAGTGTCTACCTTGCCTGCTGTCCCTACCTCGACCATTTAAGGTTTAACTCGGTAAGCAAATGTCGATATTTTTATCGATAGTAATTTTATATAAGTTGACAATTGTTTATGTGATGCCTGGATCGTAAAATGTGATTTAAATAGCTGGGTACTTAATGACGTAAAACAATGTATTTTTGATGGGTAATCGTGCAAGTACATTTATATTCAAGAGCCAAAAAGTCTGATAAATTACTGTCTTATAATTAATATTCTCAATTTTAGGCATTGTAATTGTAGATACGAGTAATGTTAACGATACCTAAACATTACACGTACCTACAATAAAGTAAGAAATAGTACTTAAAACAGCAAATAAATAAATTTTGACGCATTTATTTTAATTTTATCAGACCGTTAAACGCTTATCGATAAAAATGAGAAAAACTAATCACATCCCTAATCTAAACTTAGAAAAAAAAGCTTATGTTTCACGTTACCGTGTTACTGTATAATAATAATTCCATATTAACATGGTTCGTTGTCTTTAATTGTGTTTCCTATGATTTGTGTGTTTTTCCCTGCGCATTCCACGTAATTGGTGGATGATTTGTTGTAATAGAATACGTGTTTTTTATCGTGCTACGAATAGTAGAATTTATTTAACGTCGACATATTTATTGTGTGTTATGGATGTTAATATTGTTTAAATAGAGAAAAGCAATATTGGTTCTACAAACATTGTGATATTTATATTAATGGATCAAAAATAATTACGCACGTACCACAAAAAAAAAACTTGATCTACTTAAGTATCTTATGTAGGTAATCTGAAATAGGATTTAGCTTAGCTTGGCTTGGAATAACTGTTTTAATTAATAAAACATTAGGTTTTTGTTTAAATAAATAACATAATAGTTATTTAATACTTGATTGTTGATTAACAACTGCGTAAGTGATTTTTAATATTTAATTTTTTAATTTTCTACCATAAAATACCTCTGATATCAGCTCAAATGTGACATATTACGACGCATTTTATCACATATTAAACTCAGAAATAATGTATTGCTTTGTAATATGTATAATTTTAAAAACGAAATTATGAACTGGTCTTTTGATGGTCTGATTACATTAGAAGCTTTTTTGAATGCAAATGTTGCGTCCATCTACCTACTAAGATACATCAAGCACACAATTTATTTTTACTTAGCAAGACGTTAATCAAAACGTATTTAAGTTTTATCTTTGTCACTTTCATTGCATTAAGAGAAAGTCAAACAAAACTCGTCGCATCTAGTTACACTGTTTCAAAGTAATTCTTAACCTTATTGATATAACCATAAGAGTAACTTAAAAGTTTTAAACAGTAAAAGCAGTAAAAGTCTAATCCATAATCATGTTAAACGAAGTAAGTACACGATTTTAAACTAATAAACTAAGTTACACTGACATGAAAATTGTTTAATATCAGTCATTTTAAAACTTCGGGCAACGGATGTTTATGTTTATGGATCTTGTGAATTTATAATGAGATGGCGGTGTTTGTTGCACAGTGAAATTATATTTACGAAATTTTATACAGCTTCTTTATTAATGCAAACACTTGCTACTTGTTATAATTATAAATTATGATAAATAAATAAAAACGACATTCAAAGTAACTTTGTACTAAATATCGAATCGATAGGACATAATGGAAGGTAGTCAGATCCCCCTCATTAACGATTAAAATGCAGATGATATTCAAATGGCTGATCAAGTATGAAATTGTGTAAAGCAATCGTATTCATTTGACAGTTCAAAACGTACGATATGATCTGTCAAACGGCAAAGAACAAAAGGTTTGACAGATCATATCGTACGTTTTGAACTATCAAATGAATACGGTTGCTTTACACAATTACCCCTCAGATCATCGTAAGGTACCTTATTCTTTCATCATTGAAGTCACACGGTACCAAATTTCGAATCGATCGAACACAAATAATTTAGTTAGATCCTCTCTTTAAATATAACGGCTGATAATCTTCAAACGGCTGAACATATTTTTATTAAATATGGTTAATAACACTCGAGATAAAATTATCCATGACACGAAAAAATACGAAAATCGGTTCATCTGTTAGAGCTACAATACCACAGACAACACGTAAATGTAAACTTATAACACTCTCTTTTTACGCCGGGGGCTAAAAACAAACATAATATGTTTATCCTATTGTGTTAAAAAGCCACTATGTTGTATACAATCGTCATTCAATTTTAAGCTTTACTGCACTTACAAACGGCACAACTTCATTTTGAGGCAAAATGATAGTTCCATTATGAGATAATAACATTTAAGCTTTGAACAGGGAAGTCAAAGGGAAAATGGATAGGGATGTAATCATTTGACTAGCTAACTAACGTTCTACTAATAAGCGTATGAATAATATGCATAAGAATAGGTCGTGGCAATGGAACGCATACCACGTCGCTTGTTTCCTTTCGCATCCAGCATCATTACCTACCTACCACCAGTTGAGATTAAGTATGTAATAAGTAAGCTGTTTAATCAGTCAGGTATCAAACGACTGCCGGGAGTCGCATAATAATGGAATTTCTATTGTGTCTCGTTCACACATACTTGACGAGTTAAAAAGGCTGTGTGTTGGGGTAGAAAGGTTCTAGATTGGCGATCATTTGACCAAAGGCGCATGTAGGACGTCCATCGACAAGATGGACAGACGACCTTATAAAGATCGGACCGCTCACAACCGGTCGCTGTGCAAAACCGTGGGAGAGACCTATGTTCAGCAGTGGACGTCTTTTGTGTGATAACGATGATGATGATGATGACACTTTTAAAAAAGAAAACGTATTTCTGTATCCATGAACATTTCTTACCTGGCTTATCCAAGTCGCTGAGGAAATCCTCTGTGTCCGTGTAAGCAGTAGTGTGGCCCAGCGCCAGCACCGCGAGCCACGCCCACACAGCACCCGCCGCTCTCATGGCCCCACCCGGACGTCACAATGACATTTCGCACTGGCACTCACACTGACACTGAACTGCACTGTCACACACGCACCGGTTCGTTACCTGGGGAAGACGGAAAAATTGGTTAGTAACGCTTTCTTTTTTATTTCAAATCTAAAGGATTTGATTAAAAACCTCAACAAGTAGTATTGGTTGAGGTTTGTTTAAATACTGAAAACCGCATCAAAATCGGTCCAGCCAAACGCGAGATATTCGCGGACAAATAATATACAGGTTGAACTGACAGTCTGGTCTATGCGCGAGTCCGACTCGCACTTGGCCGGATTTATTTTAACACTCACGTAAGTAACTTAATAATGAATGCATGTAAAACAGCACAGCAATAACATCTTAGTATTATATTTCGTCGTTTCAAAATAAAGAACTGAAATTGAATTTAAAACAACCTCTACCTACATTCGTGCTTACACGTAAAATACGGGTAAAACTTACGAATAATTACCATCCAACATTTCACCTAAAAACCCTCGAATCTCAATACCCAAAACTATTATGAACACTAACTAACACTACTTCACTTATACAAATTACGAAACCTTTGTCACAGCAATTGTTTTCCAAAATTCATAAAACTAATTATAAATGAAAAAGTCGGTTTTACGGGCGAAGATTTTACGTGACAACGAGAGACGCAAGGCATTCGGCGGGCCTCTCTCTCGTTCGGTGACTCATCGTAACGTTACCGAGCGTTACACTTTTTCATAAGTGACTCCCAGCCGCAACCTAATTTAAGACGTTGTCACGTCAAAAAGATTTGAACACTTCGGCGCAGTCGCCAACGCCGTGATCACGGGAAAACTAAGCGCAGACGCAGGTATGAGTACAATTGGGTGGATTTCTTGCGGCTGGGGCCTACCCTCCCGATTGGAATAGTTTTTAAGCTACGGATTTGATGCGTTGACTTGTTTAGTACCGATACAACATAAATGTTTATGCAAAGATACCATTACTTAGGTATTGTTGATGTCTTTTTACAATGATATTGAATGTAATATGGTAAGCAATTTAGAATAAAGTGTTTAAAAAATATATTTTAAGAATTTTTGTTTGTGATGAAAAGTTTGGCCATACTATTGGTTGAAATACGTAATTTTTCTCAATGCATTTTTAGATATTTTTATGGTTGCTGACAGAGATAAATGGAAAGTACTGGGGGAGACCTTTGCCCAGCAGTGGAATGATGTAGGTTGATTAAAAAAAACTATGGTTAAGAGACACCAAAATTTAACTTGACTTTATTTGGTGAAATTTATTTCAAGTACCTATTTAAATACATAGTCCTAGAGTAAAATAAAAAATGATCAGACAATGTCTAAGGTTTTCTGTTAGTATTTTTTCACAGTTATTACAAGTTACATAATTTACACACGAATCGCAACACCAATACCATCTACAATTAGTCCAAGTTTACATTTCAACAAATAAATCAGGTTCTGTGTACAGAACTTTTTCTTATCGCCAGCAAATATTTGCCTCAGAGTAGATTATGTTTGCCCAACCATAGTAAATATAGGGGAAAAACGAAATGACTGATTTTCCGAAGTCTATTTGCTTTCCTTGAAATGTTAGACTTGGAAGTTTTTCGATGTTCTATTTTATTTGGTTGCTAAATAAACATATATCTATTGTTACAATAAGCGAGAATAATATTTTCTACACAATTTTTTTTTGACTTCTTTAACGTTATGTACATTTTACCTCTCACAGTCACAAATATTTATTTGTAAGCAAAAATACTCAAACATCTTCGACCTATCATAAAGTTTTCATTTTCAGATACATGTAAGTAATTCAAAGTGGATACTTACTCGTAAATCTGAAAATTCTAATACACTTTTCAGCTATAGGTCAATTTCGTATTCTAATCACGTAGGCCACTAAAATCTATTTCGCGTCTGTAGAAAGCTGTCTGTCTGGGTTGGATATTAGTATCCAGCGTTAGAGACCCAACTCGATTTTTTGCCTCAGCAGTGATGTTTATTCGAAATGAAATTATTCGTGAATGGTTATTAAAATAATTTTGATTTCAAAAATTAAAAGAAATAATTGTTGCCAATAAAACAAATAAATGCCCGTTAATTTGTGAACGGTTGTTAAAGCAGATAAACCAACCAATGTGTAACTTACCGCAAAAAAAAATTTTGAAAAATTATTCAACTTGTAAGAGATATAATTAGATTTTAAAGAGAGGAGCGGATGGAATAAAAGTAAAAGGATTCCATCGACAAAGAGCCGATGAGCCATTTAACGGTAAGCAGCCTTGCATTTAAACATCACAATTTAACGGGATTTTATGCAACTTTCACTTGTTTAAAAGGTAAAAATGGTATTTACCTTCCCTATTTACAAGTAAAAGTTGCATAAAGTCCCGTGAAATTGTGAAGTTTACTTTAAAAATGCAACAAAGTTTAAAATCTTATATAGCCTTGCATTTGTTATGTTCGTTTTTATCCATTATTTTTTTCAAACTTGTCTTTCCTTAAAAAAAATGTGACAGCTTTTTCGACATGGTAGGGTCTCAGGGCGGGTCAGACGACCGCTTGAGCATACAAATCGGTCGACTCACAACCGACATGTGTCAGATACCAAGTTGGTTACTTTGCGTGTGCCGGACCCAGGTTGAGGTCAAGTGAAAATGATTTAGGGCTAAAGAGTCTTGTACACGAACGGCATTTGGCGAGGAAATGCCATTTGAGTGACGTCGTCGTGTCGGTGGCTTTTCATGCGCAGTTTTTTGACAACGTAAAAAATATACATTTCATTTCATTTCATTTATTCATGCATGGATACTAAGAGTTACCAACTTATATATTTGACATAATTGTAATTATAAAGTGTACTCATAAACCTAGTTATCCAGAAGGTATAGCACTTTGAAAAGCAATACGTGAAACCAACTTTGCAAAAAAAAACACAATATTATAATACTAGCTGTGCCCGCGACTTCGTCCGCGTGGAATAGTAACTTTTCATTTTCAACCCCTGACAACCCTTTTTCTAGCATTAAAACGTATCTTATGTCCTATCTTAGGATCTAGACTATAAGTTTGCTAAGTTTCATGTAAATCAGTTTAGTAGTTATGGCGTGAAAGCGCGACAGACAGACAGAGTTAATTTTATATTTATAATATTAGTAAGGATAAGTAATGAATGAAGTAAGGATAACAACACGCATGGTTACAACTTTAATGGAAATTGAAAGCAGTAAGTGCTTGTATTTTTTTAACATAAATTGAAACGATATTCCTACGATACTGCCCAGTTGTGGAAGTCTCGACATATCTTCCCCGTCGAACAAACAGGTGGCGCTCGAAAAACGCTGAGTCAAAATTCGTGTTTTTGCGTATTTATTGATTGAGAAGAATTTTTGTACAAACTTTAAAAATAACAAAAGCGATATTTTTTTTACGATTGATTAAATATACACAAGTTAAAAGGATATTTGATGCGAAATGACAAAAAAAAAAACATTTCTTGTGCTTCAAACTGTATATGATGGTAAGTACCTATTTCTTATTCTTTAGCAAACTCAAAGCAAATAACTTGTTTATATTATAAAACATATTCCACACTTATGACCTAAAAGCAGACAATGTGTATAGTATATTATACAAATAGAGATAGCGCTGGAAAACAGAATATGTAATAGCTAATAAATCCAGGTGCAAAAACTTCATTCTTATTCAAGGGCCGAATCGCGAATTTTCCTCGTTGCTGTTCAGCATTAGACTGCAGGCATATTTATTAAAATATAGCGTTTTGACGTTGAATATTGGTTTTATTATTTTTCTCATGCGTTGGAGAGAAAAAAAATGCGTAAGCAGGGAGTTGTTATTTGAATGTTCTCCTTTTTGCTGTATGATGATGCAGGTGCACGGTGTACATTATCTACTACCCTGACCTCGCCTGCTTACGAGAGCGTACCCCAAACTCAAAGCTCATTACAGCTTATGAGCTACCTCTACAGAAAACCTAAGGAGAAGACTGAATTGACTTGCGGGATTCATCGTAAATTTGCGAAACTAAATATGATAACCCTTTCTATAAAATGAGCCTGAGCGTTTTCCATTGAACTACTTCGAGTATATTACTAGCGTATGGAACTGACACCACTAAAAAATCGCTTGCGCCATGATTTGACGCCACTTGGCATCAACGCATACAAATGCTTTCAAACACATGTTTGCTTGGCATAGCTTCTTTAAACGTAGTAATAACAACTCACTGGCGTTTTTCAACAAATCGCTACCACACTTAATGGAGTCACACCCGTATAATGGATGTTCCTGTATCCATATTCATTGGACGGCCATTTTAATGAGTTATTGCGCGATATTTTCTGTAAAAAATAAAAACCTAGGTACCTTATACAGCGGTTATGTTTATTTTTATCTAAATAACTAAGCTGAAAACTGTAAAAAATGACCTATTATTAATTACATCTTTTTTCCAAATCGAGCTTCGTTAGCCATTTACTTGCGTTGTCAGGTCTTATGAACAAAACATACTAAAGATAGAAAAAAATAATCACATAGGCCTGATTTTAACAGACTGATCAATTATAAAGCGACAGATTAAAAAAATGACAGTTGCGTACCATAATTGCTGACAATCAGGTGACGTTTTCAAATTGGACCATATTGCATTTTGTTCAACGAATATTTTTTAACTGACCTGTAATAGGAGAAAAAGTTTAAAATACAGGTCTTTTAAGTAACCAGTGCTTAACTTTTTGTAATGAAAAATAAATTTACCTATCTACTGTAATTTTCTTACAAAATAAATCGAACCAACAAATATGTCCAATCAGCATTGACATTTACTAAAACGAGTTAGATGATATGTACATTGATTAAGGATTATAACTTTGGATTACTTTATCTCTGAGTCAAAGCCATAGAATTATTATCCCTTATTAATTTTATGGTCAAAGCATAAATCACTATGACCAAGTAGCGATAGCTACGTATACTTTTTATAATCATTGGTTAACCTTTTTGCTCCTATTACAGGCCACATGCTGTTTATACTTCAAAGAGATTGGATAATAGCAACTATAGTATAGCTAATGTTCAGCGATGCCTAATATAATCACGCAATTTTTTACTATTATAAGAATTCTTTAACTTTCTACTAGAATGTCGATTCGATTTGACAAAGTAAAAAAAATATAAATAACTTAACAAATCTGTTTATTCCTCAGAAACTCCAATACACAGTTGATAATAATATTTATTGCAACTTATTAGATACCTAATATCAATTTTCTTTCTAGATATTCGTAAACTATTCCGTACGGCTAAGCTCACAACAAACATATAACTACCCTTTTTTTAAATCTACCTTTTTTCATCGCCTTGGAATATTTCAAGGCTTCTACCGACAACTAACATGTTTTTTTAAACCTTTTTAGGTCTTCGGACCGCGCAGTTCCGACAGCTGACGTTTACAAATAAAATTATAAAATCCTAACAATCTGTCTTTTTCACATAAAATCATACGTTAACATATTAATCCTCACATTATAATAATATCAGGGAAATATTATATTATTTATAAGATATTTTTAACCTAATTTGGGACAGGAATTTTCCTTTAATCTTTCCCTGGCTTGGTATTTGGGTCATAAATTATTTGAGTATACTTATTTATAATATATCTATTGGAATTTCCGAATAAGTTACAAAATTTATCACATTACCTATAAATTACGTAGAACTATAATGATCTTTGTCAAAGTTTATATAACATTGTTATATTATACATTGCTCTTACCATTTTAATTTGTACCTAACTTTAGTTATGTCGCGATTGTCCCACAAAAAATATTTTATAGCTTTTAAATCTTCATACTTTTAGATAACCAACAAGCAAATACTCGTAAAACACACTCAAAATCTTTTTTTTTATCGGTGTCAGAACGTGTCACCTCACCTCTTTAAAATATTACACCAGCCATTTGAATTTGGAACCCTTCACAATAATAGCGCCATTTCGATTGCATTTGTTTGAATTTAGAACGCGCGCTCAGAATAAGGATACGCTCATTGTTTTCGAATGCCGCCATGTTGTCTTTTTTTAATGCATAAAGAATGAAAAGGATCGCGCTACTGTATTGTCTACATTTGAATTTCGATAACTTCAGAATCAGATGTGATGTTTTTAAGTTTTTTATGCAGTTGCTTGTCAAGTATGAGTGATGAATGAAAGTGTCAGCTCAATACGCGGTGTTGATTTATTCATGTTTTTAATATGCATTTATTTTCGTTATATGAACTTTTGCCTTATATTTGTGTTTTAATAAGTTAATAGTGATAGATAATTATGTCATAAACTAAAAAGTGCTTTGTTAGTGTGTTCTAAATGAATAGCTAAGTTTACGCGACTTTTGTTGGAGATGCAGTAATATTCTTTGATCAAATTAATTCAAAATATTTATAAATGTGTAGTGTATAAGATGGTGATCTTTGATGAAAGATTACAACATGGTGATTTTAGAACTTTTTGTACTCTATTATCTATTCGCCTGCGGCGCAGACATATTATGTCTGCTGTCAAAAAAACCGGAACTGCGGACAAGACATAATATGTTCGCTTTTCTGTGTTATCGAATTCCCGCCGCAGTCAACGGTTCCGGCGTACGCAAGTAGCGTCAGAATGATACAGAGCACTGCGAGATAAACAAGGAAGGCATGATTAGCAACAGCAGACCGCCCGCCATAGAAATATTTTTTTTAATTATTTTTTTAACTCAGACATTTTGGCGGGTAATTTGATGTCAAGCAAAAATGTGCTTTATTTCCTATACCTTAGAGTTTGAATGTAAACTGTCGAAATTAAATCGATCCGGTAACTTGAGCAAAACATTGTTAGTATTACAAAGACGCAGCTGTTTCTACTTGAATACAACGAGCTAGCTTGTGTTTCGAGGAACTCATCGACATAAATTACGCACACATGCCACTTAGCGTTCGCTTATCGCTCTTGTTTTTGTAACCGGAGTCGTCAAGGGCCATTAAAGTGGGAGGGGCGTATCGCAGTTGACGTCATTCGGAATTCAAGATGGCCGCAGGCGAATAGTTATAGTCCTGAAAATCAAGATGGAAACATTAATGGGTATGTACTAAAAATATTTGTTATATTTAAAAAATCTAAGGAATATCTGAGGCAATTACACTTCACAAATAGGTTACAGTTTTTTCGTATATTCACAATAGTATTATATATTTTTTATTAAGAGCCATATGACAGTCTGGAGATTCTCAGATTTTACCGAATTTATCAATGTGTGTGTGCGATTTTATATGTCCGGGACACAAAAAAATGTTAACTGTAAATAAACAATTTTGATACTTTATCTCTAGGTATGTAGGCTATGCGTATGATGAACACAGACAATGATGGTCTTATAAAAGTCGATGTGATAAATTAATGTTATACCAGTTTTTTTGTATTTAAAATACCTATTACGAATACAGTGAATACAGTTCGGAATCAGGGCTCGCGTCAATTCCGTTCGCGAACATTTTCCTTTTGATAATTATATATATAACTAAATTCACAGATTTAAACACAAACGTACAGTTATAATAACGTAAAAAACTTACAGCAAAGAAAAAACGAAATGCATCCAAAGGGTGAAGACATATAGAGGCGGGTAAAACGCACTGACCTGCAACGACTAACCAGTGTGTGCCATGTTGGCTATTTCATAGAATTGAAATGCTTTATAGAGACTTTTCCGACTCAAGTCTTGATTTGAATCTTGTTTTAAAACAATTTTCTAGTGTCAGTCGGTCCTTATTTGGATTGTTGTAACAAATTTCTTAAATATTTCGAGATTAAAAATAGATGACTTGGCACATCACTAGTCAGTCGGTACAGGTTGGTACCGGTTATCTGCCTCTTTATGTCTTCACCCAAATCGTGACTTCTCAGAGTAGGTATTTTTTTACGAATGTAAACTCCACGAGAAACGGGGACTAAGGGTTATTGGTAGATGATGCCATTGGTTCTGCGCTTGATCTACCACGTGTCATACCAGCTGGATGCTATGAGGATTTATTTACACATAAATGCTTTTTAGTGTTACGCTGTTCTTTGATATGATTTGTATTTTGATATATGAAATATGTCACAAGTTATTATAGCTGACATTCAGAAAATGTAGTTAAGAAAATTTCGATCAAGATTTCAAGTAATTCATGTATAACAGATGATAAACAAGATAATTTTTATTTAATTAAATAATAAGATATTATATCATTTTGTCCATATACATTTTTCAATAATAAAATATTATATGAATATGGACTTGAATAGAACCATGGAACTTCATGGCATTTGCGTACAATTTGAATACAGTTTCAGATTAACTACATACACATCACATGAAACGCTTCTATTTAAACAAGCGTTTTACTATACAAGTTTATAGTTAGGTTGTGGTTGTAGATTGTGGTAGAAAGAAAAGTAATGTTAAATAAGCAAAATATTGCCCTATTTATTTAGGTTTAAACCATTGAAACACTGTTACTAGCGTATGGAATTAATGCCATGAACAAATCCCACACAGTATGGAATTGACGCCAATGGCCAATGGTATGTACGTACAAGTGCGTATCAAAGGTTTTGGAACTAAATAACGCCTATATACGGTATATATTAAGAAAACTGACCTTTTACTTTTTGTCGTCCGTTTATTCTTATTCAAAATCCAAAGCACGAATGATGTAAGAAAATTTATAATCTTACTTGTTTACTACTCAAAGTCAAATACTTAAAACAAAACTTAAAACAAGACTTCAAAAACAAAACACATTAAAAAGTCTTAAATAAACTCTTGAAAGGACTCCATTTTAGGCAAACCATTTCTTTTTGGAGTCAATGCCCAGATAGATGTCGCTTAAGATGGAACTTGAGAGAGCCCATGCGATGGCACTGACTTCAAAAAGAATGGTTTGCCTAAATTGGAGTTCTTTGAAGAGTTTTAGACTTTTTAGTGAAAAAAAAAACTTCGACCACAGAAAACTTTGCTTCATATCCAGCCTCGGCGCACCCCAGCCCTGTTTTATAATAACTTAAGGAGTAAGAGGTAAATACCAATTCAACAAAGTAAATATCATGAAAATCGGTCTACCGTTGTTGAACTATAAAGTAGTGTTACTGATATTACTTTATTTTATATAAATAAGGTTATTATTTGCAACCCCATACATATGCAATAGAATTGGTACTATTGCCTATTCTTGGCCTTATTAATTCAGTTTTTGTCTAAATTTACATTTAACTGTTTGGTGATAGAAACAGTTCATCATATACCACAATTTTATTTTGTAGACAATTTTTTATTATTATTATTTTTGTCGATAATTTTGGTCCTAGTATCTGCACATTTTGTTTGATCAAGTTTCGAAAATACAAATTGTATATGATAAAAGATCTTCGTTAAAACTCATGAACCTCTTGAAATAATTGCCATACATATAAATCTTTCTTGTTTATAGTATTAATAAGGATTCCATTCTATGCAAGTTTACATAACATTGATTAATCATTTAAATACAACTACTAATCGATACAAAAGAACGAATACTTTTTTGTTATAATTAGAGACCATCGACGATCCAAATGCACTATGGCTTTATGCCTGTTACATAAAGCCTCAAAGCGAATTGGTCGCCGTATAAAAATTGTGCAAAGCGTGATATTTTCAAATTTGGAATTAGTATCATACACGAAATAAAAGAGTAGCAGCGAAGACAACGAGCGACACACCCTTCCCCTCCGAGCGCTCGGCGCTGTCTGTCAAATTTCGATCGAAGATGAATGTTCGTGACAGCTCCAAATCTCAAATTTATAGGTTACTTTAGTAAGATATTTTGAATATATTGCACAAGATAAAATCAAGAATTTAGATGCTAAGTCAAAGTTAGGAACCTCTACAACATTGTTTTATCAAATAACATAGAATAAGTGCAATGTATCCCAGAGATAATCGCCTGTCTTTAGGTGCGTATTTTATGCCAAAACATGGTTTCAATTTTGTCTTCATTTGGAATAACCAGAGCGATAAATAAAAAAACCAGAGTCGACACCTTGTATACGAACGTAATTCCCTTCAAGTTTATGTTATTTCGATAGCTGATGTCAACAAGTGATCTAGAAGAGTGCGCCAGAAAAACCGTCAATTTGGCTTCTATGATTGCAAATTACAGACATTTTAAAGATTGAATCAAAAATTCAGAGTCGACATCTTATGGAGATAGTTCATTTCTACACAGTTCATTCAAAAAAAGTAGTCAGTTTAGTCATTTTTGGGGAGTTATTTTCATTTGAACTTTGTAAGAAGGTAGGTGACAGCAGCCTTAAGTATGGGTTTGCCAAAGCCAAGTGCGACTAAGACGGAGTCGAAGATGGAACGAGCTCGCCCAGTATTATAGTACTAGTACTATATATTTTTGTTCTCGATACTAGCAAAATAACCTTGCATTATTTAAAATAAGTACATCAACTCATAAACACCGTAGGTCCCAAATTCATAACCACAACCGACCCTTTGTTCCGAGCATATGAGCGCCGTAAGTGAAAATCTCCCCAAAAATACGCACTCCCATAAACCAAGCGGTGAAATTGCTGTGGACTAGTGTTGCTACTATCGATGTACTTTTTTTATCGGAAGTTGATTAGTATAGAGATAGTTATTTTATAAGTGTTTATGGTGTGTGATGATGAAGAATACTTTCGCATTTATTTATTTTTATCTTAAATAACTTCAAAACTTTCTGTCACGCTATGTTGAAGCAGTTATAGTACCTAACATAGTATAGTAATACTTATATGTAGTAAACAGCAACGTAAAGGAAAAAAAATAAGGCAAGGAAGATCGTGTGTTCTTCAGGAACACACGATCTTCCTTGCCTTATTTTTTATATATATACACGTTTCTTTTGTCCATTTCGAAGAAAAATAAAATAATTAATATGTATTGAATTTATCCAATAAGAACCTTGATTTTGAGAATCAAATTGGTTGGTTAAGTTTCTCATGTAAGTTTTAATTTAAAACGTAGCAAAAGTATTCGTGTTAAGCAAAAACGTTACACATTTTAATTTGCATATTGGTTTTGCTTTCATTATAAGATATGAACTACTTTAAAATTTTATTACAATCATTCCGCATGATCTAAAGGTATAGCTGAGGGCGAAGGCTTTTAGCATTAGTTTACATTTTATACACTGTTACTTGTGCAATAAAGTTTATAAATAAATAAATAAGAAAGTCTTTATGAGTTTTCAGTTCAACACCGATAGATAAACACTTCCTACACTAGTATGGAGTGTGGAGTCAGATTGGGGATCGCGTCATACATTATTCCACACAGGGCCCTCTGTTATGAAAATTGGGACGACACCGCGCCGTGTCCACTATCCCTGATAGGATGGACACCTGCTCTGAATTTGACAGCTTCTCCATAGAATATATTACATGCAGGTTTTCATTCGGCTGAGGATAGATTGCATTTTACTAGTTACAGTTAATTTATTCCATTCTATAATAATTTTTTTATGTTTTGTCACTATAAAAACCTAATGCTATATATTGCACTTGTAAAAATAAACTGTGTCACACAAGAAATCGAACCCTGTGTCTTACGCTATCCGAGCGCATGCTAATGACCACTTACCACTCGGCCATCAAAACATAGCCAAGCCTGTTGAATTTTTCAAGTGCTTTCTGTATCACGTAGGCCTCATTACCTCATCAATGTTTGTAAGAGCAATCTCCTGATAAATGTTGCGAGATTACATGATGAGGCGAAAAAATATGTTATTTACATTTGACTTAATTGCAATCAAGTCTTAAAATTAACATAGATTGGGAACGTCATCAGGTTTTTATATAGAAAAAAAGTAAAATCGCTACTATTTAAAAAAACACGATTAGATAAGCCACAAACTGCTCACGTTTTGATATAACTGCATAAAAAACCGGCCAAGTTCAACAACAAATCGACTTTCGAAACATCATATCGGAAAAATGCATAATCCGACTTAGTTAATGTTGGTTCATTATCAACTGTTAAATTTACGAGCGTCCAAATGAGATGTGAACAGATGTAAACAGAGTCACGCATCCGGACTGAACCGGTTATCACCGGTGCCGTGTCAACGTAGGTGACCAAGATTTTAATTAAGGTTTAATCAGTCAGGTATCAAACGAATGCCGAGAGTCGCATAACAATGGAATTTTTATTGTGTCTCGTTTACACATACTTGACGAGTTAAAGGAATGCAGGTAGTTGATTGTCATCGAAATTGTGTCATAACTGTGTTAGGTTCGACACAAGGAGTTAAATTTATGAAGGAGATAAAAAAATACAGAAGTTGATAATCAGGATGGACCTAGAGACATATGGGCGAGGTTAGGTTAGGTTAGGTTTTTTGAGACTACATGTTTGCTTATCAAAAACGTAACCTCGGTATTTGTTTTTTTAGTACATTTTTAATTTAAAAACAGGGATTACTCGTACTGGACATCTAACATCTCTACTCTAAAAAAAATGTTTATCTATAGATTTTTATTAATACTTTTTATTTATAACCTTTTTGTTTACAAATCCAGAAAACATTTTATGTAAATATTTTACGCTTCAAAAAAAATTCTTCCAAAGATTGCTAAAATGCTAGCCACCCTACCCGAGACTAATTATTTATTCATATTAAAACCGACTTGGCGCTTTCTTACGATAAAGTTTGCCACCGATTGTTTACACTTTTACGTGTCCATTACTTAATTTTTAGCCGACTCAACAAAACTTGTGTAATGATGTTTGAGAACAAACGAGCACTGTTTGCTTATCTAATGCGGGTTTGGTGTATTTTTAGTATTGAATTACATTAATATTTATGATCACGCACAAGAAAAGTTTTTATTTGAAAATTATGTTGGCTTGCGTAAGGGAAAATGTTGCCTTTATAAACGCGGGTTTCAGTTATGTTTATTACATCCTTTTATTTTATCTGTACTTATAATAAAAAATGTGAGATAGACAAAGTGTCTGTCTGCCATTTTTAACCGACTTAAAAAAATATGGTTCTCAGTTCTACCTGTATGTTAGTATGTATATCTCGCGATGGCTGGACTGATCTTAATGCGGTTTTCAGTAAAATATTTTTTACATTTCACTAAACGTTTTTTACGTTTTAGTATCAGTTATATTATAACTTGAACAATAACTAAAAATGACGAAAAAAATGTTTTCATAAAAAAATATGTTTTCACGCTTAAGCTACCGAATGGATTAGGATGAAATAAGAAAAGGGATAGTTTGAGACCAAAGAAAATACATTAAGATTACAGAAATCATACCCAAGAAATCAAACTGCTACAGGAAAATGAGCAGAAAATAAATATAAGCCAGTTTGATAGATCTTTTAAATGACATTAGAGGTTTCTAAGACATTTTTTTCTAAACGTTTTACATTTCCAAACAGGTAAAATGGGCGTCTCTCCACCACTATTAAACAAAGCCAGTGTTTTAAAAAAAATAAACGATGTAGATTTTAACAAATACTTTTAATGGAAATTGGTTTGAACTAGATCGATCCGGTACTTTTAAATAGCCATATACATTAATATATTATTTATTTGGTAAATTGGGCATTGGAACTTTGTTCAAATATCTTTTGTCTAAACACGTGACGTAAACAGTAAAAAACCCAGATTTGGAGCCGGTATCCTATTTTTCTCATCAGAAAATGAAGTAAAATTCCATCTCAGGCATAAATTTACACTGAATCTCATAAAAAATAAATATTTATATTACCTTAACCCAATGCAATAAGGTTGCGGATTGCACGAAACTTCGTTACAGCCCGCTGTAACAATTTCAGGGCGTTTACAAAGGAGCGGTTAAGTCAATTTTCGCCTCGCAAATAACATTTCGAATTCAATATAAGGAAGTATTACAATGTTCTCGGGTTGTGCTTAACTGAATTTAATGTTTTCTATGTATGAAGAGTGTACAAAGGTTGATTAAGGGATAAGAAAAGTTTAGGCCTGCCACGCCACGTGACTATCAATTCTGATTTTTTTATTTTCCTTTCTACAATAAGATAAATGATAAAAACCTTTATACCCAATGTTGTACTACTTTAAACAGTTCATTATTGTAGACAGAACGTTTCTTTAAAAGAAAACTTCAGAATTTCTCTGTTCTTGTAAATATGAAATAAAAGTTACTGTCTGGATCTTGAACGGGTTAAAGCAAGATCGCCAGCCAGGCTAAATAATTAGTTCTTCGAATGAATTATTTGATAGGTATTTTATTTTAATTGTTAATTATACAACTTTTACAGCTGCATAAAATACTGCAATTTAACCATAATAATGTTATTTACTTTATTCAAGTAACATTTTTCATAAATTTTACGCAGCATCTCCTAACCTACAATAGGCGAGTGATATCTTGCCACCAATTTACCCAGTCACCGCTTGATAAATGGCGTAATCTCTTTTATCGTGAAAAAAGCAACGATAACAAAGAAAAAAAGGAATTTAAAAGGCTATAATTCACCGCACCCCCTTCCTTGAACCCTTCTCGGGAAGGTATCCCCTTCAAGGTATAAATCATGCAGTTTCAATTATGCCTCACTTATACGTAGGCGGCTTTTCACAAGAATACACTCAGTTTTGCTTATATTTTGGGTTACGATCGTTGAGTTGATTATGCGTGAAACATCAGCTGGTAAAATCGTGTGTGTTTGAATTGAAACGGTTATTTTAAAGAGGAAAGGCTGTTAACGTTTCTTGCGTGACTGGTATTGGTTTTCTTGAATTATAAATATTACCGTGGAAGTTACGTAATGATGCCTATACTGCCTCACTCAATGGTTGACTGGTAGATAATGTTTTAAGCATTAAGTCCGCCTTTTGTTCTTTCTTTTGTCTGTGCAATAAGGAATAAAATAAATAAATAAAATGATGTTAGTTACGAATAAGTTTGAAGGAAATGTACAATTCAGGCGGCTATATCGCTTAGCGTTCTCTATAAGTATTTTTAATTTTATTTATTTATTTAAACTTTATTTAACTGTAAATTGTACAATTGGCGGACCTAATGCCTTAGGGCATTCTCTACCAGTCAACCGCTTGGGGAAAGCAGAAAATTTAATCAGTAATTTTCGGGAAGTAAGAGACATAATATTGTTTATTATAATTAAATTTGTCGATAGCATACTATTCTGTAAATGGATTCTAGTAACGTTTTGGTTCCTAGGTTTTAAAATTAATTGCAATATGCAAAAGAAATTATAATCACTGATTAAATAAAAAATCCAAACAGGAAAAATACTGCAGATTTACATTTCACCAAAAAAGCTTAGCAAACAAATCTGATAAAATTCTCGATCCACCCAAATAAATCGGTAACACACGATGACAAAGAAAAAAAAACAAAACCAACTCCTTTGAACGAGGATTAATCAACTCGCCATACTGAGAACTTACTGAAAATTGAATTTCTTAATTGCCTATCCGCAACAGAGAAATACTTTGATGAAGTTCCTTCCATTCGGTCATCGGTGGCTTTCGGGAAATTTCATTAATATTTTTTTCTTCGCCAAAGGCCCTGGTAGAAAAGTTTTTTAATCTCAATAGGGAGGAACGGTTGTCAGCGGAGAGAATTACATTTACCTTCGGGTCACGAAAATACTAAATGTTTTAGACTCGAATAAATCAGAGATGGGGATGTAACACGATTGAAATTTGTGTTATTTGGGAGTTAATCGATTCTAATTTAAAAACGTACTATGATATTGCATTCCTATAACTATTAGACATGACGGGTCTAAACGCGAATAAAAAATCTTATGAGTAAAATTAACGTCATGTCTAATAGTTATTGCAATGCAACGCGAAAGTTTAAAATCCTATATTGCCTACCTAGTTGAGCAGCGAAGATTTCAAAGTTATTTCTTTGAAGATAATAAAGCCTATTTTAGCTCAGGGTGCATAATTATAACCTTGTTTTGACAGTTAAGCTACTCTGCTTTTGAATGGAATAGCAAATTTCGTATGGCGATGTTTTAATTTCGACAATTTGAGTGAGTGACTAAGGGTTGCTTTTACATTTATTAATTTGGATCGCAATACCAATTTGGAGGCTCAGCTAACTGAGTGGGAATTGAGCTGCCCGGAACTGGAAAGGATAAAAGCAACGCACCCAGTTTAGTTTACAGAACTGTTTATTTACTTAAAACGTAATGTCAATAATTGTTGATAAAATTGTGGTTCGCGTATTTGTTGGGCTGTTTTTAATTTGGTTTTAACCAATAGCCAATCTTCACTGGGACTAGTGGAACAAAGGTAGTGATACATAGGTACCTACGAGTACATGTTTTCCGGGTATTCATAATGTTTTTCATCTTTGCTAGTCCAACATTGTTAACAATCTTGACATTCCTTTCCAGCGATTCGTTTTAAAACTAGATGAACACAAAACTTACAACATACATAGCTGATTCATCGTTCATCACAAATATATTTTTGAATAAAATGGTAAAATTATTTTATTTCTGATATTATTTTAAAAGTTATTAAAAGATTTTTTACATTGTTGGACAAGCAAAGATGAATGGAGTATACTGTGTGAGTGCATGACGACAAATTAATATTCTATAATTAGAAAAAGGTTTTACAAAATTTACTATTATAAAAATAAGTCGGGTTTTTCTCCCTGACGCTATAACTCCAAAACGCATGAACCGATTTCCACGGTTTTGCATTTGTTGGAATGGTCTCAGACTCCGTGAGGTTTATTAGCTAAGAAAATTCCCATAAAACGGGGCCGGGGCGGGATGGGGCTGGGGGCGAAACGAAGTTCACTGGGACCGCTAGTCTGATATATTAAAACGGTTTGCACTGACATCAGTGACATTGATACTCCTATTATTGTACATCATTCAGTTCCTGGAGACACAATTATTGACAAATTATTTTGAGGTTTGGTAATATTCAAAGATTGCTGCTTAATTATTTCAATAACAATTACATTTATTCAGTCAGATAATACAATCCGTTTATTATGAAATAAAAAATACTTGGATACCTAAATATATAAAACACGATACAAGCGTGAGCGAATTTCATATTTCGAAGCGGTAATGATTCAAAGCAATGAATTTTCCAATATTTTAAAACTATTTCTCTAACGAACCAAACTTCTCAGCTTTCGAAGGCGCGAAGTCGTGTTCAAAGTATTCCGAAACAGTTTTCTTTTTTATGAGGAGTTGTATACGTGCAATTAAATGGTATTTAGAGTGTCAATTAAGCAGTTACTGTGGTAGATACGCGTTATACAAATAAATATTTAACGGGTAAAAGGAATAGGTTGAACACAAGCTGTTTTAATAATGACTGGGTTAGAGTCAGATATTAATTTTTAGTTTGTTTTGAACATGGTAAGTAAAACTGAGTTTTAAATTGTAAAATTCCGAGTACCTACTATATAGATGTCATCCAACAATGATTTATAAAACGTGACAGTTTTTTTTGTTACATTAAAGGCTTTTATATTTAATTAGACTTAGTACTTACTTCTGCCAGTGCGTTCTTTCTTCAAACTTTAAGTAGCTCTTTTCAATTAAGCAACATTACATTGCTTTTGAAGCATACCAGATAAACTCAGTTCTAAGTGCATTCTTAACTTGGTTATTAAATGAGAGTGGATGAACCGCTGAGGGTTGGGCAACAATGAACGAAAGGTAAGCAGCCATCTTTGTTGGACTGACCGCCATTGTTTTTCCTCTTTTGTTCTTTAGAACGCTCTCTACGGGATTTTTCAGTTGGGCAACGAGAGTCAGGTAATGAAGCTTGATGATATTGTTAGTTGATATGGCTTCATCATCATTATTATCAATCGAACGACGTCCACTGCTAAACATAGTCCTCTCCCACGGCTTTCCACAGCGACTGATCAGAAGCGGTCTGCATCCAGTTTGATTCTGAGATTTTTACAAGGTCATCTGTATATCTTGCCAATGACTTTTGATGTCTTAACACAAAATTGATTTAATGTTTTCAATCGCAATCGAGGCGTATTTTCAGCAGTGTATCTTTTGGCTGATAAAAATGATGATGATGATTATCGCAATCGCGTTCACTCCCGAGACCAAATGTACTTATCAATATTTTTGGTCGGTGTTTTTTTAATAATTTTATTCCAATTTATCGTCACTCATTTACTGCGCCCCATTGTATTGACAAGATACAATGAAAAATTCTGTAGAGAAAGTCCCTTCCAATTTAATTCCTTAACAAACAAGATAAAGATCAAAACTCCCCAATTCAGCTGCAAAACCCATTCGTGCCAACATAAAACGAATCAAAACCAAACAGTTTCGGATCGGAGTAAATAAAAACGTATTCGTAAATCAGCTAGAAAACGTTATAAAGTCGGCTAACACCCACTAAAGACGGAATAATTCGGGTGCCCATAAAAACGGTGGTACTAAACCTATCCTCTTTGCTTCAAACAAGGACGGGACAGTCCGTGTATTAGTGCCTGAATTTACGCGTTTTTTATGTGCCACTCGAATTTCAATGAAATGGTCGGTACGTTTCTGCTAACTTACGCCATGAGGATACGGGCTTAACACGGAATAAACGGCTCGAGCTGTCTTTTAGATGTTTTGGGTCGGTAGAAGACACACGTCTCATTTCGTAGAATCACGTAGGCCATGTTACGTGGAAGGGTGATGGGTTATTGTTATTTGGCGGAAAATTCCTTGACTATACGTGTACTTTGTTACATTGAACTTACGAGTAGTCGGAATATGAAATCTAATATTTTTCAGTAATAATGCTGATATTATGGATAGATTTTGGCGGTGTATAAGGGTTAAAATAAAACTGATTATAAGATTCCTCATACGAAAAAGATGATACAAAAGAAAGATTACTAAAATAATAGACAGACAGTTTAAAAGAGAAGTCTAGCAAACAAATTATAGTTTCTTCAACTCTCATTTTGTATTTAGTTGACCCATATATGTATAGTTATATTTATAATCCAAAAATGAGGAACTGTAAGACAGGCTCTTATCTCAGATGATGTGAGGTTTTATACTCTGTGGCGCTTGGGTCCGTAATAAACGGATTTACCCAGCAAATCCTTTCTCTTTGTGGAGTCCGAAGCCGACCTTTTTCGTCGAAAATCTTTTTTGGTTCATAATGCTGCGGCATGGCGATCGTAGAATATTGACCGATTTTGATTTTAAAAGGACGTTTAGAATGCTGACTTTGTATGAAGATGATGTTTAAAAAAATAATGATCCATCTACTCGTGTTTTTTTAGGAAATTGATTTTCGCGTATTGTTATCCCTATTGCTAACTTATTTGCATGGACTGGCCAATATCTGTGTCATGTGCTGCAAAATTTTTGGAACTTTGTACTTGACCTTGGAACGCTTTTCATTAGTTTGCACCTAAAAGATGTAACGAGAAAAAGTTACCCCGAATGTGGTGGTTTTAGTTTTTTTTTTACTGATAGTGTTCTAATTTGTAAGAGCTGAACTATAATTTAATTAATGACCTAGTTTTGTAATTACAGAACCTTTGATGAAGAACTGTTTGAACATTCTTGGTTTGGTTAAGCCAGTGTAAGTTCAACAAACGTTGAAATCTATTTTCAGTTTGGCCATTAAGTCGGTTTAAACGTAAACTTTCGGTTGCTTTGACGCACCAAACCCTAACACTTTAACTGGCAGAACGAGTGTAGGAACGTTGAAAATTCATTAATCAATGGTTTTAGACGCTATGTAAAGGATTCAAGGTTCAAATTATGACGGCTACTGCCGAATGCTTTGAGAAGTCTAACTATAGAAAGACAACTTCAAACCGAGCACTTGCCAACCATTTATTCCACACTTTCTTGGGTTCTTACGTAAACTAACACTCTTTTGATCACAGCGCATCTGGTTCAAAGAGTTTTTCGCCTCGCCCCCTCAAATTGTTTTCTCTTTGATATCTTTATCTGACAAGTATCAGAGTGATTTCGAAAACTTCACTCTCGCTAATCTGAACGAAACATCTTTATGGATTGACGCTGCGAAAACAGCTCTGCTGAAATCTAACGAAAAATAACGTTATATTTTTCAGGAACAAACTCGAGCTTTGACATTATTTTTGCGATTCTGTGGTTTTATAATGTTATTTGAAATTTATTAATTTTTTTGACATCTATTTTAATGTTTTCACCATCCATTTACTAAAAATCTATTATCATAAAAAACCTGGGGCGTATCTTGCTTTAATCCGTTCAAGTTCTAGACAATTCAAATTCCACCCAACTATAGAGTCCCCAAAAGTAAAGTAAAGTAAAGAAAACTAAAGTATTTATATTTCAATGACTCGTGTAGTGCTGTTCGATGTTCCACGCTAATCTGCTGAGTGGATTTTACGAAATCGCAATACGCAATATTTAAAATCAGAGCTACTTAACTGTCAAAAAATATTAAAAATTAAAACCGACAACTTTTTTCTTTACTAAAACGAAGTTAAAGTTTTAAGACTCTTAACTAAACCGAAAATATTTTCTCCAATTCAAAGAAAAGCTAGCAGACAAGTTTTTGAAAAGTTACGTTGCCATGAGTATTAGAAACAATATTTCACAAACCCCAGTTTGGTTATGAAACCTTAAGTATGCAAGAAGGGAATTTCTCCAGAAAGAGAATGGCAATTGAGAATTTAAATGAAGAAAAACTCCAGAGTGCGGCTTTTTTGGAAAATATGAGTCCATTTTGTTAGGTGCTCTGAGATTAAGTATACTTTATAAATTATAAGGTTCAGAACAATGTCTGATCAAAGTTTTTATGCACATTTTAGTAAAAGAGTATTGCTCCGTTCTTTCTTAAATGTATTTAAAACATTTACTGCAACCGTTGTGAGTATCAATTAGAGTTTAGTGATCAAACAGTAGGAGTTTACGTTGGAATAACAATTGATTATCTTCAAAACACGATGAACTAGATACTGTATAATTAGTTCATTTTATAAAATACATAGGAACGTATATAACGCACAAAAACATAATCAATCTAGCTCAACCCTTAGCAATTTCTGCTACTTATTCAAATTTTATGAATGCGGCGCTAGGGTTTGCCATTACGCGTTCCCGAGTAGACTCGAGATGGTTCCTCTATATTATTTATAAGAAAACATGAAATTTTAATATGGGACCAGGTCTGAAATTCCTTGTTCGTTACTATAGATGGATGATTTGGCGTATCACGCATTAATATTGATGGGAAGGCTTTTAATTTTCCGTTTTTGAAAAATTGAGGCGGTACGGTGATTATATTTTATTCGATACTTTTATTGAAGTACATACGTGCCTATTTTCCAATTGTTGGTGGTGCAATTTGGACAGTATTATATTGAAAAAGCTTCATGATTAGTGTTAAGCCTCCTCAGTATTTAAGTAGGCTTTTGGTTCGATTTATTGCTTTAAAAATACAACACAGATCGCCAATAGACCAAGACATAAACTCATTTAAAAAAATGGATATGTCATGTTGGATGCTATAATGATTTGTTTAATTAGTCGAGATTAGCAAAATATGATAATATAATGCTTCGTTCTTATCAAGAAACAAATTTTTAGCAGTTCAAATTAGATCAATGTTATTTAAACCAGAATACCATACTTACGTCATTAACATAGTTCACATGAGCATTTAGAATTTTTGAGATAAAATAAACTAGACCGTAAAAATCAAACTAGGAATTACTTTGATTTATGTTTATCTTGATTGGTTGACCTCCGTTAAACACAACTTAGACATATCAAAAAGACTATAATTAGGTACTGTCACACTGATGAGTGATGGTGGCCAGTTAGAATCAAGAAAAGATGCCAAAAAAAACTGAAAAAAATAGTTCTAGTAAATTGTGAGTTAAAAAAACATTAAAAAAGGTTTACCAAAAATGTTGTCTCCAAACTTCACGTGTTACACGTACACGTACGTAAACGTACACAATTAATAATTCTCGCGGTTCAAGTGTCAATCATAATTATCTTGACAAACTTCTTCTTCTTCTGCTTTGTCTTTTGCCTTTTCATTTCGGGTCGGCCCATTCTCGTTTTAGGGCCCAAGACAGACGGTCCTGACACTAAAAATTACGCGTAATTTCTAATTATCATTATGAACCTTCTCTTACAATCTATACATATTATTAACCAACAAACCGTACCCATGTGTAAGCAATACCAATTAATAGTATACATTATTAAATGACTAAGTTAAGCGAAGCTATCAGCGCATCGGAACGTTGATTTCCTTCTATTGAATATTGATCAGAGGAATATATTACCAATAACACCGGTTGTATGGAAAATCGTCTTGTTGCCCAAATTGGCAATTTACATCCAAAATTACTATGAGAAGCGACGACCAATTTGCGAAGGTCGAAGAAATACCACATATCTAAAAGTTAATGATGTGAAACGATGGTTATTGGTGTTTTTTCGATCAAAGCCCTTACATTATAACTTAATTAAACAAACAGGAAATGGTCACGGTTTTATATCGGTTTTGATGGTAAAGTTTAAATCGAACTTCCGGATTTCTTCTGTGCTATGTTTGGTATATCAGGTGGGTTCAATAAATTGTACATCATAGCTTCACAGGAATGGTAGTGGTAAAATTGTGGTCGATTGCATTGACGACCCCATGGTGTAGTGGCCGCTGGGTTCCAGAGGTCTCCGCTCCGAGGTACTGGGTTCGATTGCCGGTCAGGTCAATGTAGAAATAGTGATTTTCTAATTGTCTCGGGGCTGGGTGTTGTGGTACCACCGTTGTTTTTAATTTCTATAATACGGTGCATTTGGGTTCACAATAGTCTGTAATTAATTGGTTTCCAATATTCATATATTTAATTACTGCTTCAGCTCTGTTTACTTTGGTGCGTATGAATACATCACACTATTTCTCACCGTTTATTTGGGGGATGACTTACACTCAAGGACACAAATTGTTTAATGCAACGATAACTTACTTATGTTATGTTTATTGATAACTTCTCGATATTATTTCAGATAATTTATTCGCTCGACTCATGAATAATATCGGTGCATGTATTGTCAAGTGAGTGTCCAAGTGCAATGCACGTTTATTCCGTGCAACCTTTTACAAGTATTTACTTAGGAAACTCAAACTATTCTGTAAGCGTAAGATTGAAGCAAAACTCATCTCAAGATATAAAGATGGTACTAAAACAACCTTTTGTTTTATGACCTATTTGAAAGTCTTGCCACGTGTACATAGACGACTAAAAGTAAAGAGAACTGATCATTTTGACTTGGGGTCCTATTCTCAAATCAATACCCTTATTACCAAGTCTAGCTGCCTCTTTCAGCGCGACTTCATATTAGAGCGACAGCAGCGTGGCAGCAGCAGATGCCTTCACATTAGCAGCGCGTCTGTCGCGCGACCGGGTCGTTCCCACTACACCCATTACCCATTTGCAGTGCTAATACGGGGACAGTATTACCACTGCATTACTGCAACGGTTAATGGGTATAGTTGGACGGACCCGCGCAACTTACGCGGCGCTGCTGCGCTGCTGCCGCGCTGCTAAAGTCGCATAAATGTGAAAGCGCTCTTACTCTCGTTTGGGATATTAGTTTGACTGTGTGGGACAGACAACGTCGTAAAAACGAAAAATAAGCAATTTCTAACAGATGGAAATAAAAGACTTTTAATGCCGACTTGTGCAAGTCCGGATTAGCTAAGTTCTAGATTACAATCTGTACTGACATAGTATCAAACTTAATAGTAAGTAGTAAGTATGTAATTTGTAATTTATAGAAAAAAAAATGACTTAATGATTATAAGGTTTAGTGACTTCCTTCTGAATTACGGAGATGCTCGTGATATAACGTCTCTTTTATGGTCGAAATGGTCACCTATCAAAACACCACCGCGCCGCACGTTGGTTTACTTCAGTTGGTACTTGTACTTCAGTTGGTGTTGGTACTTGTACTCGTTGCTTGTTGTTGTTGTTAATGCGCTACCACTGCGTAACAAGTACCGATTCTTTTAAAGAAGCAAGACTATTTTCAGCTATCCATATGAACTTTCAGAGTAGCGTCCGATTCGACTCAAGATTTCATCCTTAGCAAACTATATTAGAGGACCGCGACCTGTGCAGTTAAAGTTTTATTGTCCCATTACTGTTTTATAACAAAGAATATCGAGAGAGCGTGGCAGCGCCGTAAAATTCAGCTATGATGTGGGCCAACTCAGGAGCGGTTCTTTCCAATTTTCTCAGACGCCGTATTATAGAAAATAGGGTGGAATATGAAGAGTACTCAATCCTGAGGCGTACAGAAAATAAGATGAAACATAGCCTTATTTTACAGCAATACGTACCGACGCAAATCACTACAATTAGTGTTGTCAAAATTATTATAATTGATAGCTCATGATGTTAATTAACGAACAAATTTTAATGATGGCGTTAGAACGATTGAGTTAACCATTGATAATGCTTTATTAAATTAGGATATCAATTTTAATCAAAAACTTTTTGCACTCAAATATAATGTATACAAATTTTGATTGAAACATTTTAAAAATACATGTCGAAACAAATATTTAGAATCGTTTTGTCACTAAAATATTTTTTGTGCCGACATTAGTCTACCTATTTTAATGCGGTCAAGGGCATTTTTGTATTGAACGATTTTGAATATTATACGTTGATTGCTTTGACTGGGTGCTTCGTGAAAGCTTACCAGTTCTATCATAAACAAAAACGCTTTTCCACGGAACTAACCCGGCAATCACCGCTCTATTACTAATTCAGTAACAGTTAATGTTGTAAAGGCCGCTCACATTTTTCTGAACAATGAATTAGTCAAATAATTAGTACTGTTTTCAAATGAAAGTGAATTATCCACTTTAATTAGTGTTAATTTTGTTCCATGTGTTTCAATGAAAATAATAAATATTGTTATATTTATAAGATTATTTAATTTAGTATCAAAGTGTCAACCACGGGGCTCCCAGTGACTGCCGCTCTTAGACAAGCTGAAGATAGAGTGGCGTGGAAACGCCTCGTAAGATCATCCACTGAGGCTTAGCAAGACGGGCACGACCTTCAGAAATGAAGATACGACTGAGAAGAAGATCAAAGTGAATGGGAAATAAAAACAATGGGATATTATCAAGCGATCGAATGCAAAACACGAATTAACAGCCAAAATGGATTTGCAATACGCTAATGAAGAATCCATAAAGGTAGCAATAGCTCATGTCATTGAAACTAAGTCTTGTTTTCGTTTTTAACTCGCACCAATCACGAAACTAACATCGTTTACTTTGAGCACCGGCTTTGAGGACGCAATCGAAATAGATAAATAAAAACACTGAACAGCTGACTAATGAGAACCCGGGATTGTGGGATAGAATGTACTATATTATAATGAAGATAGTTATGTATAGGTCGTAGGCAGTTCTCTATGGGTGGTAAGTTGACCATTTGGAAAGGCAAGGAGCTTAGTTTTGTGGGCGATTTGGCAATTATGGCGTAAAATTATGCTTTATCTTGGCAATAGCTTACAAATAGGTACCAAGAAGCAGTCGCAGAGTCGTAAAGTTGTGATTAGTATATGTATTTTTTTTTTAAGTTTTAGGTACGTCACAAAAAAATCTGTGCAATGTAAACTATGTTTAATATATTAGCTCCAAGTATCATCATCATCATCTAATTTTAGAGCCAAGCTCTTGTCGGTGGAGTTTTTTTCCATTCTTTACGCTCTTCCGCCATTTTCTTCCAAGTATAAAGTTCTATAAATAATCATTTCCAGTTCCCAATTACAAACACACCTAACAACACATTGAATTTAGGTAACAACTTTCAACCCAGGTAAATGGTCCCAATCAGCAGGTAGATTACCTACTCAATTATTGCTATCATGACGTCATAATATTTGAACTTATGAAAGCTTTACAATAACGACTCTAGAAGCGATGACGAATACACTATGTCATGCTTGAAAATCCTTCCTCCACTTAAATATATTTATATTTATTTATTATAATACAGCAACAAAAAACAAATCAAGACTTAAACTTATATCTAGCGATTGCCCTCCATTCATGTCATTTTGGATGCATGGTGGTGCATTGCAATTGCTCGATGGCAAATGTAAGCACTAGGCTCCTCTCAATGAAGTCAATTTATTGAGCCTAGTGCTCACATAATAAATTTATTATCACCAGGGAAACAGTGCTGTAATATTGGGAATCACAGAAAACCACTCAGACTTATCCAAAAGTCAGTAAATAAAAAATAAATATTTGACAACAATGACATAAATTGTTCCGATGTTAAGTACCTGATTGACCATTAGTTGCACTTTATGTGGTAAAAAAAAACAGTTTTTTATCATAGTGGCTTATATCTAATACCCCTTTGGGTCAGATAACTCTGTCCCGGGTACAATCGCGGACAAAGGTTCGACCCCAAACAGATTGTGACCACAAAAACTGTCGGAATTACTTATTCGCCCGGGGCCGGCTTAATTAGAGAAATTAGTTGCGGTCTGTACCGGCTGTAGTTTTGCTTGACATTGGGTCTGATGCAGAGGTTTTGGACCCTAGTTGCTTAGGCATAGGCAGGTAAGTTGGAAGTAAACCAATTAAAATAGCTGATAGTACGAGGAGATAAATCTGAAGAAGGCATTAAATGGGTTGGAATGACGTCTGAATTGTTTGTTTATATTTAAAGAACTTCTTATTGTCCTTACGAATTTGCCGGCTTGCAAAGAAATTACACAATCTTGTCGCCTAGTCGTATCATTCGAAGACCAGACGCATCATTCTTAAGTTTTTGATCTTCCACTTGGCTCTTACAAAGCTATTTGCTTACTATCTAATTATAGTAGCTAAAGAGTGGTACTCACTGCCTGTTGATATCTTTCTTATCAGGACTATTTCCTGGATTTTCTAAACGACTATATTCTTTATTGCGTTGTTAAATATCTGATTCGATATAAATTAAAACAAAAAAACATCACCGAGTACCGACTAATTTTTACCCCTTAAACAGAATCGTATCAATTACCAAAAACGTCACGCGGCGTCAGCAGAAACGCAACAGCCTCAGCGTCAACGTCAGTCAACGTCGGGCATCGCCACTCGATTCATTACTGAGACCGCGCTCGCTGCTCCCTCGCCCGTGATGAGGTAGCGGAGCGGATGAATTTGTGAGTTCCGTCATAGATGAGTCAAAGCAGCCAATACAACTAGGCAATATTTTGAAAAGATGTACTTGTTTCACACTTAGCCACGCATCCGGCCCTTAACATCCTGGGGTATGGTATATCGGGAGACGAAACTTGAATAACTCTGTTTTTGTATTAAAATATATTTTCTTATTGTGTAACATGAAAAGAAAATACATGGTGTCATATATTGTGATGATGATAGGTCGATAAAACCGTGAAATTTTGTATGGCCAGTCTGATTTTTTTAGCTTGTGGTTCCGTATTGCGAGGGTGCCAGAGCTGCAAGGAAACTGTATTGTCTGTTGCCTAACAGACAATTTAATTACTGCCCTGTAGCCTCACTTTGTTCTAAAATACTTGCAATTAAAAAAAAACATGTAAGATATTGAAAGCGTCTCGCAGCTAAAACATTGCTCCCACCCATCCTCATTTTTTCATACTAGCATTTGATGAGAATGTGATCGTTTAATGGCATTATTAGTAAGTTATTGAGAGTTTAATACATACATTTTGCAATAGTAAATATAAACATTATATCCAAGTTATGCAGGTGAAAAATATCATGTATGAAAGGTAAATTTTCAAAGGTTATGAAATAAATAGAGCCTTTGGTCACAACCACACCCAATGATGTGCTAGGATAGATTAATATACTATTTTTTTGATAAAAATGAATGACCTATTCCAAATTAACACGTACAATGATAAACCTGCACATAAAATGATTCTTTGGTATCATAGACCAATTTTATTAATAGCTCACAGTCTAACTTAATCGTTGGCAAACAGTTCCGATATTCCTAAAACACAAAAAAATAAAAGCGCCCATTAATCCAGCCTCCAACACAGTTTGATGGATTTAAATATTTGCATTTTATTCAAACAAATAGAGCGACTTAACTCGCGTGAATAATTTAATGCTTTCGACATTTACGGTGATTAAAAAATGCAATGTATAGTGGTATTAAAAAAATAATAACATTTTGCTGGTATACATTAGTGGAGCTTTTATTATGCTATTTACGAAAAAAAACTGCTCTTGAAAAATGTTTACAGTAGAACTGTGATAAATGTTTGAATAAAATATTTGTAGTTTTTACATCCACTCAAAATACTAAATAATATTTCTTAGATTAGTAAAGAATCTATAAAATATTTGATTCTGTGGCCTTTTTTGACTTTTTATTGCAAGAAATAATAAAAGAAAATATAATATTAAAATTTAATGTGTCATATTGGCGGAAAACGGCAACTTACATTTCTGCATTAGGAAGATTCATCGTTTTAATATCCTGGAACAATGGAACACTGGATTAGAATATAAAAACAAAATAGGCAGAAACCTACTCTGCTTAAGCGCCCGTTTTAAGTGCCTTCCTTTGTATAATGAAACTGTTTATATGAGTTTGAATTACTAATTTCGTTTCGCGATAAAGGAAATGGTGAAATGAATCATTTTCTAACTCGTAAAAAGTTGGAGTAAAATCTTGTGGAAGACATTTTGGAGATTCTTGAGATTTTCAGAGTAAATAATGAAGGTTTTTAGTCGTAATCGGTAGGAACACAAAATATTTAATGTATTACTTCTTTAGTTGGCTGAACCTATTACTATTTGCCTCTTTATTCTTCCTTTTGTATCAAATTCTTACAAATACATGCGTAGCCTACACATCCACTACGAAACCTACACATTTACACGTCTATTACGAAGTTCGTTATGTTTTTGAGAAATATAGTGTTTGAAAAAAGCTACGTTTACTCGCTATGTGACTAGTTGGTAAGTGAAATACCATTTAATGACGTTAAGAAATGTTTTCACAAAATCGCATTTTTCCCGGATCGAGATGAATTGCCAAACACCACATAACATAGCCAGTGCCAGTTCATCATCATTCATCTCTCTCTCTTGCCTTGTTTCTCGTTTATATGGGATCTGTCAGTTTTCGTCATCATTATCAATTGATAATTATGATTGGCTGATGCCAAAGGTCCACTGCTGAACATAGGCCTTCCAAAGCGATCGATCGCAAGTGGTCTGCATCCAGTGTGACCCCGCGATCTTTCTGTCAAGGTCATCTGTCCATCTTGTCAGTGGACGTTCTACGCTGTCGTCATATTTATAATATAAAAACGCGTCATTTCGATTGCAAGTCTGCATTCCAGAAACATTAAGGCTGCTGTCACCTACCTACTAACAAAGTTCAAGTACAGTTTTCTCTCCAAAAATGACTTAACTGACTACTTTTTTTGACTGATTTGTGTAGAAATGAGCTATCTACATAAGATATCGACTCTGAATTTTTGATTCAATATTTAAAATGCCTGTAATTTGCAATCATAGAAGCCAAATTGACGGTTTTCCTGGTACACTTTTCTAGATCAGTTGTTGACATCAGCTATCGAAATAACATAAACATGAAGGGAAATACGTTCCACTACATGATTTCGACTCTGTTTTTTTTATTTATTGCTCTGGTTATTCCAAATGAAGACAAAATTGAAACCATGTTTTGACATAAAATACGCACCTAAAGACAGGCGATTATCTCTGAGATACATTGCACTCATTGTGTGTTATTTGATAAAACAATGTTATAGAGGTTCCTATCTTTGACTAACCATCAAAATTCCTGATTTTATCTTGTGCAATATATTCAAAATATCTTACTAAAGTAACCTATAAATTTGAGATTTGGAGCTGTCACGAACATTCATCTTCGATCGAAATTTGACAGACAGCGCCGAGCGCTCGGAGGGGAAGGGTGTGTCGCTCGTTGTCTTCGCTGCTAGTCTTTTATTTCGTGTATGATACGCATTCCAAATTTGAAAATATCACGCTTTGCACAATTTTTATACGGCGACCAATTCGCTTTGAGGCTTTATGCAACAGGCATAAAGCCATATAGTGCATTTGGATCTTCGATGGTCTCTAATTATAACAAAAAAGTATTCGTTCTTTTGTATCGATTTGAGTTGTATTTAAATGATTAATCAATGTTATGTAAATTTGCATAGAAAGCAATCCTTATTAATATTATAAACAAGAAAAATTTGTATGTATGGCGACTATATAAAGAGGTTCATGAGTTATAACGAAGATCTTTTATCATATACAATTTGTATTTTCGAAACTTGATGAAACAAAATGTGCAGATACTAGCACCAAAAGTATCGACAAAAATAATAATAATAAAAAATTGTCTACAAAAAAAATTTGTGGTTTAAGATGAGCAAACTGTTTCTATCACCAAACAGTTAAATGTCAATTTTAGACAAATACTGAATTAATAAAGCAAAGAATAGGCAATAGTACCAATTCTATTGCATATGTATGGGGTTGCAAATAATAACCTTATTTATATAAAATAAAGTAGTATCAGTAACACTACTTTATAGTTCAACAACGTTAGACCGATTTTCATGATATTTACTTTTTTGAATTGGTATTTACCTTTTACCCCTTAAGTTATTATAAAACAGGGCTGGGGCGCGCCGAGGCTGGATATGAAGCAAAGTTTTCTGTGGTCGAAGTTTTCTTTTTCATTAAAAAGTCTAAAACTCTTGAAATGACTCCTATTTAGGCAAACCATTTCTTTTTGAAGTCATTGCCATCGCATGGGCTCTCTTAGGCTCCATCTTAAGCGAAATCTATCTGGGCATCGATGCCAAAAAGATATGGTTTGCCTAAAATGGAGTCCTTTCAAGTGTTTATTTAAGACTTTTTAATGTATTTTGTTTTTGAAGTCAGTTTTATTGAAATAGTATTGCTGTGAAGTTACCATTAACCCAACTTAATTAAAGACAAGGGCTTTTGTTTTAAGTATTTGACTTTGAGTAGTAAACATGGTGTGTTTATAAATTTTCTTACATCATTCGTGCTTTGGATTTTGAATAAGAATAAACGGACGACAAAAAGTCAAAGGACAGTTTTTCTTTATATGGACCGTATAGAGGCGTTATTTAGTTCCACAACCTTTGATACGCACTTGTACGTACGTACCATTGGCAATTGGCGTCAATTCCATACTGCGTGGCACTTGTTCATAGCATTAATTCCATACGCTAGTAGCAGTGTTTCAATGGTTTAAACCTAAATAAATAGGGCAATATTTTGCTTATTTAACACTACTTTTCTTTCTGCCACAATCCACAACTACAACCTAACTATAAACTTGTATAGTAAATCGCTTGTTTTAATAGAAGCGATTCATGTGATGTGTATGTAGTTAATATGAACCTGTATTCAAATTGTACGCAAATGCCATTAAGTTCCATGGTTCTATTCAAGTCCATATTCATAAATAATATTTCATTATTGAAAAATGTATATGGACAAAATGATATAATACCGATGTAAACCAAATAATTAAATAAAAATTATCTTGTTTATCATCTGTTATACATGAAATACTTGAAATCTTGATCGAAATTTTCTTAACTACATTTTCTGAATGTCAGCTATAATAACTTGTGACATATTTCATATATCAAAATACAAATCATATCAAAGAACAGCGTTACACTAAAAAGCATTTGTGTAAATAAATCCTCATAGCATCCAGCTGGTATGACACGTGGTAGATCATGCGCAGAACCAATGGCATCATCCACCGATTACCCTTAGTCCCCGTTTCTCGTGGAGTTTACATTCGTAAAAAAATACCTACTCTGAGAAGTCACGATTTGGGTGAAGACATAAAGAGGCAGATAACCGGTACCAACCTGTACCGACTGACTAGTGATGTGCCAAGTCATCTATTTTTAATCTCGAAATATTTAAGAAATTCGTTACAACAATCCAAATAAGGACCGACTGACACTAGAAAATTGTTTTAAAACAAGATTCAAATCAAGACTTGAGTCGGAAAAGTCTCTATAAAGCATTTCAATTCCATGAAATAGCCAACACGGCACAACACTGGTTAGTCGTTGCAGGTCAGTGCGTGTTACCCGCCTCTATATGTCTTCACCATTTGGATGCATTTCGTTTTTTCTATGCTGTAAGTTTTTTACGTTATTATAACTGTACGTTTGTGTTTAAATCTGTGAATTTAGTTATATAATTATCAAAAGGAAAATGTTCGCGAACGGAATTGACGCGAGCCCTGAGTCCGAACTGTATTCACTGTATTCGTAATAGGTATTTTAAATACAAAAAAACTGGTATAACATTAATTTATCACATCGACTTTTATAAGACCATCATATTCTGTGTTCATCATACGCATAGCCTACTACCTAGAGATAAAGTATCAAAATTGTTTAATTACAGTTAACATTTTTTTGTGTCCCGGACATATAAAATCGCACACACACATTGATAAATTCGGTAAAATCTGAGAATCTCCAGACTGTCATATGGCTCTTAATCCCAGCATTCTTTCAGCCTATCTGCAGACTGAAGCCTGAAATATTCAGTCAACACTCTGTCAGGGGCTACACTTCACGGAGGCATTATGCCGGAATCTCATTACCAGCCAATGAAACGCACGCGGAGTAGAACCGGGTACAGTCGCTGAGAGAAGCGTTTTTTAATTTGAGGGTAAAATTTTTTGGAATACTTGAGACTGCATACTAGATTTTAGTGGAATGGACTGGAATGGAAATATAATGGACTTCCAAACCTTAGGGTTGATGTATCAAGCTCTCGAGATTGCCTCTTACGTTGATTCTGTTCTGTAATACTTGTTTTGCCCAGATTGTTGAAAGTTGTCAAAACAATATAAGGAATCATTTATTTTATATTATTTATTTAAATAAGAAACAGTGTCCCACATTTGGACAGGTTCAGAGATTTAAAAAAAATTGGTTGCAATAAAATAAGTATGTTACTAAAAAAACAATCGTAACCCAATTAAAATCATATTCGATTGTGTTTACAACTGTACTACAAAGAAGATGAATGCACCTCTCCAACAAACAGACGAAGGTTCAAACTCGAATGAACACAAATCCCGGCTCTACAATAAATGCTCATAGCCATAGCCGACGTTTTGACGTGGTCCCCAAATGATTTATACGGAATACCGTATTTTCGAAGTGAAATAAAAATTACTTGCACGGAGGTAGTGGAGATGGAAATGACATATTGTGCACGTTTCAAGAGCTATCTGGTTTTAATATTTTTCTCGGTCGCGTGAGCTGGTGCTGAAGGCTCGAGTTTATTTTTTAGCGTGAGATTTTCTTGTGGAACGAAGGGTATATTTTCTTGATAGGTTGCGGTGAGAATATGTCAGAGTATTAAGAAAAGTTCATTTTTATGTAACTTGCTCATATTTTATGGATATTATTTTGTTTAAAATGAATGAAGTGGTTTGAATCATACCTTAAAGATAGGCAGCAGTCTGTTAACATAACGAAAACAAACAAAGACAATTTAAAGAAATCATATAACTCAAAATATCTTACAAACAAATTCGGAGTGCCACAGGGAAGTGTGCTTGGGCCTCTTTTATTCATTATTTATATTAATGACATAGTAAACGTTACACGACATAGGACTATATTATTTGCAGATGACATTTCTATTATTGTTACAAATGACTCAAAAGACGGTATGACGAAGCACGAAGCGGAAATTAATAATACACTAATTGACATTATTGAATGGCTTGATGAAAATAATCTTAAAATAAATTTAACTAAGACGAATTATATTCAATTTAATAATTTAAGGCAATGTAATTTAAATATTTCTTATAGGGACACTTGCATAAATCAAGCTGACTTTGTTAAATTCCTAGGGATATATGTAGATAAGAGTATAAATTGGAAATTACAGGTTGAAGCGGTATGTAACAAAATTAATTGCTTCGTGTACGTCCTAAGAAGTCTACGCCACATAACAGATCGGAGTACAATCCTAACAGCTTATCATGCTTATGTCACTTCTATATTGCGCTACGGGTTGATACTCTGGGGAAATAGTGTAGATGTACATAAAGCATTTGTGACACAAAAAAAATGTGTTCGAGCTATATTTGGTAGACCACCATACCAAACATGTAGACCTCTCTTTAAAGAACTTAAGCTGTTAACATTACCAGGCCTTTACATATTTGAAATTTGTAAATTTGTTAAAAATAATCTTGGTTTATTTTGTAAAGCTCGAGATGTCTATCCTCGAAATAAGAGAAATCCCGATCGACTTGTGTTGCATTTTTCTCCCAGAACTGCACTTTATACAAAAAATTGTTTAAATATGTGTATTAAAATCTATAATAAAATACCAGAAAATATTAAAACACTGGGTCCAATATTATTTAAAAAGAAATTGTTCGAATGGCTTTTAGAATGTAATTTTTATAGTGTTAAGGAATTGACTAAATAATATGACTTTATCAATGAAATTGAAAATAATATAATAATAATCTATGAAATAATATTAATAATAATGTTCTCTATCTACTTATAAATTTTACATGCCATACAATGGCGAGACATGTCGATTATTTATTCACATCATAATGTATCCATCTTATGTACCGTGTCTCAGGGTAAATAAATGATTTGATTTGATTTGATTTGAATGAGGAAGCAAAGAACACAAGTAGTAAAGCTACGTTTTGACATACGGGTACAAAATTGTTATTATAGAGTTAAAATTATTCCTTGTTTTTTTTACCCGGCAAATAGTGTCAAAATCTTGCTGATCTTTATGATTATGGTTTTGCTATAAGATTTCATCTCTTGTTCAAGTTCAAACAGTGTTTTAGCCATCTAATTACGCTACGATAACTTGGCTACGTTTTGATGTAGCTGCTCTTAACAGTACAAGGTTTTTAATGACATATATATTTTTTCCATCCGTAATCACTAATCGTATCCAGTTAACACCATAAATCCATAGCACCAGGGTCGGGCCAACCAAACTTATTGCTTGCTTTCGATGCGAAACGCCGCGGGTCGCGCGTTTTTCGAGCAATATCAGCTCAGTTGTCGATTTCGTTTTGTTTTTTCGATCCCTCTCCCTATCTTGCATGTTTCGAGCCTGTTTGAGCTGAGGTTACACTTGTGACAGATATAAAATACCATTATGCTATTTGAATCAGCTCTTATCTTAGCGTGTTTGTTAAGTGTTATTTAAATACATTTAAAAACTACTCAAGGTATTCTGCATATTAAAATTAATTTTAATCCAGTCGCATGACATAGAGGTGACACACATTGCAGCTTAGCCCTATAATTTGAACAGTAACACACATGTGTCTTGGTCTTAATTATTGTAGTGACGATATTTATTGACATAACGTTAACTTAAGTACAGTATGGTTTTACAATATTTTTAACACTTACAGTGTCATATTTTATTCTTAAAAGATGAAATATGAAACCAAAAATTGCGCACGGATGAAACCAAGAATTTCGCGCGGTCGGACCGACAGCACGGTAGCTCAATTGGAAGAGCAGTTGGCCCGGATTGCCAGAAAGATGCTGGTTCGAATCCCGCCCGTGCGCAATTTTTGGTTTCATATTTCATCTTTTAAGTACAGTAAATAGAACACAATCCTTGCTTGAATTCATTCATATTTCAAATGTATACACACCCTTATTTTTTGTCAATATGTAAACTTTCGATTGGATTACAGTACGTTTAAACAAACGCTTGAAATCGGGGCATTTTCTGATTTCCAACGCAAAGTTATATTTGTTTATTAACTTTGTATCGCGAATAATAGTCAATGAATAGTCGAATTTGCATTTTAATTATTTTTGCGTACACGATGAAACCATTGAGATGCAATTGAGCCTCAATTTGTATCGCCATAGTAACAAAACAATAATTTTAATTTGAGAAATACTCACTCCTACTTTGAAAAATACTCAAGCAATACAAATTAATAAAGACGATATACAAAACAAATAAAGTTAGCCAGAATCTGACTAAGAGTGAGCTCACCTAGCGCACTTAGGAATAAGTAACAAGAAAATAAATATAAGTACCCTAGAAATATACATAATAAAATTTGGAAAAAGTACATAAATTTGAAAGAGATAGTCAGCAATAAAATTATTATCGTTAAAACATAGTAAATGGCAAAAAAAAACAGTAAGGTACGTTAAACTAATTGACAAAGACCAAACTAACTTTTTTTGTAAAGAAATAAAACTAATTTATTTATTATTAAACTGAAAATACTAAATCACACTCCGTAACTCGGTGAGAGTGAAGCAAACAGTGAAAGCGTTCTTGCTAACCGCTAACAAAGCTTAAACAAGTAAAGAGTGAAATTCTACATTCTGCCAGCCATAACTTGAATACCTGACCGTTGTTCCAGCTTGTTGGCTATCTCCAGACCTCAAGCATTAAGCCACACTAAGAGCCTTTACACATTGCGACTTTTAGCGGCGATGCAAACGCGATGCTCATCGCGACTGCTTGTAGGTCGACCGCAAAACTGAGACGTTTCTGACGTCACTTTTGTCGCTTTTATTTTCATTTTCCTCCCAATGAATGTACTCTTTATAATTGCTATAAATTAAACGATCTTTCTTTTACCTTGAAGAAGAACATTTAATTCATAATAAAAATATGGAGTACATTATTTGGGAGAAAAATACAACAAAAGTGACGTCAGAGATGTCTCAGTTTCGCGGTTTACCTATAAATCTGTTCATTGCGGGAGTCGTGATGCGCATTGCGTTTCCAAAACGCGCGGTAGTATCGATGCTGAAAGTCGCAGTGTGTAAAGGGTCTAATGCATGTTTGCGACGCCGCAAAAAAGGAAAAGACAATAGTAACAACGAAAAGGCCTGCTTATGTTAAATCCTTACTGATTGATGAATGGAAAAGTGTACCTGTCTTTCTGTCTCTTTCCTCTTCTAGCTTACCCCTGGAACAATTTTGATGATATTAATAGTATAATCCTAGATAGTTCATAGTTAAAGTTTATACATAATTAAACCAATCATTCATTTGTCATAATCATCTAGATGAGAACCCCCCATGTTTCTGGCACATTAGATTTAAATTACGAGCATCTACTATTTCAATGAAAATACTCGTCAGGCATAATGAAAGAAGGGATACCTATATGAAAATTGATCATTTATTATCGTATTGCTTACATGATGCAACGAGCTCATACACATGTAAAAACTTGCTTCTATCGTAAAATTTTTTTATCTTTAAAAAAAATCAGTATGAAATTTTGATTCATCTTGATGGTCCAAAAACTACTACACACTCATTTCGTAAGTTATTTTTATATGCCTTGTCTAAGAACACATTTCATAATATCCCTTGAGTCATATGTTTCTATACACCTAAACGGCTTATCGGCATTAAACGCTATTGCGTTTAATGACGATAAGCATTAAGAGCTATTGCTCTTATAGTGAAATAAGTTGTAATCTTCGGAGTTTCGTGTAAATTAACATGGCAGCCAGCCCCGGATAACTGAATTAACTTTAAATTTGTTATGAGAGTTGCCGGATGCCTTTTCAGCGTTCCCTGAAGGAAAAACAAGGAACAAGAAAGAGGTTGCATAAAAACCTTGACTTGATAACCGTCTATTGAAATTGTAAGTAAGAAATATTGTGCTCACTGTATTTTGCCTTTGCCACTGAGGTTTTAAACACTTATACGCTCAAAAGGTTAAATGTATTCATATTATAAACTGTATGTCAAATTTCGTAGTACTGTATCCTAATACTGGTTTGGTTTTTACAAAATCAAGATAAAAAAATAATTAAGCTACTTTTCATCTAGACAACTCAAACTGTGTCAGAACTTTCAAAACCAGCAATTGTTTCTATTAATTCAAGCACACTGAAAAATATTTAAACTCAAACACGAATGCATTCTGACAAAATGGTGGTCGTATTTATTTTCAAACAGACGGTCACAGAGCGGCGGACGGAATAAACAATACGAATAACTAGGGCATTAGCATTACCCTTTGAATGAAGAAAGGCGAGCTGAAAGCATTTTGCGAGTGAGATGTTACTCTCGGAAACTTATATAAACTTGTCTTCCGTATTATTATTTCACTAGCGATTCCACGCGACTTCGGCCGCTCGTTGTTGTAACATTTATCCGTTGATTTTCTGCTCATATTGCCTGAAGTGAGTGATGTAAGCACAGTTTAATTTAATTTCAGGTTAGGAATATTAACAGGGTTTTGGACGTTTTATTAAGCAGCAAACGTTTCTTATAAAAAAATAGGAAAGTATACTTACACCTGTATAAAGCCTCAAATTCCATTTGAAAGACATCATAAGAACACTAAATTAAAACACAACTAAACACACACTAAATTTTTCAACAGATTTAAATGCGAGAGATAAAATGAAAACAAATAAGAAGAAGGATTTTGGAATGGTAACATTTTGTCATGAGAAATAAACATTGATGAAAATACAACTCATTAAAGATTAAAATGTAAATAGCATATCGACACAATATCACCCTGGGTGTTCCGTATTGGAATCGTATTATTACCTTAATTGTACATTCGCTTACACTAAATACTAATAAATTAATGTTCTATAATTAAACTAGAACTATGTAACACGACCCGTGGGTAGATAATATCTGCGTTTAATTATTGGTCAACGGGTGAAAACATACGAACGCAAAGCAAACTTAAAAACGTACTTTCAGTGTTTAAAAAAAGGGGGTTATGTACTTGTATCTTCGTTACAGCCATTTCACGAAGATATCCCGTATTTCGAAGGTACTGATTTCTGCAGGATGCCGCTTAATAGCATACGCGTTTTAATGTTTATATTCACACCGACATCCCGTTTGTAGTGACCCGCAAAAACTGTTTTATTTTTTACTGATCCAGTTTTCTTATAAAACTGGACCAGTTCTACTTCTAAAATGACAGTATGCCCAAACACAGTTACCATGGCATGTAAGTATACCTAGCTAAAAGGACCTTTCAGTTCATATGCCTTTAGATCTACGAGTACGAGTAAAACAAATATAATATCTGTTTAAGTGAAAGCTCACTCAACATAATTCTGCTTTATCTCTGTTCTCAAGGAAGCTCAGAATTTTTTAAATGCTTTTAAAACTAAAAACTTGAGGGAATCTTTTAATATTTTTTTTTAAATGTTTTCTTGATACTTTTTTATGTAATGTTCTCACTAAAGAGCTCTCGTACACGGCGGCTACGTCCAATTTTTTCTCCCGTGTGTTTCCATTCCGTACGTGTTCGTGTCGGGATCGTTCGATCTCAGTAAGATTAGAATCGAGACTTTATCGGACGTTATAAGCGCACAGCAAGAGCCAAAACAAATAAGATTAAACCCCGTACATTATAAATAGGTATTTCCTTTACTTTGTTTGTGTATCGTACCTTGTTTGCCTGAGGCTTGTGTTTCTCTTCTTAGAAGAGAAGATTCCTACAAATCTATTTAAAGATTTAAATGATGTTCATAAGAAGTGTCAAGTGATTTTATGACTACTCTTCTGAAGCCAAATTTGAATAACAGTAAAAGGAAATGTATCTACATCTTTGATTCATTTGTCGAAAGTACGATCATTGTCAATCATCGTTATAATTCTCAGGGGCACATTGCGATATCGCTTTTAGCCGTTCAAGCTCCAGGAAGTTCAACTCCCACTCAACTAGTTGAATCGCCAAATTGGCATTGCGATGCAACTCAAGGAAATTTAATAGTATTCCTATTTCACTAACTCATGTAGTGCTGTTTCACGCCAATCTGCTGAGTGGATTATACGAAATCGTAATACGAATTTGCTAATCCGTTCAAAAGCAAAACTGCGTAACTGTCAAAGCAACATCGCAATATGCACCCAGCTGTTGATTCAATTGGTATAAGATTGGTAAAAATCAAAGTCTCGTGCGGCTTACAACTAACTTTGTTTTGTGCGTAAATTCAGATCTTCAGCCAGAAGTTTTATAAAAATATATAACACTTACTGCAAAACGTAAGTAACAAGCATTTCACATCAGCGAAAGCACATCGAGCAACTATATCGAGCTTGCTAAAACCTTTACATTCGTTCTACATGCAAAACAGATTACGTTCTCAATCTCACTTCTGTCGACTGATCGCGAGAAATCCAGCTCGGAGGAATATTATGTAACATAAAAGCAATTGCTTGTTTTAATTGATCTTACAAACGCATGGCATTTGCCAACAAATTCAAAATTCAAAATCAAAATCTTTAGTTCAAATAGGTCATGAAATGACACTTATCGACGTGACTGCAACGTGTCTCGGCATTCTGGAGCAAAACTTTCAGCAAGCAATCGTTTGTAGCCTTCTGCCATCAACTTGCCTTATTGGATGCTGTCGATATGATAGCGGCTGACACGTAAAAGGCAAGTGTTTGCAAGTTCAATGGCCGTCAAACCGTTAAGCATGCATAAGCAGATTGTTTGTTAGGGCTATCAAATAATGCACCTGCTTGGCAGCTTTTTAAATACTGACAGATAATATATAAATACAGATATGTTAATAATTTCAATGTGAAAGCGATCGAGTTAGGTATTAGTCCTGCAGACTTAGACCAAATCAAGTTTGTTAGAGTTTTGTTGCATTATTCTAGTACGTGTTGGAAATCGCTTAAATATTCAAAGGTGTTAGAAGGTATGTTCTTGTATTGGGTGGAGTTGTAAGATTAAATTCTTTTATTAAAACAAGTTTGAATTGAGCATTTTAATTTGTATTTAATTCAGTTATAAAATAGTTCTAGCTAGGCATCGTATCGTATGCAATAGAAAAGAAGAAGTTTGAAGTATGTTTAGAATTTCGTACATGTTCCCAAAATGCAACATAGACATGAGATGGTAACTTAAAGGCAGTCTATGGCGTGCTGTTTAATAGCAAATAATAATAATTCTGTAATATTTCAGTTGAAAATTATCCCAAATATACTTCTGCTCGAGATTGTAAAAACGTTTAGTATCATGTCGAGTCAGTAGCCATAACCGAGTTCCCAAATCGAAAAGACTACAAATATATCAAGTAAAACGAAATGTTATGCAATAAATCGTACAGCCTAAGATCATACGAATACGGGTTAGCTGAAAACATCGGACCAATAAAAGCGGGATATGCCAATAAATAAGAATTTACCGCTGGCTTCAGCAACATAGAAATTGGATAAAGACATTTGGAATCCAGGAGAAATTCCTGGAGTTTAGTGGAGACAACAGTCTAGGTAGTGGCAGTACATCCATTGTAAGTACCATTTATTTATTTAAAGACTTTATTTCACAAATCATGGTCCCATGACTGCCATGTGAATGTAATTTTGTAGTATGGCATTCTAATCTTCTCTTTAATCCGTCTCATGAAACTTTTCATCTTTATTAATCAACGGGTGAAAAAACGAGGTTATTACTGCGATTTCTTTTGCAGTTTTATGAAGAGTTACAATACTCAACAAAAAAAATACAACCTATAAGAGGTTGGTGCTCTAATTTTATCAAGTTTCTTTTAACGTTCTACAGCAGACTTTGCTGTCAAAATAAAAGGAGGTCTGAAATAAGAACTCATATTAGTTATGAGATTGGAAGAGTTATTTTGTGCAATTAAGGTCTGAAATAAGAATTAATATTAGTTATGAAATTGGATGACTTATTTCAGCTGTTGCCTAACTTTATCAAAGGTAGATCTTCATTAAAATATACTTTAAGGAGAAGGTCTTATAATTGTTATTAGTGCTAATACTGCCTAAGTACCCTGTTCATGTTCGTATAGGTATCTCTATCAGAACTTATCATTGGCATTAGAAGGTTTTTAACTTACTGCTCCTTGCATCGTGCTCCTCATTGCTGAGGGTCGTGACACCCCTTTATTAGTTTGCTTCTGATGATGGTCTTCCAACTGTTTCTGTCCTTGGCGCCATAGTGTCATTACTTACTGTATACCGTGTTTATTATAAAGGAACAAAGCTAAATTGGAGGCACGTTCTACTGTTATTTGTGTTGAACACAATTTAGAAATTAGCGAGTGTGTTTTTGAACTAACTGAAGCGAAATTACTGGAATTCGTATTCAAACGTCTGTTTTACGTTGGGTCCGTGTGGTTTAGTTTTAAGTTACAATGTCTTCGTTTGTTTATCAAAAGGAAATAGGATAAAGTTTCATACAAAGTAGTCATGGATGTAACGAGTACCAAGATAGCCGTAGGTATATCGATCTATTATATTTAAAAATATAAATACTTTTATGATGATCCCAAATTCAATTATGCAAATACCAAATAATTCAGATTAAAATTAAATTCAATAAGTTTTTTTTTATTTAACGAAACCAAATTAAATACAAATAAATTACGAGAATTGTAAAAATATAAAATAATCTAAAAAAAAAAGTTAAAACGGACACAATTGCATTTTTAAGTAAAAAAAATAATGTTAAATAATAAAAAATTTATAAATAAGATAACAGCCACGCTCTGGTTCACCGGGCTTTAACAAACGGGCTTTAAATTTCCGTTTTTGAATAATACGAGTATTGCCTTTACAAATAAATACATCCTAAACAGTCGGAATAAATTCATAAATTCGATTAAAAAATTATTATCAGTTTCAATCAATAAAATATACTTATACCTACTTATCTGATCTAATAGATTTAATTAAAATTATGATATTTTTGTAACATGTGCCTTACGTAGAAAAAAAAAAGTAAAGTTAGCCTGTAAGCATCCCACTGCTGGGCAAAGGCCTTACCTCAAATGTGAGGTAGTATGAGCCATACTCCACCACGCGGGCTCAGTGCGGATTGGCGGAGGGGTGTTTGCAAGGCAAGCGACCAACCTTGCTGTCAGATTTTTATCAAGCCGCCCATAGGGCCTCTGACTAGGCTTAACGACTAATACCAATCGATATTAGCCGGGACCAACGGCTTAACGTGCCTTCCGAAGCACGGAGATGCTCGTGATGTACGTCACTTATATGGTCGGAATGGTCACCCATCCAAACACCGACCGCGCCGAAAGTTGCTTAACTTCGGTATTACTACCAAAGCGCTGCCACCACTGCGCTACGAGCACCTCCTTACGTAAAATGGATTGAAATAAAATCTAAGATAAACTTATCTCTTCTCAGCTGTATTAGCAACACACCTTTAAATTACGTTAGAAAATTATCATAATCAAAGAAAGTATCACGTTCATATACCTCAAGCGATTCTCCAATCATTTACTTTAAATCCTTCAAACGATAGCACAACCCGCATTTTTTCTTACCTTCACAAAACTTTATATCTATATCTTCAGTGTATCCTAAATAAGAAACAGGAGAGCCTTCTTTATTTGTATGTAACCTGCTCAACATTTTATAGCCAAAATATCTTGAGAGAGGTTATAGAACATTCCCTGAGTTTATCGCGATGCCCTTCGACTAGTAAATAGTGTTATATATTATAGACTAGCGGCCGCCCGCGACTTCGTCTGCGCGTTTTAGTTTACTGCGATCCCATAGGTCGTAGCGTACTGTTTTATAGCCTGCAGTCATTGAACTACCTTTATAACCTTACCCGATTAATAGTAAGCCACCTAACACACACTCATGATTCTAATCGGACCAGTAGAGTAGGCAGATCCTAGATTAGTGCGTGCAAAGTTGAAACTAACAAAAAACTCTGCAACTTTATTAAAATAGAAGTAAAGATAAAATGTTGCCATATTTTATGAACACAAGCTCGGCCTTTAATCTGGTGAAAGTTACAAAGAGATATTATCTTTGTACAACGAAATTGAAATACTGCACCTATCGTCAATTATTTTTCTTTCGGGTGCTAGAATTCATCAGATTTACCAGGCCACTCTGGTGCATATCACAGTTGCCTTATACAACCGGTACCTATCTTATGAGTTACCCTTGAGCTTTATCATTTCTAGTAAGTAATCACCATGTACAACCTTTTTTCTCTATGGTAATCACAAAGTTTATAAATGTGGCGGAAAACCCATAGAGAAAAATAGACTACTAAAATGTCAAAACCACGCGCATAAATAAATTGTCAATTGTGTCAAAATAAACAATATAGTGATGTCCTGCTAATTGCACGAAGTTTTTTGATATCGATATCCGGACTGCTTTGCAAAAACATTTTAGTTGATATTTTTTTCTTGGTTTTGTCTTTGTGTTGACCTATTGTCGTAAAAGTATTCACCACTAAATTAAAACCAATGTAAACTTCTATTTGTAGTCAATAAAATCGGCTCGACCAGTTTAAAATATATTTATTTACTTTAATTGTATTCTAAGTTGCTCTTATATATCACACTTCACCGTACAAATAACCTAAAACATAAAATAATTAAATTTGCCTTTTGCTAAATTACTTTTTTATAAAGAAAATATTCATACTCGAAAAAGCAGCAAGTTGTAAACATTGATCAAGTAAATGCATTTAGTTAAATCCTAGCTTTTCTGCTTCATTTATAAATTGAAATGACCTGAAACAAAAATTATGAATTATTATTAATTTCATCTCAAAAAACATTAAAACATAGGGATATCCTTCAAATCAAAGCCTCCTCCTCTGCCACGGCTAAGATGACCCTCAGATCAAGATATCGATATCGGTAAACAAAACATTACGCATGCACTATTTTATAGTATACTAGCGGCCGCCCGCGACTTCGTCTGCGCGTTTTGGTTTACTTCGATCCCATAGGTCGTAGCGTACTGTTTTATAGCCTGCAGTCATTGAACTACCTTTTTAACCTTACCCAATTAATATTTCGTAAGCCATCTTACACACACTCATGATTCTAATCGGACCAGTAGAGTAGGCAGATCCTAGATTAGTGCGTGCAAAGTTTAAACTAATAAAAATCTCTTCTACTATTAAAATATTATAATAGAAGTAAATATAAAATATTGCCATATTTTATGAGCACATATCTCGGCCTTTAATCTGGTGAAAATTACAAAGAGATCTTTGTACAACGCAATCGAAATACTGCACCTATCGTCAATTATTTTTCTTTCGGGTGCTAGAATTCATAAGATTTACCAGGCCAATCACAGTTGCGTTATACAACCATACAAAAGGCCAGTGCCAGGGAGAAGCAGCTTTCCCTCAAGTCTACTCCCACTGTAGGTCTTCTCTTCTTATGATCTTAAGAGTTACCCTTGAGCTTCATCATCATCATTCACATATCATTTCTAGTAAGCAATCACCATGTACAACCTTTTTTCTCTATGGTAATCACAAAGTTTATAAATGTGACGGAAAACCATAGAGAAGAATAGACTACTCAAATGTCAAAACCAGGCGCGTAAATAGTGATGTCCTGCTTATTGCACGAAGTTTTTTGATATCGATATCCGGACTGCTTTGCAAAAAAAAAATTAGTTGATATTTTTTTCTTGGTTTTGTCTTTGTGTTGACCTATTGACGTAAAAGTATTCACCACTAAATTAAAACCAATGTAAACTTCTATTTGTAATCAATAAAATCGGCTAGACCAGTTAAAAATATATTTATTTACTTAAATTGTATTTTAAGTTGCTCTTATATATCACACTTCACCATACAAATTGCCTAAAAATATTGATCAAGTAAGTGCATTTAGTTAAATCCTAGTTATTCCGCTTAATTTATAAATTGAAATGACCTGAAACAAAAATAATGCATTATTATTAATGACATCTCAATAAAACATTAAAACATAGGGATATACTTCAAATCTAAGCCTCCTCCTCCGCCACGGCTGAGATAACCCTCAGATCAAGATATCGATATCGATAAACAAAACATTACGCATTACCGCACTATTTTATAGTATAAATAAATAAGTTTTAAAACATTTAACTTGATGCTATTTGGTATAAGAAACGCTGCTACTATTAATTTAGTTTAAATAAACTACTTACCGAACTTCATTTCATCATTGAAAACCCGTGACAAAATAATGTTTTGTAGAGTCTTTTCGTTTGACCTCATCAGTCATCACACATATATCTCACATTGTCTCAAGCTATCTATTATTAACAAACACGAATACAGATTTGCACAATAATTACAAGAATATTATAATAAGAGTATTTTTCATTAAATTTATTGGAAAACACCATTGAAAACACAAATAATATCCAAGTGTACCGCATTGACGTTTAGTGACTTTTAGTTTGACATTTGACAGCTGAGTGAGCGAGACAGTAGTGGATGTGAGTGAGATGAAAGTAAATAAAATAAAAAGCACCGAGAAGTATTGATATCTATTTTGTAGCAAATCATCCCCAAAATAACTTTCTACCCCTTTTTAACCCCGTTACAAGATACATTTGAATAAAATTTGATACACATTTTTCGTTAATATTTTTAAAGAATGTTTATGCAAAATTTGAAGTAGATCAGACCAAGGAATCACATTTTCCCATACAAACTTTGCACCCTTTTTTCAACCCCTTAGGGTTGAAATTTCAGAAAATCCGTTCTTATCGGATCCCTTCGTCATACAAAGAACACACCTTCCAAGTTTCAGGTCTCTACGATCAGCGGTTTAGGCTGTGCGTTGATCCGTCAGTCAGTCATTCAGGACAAAGCCTTTTATATGTATAGATAAACATATATATCGATCTGTTACTTTTTAAAGATGAATAGTGAAATGGCATAACTTACTGCTGTCATTTATGTATTAAATTATCAGCAGCGCGAAGTCGGCTAAGTGTGAATGCGCAAGAAGGACTTTGTCTAGAATTTGGTCAGTCCAAACACAATTGAGTTTAGAAAATAATTATTTTTGGCTTTACTGTCAATTAATTTTCTATTTGGCGTTCACTAAGTTCAGGTAAAATATTTCCTGAAAAAATCTAAGTTCGATTCATATTTCGACTATATGTATAGGTGGATTCATTGAAGGGATCACAAACATTGAAGCAATGAGAAATTATTTTTTTGTTAATGCTTTTAAATTCAAACGATATCCGCATGACTATAATGTAACTCGTTCGTTTTCACATTGCAATTCTTAATGACTTCTTGACAGTACAGTGAAACTATTAGTGGTCTGAAGAATGGCATTCAGAGGCGTATTAACATTTGGTAGCGTTGACAGAATAATGTGCTCGATCACATTTGTTTGTGTCCAATTCAGTTGAAAAGTTTTCAACCAGTTTGACTTATTCTAGCCATATCTAAATTGCACTGCAATCGCTTTAAAGTTACGTGATAACACAACCAGTGTCGTAGGCTCCACCTGGTGGCAGTGCCGTAAAACTATCGGCTTTACTGCTCCGCCCGCTTTTTACGATTCCTCCGATGATATGAATAGTAATATTCGTACCGTGGGGGTTCCCCTGATATTGAACGCGAGTTATGATTTAATATCTGGTATGGGCTTAACCTTTTAAAATGTTTTCCGCGTGGGAAGTTGAGCGCGCTTGAAACTTGTAGTGGGTGCTTAAAAGGGTAGATTGGGTTTGTTGTGCACTGAACTATGTGCGGTGTGGTTTCAGGTAATAGAAATATTGAAGGATGCCTCGGATCATAATACATAAAAGTTTCTGATGGTTTGAGATCTGATATATCGAAGGCAGATTGCCCTTAACAAATCGGAAGATTTGCGTTCAAATCGGTAGTTAAACAATGTTTAATGACTACAATAAATTATGAGATAGATTATACGAACTGTACCAATGTATGAACTAGCATGTATAAATATTTAAAAAAATAATTTACAGTCATTGACAAATAACACTAGCTAGCCCCACAACTGTCATGGTAGGGTCTATGTTAAGTCGTATAAAGTGTGATTCTTTACAAAGTCCACATATTAAAATATGGAAATTTTATCGACGGAAAACACATTAAAAAAATAAAGATATCACATTTTTTTACGGTTTTTTTAAAGCTTTTGTTCTCTGCTTTGACCTTCGTGTACTAATTAATTTATAACATTTAATCAAGCTTAATTATGATCGGAGGTGATCAGGCATCCTCATTAAATTTTAATCTATGAAAGAAACTGTTCACAGTACAGAATAAAAAAAAATTAAGTACTTTTTTTAATTTTAATCCATGAAAAACCTGCACACAGTACATATTTTTTCATTTTTAAATATGTTTTCCGTCGATAAAATTAAACATATAATGCCATATTTTAATTTTGCGAGTATATACACTGAAAAAATATTATTATTGATTTTTTATTTAATGCTGCTCATGTATATTATTCCACTCGGAACACGCTCGCATCACATCATTGTGATAAGGCTCTGAGCAAACATTTCGTATAACTTTACATGTAAACAGTCCTAATGAAACCGTCATTAAAGTACTTCGAGCTAAATAATTAATAACCAACATAAAACCTTCTTGGAATCCAAATACTGTTTTCTCCCTTGGAAAATATTTGCGCTAAGATCTCGGAAATATGATCTGCAACTAAGCAATTCGGAAACTTTTATATTTGTTACTATTTATTAATTATTTATTCAAGAAAAACACCCATATTTATCTTGCTTACTGAATAACTAAAGAATCCACATGTTGAACATGTTGTACATTGCATGTGAAACGTGTTCGATAGTGAATTAAGTCAAGGTTAGTCTCTTGTCTTATAACAACTATATAAGTATATCTATTAGGTTATACATGTATAACCTGATAGATATATAGTTGTTCTTATATACGATTGTAGATATCACCCCAGATATTTTTTTCTTTTTATTAAGACAAGAGACTAACCTTGACTTAATTCGCTATCGAACATGTTGCACATGCAATGCACCTCTCTCACCACGAGATAGTACTTACTACAGTGACTCAGCGACCCGAAGTGAGTCTTGGCCTCCCGACACCAGATTACGCCATGCATAATTCTTATATTTTCACGAGATATTATATTTTCGTTAATTCCGCGGCCGAAGTCGGTGGCCAGCGCGACGAGTAAAAGACGGGCGAGGCCGCGCGCCAAACTTGTGCACAAATCTTGATAGAATAATCTAAATAGTTTTAAATCATATAAATCTTGATAGGTTAAGTTGTATTAATAGTTAAGCATCTCCAATCAGCTTTACTCAATAAGTTGGAATCTGCACCTGCAGAGAGCGTGAATTTTTAACAAGATGCATTAAACTAAACAGCAGTCTCCAAAGATATGCGTTCTACCTTGGGACTCTAGGTCACATTTATAACGTAGTATTTATTTAGTATCTCTTTAATGCCGCAGGTATATACATGACATTTTATAAAATAACTCAGGACCGCAGAAAACTATTTGTCGAACTGCAAAATCAAACTCCGTATGATGTTGCCATTTGTGATATAAATAATACACAAGTAAAATAAAAAAAAAACGATCAAAATTTTTATTTTATTTTTTAGGGCCAATTTTTCAAGCTTCATATAAAACATAACTGACTGATAAAGTATAAAGCAACCGATTTCCATATGACTGCCGATAAATAAGTTACGGTTTTAATTAGCCCTGTGCTATTATATTCGATGAATATTGTTTGGCTGACTATTGAAAAAATAAGCCTTATTTGATCAAGGGCTGATTATTGAATAGTCCGATAAAAAATAACTGACTTAAGCTACCTAATATAAAGTGTAATTTAAATGAGTTTAGCGTTTTGAAATCAGCCATACTGTACTTAATTCGACGAATATGTTTTTTTCTAACAAAAATACGCTCTTTGATGGACCACATTACGTAGGTTAATTACAACTTCGCTCGTTTAATTAAGTAATCACCCGAGGTACTTTTAAATCACCCGAGGTACTTTTAATTACTTAAATACGTTTTTGAATGAATAGCAGATATTGACAGGGAGCTATATCACAAACGAAATTTTGCAAATCGTTACAAAACCAAACAATCAGCTTAATTGAACTTCCAATTCGGCTGCGGCCACAAATATTAGATTTAACATTCGGACACAGGACAAGTGAAATCCATTTTAACATATCCGGTCATTATTATCTAAACACGAAACTGATAAATTAAATTTTGTATAATTTAAATAGGATTGGTCAAGAGTTACATGTGTTGCATAATCTGACACAAAGTGTTTTCTGAATAAAATTTTAAACTTTGTTGCATTTTTACACCAATTTTTTTTCTGTTTTTTTTTTCGAGACCATTACTCGTTGAACCGGGTCGAAACGTCGGGAAGGTAAATAACATATTAACCTTTTAAACATGTGAAAGTTGTATAAAATCCCGTGATATTGTGAAGCGTTTCCTGCCACTTACTTAGGAGATTGTTTCACTACCGAAAAGTACCTAAGCACTCACCAACGAATAATTCAAAGTTTTGGAACATCATTTTTTATCCACTCACGCATCCAGGCAACTCTGTTGGCCCAAAAAAAAATTGCTCGAAACGTTAAGGCAACTATAATTGCCCGACTGACCTTTTCTTTTTAGCTATGACAACCCTCACAGAGGTGCTACTCTATGTTTTGGAAGTATTAGATAGGTAACGCTAACCAGAACTTATAAGGGCATTGTAAAACAGACCCTTCGTATGACACAAATGAAATAAACCTTACTAAATGTTTTATCGATAAAACTTCATTTCAAGAGCTCTGCTAATTACAAGAGGTTTGGACTCTTTATCTATGTGTTTAGTCTTTTCCTCAGCCCAGTTTATTTTTAAAGTACTGTATAATATTTATTTGGATATTTAAACGCTGCATCACTAATAAACTGCATTTATTTATTTATTGACCACAAAATTTCCTTGCCCTTTTAATTTAGTCTGAACACTTGAGAACCCAAAACTCGCAGATTGTCGTCAATACAAAGTGTATCCAAAACTTTTCTCTCGTCTAATTTACCCCTAATCAGCCTGGTAGAGCAATTACGTATCTCAATTGCTATCTCATTGACGTCATCAAGTGACGTCATGTCCGTATTTTAAATGCTCCAAAGGTATAAGCGTATTCCAGCATACAAATTCGATCTACTCAGCCACTCTTGACAATGCGTTTGCATCCTTTATAGACTGGTTTTAGAACATCGTTATTCTGCGCGTTTAAAGATAGCTTTGCAATACATACATGAATAAATGAATGAATGAATGAACTTTGTTTGTCACAAAGGTACCTTTGTGACACACACACATTCACAACACATGTGTTCAAAAACAAACTCACGTACAATGGCTTATTCCGCCATGTTTGTTCCAACCACTAATGGTGTCGTGCTTATAAGTTCTGTGGATTTGCAAATTTGCTGAAAATATTGAAGTGACGTATAGAATAGAATTTGGTTACGACAAATGCGAACGAAATCGAAATGTAATCGGACAACAATTACTGAGAATTTTCGATAGTTGTAGTATTAGTGTAAGTGTTCGTTGAAATTACACGAAAGTATGACAAAACTCGCTTACATGTGTTTTCAGCTTCTACATAAGGATTGCAATCGCTATCGTTTCCAAGTCACGTAATCCCGTAGCCGATCGACAAGAGGGGTCTAATTGGTTTATACCAGATGGAAGTAATAAGTTGGTTAATTAATTCAGCGCTGAGAAAGCCTTCTAAGTACCAAGTGTAATGGATCCGTGATTAGATTCAAGTTCCCGATTGAGATGCTTGATGTTGTCTTCTTGGGTATACACTCAATTGACGTTTTAAATGAACGACAAATGCGAATTTAAGGCCGTCTTATTCCGTCAAATTATCTCATAAGCCCCGCCCCCTTGTTAAAAGTGCGGGGCGCTTCCCCCACCAGCACCCCCGCACAAAACTTTTTCTGTCAACTTTGTCTTACAAATCTCGTGTATAATTAAGCCATCTAGTGTTTATTTAAGGAACAAAATTTTCTTGAATAAGATACTTCATGCGCTTTTGTAAGTAACATACCCACGCCATCTAGCAGAACCCCTAAGAACTTTTACAAAATGGTTTCTTTAGTACACCATACATGCTTTTTAGTCTAAACGTTTATCGAAAGAACAAGGAACGCAAAGAGTGGCATTTCATTCTCACACGACTGGTCAGCACTTTATGCCAGCAACCTGTAACCATTATAAAAACAAGAAAGAATATCCGATAACATTTTTTATATTCTTTATTGCACTTATAAGATGTACAGAAAATAGGTACAAGAAGTCACAATGTGAACAAAGGTGGGCTTATCCCTAAAAGATACCTCTTCCAGCCAACCCATAGGTGTAGGAAATGTAATGTAATAACATTTAGGTGGTTTATATTAAGATCCTTTTTGTCGACACAGTTATAGTCTCACTACTATCTTCCATCAGTCTTCCAATTGATGATGACTGAAGACCATTACAGATATGGCACTTCAAATTTAGGGTTCCGTACAAACCAGTAGGTATATAAGTCAAAGTTCACCCATCACGAGAATTTTGTCATGGTTTTTTTTACACACTGAAATTCATAACATTTCAAATCATCATCATCATTCTCTTGCCCTGTTCCCAGTTTATCTAGGGTCTGCGCAGTATGTTTCACGCTTCCGTTTAACATTACAAATATGGAAAGCTAAATTAAATACAAAGGTTTCTTTATCGTTTCAGTAATCCTTTAATAATATCAAAGTTTTTTATTTACTAGTCGTCTCCCGCGACGTCGCCCGCGTATATTTTGGATGTCCCGTGAAATGGTTCAAGTAAATTAATCACCCACACCACGCTTAAAATACTCGCTTAATATCAGCCTGAACTATAAAAATGACTTGACTATCATGTGTTAGAAAGTAAGAAAATAGTAAGGCAAAAGTAGTTAGTAGTAATCTCTCATTTAGATGCAATACTTTTTTCGGCGAAGTTCACTATCAAATAAACTGAGCATTGAACTTGGCTATCATTTTTCACATTGATGTTTTTGTTGGGATATCATAACTTTTTATAGAAATATTTATTTGCTTATTCATAAATCATTAATACATATTTTGTGCAAGCTTCCATCCACTTAATTATAACGGTTTCAGACCCTACAATTAAAAAACTTTCTTTTGTTTTCAGATTTTTTCCTTCGCTTACACATTATTACCTACCTAGCTAGATGCCATATTTCAACTGTCTAGGTTTGTTAATTAGAGCACCGCACCCACACAATTACTTTGATAAACCATATATGGTTTTGCCATGTTTGACTTTTTGTAGTCTAGCTTATAGACCTTTTTTACTATAAAACTGTAATTTGGCATGAGTTTCTTTATATCCTAATCACACCGCCTAAAATATGTATTTTAAAATATTTTTGAGACACCTCCCTACAAGGAATGAATTATGATGAGCATGAGTTCCTACACCGAAAGGGCAACACCAGGGTTTATCTCATGAATCGTGATAGTAAGACAGTTGAAATTTTCAGGAAGGATGTATTCATGTTGCCGTTGAAAAAACAAAAACTTAAAAAACAGTTTTTTTTCAGGTTGCTCTCATACAACTTATCTACTCTGATAATGATAATAATGAGGGGCTGCCCCATTATTAGGACTTCATATCTTTTGTATGGGACTCCCTGACAACAGATATGATGTTTATGCCATTTTCATAGATAATGGTACGGAACCCTTCGTGACCCCGAAGCGCCATTTGGCGCTAACTACAAGATTAATAGAATTATTATGTGTCACAAACACCAAAGTTGTTTTGGATATTCAGTAACAGCAATTTGAGGAACGGTTATAAAAATAAAATTAAGACAGTCTCCACACATTTTCGACAGAACAAAATTGAAAAAATTATTCAGATTTGACATTTCTGAATGCAAATATAATTGGATTATACTGAGTAATCTCCATGTTCGTCGCTCAAGTCCATGTCACCAAATAAGAGATAGATAGTCAATGCATTATTACTACACGATTCAGAAAATGTGTACGTACGTACGTAAATAACATGGAAACCTGAGTTCCATACACGAAGAGAGCTAGACCGACCTTAACTTAACCTCCAATGTTTGTATTTTGTCACAGGAGTCTAGATGTAAATAAATAAATAAAATTAATATAGACCTATCACCTAATAATTTTCTCCCTCCCTCAAATTCATATAATATTTTCTCGTCTCCAATATACTAGAGTCACCAGGGCACAGCTTTAGCATTTGAGATTACTGCTAAACCTACAGTTATGGTTTAGCTCTGATTTTTCCAAATAGAGAAAATGTTCAAAACTACAATAATTTGACATGAGTGTTTTATGCTTTTTGTTTATATTGTTACTATAGAAACGGATTCATCTCTACGATTGGTAAAAAATATAGTTCATTTATTCACAACAATTATATATGTCGCTACAGCCTTTCTCTTTTTATTTTGCTTAACACGTAGAGGTTGGGGGTTCCATCCTCATGGCATTGAGGAGATTTATCCGCATGGTGATGATGTTTTTGATACTAATTTTCTTTTTGAAATTTATTTTCATTGTTATGTAGTTTTTTTAATAGGATTTGCTACTTTAAAAAAAAACCTAAAAATTTAATTAGTTTTTATTTTTAATTTTTTTTATTTTGAATGTTAAAATGTCCAAAAATTAAAATAAATACTTATTTCGTTTTCTAAAAAAATATTGTGACTATGTAGAAAAATATTCATGATACCCCCGATTTGAACTCGCGACCTTTGATTAGTATAAGACTGGTGCTGATCCAACTGAGCGTGACGCGGCGCGGCGAAATTAGCTATTATTAGTTCTTAGGTGTTTTACGTAATTAAGTACGCAAATAAAATTGCAAAAATTGACATAGGTCCAGCGTTCGCAGTGGCGTCAAGGGGAATGAGGAAATGGTATCTCGTGCTTGTCATTTGAATAAAAAGATAGCGCTATTTCTGCTTGCATGTATAGAACAGAGATGACACGACGATCAACTGTTGCGTCAAAGTCGTTGCGCGAATCACCATCGTCACAAGTGTGAGAATCACTAAATCAGTGTTTTATGAATGAAAATGTTAATAAAACTGGAAAAAAACGATTGGACGCCCTAAACATCTTTGGTGTCTAAAGTAATCTTAAAAAGACAATTGGAAGAATTTGCTGCTTCTAAGAAAGAATACAGACTAATGAAAAAAATGGACCTTTCTTTGCCTGAACATAACACCGATAAAAACTAAAAAAAAATCATTTGATTCATAGCTGAGATCTCACTTATGTGGTCAAAATGTATATTCTTATAATCCTCTGTTCCTCACATCTGTGTAGCTTGAGCAAATCAAGATCAAAAAAGTCGAAATAGGTCAAATAAAGTGTTTTTAGATATTTCGTTATTCTGATCTAAATAACAAACATTTTGAAATCATTTTAACATGTATATGTGTAGAATGGAATTACCTACTAAAATATGTGATTTTCATAAATATAAGTCCAATAATTTGAAAACTACATAGAAAATACGAAAAAAAAGGGGCCCACTTCTGAGGCAATTATTATCGAGCAAAGTAATTACAATCGTGTTTCCAACCACAATCCAGCTTTCTAGTAATCTTCTTCTATAACATATATAGATTCGAGATTTAAATAATTAGTGTTTCCATGTTTAAACTCAATCGAAACATCGTAAAAATGGAATATCTGGCCCTTAATATGATTGAAGTTTAATGGTTTCCTTCATAGAATCAGAGTATCGGTGAGTTATCGGAAAGAAGGTATTCTTCCCTCTAGTTTGCCTGTAAATTACTGTAATTTTATTTAGTCATGGCTATTTACCAAACTATTATTTTAAACTTGTTCTCTTTTAGCAAACCAATTGCTTCCATAAATGCCAGAGCGACAAGAAAATACACTAATTGAAGAATTGAATAAACTATTGCGGATTAAGTGGTTGTGCGTTATTGAGAACTAGTGGTCCACTACAACCTGCGTCCAGAGTTCGGGTGAGTCTTTCTTTTCCGTCGAAGAGTGTTGTTTCATGCCTTCTAGCTAAGCTAAGCCATATAACAAAAAATCTTTTTAAATCACACTAGAAATTCTTAGAAAAGATTTCATTTAAGTGTGAGATGGTGTCATTTTCTTAGAGCCATTTATCCAAAAAAGAATGGTGTTGGCTTTACTTTTGTTATTTTTTACGGGTTGACTTTTGACTCTAGCGACTACGCCAAGGAAAAGAGTCAACGACGACCCGACTTTACTCACAAAATATTAAAAAGGCACCACAAAATCACTTAAATTGCCTCCAAAAAAAAAACAACACTACCAAAAACACATCGATCAGAAAATCGACAAACAGTGAAACTAAACAATAGAACAACCGAAACTGGATTACAGTGGGCGCTGAAAAACGATTTAACCGAGCAAATCCGGAGCAGTTTTATCATCGGCGCAAATTAGCCCATGAATAGAGAATGCCGCGAGGAAGTGGTTAGAGCGTCCGGGGTCAGGGGTGGCGAGGCGTCGAGAAATTTGGTGTTACTTTTTAGGCGAGTTTTATTGTAATCAAATCATACATCGCGTATTCTTACGATAAATTTTCTGCATTCCCAAGCGGTTGACTGGTAGAGAATGCCCTAAGGCATTAAGTCCGCCAATTGTACAGTTTACAGTGCAATAAAGTTTAAATAAATAAATAAATCACTTTTATCTATACCTATAAAATGCTTTGTCCTGAACTACTGACTTATTGATTGACTGACTGACTGACTGACTGACTGACTGACTGATGGATCAACGCACAGCCTAAACCGCTGATCGTAGAGACCTGAAACTGGGAGGGTGTGTTCTTTGTATGACGAAGGGATCCGATAAGAAAGGATTTTCAGAAATTCCACCCCTAAGGGGGTCAAAAAGGGGTGCAAAGTTTGTATGGGACAACCAGATCCCTTGGTCCAATCTACTTCAAATTTTGCATACACATTATTTTACAAAATTGACGGAAAATTTATTTTATATTTTATTGAAATTCATCCCCAAAGGGGGTTAAAAAGTGGTGCAAAGTTATTATGGGGGTGATTTGCTTCGAATTTGATATCAATACTCTTTAGTGCTTACGATTAAAATGTTTTTTTATTTCATTTTTGACAGTCATTCGACATATCTAAAACAGAATATTTGACACATGTTTGTTATTGTTCTATCCTCTTTGGTTCACAGATGAATAATATATGTTGTTGATGTTGCTCTCGAGAAGAAATTTTATTCCTTAGAATAGCCTAAATAATATTTTTTTGTGTTTAAACAGCGTAGGTATCAATCGGTCTGTGTCCAGTGTAGATTGCAGATCGTATGTTCATATTGTCGGTGGACATTCTACGCTGCTCCTGTGGTCGAAAGGCGATAAATTGAGGGAATTTGCTTCCCCACAGTCTGTATGTGGCATGATGCTGTGTAAGCGCACAGAGTGTAGCCTGGTCTTTTTAATAGCACCCGAAAGAAATGTACGATTGACGATAGGCGTAGTAAGTATTTCCATTTCGTTGTAAATAAAACGATATTATCCCCGTGTAAGTTTGACCAGATTAAAGACCGGGCTACGTGTTGTGTGTAAATAAAATATGACAATTCTGGAGTGTCCGTGAAAAGGGGTATAACTCAACTTATATCGTTTTTGATTTTACGGCAAATTACAAATGACAAAAAAATTACCGAATTTTCTGTCTTATCCGCGTGTTCTTACGGCTTAAAATGGCAAAGATAGTTTTCGTGCAAAGTGATGTAAGTAGACATTTTTTTGAGAATTTTACAAATAAATATGTGTATATAGATACATGTGCAGTTATAACATTTTGCACCGAGCGAAATTTTACTTTTGATAAATGTATAATAATACAACTTGAGTTACAACTTTATACACAATTACTAAATTCCATATAGAAGTTGTAGTCATTGATATAAATTAAGTTATATCACTTAGAACGAAATACAAGGAATAGTTATAACAAAAGTATAATGTTATTGTTAAAAGTATTATGAGGCTGCGTGTCTTATTTACCTTCACGCTTCTTACGGGGAGAAAGACAAATACTACAGTAAAAAAAGAATGCGAATGTAGAAGAAAACAAAGGATTTTTTAAAAGCACGCATTACAGTACAACGTAGGTATGCATAGCAGACATAAAGTACTCAATTGTTAAGTACTATTTTAATTTAACCTTGGACTAATGAAATCAATATGGTCATAGTGACTTATTGGTAAAATCACTGGGTTTGCGTGACGATATACTGAGAGGGAAATGACATTAACAAAATCTTTCAATGGCGGGAAAAACAGTTGGTACGCAAAGTAGTCTCCAGGTTCTAAAGTAGCTAAAAGATCGGTGTGTCATAATTATTTATTTCCCGCCCTAGTATTGCTCATTTACTTCGTATTGCTTATTATGTAATATCGTAAAACTCCTTTATGGTCCTCCGGTAATGTAGTGGGCTTGCCTCAGTAATAATAACCGATGAGTGATGGGCAGAATAAGTGATGCTGTCTTGTGCTGTTTTCCTGCGCTTTTTTGCTCGTATTATCAATGAATTTAATGCTCGTATTATCAACCAATCTACTTAGCCTTGTGATTCCAGGTGCTATCTGAGTATCTTCTTCACGGCAGCCTAATGAGTATTTTGTTTTGGTATCCGTATTATTGGACGTTTATAATTGCTCTACTTCAGTTACAATAACAATAATGCACAGAGAGCAGAAAGAAAACATAATATCCTAATATTTTGCAGTTAAATCTAGCTTTTCAGATAGGGATCTTCTATTAATAAGACCAGTTATGCTATTCAACGCCATAGCTTCCATGAAAGTTATGGATATTCACGTTTAAAATCGCTTACTTGATACCTATAATATTATGCTAAAGCAAATAAACTATCTAGGTTTTAATTAGACTCAAAGAGCACAAAAATCATTTTTTCTTGTCTTCGGTATTCAAAATGAAACGATACATAAACCATTATTTAATTTGGTTTCGTAATGTCATTAGATTAAATCTCGATTGTAATTTTATTGCACCCAGGCGAAAATTCATTTCAATAAACGTACTAATGAAATCCATGATCCAAAAATAGTAACAAGGGAAAATAACAAATGTACGTGACGTACGGTTATTAGAAGTACGGTATTTTTAAAGTGTATAAGGCGAGTTTTACCAACTTTCTTAAGTTTTAATTGTTTTCATTCTTAATGATTTATAAATATTAGCTTCCATCATTCATCATCATTATCAGCCAAAGGACGTCCACTGCTGAACATAGGCCTCCTCTCATTCATAGATTCATATATAGATTAGAAAATTATTATTAACTAAATTTTTAGAAATATGAATGAGAGGAGAACTTTTAAATAAAAAAATACTTTGTTCTTTAGGACATTTGCCGCTATATTGCAGCTTATTTAATAACCGGAGATGACTCATCAATTGTATGAAAATACCCATATAATATACTTTTATCTCGCAACTGCAAGCTTAAAGTCAACAAAGTCATCATTAAAATCTTATTTACATAAAACAAAGCTGTATTTGACACACCACTTATAACTCGAGAATGGGTGGACCGATTTTCATATTTTTTACATTGTTGGATTTTTCTTGGCCCTGAATAGGATATCAACCATAAAAGAGGGCCGGGGTGGGACGGGTACGGGGGTAAAATGGAAATTCGCTGGGTCCACTAGTGTAGCAATAAATGACATGATACTTATATCAGAATACACATAGCTTTTGGCTACTTAAATCACCAAACTGACTACTTATACCATTTTACACATTACGTGTGAGATCTAAATGATGTGTAAGTTGATTCAACTTTATGAAAACCGAGTAAATTTGAAAATACGTACAGCCCAAAATAATCTGCATTAAAAACTGCACTTTTACATTTTGTCGGTTCAGTGATATAAAGTACCAATGAAAAATTACGAGCATTTTTATGGAAGTTATATCATTAGACACCAATACCAATTTCATAGTGTAAAATGTTTTAAGTCAAATTAAATCAATATACACCAAATGATAAATACTCATTCTACGGTGTAAAGTGATATAACTTTAGATTTTTTTAAATATTAAATATATTATTACATTAAAAAAATATAATTCACCGTTAAAATAAACATTGATTTTGTAGCTTTCACTTACAAAAACTTTTATTCAAAAATCTTCGCCAGAAACAAAATAGGAATTTTTTGAAACTTCAAACGTCATTTCCCAAAAATCACGATTTTCGAGTTATACCCCTTTTCACGGAGACTCCAGAATTATCTATACGTATTTCTACGCATATATTTAAAAACTGGATGTTTATGTTTGTCAAGTTTGAACGCGTTAATCACAGGAACTATAGGTCTGATTATAAAATATGTTGTTGTTGTTACATTGTTAGATAGCTAATTTATCGGGGAAGGCTATAGAAAATTGACAGTAGATATAGTTAAATCAAAATATAGAAATAGTTAAATCCGTATCGGCTTATAAATATTTTCGCTACGATCTATGGTAACGGAGTAAAACAATTACGCGCGTACGAAGTCGCTGGCGAGCCGCTAGTCAATATACATAAAAGAAGGTTGTGTTAGTTACACCACCTACACTTCGAGAACGGGTAAACCTTTTTTCAGAATTATTATTTTGTTGGTTTTTTTATTGACCCCGAATAGAATAAAATCCATAAAACTGGGCTAGGGCGGGACAAAAACACTATTAGGTGTAAGCATATTAGGTGTAATATACTAATTGCAAATGTAAGTCACCCTGTAAAGCAAAGTCGTTGGTGAGTTATTCCTTCATCAGTGTGACAGTCTTAATATAGGCAATAGTTAAATACAGTAAAAACAAAATTAAATTCAGGCCATGATATAACACTTATGAACGTCAAATATACAGTGAAAAAATAAATAAAAAAATGTGTCCTGAAAAGGCCGAATCATGTCTTATTATCTTTTGTGCCCTACCAGCCCTAACAGTTTTAGTATAATATAACTTTATGTATTAAAATTAAATATTTATTTTTCTTCAAACCTCAAATTGTGTAACAGACTTCACGTTTATTTTTTGTGCTCAACCTAAAACCGAGGCAACATTATTATCATAACTACAAACTAATAATAAATTAAGTTTTGGGACCAAAAATAGCCGGCATTTGTTCAGCCCTGCCGTGCGTACTCCCCCCGGAAATTGGCCGAATAACAGTACGTTACGAATATTATTCATTGCTTCGTATCGGGAATAGATGGAGATAGGCTCGTCTTGCGGGTAGGAAAACAAATAAATGATCCCTACTGCACTTTCGGAGGAAACATTCAACGATTATTATAAATGGGGATGATTTATTAAATTTTTTTGGAGAAGATAATTTATCTAATATCGCTAATTAAATAAGTTATAGCAAGATCTTCAACTGAAATAACGACTGAATAGACTGCAAAACCTTAATGAACCATCTTTCTGTTTGACACCTTTTAGAAAAAAAAACAATTGTCAAACCAGTGAATGTTCAAATACTAGCCAGTTGCAGCCAATGCTACAGAAAGGTTCAACTAAATGTAACGATGTACTTACTGTGATTTCAAAGTTAGGTGTTGGATTTTTTTCCGAAGTCTCGTACTTACCTGTAAAAAAATGTTACTTTAATTATTTCAGTAAATATATACATACTTACGTCATTTAGAATTTAGGACTTATATCAAATATATTCCATCTATACATGCTACGGCAATATTAGTCGCAAATCTGACTGCATCTTATACTCACAAACAACAAAACATTTGCTGTACAAATATCAGTGTTATATTACAAAATCAAATCTAGACCTCCAGGGCTTAACCATGAAATTACAATTGGACCAAAACCAGTAACCTCAGAAAGTACTTAAGTCTCTTTGATAAGTTCAAATCATATGAACTGAAAAGACGATAATGTTTTTTTTTTGTCATTGGGCAGATACAACTAAACTAATAAACTTAAGGTAAGCGTAATAGCATATTAAACCACAATAATAACGTATTACCCCTACTAATTGTCAAAAAACGGGTACCTTAGCTAGTCAGAAATATTGCATTTTTACAAATCTTCATGGTGTAGTGGCAAGCACGCTGAGTTTCAAGGTGTCGCCACTCCGAGGTCTGAAGTTCAATTTCAGGTCAGGTGAATACAGGTATAATATTTTTTTACTGTCTTGGGTCTGGGTGTCGTGGTTCCATGGCCTTCTTCTTCTTCCACGGTTGTTTTGTTTCTGATCTTTGGGATCAGATTTTTTTAAAATCTTCATTCTTAATTTATTTTTCATTTATTTATTTCCAATATACATTTACCCTTACAGAAAAGATCCAAATCGATAGATGCAGAATCACATAATAAATTAATAACTTAATATTAGAATTCATAAATAACAATAAAAAAGAGTCAATAAATAAAAATACATACAATCATTAACTATAGAATTAGTAAATTAAAATAAAGTAAATTATATCAAAAAAAAAATATCCCAATTTATAATAAGTCGACATTAAATTTTTATATAGTAATCTAACTGAATCAATCTACACTGTAACAAAACTGCTTACGACGAGGATCTCTGAAGTTAATTACAGCCAATTTAACTTTAAGTACCTACTGGAGATAGCAACGAAGCTGTAGTTAAGGCGTTTTATGCATTTTGTCACGTATATTTAGCGAACGATTACGAGGGATCGGATGAAATGTCAGAAGCGATAGCTGGAATGTCCATAGCATTCTAAACACCTTATTTTGTGTACTTGCTACAATGTGTCCAGAATGGACTATTTTGGAGTATTCAGTCCTGAAATATTTAAAGTCATAGCAACCGGGCTTCTTGATGGTGAGCTCGCTCTATCGTCATCTCTGACTATGCCGGGTCTCGTCTATTCTGGAGACAAGAGCGAAGGCATATCATACAAAAAATAAATAAATAAAAAATTTGAAAACATTAAGTCTCAGTTTAACAAATTGGAGAAGGTAGTTTTTAGAATATATTACGTTGTGTTCAAACAGAGTTACAGGGTACCTACTTCATAGTTAACCTTTTAATTAACTTTAGAGCTTTTGTAACTTTTATGTCTAAAATAGTCAAAATACGTTAGGCATCATCTTTTAACTTATTTGGAATTTCCATCAAATTTCTGCATAGTTAGAATTTGTGAGCCCAAACATTACTATCTTAATACCAAGTATGCGATTCAGAATTTCGAGTGTCAGATTCTTATTCAATATTAACAATACATTCAACATATTCAAACATCGGTTTCCTCTTATCAATGAACAATAGAATAACAATCTCTCTGCCAAACCATATTCTGATATATACCGAAATATCTGTCTTACACAAACAATAGATATTTATGATATCTGTTTCAAATATATCCAAAGTAACAAAATTATTTGTCGATATAACAGGCAACACACTCCGTAGTTGTGCTTGATATTGATATTTTGAATGACGTTAACACGTTCCGGGACACTACTCCAGACACAATAGATGTTTTATTGTTTCCACGCCTACAGGCGTTCACTGTCCCGGAACGTTTTAACAGTCAATGCCATAATACTTAACTGTACAACTTTAAACAATAGATTTCTAGAATGGGGATAATTTTAAAAAGTATCATAGTATGCTGCATGAGACTGATAATGAATTTTAAAAGTGACAGCCGGCTTCATCTAGCTCAATCTTCATTTTGAACAATGGAAGTCCATCTTGCTAGTAAACAGAGCAGCGTTTACTAGCAAGACTTTATCATTTATTTATCGTGGTATAATTTTACTCCAATTCATACGAGCCTCCCAATTCACGTAATTTTGCCATCTACTGTTGAATTACAGTAGTCATTCAGTAGTGCTATTGTAACACGTCGTGTGCTTAAAGTCAGCAACATTGAAATGTGTCACACCGCTGTCAGAATAGCGAGGTATATCAACTGTACTTTACAACTGATGCACAACTCAGTGACGACTCAATTAGCGGGATTGAGGCCCAGATATGTAACATGTACAGATACTGCTCTCCCATAGTATAAAATTTTCAAAGCAAGTCAGAAGTTAGGAGTTATAATTCCCTTTCAGCCCTCGAAGTAGGTTAAACTTGTTACAATGTTATTTTTATTGTATCACTACGGAACACGCGATACTGTGATAACATCGAAATCTTACAATTCCAACGTAGATTATCGGACATATAAAACGATGTTTAACAAGATGAATGAGAGCCAAAATATTGGGCTATTTTTGTTATTAAATTGTTTCTATATTGGCACGGTACACATTTAATGTCTAATTACATCAAATAAATTCGTAGGCGTATTGGAAATGATTGGAGCAAAATTTAAGGTACCACTGTGATTTTCACATTACATTAGAACATAGGTAATTAACATTTAAAAGCATTTGAGAACAATAATATCTGTATCAAACTAACAAAAAATCCGTTTAAAGTTTCACCGAAATCTAAAATCAGTTTTACCTATAAACCAACCGAACACAATAATAATGAATGATTTAGTACTGCTATCACAACACAATATACTTTCTCCCTTATTCATAATAACTCAAACGGTCTTTTAAACCTGTTTTAGCTATTACACTGTTTTGTCACTTTCTGTCTAATGATGACAGCGCCAAGAAACAATGAAAAAAAAAACAGTGTTATAGCTAAAATAGGTTTAAAAGACCGTTTGAGTTATTATAAATAAGGGGGTTTGAGTATCCCTTTCTGACATTACCGATACCATTGACGATTACGTTATTCAAATTTTTATAATTCCCCATTTCTACTGTTTATTTTGTTCAGACAGTGTTAGTGATTCTGATCGTTTCGATAAGGACTGACTGGAATTCAAACGAGTCAATCAACGTAATTGCCACTTGTATTTGGTCTATCAACACAATCTTCGCAATCAAGTATCGTTCATCAAATTCCCAATCAGACAGCAATTTTCTAGACTCCCAATAAGCCAGAACAAATAATAAATACATCGATCCTTTTCTGTCTTTTTCGCTACTGGATAGATCACTTTGTCCAATAGATGTACTTTTTATCGTGCTGAGTAAACTGCGAATTAGTAAGCTCAAGTAAATGTCAGAAAGCCATAAGAACTGCAAATCAGTAAGCCATAAGAACTAATTGGCTGTTGGGGCAGAAAAGTTCCAGCTTGAATACCCTTCGACTAAAGGCGCAGCGAAGGACGTCCACCGACAAGATGGACAGTCGACCTTGTAAGGCTTGCACTAGATGCAGACCGTCCAGAACCGGTCGCTGTGGAAAACCGCGGCCTTTGTTCAGGAGTGGACGACCTTTGGCATTTTTTAACTAAGGTGGACTTGATGCTAAAAGCGTTCTCTGCCATTCAACCCTCTAGGTCATGCAGAGCGATAGCAATGGGTGCAACAAAAGCTAATTATGATAATGATGAGTAAACAGCACTTTTAAACTAAAATTATCATCATAGCTTTTCAGTACAGACGGCCTTTATTTTAAACTTTACAACAGAAGAAGAAAAAGATAGAAGCCACACAAATATTTACCTTATGTGGTCATGATTATTAATCGCGGAGATTCATTACATTTTATATTCCAACGTATCGAACACTTTACAGCGTAATTATGATATCTTTTTGCGAGGCTTTTACCCAAACACGGACATTTTGTATATTTTTGTCGAAAAGTAGGTAGCTTAACTCGGGTGTGTATATTAGTAACTAGTTACTGTCTTCAGTATAGATTTTGACTAACAGCTAGCCGAACAGTTTTTTTTGTTAGTTTCATTGATGTTGACAGATACAGAAACAAGGCTACGATTTAGTCCAGAGCTAATGATGATAACTGGATTATGCAAAAAGACTTCAAACTCATTAATTACTTAGATTATTTATCATAGAGTCTATGTACACAATTTGTCTGTAGCTAGGGGTCAATTAAGTTTGTCATTTACTGGCGCCCGCGTTCGCGCGACTGTCGTCTGCCAACGTGTGGTAATTTGCGCCTTTGATGATGGCGAATGCGCTCTATCTGTTTGATTGGGATTTTGGAGACGCGATTCGTTGGATTCTACAGGGCACATTGTATTTTTTTTCTTATAAACAAGTATGATGGTTATTAGATTCCGATTTTTAAAGCTGACATAGTTGACTGGAAAAAAGTAACTGCAGTTAGTTTTGACGATATGTTCTATACCGCGGGCGCAGAGATGTACAAAATGGTTTAAAAAAAGCATTTAAATGCAAAATGCAAAATACTTTTCGGATTTACTATTTCAAATGCAAAATACTAAATAGTTTTCCTTTTTGTATTTCAAATGCTAAATGCAAAATAGGTATTTTCAAAATACTTTTTTCAAAATAAAATACCTTTTCTTGAGAAATAGTGACTGTCTAATAAAATGGCACCTTCCTTTTTCATGGCATTTTTGTTATATTTATCAGTACGTGTTACAATAAATTCTGTTATGTTTATAATAATAATGAACCACTTCACCAGCACCATCAAACAATCAATCCGTGAATCGAATCCGAGTAATCAGGAGCACGGTTTTGACCGATGCCGCCATCGTGTTAGTGGGATGTCTGCCTTGGGACTTCGACGCCATGGTTCTCGCTGCAGTCTACTAGTGGCGAGGAGACCAATAGCTCAAGGGCAACGACCTGCAGCGCGTGAGATCGAGACGGTGAAGCTTCACATAGAAGAGACGGCTCTAGAAGCGTGGTCGAGGAGAGTGGCCGTCAATCATGCAAGGCGCCGGACTCTCGAGGCAATTCACCCTGTCCTAAAAGATTGGATGAGGCGCCAGCACGGTCGCCTGACGTATAGACTGACCCAGGTACTGACAGGCCACGGATGTTTTGGTGCCTTCTTGTGCCGAATTGGCCGAGAAGAGACGATTAAGTATCACCACTGTACCGCTGATGAGAATACAGCGCAACACACCCTCGAGATATGCCCGGCTTGGGTAAGGGAGCGCGAAGTTCTCGTCGCGGCAGTTGGGTGAGACCAGTCCTTACGAGGTGGTTATCGTCCAAATGGTAGACAAGGAGGAGGCCTGGCAAGCGGTGCGAACCTTCTGCGAAGATGTAATCCTACAGGAATCCTAAAGAAAGCCGCGGAGAGGGAGCGAGAGGCTTCGGCTGACGCCCCATTTTTCCGCCACCGATGTACCAGCCAGCGCAGGAGGGCCTATGACCTACCATGCAAACCTCCTCGGCGGGCCTCAGACGACTGACACGGGAGTGTCAGTCGTTCACTAAGGGAGGCTCGATGCGGTGATGCGATGCGTTTCACGCACCGTTGACAGCAGCAAGCTAGGGTGACCTCTGTTCCCCTGCACCCGGGTGGCGCTGGATGCATCAGTGAGCTATAGCCAGAGACAAGAACTGCGGACGAATGTTCAGGGTTCATGCCAAGTAGCGTAAACTGTCAGTTCTTGCCTCACTTAATGGTACGAGAGAACGCCGTCAGGTTTTAGTGGGTAGGCAGGCTACGAAGTCTGGAGTCCCACATAAACCCCAACTGTCCCCGCGGTTGTTGGGTATGCAAACCTGCACTTGCTGACGAATAAAAAGGATGGGGATTGGACTCTAACAAATATTTGTCCTTCCTTTCAAACTGAATGTTACGGAAACAGGCCTTTATCGAAACGTGATGTTAGCAAACTCATAATCATTTAAAAATACCTATTCAACGATACCCCACACGATGGGTTTTGCAAGATAAAAACGTTACTTGTGTGAGAGGTACTCCAAAATAAATTATTTTACCACTTTAGCGGAGAAATTAAAATTTTTACCCGTGCCAAATACCAGTTTTCTAGCATCTCAGGTCCCTGCGCTGAGCTGCGGACAGACGGACATGGCAAAACTTTAAGGGTTCCTTGTTGGACTCAAAATAATCCATTCCAAAACCAAACTCATGATGGTGGACCGTTTCAACGCTCTACAAATGTCAGGTGCGCTTACGCGACATTGAAGAAGACCGACCGAATTCACATTGATGCCTTCGAAAAATGGTGCTGGCGGAGGGTGCTGGGGATTCCTTGGACTGCATTCCGCACAAGCGATTCCATCCTTCAAGAGCTCGGTATAAAGATCAGGCTCTCTACCACCTGCCTTCGTAGAATCCTGGAATTATATGGCCACATTGCGGGAAAGACGGACACAAGTTACCGGCAAGATAGATGGCAAAAGACCGAGAGGACGCAGCCCAACAAAATGGTCCGACCAGATTCGCCCTGCACTGTCTGGCACTGCCCACCGCATGCTAATCTCCACGTTGTTCTCCATGACGCCAAGGACCGGAACAGATGGAAGACCACTATTAGAAGCAAACTCATAAAGGGGTGTCACGACCTTCAGCAATGAGGAGCACGATGTAAGGAGGTGTTGAATTATGGAACCCTAAAAATGGGTGCGCATGGATAGCAGACGCCTCTATCGGTCAAGGCAATACAAGCGTCATTCGTTCTTTTCATTTTGTTTGACTGGTAATGTTGTCTAAACTTAATCACAAAGTATTTTGCATTTTGGAATGAATATTCAAAATGCAAAATACGTGTCAAAAGGTATTTCAAATAAAATACTAAATGGTTTTTAATAAAAGGTATTTAAATGCAAAATACAAAATAGGTATTTTGCATTTTGTATTTGCATTTTAAATAGAAGTATTTCAAATAATTCACATCTCTGCGCGGGCGATATTTGAATGTTCGTCTAATTGCCGTGCACGATATGATCATGTAAAATATTTTGAATCACGTAATAGTGTAAATAATAAACTTGCTTAGTATGATTATTATAGGTACCATTGTTCATCTTTAACGAGGGGTCAAATGGTGAAATTTCCTCGTCACAAAAGTCCATATCCATGGAAAAAAGATCAAAAGAATTGGAATGGTTCAAACCATTCAAAACACTTGACGGAAGGTGCAGTGCCGTTTCATGATCGCCCTCTTTTTAACTCGACTGTGATCAAAACAAATACGGCAATAGAAAATGAATAAGTATAGAAGCAGAAAGAGTTTTGTGGAAAAACTCAAATCTCATGAAAAAACAGAAATGAATTTTGTTCTTTTTCACATTCCCACCAGCATAAATAGAGTATTGGATTATGCTGTGTACTAATGATAGAACATCCACAAAAAAATTTGAACTGTGAGTAGAGAAAAATTTTTTTGGAAAAAAGGTGCAATATAAACAAAAATATTTTATTTTGGGCAATATTACACTAGTCACTAAGCAACAAATCATTTTTAGGAATCTGACTCACAAACGGCACTTTGCTGTCTATACAGATGCAAACGGTTATATGATGAAGAGCTTCTGCAGTTGGTTTGACCGTCGTCAAAATTATCGTTTGAGTATAAGAACATATTTTATGTGCGTTTTATTTTTTTTCCTCTAAAATTTTATCGTTTACCATTCAAATCTCAGTAACAGCTTTGTGATCGGGTATCGTTCGTAATGGCCTCGCCGTTTGCAAAGCATTTTAACCTTTGATTGGTCGCTTTGGGTCCAATCGACCACAATCTAACTTTTACTTGTTTTTCGTCAGCAAATTCAACTTCCTTAAAAGTCCTTTTCATTGAGCTGAAAGCAAAAGCTATTTTCAATTGTTTTACGTTCGGTTGATTTGGAGTGCAAATGGCTTTGAAGAAAAGTAGTTAAATGACAAAATAGTAGAAAATAGTATTCAAAATAAATAAATAGGTTTATCAAATAAAGCGAAAGATATTTTTTCTTTAGCACCAATGATATAAAATCAAAAAGTAAAAAAAAACTTAAGTATAACAAACGATACTTTCACTTATTGTGTCCATTACCCTTGAGTAGTTTTCTATAAAACCAAAGTTTGTGCAGTGAATTTGATCAAAGTTTTGTTTATAGGTACCTTCACCATTTCCGATCGAGTCAACTTATGAACACCACTTACATAACACCCAGGGGTAAGTCAAACTAACTATTCCTAGTTCGAAAACAAGGTCACAGCCCCTACTCTTTAAGTAAATTATTGGTGTTTTCGAATTCTTTTATCTCTATCACTTTTAACAGTATTATTGTATAACAGCGAATGCGAAAATAAAGACAGTTAATTCGTCAATCAAATGACAAAATTGACATTTCATTACTAGGTTTTATAAAATAGGATTAGTTTTCATGCAATTATGCTTTTTTACTGATATTCAGCAAAACAAATGAGTCAGTTAAATAAGCAACCTAAGTTACGAATGTTAAAATCAGCAAATTTGAAAATATCACAGGATTGCTGCGGAAAACAGTAGCCTCCCCTGCTTTGTTTAGCAGTGTATAGTTTTACTCACGAATAAAATAATCCTCCAGCTGATTTATTAGGTCATGTTCTGACGATAAAAAAATATTTTTTTGACATTAAACAATAACTACAAGCGGCCAGCCTTTCTGAAATTTTGAATCGAGAATGATAATAGGTATCGACTTTTGCCTCGGTCATGATTTGCCTCGCAGAAGATATGATCAAACATGGTGTTTGGTAGTAGAGTCTCAACAGCGAACAACAAACGAAAATCAATCCGACCAAGTATAATAATCTGGTGTGGCGAAACAGTAAAAGCTCCGCAAATGAGCTGCTCACGTGACCGGCACAAAAAGCTTCTGGAACTTGTGAAAGCATTTATTTGGGGGGAACTTCCCTATCGCTGGATCTCCACGATTAATGATGAATCATTTTTGGGAGCTAGAGTGTTAGATTTACCGACAAAGAAACGATTTTGATAATGATTGCCGGCTGGTATTCGTGTGTGACCGTTATCGGCGGATCGCAATGGCACGCGTTCGATTTTTGGTAGCAGCTATTTGGTAGCCGACTTTTATAAAGTTGGACACATTTTCTCGTATTTTCGGCTCTGATCGTGTTGAGTTAGCTTGGCTTATGCTTCAATCATTCGTTGGTTGTTTTTATTTCTTTCTTACAAACGTTTTATGGAGCCGTTTGTTATTTAATTTTCATAATCATTTCAACTCAAAACAAACAAAAAAACTATAGTCAAAAGATTGCGAATACCTCGTTGATAATTACTTTTCAGAGGCAGTACTGTCGATGGTTTTGTTTTCGACTGGTACGTACTACTTGTACCGGATTAATTTTGTAATTTTTCTAAGTGTGACACATACTTATGTACCTTTACAAATTCATATCACATTACAACTCTTACAATATATGTATAATATTAATCACTCATCAAATCTCAAAAGATAGACACAGCCTATACAAGCAGCCTCCTCACTAATTTGCATCAAACGCTGGACGGACGGACTGATTGACGCGCGTTCATTAGCGCTTGTACTGTTTGCGGATCAAATGTCCGAGGATTCGCAACTTGTGCACTGACGAAATGATGTTTGGGTGTACTGATACTACTCCTATGGTCTTGTTGTCAGTTGGAATAAGGCTTTGAGATGGAATCCTGAGATAAAAGTATACTAATGCACACTAAAAAAATATAGGTTAGCACTATGTACACTAAATTGATTTCCTTTTTTAAATTGTTTAATAATGCACTGAAAATGTATAATTATTTTTTGTGCATAAAGCTTTAAATATGGGGGATTTAATGTCAAAAAAAAAATTCTGTCTGTCAACCATATTCCTTAAACCATAGTACAAATAATTGCCAAAAGTGAAAAGTGTAAAAACGGATACAATATCAAAGAAAGTAAATGAGCTGGGCAACAAATCGTTGGTTTTGTTTTTTACCTAGAATTCTGTTTATTAGGCAATACGTGTTATCGAATCTGAAACGTGTTTGATGAAGGTGCAACTACACCAAATGAGTTTGTATCAGTACACTCGAACATAATTTCAAATTCTCGGGTATTTTATTTGCACACAGTACCGTAGCGCGCATTAGTGAGGAGGTTAGATAGTCGTCTATCTGATAGAAATTATGGTGGAAGCAGATCTAACCACTCGTAAAGGGAACAGCACCAATATCAATTCAAAGCGTTTAGTATTATTTGTGTGAAACTCAATACTGCATCGCATACCTATCAAATCCGTAGCGAACCGCCCCAGATTTAGATCAATTCGGGACCCACTCTCAACCCGCGGTGCATGCATTGCCACGCGCTTACGACTGTTTGTCAATGTCTGTCCACCCTCCTTAACGTGCTATCATTCACAAGAAGAACTGTCATAAGTTATACCAAACGCAATCCGTAGGTAGGCTTTTGCTAATCCGTAGCCGATCCGATGCCGCGGCGTTGCTGAACACATTACGTAACGTGCTTCCGTATGGTTGATGCCCGTTTCCCTCCCTTTACGATTGGTTTGATATGCAGCATCCTTTGGTGCGCGTGAGTGAGGGATTTGACAAGTGACAACAAATCGTAAATTCTAATATTCTACAAAAAATATAACAGCAAATGAATAAGTCTTCATAAAACCCACATTGTAAACTTCGCCACATAAGTAGGTACCTCCACATACTGATGATTGATTTCAAAGACCATCCTACGCAAAGCGGCAAGAGTATATTAGGTAACTTGAGAGTGATCGCGACGTGATTACAATCCGCCTACAGAGAATGTAGAAGCAGTTTTTTTTTTTATTTATTTTAGGCTACGCAGATATTTGAACTCGATCGCACCTGATGATATAATTTTTGTTAGCGCTGTGAAATGCTAGAAGATGCTTACTTTAGGGCTTTTTAAAAACTTAACATTCTAAAATGCACCATAAGAATTATACTTATCAAAAGCGAAAAATTACACTCCGTGTGCTTCGGTATCTAGAACAAACCAATTAATAGACTACACTGTATCATACTCGTACCATTGCCGTGCTAGGAGCGTATCATACACGAAAAGCAAAACATTACGCTCTACTTTGCCCTCTGAACTACAGCGTTTTTTTTTCTGACACGTTTCTAGCACGGTCATGCGTATGCTACGGCGTAGTAGCATAAACTTTAATCTTAATCACTTTAAAAACAATACCATCTTTATTGCCGTTAGTTACTTTTGCAATCCAACAGCAAAACACAATCACGTCGTCCAACATCAATTGCAATGTGATGGCAAACGAGATACGTAATCGCTCTCTTCAATAGTCACCGCCTCAGGCTCACTAATGAAGCCTCCGCTTGTCCGTCATTTGGTGCACGAATTGGTCACAACAGGCTCTTTCTGTTAATGACTACGAACTGTATATGTGGAGTCCAGTGTTTGATTATGACCCGGTTTCAATAGTTTCAAAACCAATCGTTCTTATCCTCTGACACAAAAAGAGAGGAGTGTTTTAATTTTAAAGTGTCTGTTTGTGTATTTGTCTGCGGTATCGAAGTTCCCAAACGGATGAATCGATCTGTGTTTAGTATTTTTTATTATAAAAAAAATATGAAAAATTGTTCCTAAGTAAGTACACTTAGGTGGGTATACATTTTTCATGAAAATATTTTCAGACGATTTTAATTTGCGACAAGGTTGTTTATCTAAATTTGCAATTGAGTGTAATAATTAACTATTCTTACGAATCGGTTGAATGTCCAAAGAAAGTGCTTCCACCAAAAATGTGCTGATAAAAGGATACATCACATTAAATTTTAAATTCAAATAAAATCTACTTCACAAGTTAAAAAAGACGGCTGAACAGATTATTATTTAAAAAATCTCTACGACACAAACAAACTAAACGAAAATCGGTTCTTCCGATTAGGAGCTACGATACCACAGACGAATACACAAATACACAGACAGACAAGTTAAACTTCTCCTCTCTTTTTGCGTCAGGGGTAAACATCACAGTGTTTAAGTCTTACTCACAAAGAAAAAGCCTTAGTAAAATGAAACAGAAGTAGATTTCTGTAATAACATAAAAGATTTACTTGAAGCATCAGCGTAGGTTCTTACGCGAGTTAATGTACCGGCATAATCATATTTCCAACAAACAAAGAAACGAATCAGGTTTTTTCTTCACTACTTAGTGTTACAGGATAAGGTTTAGCTGTTTGTCATATTATTATAAGAATGTTTCGAAGTGTTTTTATCCTTGTAGCCATTTCTTGATACTTTTTGTTGGGTGTACTTTTGTTTTAATGGGGTAATGCATTGTAACTGGTTGGTGCATAGATTCAAAATTATTTCATCATCATCAGCCTATATTAGTCCACTGCTGGACATAGGCCTCCCAATGAGCGCCATAGCGCCCTGTCTTCGGCTTGGCGTATCCAGCATCTACCTGCAGTCTTCCGCAGATCGTCATCCCATCTGGCCGGAGGGCGTCCCACACTACGTTTGCCAAAATTATTTATTCAATTAAACTTTATTGCACTGTGAATTGTACAATTGGCGGACTTAATGCCTTAGGGCTCTCTCTATCAGTCAACTGCTTGGGAATGCAAAAAAATTGAATGAGTGGCGGAGCGTTTGCAATAACTGAGCGGATAATATAAAATCCTACTACTATTATAAAGGCGAAAGTTTGTAAGTATGGATGTATGGATGTATGGATGTTTGTTACTCTTTCACGTAAAAACTACTGAATGGATTTGAATAAAACTTTACCACAATATAGCTTATACATCAGAATAACATACAGGCTACAATTTTTGAGGTTTCTTATGTGAGGTCGTAAAAAAAACACATTTTTTGCGCTACTAGACGAGACGAACCTGAAGTCCACGCGAACGAAGTCGCGGGCAAAAGCTAGTAAATTATAAAATGCATTTATATCAATACTGAAGAAAGAAGAACATAAAAATGATTGACTTGTTTCAACAGTGAAAAAAAAACACGATTTGCAATTTACAATATCATGAATGTTGAGATTCTACTCTTAAAAATATTAACATTAATATTCGTAGGTTCAACCTTAGGGTAGATCTCACACCGTCTGCTAGCTTTAGCAATTTAAATGGTAGCACTATGAGATATTCAATGGACAGACTCTACCAATTATTTAATCATTCATTGAAAAGAAAAAAAAAGGAATAGAAAAAGAATCAATAAACTCTTTTTCTTTTCTTTCTTTTCAATCACCTGCTTCTTAATGTAAAGGCATCCACACTGCCTGCGGTTTTTTCGGTGGCTTACGTCAAGGCTTGTCAGATACTACGGGATTTGGGCTATGTAGTGGCGTAGAACGGCTGTGTGGAGTAACTCTAACAGTTCGTATGCTTTTTATGGAACGTTTTTATTAGATTGACTTAAATGACGTTCTGTACCCCAATCATTTTCTGTACCAAAAACATTTGACGTATTCGTCACTTAATCGTAGCGAGTTTACGTCAGACGGCAGCACGAAGCATTCCCGTGTCGTGTAGTAAGCTCGAAAGCATTACCGCAGATGGCGTCATACTAACGTAAATATGGCACCTTCAGAAACAAGTTAAACAATCTATTCAATTAAAATTATTGAAAAATTTTATCTTATTCGAATGTGAAATTTTTAGTTTATTTTACGTCCGATAGAGGCGTTTTCAAATTCTCATACAAATGATTACGTTACTTTACGAATACTTTGACGCAATTATTCGTGATTGGGGTACAGTTGTGTTCGACTGACACAAAGCACGCAGTAGATTCGCAGCATCGATCGTCTCTCTGTTAGCTTGCGAAGCCAATTAGACCGACAGACAAACAGCGGCGAGTGATTAAACACTATTATTACTAGTCTTAGTCTCGCTAAACCGGTAGTTAGTCTCGTTAAACAGTTACATGTAATGAAAATATTAGGTAGGTAAGAAATGTAAAATGTGCAGAGGAAATATCGAAATACCGACATGAAACACTAGATGTCAAAACGTCTTTCATATCCTACCTGTAACCATCATCAGACGTCACAATCAAGTGACAGATATTATATGTAAAAAAATATGTAATTTAAGGCCTGTTTCACAATATCCTTTTAAGTTCTTGTTAGTGTTATCTGTCCGATACTTCATACGAAATTATGTACCTACCATATTGAAGTATTTGTTGGTAAGTGCTTCTTTGTTAATGGTGAAACGGCCCTAATTATAAGAACCTTGGGGACAATTAAATGTCTAAAACGATGTCAAAGTAATAAAAATAATATAAGTTGTGCTTAATTACGTGGCTAAGTGTATTTTTTTCAAATTAAGTTTACCAATTACGAAATAAGATATAGTTAGGTACTCTAAGAAGCTATGTAATAATTATCATCCTTTGTCTACGCCCCAGGTAGTAGTACCACTCGTAATGTCCCGAAATGTTCCGAGATCTCGTGTACGTGAACGGTGTCTATGTGTGCGTTACTTCAGTGCGCATTGTATGTAGATTGGCTACTGTTACTATCCATCTTTTTTAGTTGTACTTAGTTCTTTGTATTTTCTTAAACATTATATACGATGTTTCGTAACCTAAAACCCCAATCAACGACGGAGATCATTAAGATCCATCCAATCAACATTTTATATGTTCCGTTCTGTATTCAACGCCCACACAACAATCAAGCTATCCTGATATCGTAAACAACTTCGCGAACGCATACTTTTATGTCTTCATTAGACGTTTACAAGGTCGCTAGTAAAATCTTAGAAAAAAATAAAACGTCAGTTTAATGAAATCTATTGGTAGATTGATTGGCTGTTAAATTAGTTAAGTATGAATTTTATAGTTCCTGCCTAAAATTAGATGAACTTTGTGTTACGATTTTGTGGTTTTGATAGTAATTAAAATAGGTACTTAAATAAAAGTGACTCACCTCATTTAAAGGTACGATTGTCCAATCACGTATGGCCTTAACCTGTTGAATGTTTGATCATAATTTTGAATAAGCTTTTGGCAAGGAAACGAAAAATTATTTTAAAATATATGCGCTTATATTAATCATGAAAAAAATTATACAAATCAAAAATAAAAAACAAGAAATTCGAATGTAAGTATATAGGTCAATTGATTACAAAGTTTTTTTATCGTTAGCAAGAAAAATAAATAATTATTACTATACGTAATCGTAACCATTAGTAGTTCGTAGGTTACAGAATCTGTAGGCACTTTTATTCTTTACACAGCCAGTACAATGTGTAAAAAGCGATTGTTATAAAAATCAGGGTAACGCGATAAAAGCGCGTCCCAATCGCGCCGTTTTAAGATCCGCCGCGCGTAGATTACGGCGCGGTGTAGAATTATGGCACGAAATTCTCGTATGGGATTGCGTGAGGGCATTAAAAGCGAGTTTTTGTTCTAAATTTCAGTTAAATTATATTTTTATGCGTTAAATAAGATTTAAATATCCATGGATTAAGCAAAAATAGTATATTTTTTTTCGTATATTGTGATTTTAAAAATGATTTAATCAAAACTGAAAGCCAATTTTAAAATGATATTCAAAAAGTGTTAATCGACAAAAGCTCAAAATGCTTTTCAATAAAAGTAAATCTCATTTTAGTTAAAAATATACTTATGGATTCCACAAAATTTCAGTCCTTAAACAAGACTTAAAGAGGATTCACTTAAGTCCAAAATAGAACTATTTACGTAACAAATTAGGGATAGCCACTTTTACAAACTTGATTAAACTTAGAACTATTTGTGTAAAGTTCATCGATCTAAAAATAAAATGCCCGCGTTATACGTTAAGTTATTAATGTCATGTTTATTGTAGGTTAGGTTATAAAGGGCTAGGTTAGCCACTACACAACGGAGGTCGTCAAAGCTAGCCTAATTTAAGCCTAATGGGGAGAAGGAAGCACTTACTTTGGATCTTTCAAAATACTGTCATGGCTTTTATAATATAAAAGGAATCAAATAAAGGTAACGTATTTTCGTCAACGATTATCTCTGGAAGAGATACAAGTCCATATTATATGGTGACATGTGACCTAAATAAGGTTTTTAAATTCAGAAAACACTAAAACAGCACCGACACAGCGACGATACTCGCGTTATCCGTGTGAGTAGAATCAATACCTCATAGTGGTTATACCGAATTCATTAACAGTATTTTTTTTATTGGGTGATATAAAAAAAAACAAAAACCGTCGAATTTCGTGGCCCATACGAAAGCGGAGGGAGCTACCGAACGCTTCGTTTAACCTTCGATCTCCGACCGGGATTGCGTTGGCGAAGCGAAACGCGTATATTGTGTCACCGTGCAATTGTTGAAGCAGTATGTTTTTGGTCTTACTAGAAAGATTACAAAGTTACGGGGAATTGAGACTGTGTTATATACACACTAGGTATACCTTAAAAGACGACACATTAAGATATTGGCTGGCATCTGTTAGATGTTAGAGGAAAAAAATACCTTAATATATACAATGCAAGAATGGACCTGTCCGAACGCAAGAAAAAATGACCAAAAATGAACTGTATTGACACGAAATGTAAGTAAGCGTAAGCGGGGAAGCGGGAGGAAAAAATCCATATTAAAGGTGATCTAAATTATTTTTATTCAGTAGGTAGAATTCAAACTACCGGTGTTTAGATTCTAACGGTGACATAAACATACGAGTAACAAGGGATTACACGTGTGGGTTTTGATAAACCAACCCTGTAAAAATACGGTGGAAAATAGAGAGCTTTTGATTCATCTCAAAACACCTAGACATGAAAAACTACCCAGGTGGATAAGATTCGCGTAAAAAGGGGTTCCGTACAAAGTTACCCTAACTACCTGAAAATAAACAATCAACACGAACGGTAAATAATTTGATTGCATCGGCATTTGCATTAACATTGTTTTTTTTATTTTTATAGTTTGACTATTTGTTTTAAATTGAACGAAATCATATATCTACGTGTGCGGGATGGACAACAAAGTTATCATTTTATAGGAGTTCTTCGCACAAGGGTTTCGTTAACTATTGGAGGTACCTAAGGAGGTAACCCTAAAAAGCGAATACGGCTATGCCGCCTAATCCTACCTGGACTCAGGTCTATTGTACAGGTGAAGTACTACTAGCGGTAGGCTTTAGCAGGCTTTTATGAATAAGATTAGTGTGGACTTGGAAATTCAAAGGGTTAAATAGGTTTTGCGAACACTTTGATGTGCGGTTCGCAATTCCAACTAGTTATTGCGTGGGAGGAACTAATCTGGGAAATGATTAGGTTTTAAATGGGTAGGTATTGGACATCTATATGTCTGGAAAGATTCGCATATAGCGATAAGACCGCCTAAATTGTTTTTTTTTAAACGAATTTGTTATTAACCTATGTGATGTGCGATAAAGAGTCATATCTCTAGTTTACATTAATATATCTATCTAGCTTACATTTTCGATCATACATGAACATGATCAATATTATGATTAAGATATTTACGTGTCTACTACCAGCATACTAAATTCGAAGTTTTTATGTGTAAATTTGACAAAGTTCATAGTGTATTGTATATTCATGAGTGATAAATTCCTTTTGACTGAGACAATTTATAGAAGGGTGAATATGCTGTTACCAGTTAGATGTTTAAGTTCTTGACCACTTATTTTCGGCTACTGTTTATTTAAAAAGAAAACAGTGGTTAGTTTGATTTCCTATTCTCTCTATTTCAAAAACACGAAAAAAACTCCTAAACTTACAAAATACTTTACCTCTTCTTTGTTTTGTTAAAAATAAGGAATGGAGTTGATTTTTCAATAAATAAAGTAATATATAGTCCAATAAATTGCAACGTCATTCATTGATTTGAAAACGTCATAATATTATATTTGCGGATAAGTAATAGAAACGAAATTTAAATTAGATCATATTTTATCAGTCACTTATTTTTTGTCTGACCATTAAAAAATTAGCCCGTGGTTATGTAAAAACCTGCTAATTAGGCTGTTTTCCAAGGAGGGAGAAATTAATTTCCTTTACTATGTAATGATCGTAAATTACTCGTCACATATTAATCATAATTAGGCCGTATGAAAACCGTCACATTTTGTACATACGAGACGAGAGCAAATTGCTCAATTTATTAATGGGAAGATATTTTGTAAATTATGCCGGAGGAGATCGTGTGAGGAAAATCTTGTTGCTTTAATGAACATTGCAAATAATTAGTTATTTCATGAATACTAATAGTCCCCCTAGCCGATTTCGACTTCGGTGGCCAGTCACAACGACTAACCGACTGCGCGGGACATATTATAGTGCACAGGTGTGTGCGCAAACACAGGTGCACTCTCTATTCCGTTCACTCTCATAGCCCGATGGGACAGCAATCTGACACGACCGGCGAGTGATCAGGTGCAGGACCAACGACTTAACGTGCTTTCCAAGACACGGGGGTGAAACACCCCCAACTTCCGAACTACGGGCTACCCTGAGAATTTCGGAACAGAAAAATTCAGGTATATATTTTTGGCCCGACCCGGGAATCGAACCCGGGACCTCCGGCGCAGCCTTCGCTTTAAAATGCGACCCTCTCACTGCTGCGCGCCCGAGGCAGAAGCCACAGAGGCTTAATGAATACTAGGTTACAATAAGTAACTTAAATATATGGAATTTACCAAAGTTTATTTTCGATTTAGCGTGTGACCTGTAATAGGAGCAAAAATTTTAATCAATGATTCTACTGAGTTTACATAGAGTTACCTTGGCCTGATCACAGTACTCTTAAATGCTTTAACTCAGAGATATAGTTATTTAAAGTTATAATTCCTAATCAATGTATATCAAAATCGCTTACTCGATGTAGTAAATGACAATGTCAAGTTCTATGACTGGACAGATTCCTTTGCAATACATTGCTGGTTCGATTTATTTGGTTAGAAAATAAGAATAATTTTATTTATATAAGTATACATCGGCTAGACAGCCCGCTTGTTTGGGCTCTAGCCAACCGTACCAAATCTCTGTTTGAAATTAAATACTAATATAGGTTTAAGTCATTTTACTAACACAATGGGCCTTGTAGTCTGAATAAAAGAAATAAATATAAATATATTATTATTATTTATAATTATTTTAAATTAAAACCATTAAGAATTGATTACTGGTTACCTAAAGGGCTTATATTTAAATTTTTGGCTCCTATTAAAGGCCACATCCCGTATACATAAGTATACATACTTATCTTAGGTGATCTATAAAATTTAAAGGTTTTAAGACGTGGCTGTCATTTCGTATAAAAAACAAGTGAGCCGCCACGTCAATAGTGAAAATTCCAAAGTATTTTTTTTGTGTCAGTTTTATATGTATAAATCGAATATTATTTATGGTACTTACCAAAGCCCTATTCGTGATATATGTTAATGAAGTTAATTAAACAACGTATTATCTTCCAATCGATATGTTACTGAAGTGGATCCACTTAAAGCAAATTAACTTCGTTAGTCAGAAGTTTATATGTGAATGCACCCAATATTGGGTTTAATCAGAAACTACAAAAATATTCAAATGAATTGTTTTATAAGCTTTGACACTGATAACATTGATGATAAATAATTTCACCTAAACGGTAGCCCATCTACTTGGGTACGGATTGTATCTTTTAGATGATTGCCTTTTAAAATGATAATGAATGCATTATTAATGAAGTTAGTTTCCTAACTTTAGATAGAACAGTAGGACTGGCTTATCACAATCTGTCAAATGACAATGTTTCTGTCAAACTTTAAAGATAACTTTTCGATCAAGTTTAAAATTCAGCAAATCATTAAAGTATAGGAGAGCCCTTCCTTAAGAATAAATAAAGATAAAGATTCACGCAGCCTACGCGTTAAAAGCAAGCACTTGCAAAATTCAATAGGCTTGTCAATGTGGCGGTGGCTGTGGTATAGGCATACGCCCGGATAGCGTAAGACACGGGGTTCGATTCCTCGTCTGTCACAGAGTCACGGTTGCTTTTTACAAGTGCAATTTATATAAAATAAAGATTGCATGAAAATACTGATTATTTTGAATGTCAATCAATTACAAAAATAGCCGATTTGATGATAATTTTAAAATTACAACACTGTATAATAATTAAGCCAACCAGAGAATGCTACTTTGACGTTTTTACAATTTTGACACGAAATTTATAGGAAAATTTACAAAGTCAGGAAGATACACATTCTTTCCATACATTTTGTTTTAAAATTGAAAATCTCAAAATAACATTCTTTGGGCGGCTAATTTATAATAATCTTCATTGTCACCCATTGCCACATACTGACTCCATTAAAATGATAAAACAAATGTACTTAAAGAACAAAAGATATATTTTTATCACAACGCGTCAATAGACTGTAGGCTCTAGTTTATCTTTTCACTCCATTAGGGAACCCTTAAAATAAAATGTCCAATAACTATGTCAATAAAAACAATTAGATGATCGGAATTGGATGGAATTATAATAATAAGCAATCTAATCAGTAGTGGCCTGTTTAAAATATTTATGGTGCCGGGTACCTTGATTTTCGATGTTGTATCAAAAAACTTTGTGTAACTACGATTTATAATGTGAAGATTGCGTTCACAACTTTTAGGGTTCAGTACCTAAAGAGTAAAAACGAGACCCTAAGACTTCGCTGTCCGTTCATCCGTCTGTCTGTCACCAGACTGTCTCTCAAGAACCGCGGTAGCTAGATAGTTGTAATCTTCACAAAGTATGTAATTCTGTTGTCGCTAACAACAAAATTAAAAAAAAGTATTTAAGAGGGCTCCCTTACAAAAAACTCTTTTTCTCGATATCAATAATGGCAACATGTAGGCACTTGAAATATTCGTCTAGGTATGTTGTTTACCTAGTTAATGGTAAGGAACCCTTCGTGTATGAGTCCGACTCTCACTTAAATGGTTTCAAATTACAAAATGAGCTTTAAAGTTATAAAACTCTAGATTTTAGTGGTGATAAATAAAAAACCTAGACAATTAAAAACGTCAATGTTTTAACCCATGAGCAGCCTGGCTTTTCTCCATAATTCATAAGAATTATAAATGTTTGTTTAAAAAGAGGCAGTAGCGCTAACCACTATACCTAATGATTTAAGCAGCCAGCCAGCAGTGGCAGGCTGGGTGTGGATAAGGTTGGGAGTTGGGACTCAACTCACTCGACCGGTACAGTTGAGGGCGCTGCGAGCGCAATGAACTTTTTTCTTTTTTGTTATTTTAATTGTTTTGTGATTGTAATTTTTTAAATCATTTTAATTGATTCTGTTTTGTTTTATATCTTATTTTAGGTATGTGTTTGCCTTACACACAACACAAGGGTTCCCGCTTGTCATCTGCTGCCGCGACTTATACTGAGCGGGGACCTTTTTGGCACACAATTTTTTTATCTATGTTTATTTCTGTCTCCTTCTGTCTTTGTAATTTTTAATCTTTGTGTGTGTCAAATAAATAATTATTCTATTCTATTCTATTTAATGCACCCATACAAAATCAAAACATCATAAGTTATGAATATGATGAGAATCAATTTTGATAGAGCTCAATAAAATAATATCGCTTTTCTAGTGAAAACAATTATGTTATAGTCAATCGACGTTTTAGTTACGATATTTAATATATTCCATTAGCAAGTTAATTCAATTAGGTTGGCACGTGAACCTACAAGGTTCTATAGAAATTAATTAACTTAAATTTAACTAGTGGTAAACTCACTTAACTATGCTTAATTTCAAAAGTTAATTTTAGCCAGCCTTCAATTAGTCTAGTTCGGCAAAAGGCATAATTGAACGGAGTTTTAATAAATAAATCTAAAATTAAAATGCTCATAAATTTTATTGATGTCATATTTTTTAAAAGATAATTATTCGGCTCATCAAGATCGTAATTCAAATTGTAAACGTGTCAAAAGTGACAGATCCACATCAATAAATAACATTAGAATTCATTTCTTGTGTTGCGTAAGGCTGTGATAAGTGCGTGGGCGCATAGCATAGATAGCAAAGCAAAGATGTGAGGAGACGAATGCGCAAAACTGAGAACGGTGAGTCTCAGCGAAACAGAGATATTAGCGACGTAAGCCACTATACACTTTTTATTTTAAATTAATATTAAGTTATTGCCATTTATAGCCATTAAGGGAGATCGTGCAAAAGATCCCGGTCACTCATACACACAACAAACAACTTTTATTTGGATCCTGTGTGTTGAATGACTAATTCATTACACAATTTTTCAATTAAAAACAATCATCAATATGTCTTATTGAGAGCTGACACCTTGACGGATATTGATGATAATGAAAATACGTACAGTGGGCACTAAAATTTGCAAGCTTTTATTTTAAATCACCTGATTTACATTTTTGAAATAAATCGCCAAACATTTCGCAGCGAGGGATGTTCAACATATTATTATTAATGCATTTAAGTTTCACGAACAGAATACCTTCAATTCGTAAGAAGAAATCTCTAGTACCCAAAACCTATGTACTATTTTTAATACAGAAATCTTATTATTTACTTAAATTAGTAAAAGGTGACGTTAAGAGTTTACTTTTAATTTTATACTCGTATAGCAAAGGTGGATTCCAAAAAGAAGGCTTCGCAAAAAGTTACCAGAGTAAATTAATAATATAGGAACAGGCTGTCATGTTAATTCATCACTTGTACTATATGATTGCGTCCTTGATTTTTTAAACTAAAACTGGATTTAGAAACTTGCTTTTTCACATCCATTTAATTTATTATCCATGGAATCGTGAATTTGACATTAATAGCCAAACCTGCAAAATAATATGAATATTGATATTCCATCTCGTGAGAATTTAAATTAAAGCGTTACATTAATTCATATAACATACTATCCTTCTTCAAATAAAATCTAATTACTGTTGCCTCTCATAATCAATATTACACCAAAAATCATCGATCACATACTTTACGGGGTGTAAAAGTAGATATCTCCAAAAATATTTTAATAAAAATTAGTACAATAAGAAGTTGTGTATAAATTTTTCCAACTTTAGTTTGTTAATTCTGATTCCGATATTTTTTTGTATGTATTTATCTTATGTACAAAAAGCCAGAGATCCCTTTCTAAATCAACAGTAGCTAATCCATTTCGTTAACAGAAACCTACATCAAAAGCCATCCAAGACTCGTCCTCATTTTGAATATTTGATCATCTGAGGCATGGTAGTTTTTCGGGGTCCGTGACATTTAGAAATAAGTAATAAGCCTTAATGTATCATACTCCTGCCTTTTGGGCCTGAGCCGTATTTATGACAAAAGCTATATTATTAATGAGATCACATTTTACTATTGTCAGTGATCTATATTTGCGGATTATAATGAAATGCTCTTTCACTCTTTGACGCAAATGGATTCTTTGATGATAAAAATATTTTCCTAGAAAGTATCTTGTGGTTTCCTGTTGTCAATGAAGTAATATTTTTTTCATAACTAGAATATGTCGTCATAAATGTCAAAGTCAAAGGGCATGAGAAACAGAATTAACAAGTTTTGTGTAATAATATTTTTATGCTTCTAATCCCTTATTTATTTATTAATTTATGGCATGGTCCTTGTGTATGTTAAATCGATTTACATTAGTTTTTTTTATTAATGTGTCATTTTATTTGTGGACTAATAAAATTAAGTTCTGCTTAATTAATGCTGTTAGTTGTTTTTTTACACACTTAAATATTTTGTTATCATGTAGTAATAATCATGACATAAATGACAAATTAATAAATTTATTATTAGAAATATTAATAATAATAAAAAAAACAGGTGTCTTCTTCATACAAAGTTGAAAAGTAAAATAATTTATGATGATTCCAAACAGTGGTAATAATTATATACAATGCCAAAGGCCAACGGTTTATGAAGAATCAAATATGCCAAAAGTATTTTCGCCCAAAACACTGACCCGTTGCTTGAAAATTAAGAATATCTCAACGATTTATGCGAGGTTAGTGAAACCATTACAAAACGCGTTTAAACACCTTACGAATTAATAAACATGAATGCTAATGTAAACACCGGAGCTGTGTCAAAGTTGATCGCGAGGTTCCTCGCTGTCTGCGCGTACGCAAGTTTGACTGCCACAGCCTGTGTGAAACTACCAGGCTAAGTACTTTTCATATAACTCAGGGACGTTTTTTTATGAATCTTTCGTAATTCGGACAGTAAGGGATCGGTCCCAGTTTTATGATCTTTAGTTTACAACAAATCTTTTTTTGTCATTGGTTAAATAATTACGACTTTGCACGTTTAAATCAAAATATAGGCACCAAAATATAATTACCATTGGTTAAGGTCAGTAGTTTTTTGTTTAAAGCCCGCACATTCAAATTTTTCAACTAATGGTCATTACTTTTGACTATTAGTTAACAGTCAAACACGACGACCCTTGGCTGTTTTGTAAAAAAAAGTTTTACCACTAGGACAAGCAACGCTTTATTTGATAGAGGCACAGTCTACTTTGGATAATGCTGTTAGATTATTTTTTCATTTAGCATTTAGTTCTTCGCAATTTGTTCTGCTAATATTCTAATTAAACGCTTTAGAATTAGGAAGGTTTTTTTAAACAGTTCCAACATGATCATATTGAGTGACCTGTGTTATCTTTATGAGCTATAGATGGGAAGTTTTGTGTTATGTATCTTAACCGTCACATTTTCTAAGAATCTACACTAACAGGTTTTCAAACGTACCCAAATTAAAACATGGCGATTAGTTCAACGTTTTATGTAATAATTTGGAAGATATGCAAATTGAAAGATTTAGAATAAATACATAAATTTTAGATGGATAAGTAAAAACATCTCTTTCAAATAGTTCACACCGGCTTAAGCATTTGTATACTACTAGCTTTTGCCCGCGACTTCGTCCGCGTGGAATAGTGACTTCTTTCTTCCGTTTTTTACACATTTACCACTATATCTTCGCTCCTATTGGTCGTAGCGTGATGTTATATAGCCTATAGCCGTCCTCAATAACTGGACTATCAAACAGAAAAAGAATTATTCAATTCGAACCAGTAGTTTTGGAGATTAGCGCGTTCAAACAAACAAACAAACAAACAAACTCTTCAGCTTTATAATATTAGTATAGATTACAGTTGGCAAACGTGTATAGTAATGTATAACTAAGATGTTACCAATTTTCCATACAACCTCGGCTCATCATCGATTACTACAATTCATTATTTTTATGATGTCTTTACATAATTCAATCTTTATTGATCCAATTTGTTTTTACATATCAAAATAATAATCTTGATGAATGTGCGAATTAATTGACATCTTGATCTGTATCAATTAAATTTGTAGCATTTATATTAATATTAACATGTATATTCAATATTCGCAAAGACTCATGTTTTTATCAATAGTCGATCAAGTACTGTTATGCTTTTAAATGTTTAATTGGTGTATTAATCAGAATCCATAACTATAAATTGTAGGTAACTGTTTTTAAGTGACTATTTTTATTTACTAATTTAACAATTGTTGTATCTAAAATAATACAAAGAGAAAAATATACGTATGGAGCAAAAAAACAACTTGTTGATTAGATACTTATAAGATTAAATACTATAGAAAAAAACTTAGTTGCTCGAATAAACCTGTTATTTTGACTAATATCTAAGCAATAAAAACTCCTAAGCAGCCGATCACTGATCGTATCATCTAAAATGTTATTTTGATCATCAGAAAGCTTATTAATTAATAAAATTAATGTATACAGCCCTGATCGAAGTATATCCAGTTTACTGTATCAATTTATGCTATCGGAATTTCAAATATGTCCCATACTGTTGACGTTTTCTGGGTAATATCTTGTTATTCTGTTAATTTTGAGGTGAGGAACAAGTATAATGAGATACTTAGGATAAGCTGTTGCTAAAAGCATTTCTGGTTATGCTATACGGATATCGAAAACATTTCATAAATAAATATTATTATTTATTTTATTTATTTATTTAAGAACTTTATTGCACAAGTAACAGTGTACAAAAGGTGAACTTAATCAACTAATTAATATTATCAACTCAACTATACAGTTTTTAGCATTAGAACTTAAATGGTAATTCAAGAGTATACCTACATTGATTTTTTAATTTACCTACTTTAAATTGGTAAAAACAGGGTTACCTGTAATTAGATATATTATTTATTTGCAAATTTATATTATATTTTTTTTCATTAAGTACACTAGCCGATATTTAAAACTTTTTGAAAATTGACGGTAATCATGTATAATTGCTTTAAGAAAACCTGTTTTACATATATTCCCATAGCAAATTTCGGGACAGCCTTTGTTTTTTTAAGCAGATACTGATTGGAAGTTTGATAATATGAAATTTGATACCTCAGTATTATCACAGCGGTGGCAGCAGTAGTAAATGTTTCGTTTAGTTCTGTAGTGTTATTTATTTTCTATTGGTGACATTTTTATGGCAAATTAATGGATGTTTTTGGTAACAAATCTGTTGAATAAAAGCCAATAAATATCTGATTTGCGTTCTTTAAATACGCCTTAGAAAAGATTTGGGTAGCTTCATGGTAGTCCGCCCCTATATTTGCTCAACTTTCTACGAAAAAGGCTTAAAATGTGCTAAAGTATTCAGATCCAAATATACCTTTGGTAAAACTGGGTAAAACTTCACCAACTTCCCCCATCCCAAGGTCGAAGTGAGCATCAAAAACTGAATCCGTAAGAAGAAACCTTCTGAATATTTCAGTACATTTCAGTTGGGCTACCACATTGAATGGCAAGAAGCGTTCTAATGATAAATTCAAATCTCGATGCTCACGGGAACAAAGCAATCAGACGCACAAAGGTTACAGCCGACGGCAAAAGTTTCATATAGTTTGGGGGATGAGAGCGCGCGGTGACCTCGACCTATCGTCTAAGAGTATATTAGATAGATAGTTTATTTTTGTTTTTATAGTGTTTTGTCACCATACAAACTTAATAATATAAATTGCACTTGTAATAAGACAACTGTGAACCTGTGACAGACGACGAATTGAACCTCGTGTCTTACGCAATCTGGGCGTATGCCTATACCACTCGGCCACCGTCACACTAACAAGCCTGTTGAATTTTTGCAAGTGCTCGTCTGTCACAGGTTCACGGTTGTCATTTTACAAGTGCAAATTATAATATTAGATAGATTTTATATTTGAGTTTCAACCTGAAATTGAAACGTATTGATGTCTTACGTAATAAAGTCAATTAAAAAATATTGGAAGTTTTTAATACTTCGGCTACTTGTTAGCTGAATCAATACGCTAGCACAATTGATTGAGTGAGTGATCGTGGTGATTGATAAACATGTTCCCAGAACATAATATTTTGACAAAAAAAAATAAGGAATGTACCTCTATCAAGAGACTGAATGATGATATATTTTAATATTTACGTAATTTTATTTATTTCTATTTGTAAGAGTCACTTTCAAACTATTTAGGTAAATTTCATTGGGGCAACTAAGGCTTTGAGTTACTGAATAAATATTATCGAAACCCGCAAAAAACGGTAAACATTTGGTATTTATGAAATAAATTTACACTAATAAAGTTTAACCTGTCATTTTTTTTTATTCCAAACCGGTTCTCAATACCGAGAAATCTTTATAGCAGTAAATTTTATCAGGACTCTGTCAAATTACCATCAAGATCAGATAAATTGTATATTGTGGAACATTTTTGAGAGAGTGACGAAATATTTCTTGTTCTATTACTAACTAAAAGCTTAATTAATACATTTTCATTTCCTGTATTACATATTAAAAGTTCTAAATGAGACATATTCTCTATCTATGCATTCATCCGTTACAAGAAAGGAGTAATAAGATTGTGTTTGAAGATGTTACATAAAAAAATATTTAAGTAAGTGAACAATTGTGGCACTTTTACAATTCAGTGACAAAATTGTTGACTTACTTAAATTACTTAAAAAGTTAGTTTTTTATATAAATTAAGATGTAAGGTTGTTGTTAATTGCAATTTCTACCTATTCATGCCTGAGTATCCAAAAGCACCTCTAAAATCAATTATTTGCTCAAAAAACGTTTTATTGTCATACAGCTCGCGCTCTGATTTACACTTTACACATTAAAGTCCAAATGGCAGACTTAATGCTTAAGGCATTCTCTACCAGTCAACCATTGGTTGAAGCAGAAACGATTATCTGGTATACGAGGTGATGACTTTAATGTCGTAGTAGGTCAAATTATCGCAAAGAATGTTCTTAAAATCGTATCTCTGTCTAGTATCTTCCTTCCAAAATGTATCCGTCCACGATCACTGACAAGTATACCGCATACACTGACAGCTTCCATGCTCGGAGGGTTATGTGGTCATCTGATGTCAATCATGCGGTTGACCAATCGTCGCCTCGACCGCCGGTTATCAAATTGGGGCTTCGATATCGCATCTGTGCCATGGGACGCAAACTGGCTTAATATTAGGCTCAGCACATACGCTTATGTTGTCAATAGGCAGTATCTATATAGGTTGGCGTATACTAAAAATGTACTCAAGTTATTGAAACTTCCAGTGCCAACAGAAATTCAAACAATGGTTTAGAATGTTTTTAACACTCACAGTGTCATAATTGTACTCTTAAAAGATGAAGAAACCAAAAATATGCGCACCAAAAATATTAAAAGTTATACCTTAACTCGATTTGAACAGCTTCGAGCTTAAAATGCAATCAATAAGAACACTAATAAAAGTTTTAACACTTTGAAAACAAACCCAACTATACAAAAATAAATCAAAATATCATCGTGTATTGTAAATCGATGAAGTACCTATTCGATTAAACCGTAAAAAATATTAAACGAAAATTGCAAAAACACAGTTAGCTTTGAAATAGTTTTCCGCAAAATCAGTCAATATATGCATTTAAAAAAAACTCAATCGAAAGAATCTGTGACAAAAGCTTTCATGCGATTGATCGACTGAAATAATTCTGACAATAAAATGAACGTCTCTATATAAAGCATTCAGGAAACAATGGCATTGATTTATTTAAAATCATATACGCAACGAGACAATTTTACAGGTTTTAACTTAGGTGACATAAATACACACACGTCTTAAAGTTTTAATTAAATATAAATTTCTCGCAATTAAATGATAAATTATTTCTGTCTTATTAACACAAATGTACTATATAGGTTGTTGGGTCACACACAATATGTACTCTGTATTTCCGAAAGATTTCAAAATATTATATTTAAAAGGTAGATAAAATTTGTCGTACGTTCGTTAAGATTTGGTTACATTACGGGGGAACGTAAGTTAAATGCTATTAGTAAAATGGTTACTGACTACTTCGTTTAATTGGAATTGGAATCATGGTAATATTGTAGAGACTCAATTTTGGTCGACGCGTGAATTACGTAGGTAGGTCAAGAGTTGACATTTGAGTTAAGATTTACCTAGGTACATAGCAACACTTTAAAATTGAAGGTATCGCTAATACTATAGTTTGGAGGACGGGTTCGTTGAAGCCAAGTCAAATGCTCTTGATAATATCTGACGGTTGCCGTACAGAAAAATTTAGCCTGATTGGTGAAGCATGGCCTATGGCACGGCTCACACCATCTCATACAAAAAGTGAAGCTTATAACAGTACCGTTACCATGTTTTTTTTAAAGAGTGATATTTTTGCTCAAATATAACAAACTCAGACACGGTACTAACAAGAACAAGATCTTCCATAAAAAAAAAAAACACTTTTTCGTGCCAAAGTACTGATCAGCTGATATGAGGTTGCTGTTGGTATGAGGAAGACATCAAGGACAACAGCCTACCCCTAGAAGGAATGCAGTAAATTAAAATTAAATACCCTTATTTTCTATGGTATGATTACCTACCCACCATAGACCGCGGAACCCTTAAAATTTAACGTCACGAACACGTCTAGAATGTACGAGAAGCTTTCGGAATTACCGTTCTGAATTATGATATTGACTTCCCATTTCACTTCTCGGGCTTGCTTCTGGAAAATTCGATTCCTGCCTTTACACGTTTCATTAAACTGTTTCAGAACCGGTAATTATTGTTAAATACGGCGAACGAAAAATAAATGGAACGAAAAGGAAAAATATATGTATACTAGCTGTGCCCGCGACTTCATCCGCGTGGAATAGTGACTTTGGGTAGAATTTTTAATTATTTAGGCTTATGATTTTACAAATAAGATACTTAAGTATAAGTACTTATAAGTACGCAAGATATAAAGTATTTATATAAGTTAATTAAAGTAAATTTTAGTACTCACTTATCATTAAAATTGGCTATTGTTAGCAATGAATTGTAAAAGTTTAGGTTTTATATTTATTTATTTATTATTTATTATATAAAAAAACGTAATAAGTATTTAAGAAAAATAGTGAGACTTCGTCTAAGACAACCATGGCTCAACTATACTACTTCCGCCTCCAATCTTTGCACCCATCTTCAACTCACCCTGTATTACTTAACTAAAACTAAAGGGCGATATAGAATGCTTAGTAAGCTTTATTAAACTTATTTTGAAACAAAATCAGTATATTTATTATTACAACAATAAGAAGCAAGTAGTACATCAAAGGTGATCAATTATTATGACCATACCGATTATTTGGACGTAGGTACACAATTTGTATTTTGATTAAGAGTTCCTTTGTCTGATGGGATTATATGGTTACTTTACTTTTTAACTACTAAGTACTTTGCCACAAAAAAAAACTTCTACTTTACTAACATTTTACTTTGTTGTGTGGAAAAAATGGATCTAAATATATATTTTGTTATATTTTGGCAAGTACCATAAAGTAAAGTACCAAAATTTCATTTAATTTTTACAAACCAATATGGAGGAAACACCACACATTTAATTAAAACACTTTACAGATTTATTTCTTACACATTTATTTAAAATGAAATAGAGGGCCTGACGTTTCTAATTATTATCAGCATCCGTGGTCACAGGTAGACCAAGAAACTACCATCGCTCATTAATATCTATTGACGTTCCTAACCACCTAGAAAAAGCTCATTGTGTCTTGAGATCTTGCAGTATGAGATGTTGCTTAGGTTGGTCTAAACATAATTATGAAGTGGTTCCTAAATCAGCTATTTATATTCTTTAATCTGCATGCCTATACTAATTTTTGATTCACCGATGTAGAAGATGCCACAGTCACATTCCTGTCTGTACTCCCCTGCATCTTGGAGAGGTATGTGATGTGACACTTGAAAGGTGGTAAAAATAGCGGGTTTGGCACGGGGTATGCAACAACCTTCCTTACATGTTGACAATCAGCAGCCAGGTTTTGGTTATCATTGCTGCCCCTTGCTCTCTGAAACAAAGTTTTTGTCGTGATAGCTATGTATTGGGGGCATTTCTAAAGACTGTGAGGCTAAGGTTTTGATCTGGATAAGAAATATTGTTTATTGTCTGCCTCAATTTCTGAATTATCTGAATATGAACTGTATGAGAGTAGATTTTCCAAATTCAACTGGGAGAAACTCTTCAATTCTTTCTCTGGAAGAAGAGCTTCACTTCTTATTAATTATTCTGCAATCCTACCAGTTGAATTTTTGGATGATTAGAGTTTAGATGAATAGGAAAAGCAGTAGGTAACATACTGGTGGGTAAAATTGTAAAAGTGATATCTACATACCGTTAATAAAACTTTGGTGTTACATTATACAGGTGATGGTCAGCAACAACAGGTGATACTGGAGAGACCATTGCAACACATCAGTGTCTAATATTACTTGTGGCTTAATCCTTCACATGTGGCGTTGTTGCTATTATATTTACACAGGCAATTTTCCATAATTTCCATGCTTTTAATCACAGATGAATAATCAATACTTTGTTTCACTTTTTTTTTTTTTTTGGTTTTGTTTTATTTTGATAGATTGAATGACTTGACATTTGTTTGACAATGACTTTAGACATCAGTTATTTGAAGGTTATTTGTATCTGTGTACAATGGTCTATGGTTGAAAAAGTGACACTTGGCGCGTTTCGTTCTACTGAAGTTTGTTTTTAATATTTTTTTACATCGCACGGAAACTTTTATTTACAGGCATTGTAAGTATCCTAAATGTTGCTCGATGGTTTAAGCTACCACTGTTCAAAATTTCATTTAAATTGGTCCAGTCGCTTCGGAGTTTATCGCGAGCAAACAGACAGACAAACAGACAAACAGAGAAATAAGAAATTTGAAAAAAATCTAGATTAGTCCCATTGCACTTCTTACATCCCCCTGACTCGGTTTTAAGCATTTTCTTTTATTGTACAGAAATTCGACTTCTACAATTTTATTATATGTATAGATGTATGTGTGAAATAATATTTCATTTTTGTTCCTTTAATGTGCGAAGTTGCCAGTTTGATTTTTATGTGTCCCACTGCTGGGCAATGGCCTAACCTCAAATATGTGGTAGTATAAACCGGATTGGTGGAGGGGTGTTTGCAAGGCAAGCGACCAACCTTGCTGTCAGATTTTGTCAAGCCGCCCATAGGGCCTCTGAATAGGCTGCACGATTAATATCAACCGATATTAACCGGCACCAACTGCTTAAAGTACCTTCCGAAGCACGGAGATGCTCATGATATACGTCACTTATATAGTCGGAATGGTCATCCATCCAAACACCGACCGCGCCGTAAGTTGCTTAACTTCGGTATCACTACCAAAGCGCTGGCACCACTGCGCTACGAGCACCTCTGTACGTGGTGAGAAACAAAAAAAAACATGGAAATATTTTACACTAGCGGTCCCAGCGAACTTTGTTTCGCCCCGGCCCCGTCCTGCCCCAGCCCCGGCCCCGTTGAACGGGATAAAACGGATCCTATGTCCTTCTCCTGGCTCTAAGCTACCTCCCTGCCAATTTTCAGCTAAATCGGTTCAGCCGTTAGGCAGGGTACGCAAAATAAGCAACTTTCTTGGTTGATTTTTTACACCTTGTGTCCGAAAAACCCTAATATCCGAGGAACCGTATTTTTGTTCAAAATTAAATATAGCCTATGTTACTCGTGGATAATGTAGCTTTCGAATGGTGAAAGAATTTTTAAAATCGGTCCAGTAGTTTATGAGCCTATTCATTACAATCAAACAAACAAACAAACAAACAAACAAACAAAGTTTTCCTCTTGATAATATTAGTGTAGATAGCCTATGTTACTCGTGGATAATGTAGCTTTCGAATGGTGAAAGAATTTTTAAAATCGGTCCAGTAGTTTATGAGCCTATTCATTACAATCAAACAAACAAACAAACAAACAAACAAACAAAGTTTTCCTCTTTATAATATTAGTGTAGAAAAATAGAATTTTAAACTGCAAAACTAGTATTGAACAATGTTTCTTACATCTACAAGTCACTAAGTAGAAATGAAATGTGGGCAGTGTGGCAAACATACTACTGATCTATTTTAGCCATTTCCAACTTTGCTCCTATCCCATACTATTTTTAGCAATAGCGCTAGGGCTAACCTAGGATCTGATATAGGACGGATGTCTGTTATGCGGGGCAGGTAATGCGAACCTGAATATAGAGCCGGGATATATTGGGCTTATACTCTGTTTGCCTTGAAATATTTATGACCAACCGCATTGGTACAGCAAAGAGTATTCAAGGGAATATGACATGTCCTTAGATACGTTCTAAAGTAAGTTGCAAATTATCAGACTCCTAAAATAATAGGACCTATTTCCGTGTTTTAGGTCACAATGTCGATCTATATGAAATATCCAACTACCCGTTTGCCATGACTTTTAGATTATTAATATTACAATTCAAGTATAGCTGTGGTGACTGTGTTACTCGTAGACCAGTTGTTAGAGTTTTAATTATGGTAACTGATATAAGTAAACCCAAAATTACGAGATTACGTATACATAACATGACCGTGTTAGGAGCGAGACAGGTGCTTCTAGCACGGTCATGGTAAAAGTCATAAAAGTCGTTTATTTTTGCATATAAACCCACTGGGGGCACTTATACACGTCCCAACATAGACCCTACCACAGCTTCGGGACAATTGTGGGCTAGTGCTGAGAAGAAGCTGCGCAAGAAACTCAGTCATAGCGAAGCATAAGAAACGCGGTATGATAGGACACACACTTATTTAACATTAACATCGAGAATGAGTCGAAAAGGCACCCTCTCACTAGCATGTACGATTTGCTCAATTTACCGATAAAAAGTTTACTGTATATTTTTTTCATTTTAGAGGCTTTTGGTGTCTATCTATTCTAATATTTATTTTGTTATTAAGGAATGCACATTAAAAAAAATAACGATATGATAAGGAACTGCAAAATTCAAAACATGACTACCCTCAAGTCATCTGTCTAATAAAACGTACGTAAAACTAAATCGTGTCCAATTTATATGCTAAATAGAATATGTAGATTATTTTGTTGCCTAATGCCCGACCATCCCTTTGGCAGTAAAGCGAATTATTCACAAAGCTGAGCCACAGTATGTAAAGACACAGAAAGCTCGTTTTTTAAAGACTTTCTATGAAACTTTAACAGTTCATAAAATTCGTAATTTAAAAGCGAACATAGTAATTCCACTATAGGGTTACGATTTTAGACCACTGGTCCCGATTTTGTTGACCTGTTGTTGATGTCTGGTGGATCTAATGAATAGTCAAAGTATTTCAATAATCGTTATCGTGTAATATATGTAATCTGCTAGTGATTTAAAAAATGGGATGCTTCACCTAAATTTTAGGACCTTGACATAAATTTTAGGACCTGTATTCCAAAACAATTTCAATTGATTTATATAACTCTACGACGTTGTAGCTCAAAACTGCTTAACCTCGGCTATAGCGACTGGCAAGAACTGTCGCAAGACCGAGATGCCAGGCGTAATCTGGTGTTGGAGGCCAAGACTCAATTTGGGTCTATGAGTCGCCATAGTAGAATAGTAGTAGCATATTGAACTTACTTCCTATCAGAACTTTGTGATCACACTGACTGACCTGCCGTTAGTACGTGCTTTGAATTTGCCGTCACATCAAAGGATGAGGTTCCCACGAATACATTAGTCCACATGCAACGATTCCTGGTAATTTTTGATGTTTTTGATTCATCTTCTGATGTAGTTGTTAATCAAAACTTTCTAAAGTTTGACTTATTAGAAAGATAAAACAGGCAAAAAGATAACTTATGCACTCTTATGCACACGGCCACTCGTTTGCAAAGTTTATTTTTGCTTCTTCTTCTTAAAAGTTGTCGGCATTATTTTCTATCTTTTGCCTTTTTCTTGACCTCCACCAGGAGGTCCAATGCCAATGACATGACTCTTTTCTTCTACTTTTCCTTCCATTATATTCTCTAAGAACCTGTCATGTCGTATTAGGTGTCCTATCATTTGCCTTGTCTGTTTTCTATTAAATGGGTCATTGAAAATATTTTGAGTTACAATGATATTCAAGAGCTCTTGACGGTGAAGATTTTATTATAAAACCTCCGAATTAGAGAAGATAGTGTGTGATTTTGTGTTACGGAGCTACAAATTTAAATTATTATCTACATTAAATATACAGTTTACAAAAATGGATCATTGATAAAAAACTGTTTCGTGAGCATTCTTGCTCTATGGTAACGGACGATAACAGATTAAAACATGAACTAGCTAGAAATGAAGTTCTAAACTGAGATTGAAATATCCTTAGATTAAAAAAAATCGTTATCTAAAAGTCAGCACATGTTACGTAAACTCAAAATTAAGATAATTATCTTTTATTTCAAGTTTCACTTCACATAACAAAAAACTTCATTTAGTTTCTTTCAAAATACTTGCTTTCAATCATGTTCACGGCGCAGTGTTATGATTCATGGTATCATAAAAAGCTTCGATCATTACTCACTCCACACCATATCTAAATTATAATGATGTTTGTTAAAACTCACCACCAAGGAAGGGACACAGATGAATTGGATTGAGTAACACCGCATGGATATAAGGGTTGCTTTTTTTAAAATCTATTGAAAACTTTAGCTTACAGGGCAAAAGTGTAGGTGACTTATTTATTATTGTTTTTTTTTTTTATACGAACTATCATGATTGTAATACATATCAGTATTTTTTCGTTTTGGATTACTTTTAAAAAATCTAAGGAACTAAAAAAAAGTATTCGTCCAGAGTTACATCTACTTAGATATACATAAGTAGTACAGAAGTATCTTTTGGGTCGTAAAAAAAAGACTAATACTTTAATACATTTAAATAAATCAAAACTATGGCGCCCAAACTGATAAACAGAGTACAGAGTAATTTTAATTATTATTATTAAATTTATAGTGAAGTAACACTATAAATTTAATAATAATAATTAAAATACTTTATTGCTCACTATAAACATAATTATTAATGTAAACTTACTGAATCAATATCTATTGTATCAAGACCTACAGCAGTGACAACACAAAAACACCATGACAAAATATCCTAAAATAAAAAATAAAATTGAACCTAATCAATTCTATGACCATCATTTTTTCAACACCAAACTTTAACGTCATGGTTAGAAATTGACACTTTAACACCTAGTACATAGAGCTTATTTTTATTCAAAGAGTAATGCAAGACTATTTACGATCGTGTCAATTACTTCGCTTTCGTTCTAGGGACTGATTTTGTGTTTTTCTTCCGCTATTAATGTTTATTTATCTGTAGTAAAATGTACTAAATATCAATGTCTTGCACATTCCTCACGTACAATGCCCCTTACTACAGATTTTATTTTACCTATTGTTGACCAAAAAATGCTGCAATTTTAAAAACGTCTCTACTATCCACAAAAAAAAACACTGCAATTTAAAAATATCAAACGGAGCTCATAAAATTATCCTAACGTTGTGATTTTTAAATGATTGACTTACATTATTTCGATCCCTCGATCGCCAATCTGAAAAAATAAAAAAAACATTGTTAGATAGCAAAGAAATGAATAATTAAGGCCGACATAAAGAATTAGGTTCTTATTAAACAAACCATAGAAATAAACCTACAAAAAAAATGTTGTGTGAAGTGGATTTTGCAATACAAAGTTAATTAGTGCGTGCCGGCAAACTTACTGTCATATTGAGGCCGCAAATAATGTACTGGATTAGCAATATTAGCACAGAACCCAAACTGGTACCGTAATATTTGATAACTTTTAATGAAAACCGTACTTGTAATCTGATAATTTGCTTTGTTATTTTTATAACTGTTGGGGATGCTGAAATAAATTATTTTTGTGTTGAGTTACGAGGATACGACTGGGGTTTGAACAGAAATGAAATGAAATGAAATGAAATGTTTATTATTTGCGTAAGAAAAAGGTTACATTTTAGATGGACTTATGTATGTTTGATTACCCAAGAGATTAGTAGGCTTGACAAGTGTTTGGTTTTTGTAATAGTATTGTCATAGTTCCTACTACGATTGTGACGGACAAACATACAAATGAAGAGCTATAATACAGTTTGAGCCCATTGTGGTATAAATTCTCACTCAAAACACTTCCATATTCTTAGTCACTCAAAAGAAAAAAAAGGTAAAAATTAAAATTATTAAAACAAACATTAAATTAAGAGAGCTATAAAACGTCTACTAGAGCATGAACTGAATATGATTACTATAAGAAGACGATAGATAGGATTTCTCATCACATTTAGATCTAACAACATTAAGGGCATGATTCACCATCGACAAATAAGTACTAACAAACGAATAATTCAAATATGGAACGCAATTCGTATAAAGTAGGTAGTGGACGGATAACGATAACAGAAACCTATTAGGACATAGGTAGTGATTAGGGTTTTTACACTCGTTAAAAAACAGTAAGAATTTCGAACTGCAAATATACTGACAGATCCGTACACACAAACAGAGCGAAGGTTTTGATTTAGCCAAAGTAACATCAGCTCAATTAAGTGTAGGCCGCAACAGGGCGCCTTAATTACAACACGCACCGCGCGCCACAACGGTGCCTTTGGTTCACGGAACGCAGGCCTCACTTTGTTAAGGCAAATGCCCGTGAATTTCTCACAGGGAGTGCGCCACTGGCAAGAGATGGAATCTCTATTTGGATTTCTGGAAAATTTTCTTCATTTGTTTTCATGGGCACTTGATCATAAATTGCGTAGACTTGCGTGTTAAGAAACTAACATTCGTGGATGGAAAAGATTTAGAGTTAGGTTATAAATGATATGATACTTTTTCGTATATAGTTTTACGCAAGAGCAACTCCTGTAAAGCCAGAATATATAGTTTCGCCTTTCAGTTACAATTACAATTTTCAATTTTACCTGCAGGTATTATTTTTTTATTTCAAACTTTGTGTAAATGTACAAAAGTGGACTTAAAGCTTTTTTCCCAGTAAAACCTTTAGGTTATTTATTATTGACGGTCATATTCAATGATGCGACGTCATTTCGTGCAATTTCCTCATCACACGGCCACGTTTCAGTATTGAAGAATTAAATATAATTTCCTGAAAAAGCTCTTTTCTCAACCGGTGCGTAATAAAACCCAGAATGCAGCTACCAATCACAAACTCAATTAAAAGAAGCATAAAAGGATCATATAGCCCCTAAATGGCAGTAAAAACTACAAGAATGTGTTTGTAAATGAATTCTTGTGATTCTGCATGTAAGGTGCGGAAACTCAAACGGTTAATTTCGTATAGTAAACTTACTCAACATAATATCAAAGCGTGCGTGCCGCATTTGACCGTTTTTACCGCAGTCGTAGGCTAAGCAAGTCAGCCAAATATGAATATTAATAAAATAAGAAAACCATAAGATTCAGCAACCTGAAGTAATAGATTTTTTAATTTATTTAGTATGGGTTTGCTCTTGACTCCAGACCATGCCAAAAAAACTGCATTATTTAATGGTAGACTGTTTTGCAATCATTTATGTGCTAAAGACCCGGTTCCGTGATCGATATTTTACTCAACTAATGGTCAAATGTCGTTACCAGCAGTTATTACGATTGTAAGTGTTTTGAAGAAAAATACCAAATGCCAGAACGGTTATTTAAATGATCATTAGTCAAGGTATTTTTTCTGCAAAACACGCAAAATCGTAAATATTAACGCTAACCGCTGGTAACGACATGTAAACATTACTTGAGTTAACTATCAATCGTGAACCCGGGCCATAGTTAGCGCGTTGGTATCAGAGTCGTCAAACCATAATGTCAAAAAAGATATGGCATAACGACGCGCCGCTTTATTCGAAAGGGGCAAGCATGATAAACATAACACTGACGCGACTCATTTGATATCACTCCGACTATATAAACAAAAGCTCGGTTTGTCTGTTCTTCTTTAGGCTGTGTGCACAAGTTAGGGTGTCAAGAGGCTCGAGCGGCGCTTTACGCGTGGACGTAATTAAGGCACGGCCTATTAAGGCTTTCCGCAGTTTCGTTACGAGCACCTTACTGCATCGCCCCAATGACTCTTATTTCCCTGATGAATATTACTTTTAATCTTTAGTTGGAGAAACACGCACATATTAGAAAGAACGGCGCGGAGTTTAATTGATATTATTTCAAGACTCAATGACTTTAAAATGAATTTGAAGACTTAAAAATAAACTTTCTATTCGCGTAAACTGCAATTTCTAGAAGCAAGAGTGAATCTATTTAATTAAAAAAACATTAAAGGGATATTAATTTTGAGCGTAAAAAAGCCACTATAGTAAACTAACTAAATTATACATAAATTAAAACTTGTGTATGTTATCCTTTTAGCGTAAAACTTGGCTATTAATCGTAGAAACAAAATAAATTTTAAAAGTCAGACACAAAAGTGAGTAACTGATTAAATTATACATATTGAGATATAAAACCTCAATGGTAAGATAAAAGCCCATTTTTAAAACGTCTGATAAAAAAATTGCTTATTGATAAAGTATAGAGTGTCATTCAATATCACAGTCCACAATTAAGTTATGATGTTTTCAAATCAGCCGATCAGTAATATATTCGACTAGTATTTTTTTATTTAGCGTACCTGGGACAACCAAATGGGAGACGCCCGGTTGGATGTCCTAGGTACCGCTGGAAGGATGTTGTAGCTCAAGACCTGCTCAACCTCGGCCATAGCGACTGGCAAGAACTATCGCAAGACCGAGAGGCATGGCGTGATCTGGTGTTGGAGGCCAAGACTCACTTTGGGTCGCTGAGTCACCCCAGTAAGTAAGTAAGTATTTTTTATCTAACTATTAAAAAATTGCCATAAATGTTGTAACCATACTTTTTAGTTGCATAAGCCAAGTTAGTGTTTAGTTCTATAGGAAATTACTAAGACGATCTTATCTTTAAGATTTTACTACCTCGAAACAATGGGACAAGTAAAAGTGAATACAAATGTCAAAATTATGTTATAAGTATCTATTCAAACATACTAAACATTGTGACATTAATCACGGTTGGGCCATCTTCCTTTGACTAAAGAACGTCAACGAGGTAAAGTTAAAACTTTGGTCAGTAATAACCGAAGCCGAGCCCATTAAAGGTCTGGGCCCACTGCACTGTACCATACCATGACCGTGCTAGGAGCGTATCAGACACGAAAAGCAACACGATATGCTCTTCTTTACCTACTGAATGATCTACAGGGTGACTTTGAAAACATTGGCAATATTTTTAACTAAGAACCTACTCATGATTCATAGTCATAGTCTCTTCCACATATTAAAATGAAAATCAATTGATATAAATTATCATATTATGATGAAACGAAGAAAAATATATAAAACACTTTAGAAATGATTATTACTTCAAATTAAACTAAAAAATTACAGGTCAAGATTTAAAAAAAATAGGTATTAACAATATGTAAAAGTATCAAAAATTACTCCGCCTAAATAGAAATTGGAGTGATAAGTACTGTACGATTTTTAAAATAATTATTTCATAACAATTGATTTTCATTTTAATATGTGCCTTTAATTGTGACATTGTGAGAGACAAGAGAAAACCCATTTCAAATAAAAAAAAATAAAAAATCATGAGTAGGTTCTTAGTTTTAAATATTGCCAATGTTTACAAAGTCAGCCTGTATAGCGTTTTTAATAAACAATTTATTTAATTTATTTATTTATCTATAGCTGACTCACCGTTATATGCAGCGTGAGTGATAGACCTAACGTTCCTAACGGTCATAGTATGCTAAGATGAAGTAGGCAGAAACCTTTAAAATAAACTTTGCCACTAAAATTGATTGTGTCAAAGAAACTGATGAAGGATTCGTTTGCCATTTCCCGATGAAACATAATTTCGTATGTTTTTGTGTATACCAATTTAGTTTTATAACATTTCCCAGACATTTTCTAACTTTCATCTCTAAGGAGGTTAGTTCTATCAAAAGAAATTAAAATAATAACCGCCTCTTATTTGAACCGCGAACACTTTGTACCGGATATTTTTGTCATCGAATTTTGATGTTAATTTTAACCCAGACTTGCCTCGCTCAAAACAGAGAAAGCCAATTAAGAATGAAATATTTAAAAAATAAATTGAAAGCATGAAAGTTAATGGATATCTATTTTCATCACATAAAAGAAAACTTTAACACATATTTAGATTTTCTTTATAGAGTAGTTTTTGTTTTTGTTTCTAGGTCAAATACATTTTAGACGTAGAGTGCAGACATAATCTCATGAATTCGTTTAGGGTTACAAATTACGATTCAATTATTTATAAGTAGGCTGTTTAAAAATACATTATGTAGTCCTTCGTAAATACAGCGGACATAAATTCATTCTACGTACTTTATTAATAAAAACCAATGTTCGTTATTCATTTATAAGTTAATAGGTACCATAACTGATTGTAAATATTTTTTTAACATTGGAAGTGACAGTAACAAAGCATATTTATTTTCTCAAAAGGCAACACTATCTTAATAATAAGCCCTACAAACGTAACAGAAGTAACAAGAGCCAGTAAGTAACCCGATAAAAACATCAAAATATCTCCCCACCTTTATATTACATTAGGTACAATTTCCATAATGGATAGCAGAGAATACTCCCGTAGAGGCCTTTATAAGGCCAAAAGGACAGCTGATAATGTCCTTCCCATTACAAAGGCTGTGCTCTCTGGAGATAGCGGAGATTACTCTATGGCATGGTGATCGTTTTATACAGTCATGATGGTCGTCTTTGGAAGCAACTTAGGTATGTAGTTTATCTTATATTCAATTATTTGGAGAATTGGTGGTGATGCAACGTTTGAAAACAATATCATATTTTAAAATAAAATAGTTCAAGTACCTACATAACTGTTACCTTAAATATATCACAGCTATCATCGCATTGAGAATAATAATATTATCCGACCCGTCTCAACAGAGCCGGGCCGGATAATATCCAGGTACGCAACTAGACCAGGTACACAAGATATTATAGTGTCCAGATGTGTGCGCAATACACAAGTGCACTCTCGTTCCTTCACTCTCACTAATTCGGTGAGACGGCAGTCCAATATGACCGATGAGAGATCAGTATAGGAACCAATGGCTTTGCGTGCTTTCTGAGGGACAAGGGTGTTATCGCCACCAACTTCCAGACTCCGAGCTTTTTCCGAGTATTTTCAAGACAGAGGTGCAAGATATTAGTAAAAAAAACGGCCTGGCCTGGCTTCGAACCCGGGACCACTTGGGTAGAGACCAGTGAACCAAGATAAAAGCATTCAAATTAATATCGCGTCATTCTTTGCAGTTATACTAAAGGTGGTTCTCCAGCAAAAAATATCATCCGGGTGTGACGATGAGTGAAGACTAAAATCCAATAATCAGCCCCGCATTGTCAGCCGTCACAATCAGCATCAAACGGCTAATCCCTTTTGCTCGATTACTTATCGTATCACTTTCTGACCCTATCTTGCTGCAACTAGTGATGTACCTACTCGTATATCCACAGTTTTTATGTTTACAATCTATACTTTCTATACTAATTTATAAAGCTGAAGAGTTTGTTTGTTTGAACGCGCTAATCTAAGGTACGTAAGGTAGGTAAGGTAAGATAAGGTAGGTATAGCTGAACCGATTTAAAAAAAAATGTGTTGGATAGCTATTTTATCAGGGAAGGCTTTAGTCTATAAATCATCACGCTGCGACGGGAGGGAGCAATCTTCATATACGAATCGCAAAAATGACATCTAGCATAAATTAGTTTGAATGCGTTTCAGTTGAAACCTCAGTTAGTAAATACTTTAAATGCTATACTTCTAAGTAAAAGTAAAGTTAGCCTGTAAGCATTCCACTGCTGTGCAAAGGCCTTACCTCAAATATGAGGTATAAAGCCTTTGTTTAGCGCCATACTCCACCACGCGGGCTCAGTGCGGATTGGCGGAGGGTTGTTTGCAAGGCAAGTGGCCAACCTTGCTGTCAGAATTCTAAGTACTTAAGATTATTTTATAAACATCACCTTATATTATCTCGCATTTGCAGTGGTTAGCGCTCCTGACTATTCAACCAGTGTTCGCGGGTTTTAATCCCGTTATGGGCAAAGGTTTGTGTGATAAGCACACACATTTTGTACCTAAGACGTGGATGTTAAATGTGTTTAATTATTTATGTGTCCCCTGTCAAATCATTTTCTATTACTTCGTAACACAAGAAAGTAAATTCCTAACTTCGAAATCAGACAAACATCGATAGTGGAACAACACTATTGCAAACGTCCGCACTATTCATAGCGGATAAGCTCACTTTGAAACAAGATACGGTACAAAAGGGTCCCCATCAAAATTCGGCGGCCGTCAGGGCCTTATTTATCATTTTCAAGGGAATTTTCACTCAAAGGGACATTACGGGACACCTTCAAGTGGTAGTTGGTAGCGATATAAAAAGCCTTTAAGTATTCAGATGCGAAACGCCTGTGTATGTGAGGGTGAAATGTGTTTTATTCGGCCGTTTTTGAGGAAGGTGGCAGTTGTCATATTGTAGCTATGTTACGGCATACCAGATGGATTTCATTGTATTTTTTTTACTACTGTTTTCTGCGGTATCCGTGATCAAAGGTATTTACGTCCGTTGCCTTGTCCATTAATGTCAAAATTTATCAAAATCTGTTTATCTTGACATGCGTACAAACACTCTTTGAAAGGTTATACACAATATGGTTTTTCCTGTACGAAGTATGTATATTGAGTTTTGTTTCATAAAACCCCATTTCTTATAAACAAATTAATAAAACTGAACCAATTTTCATACTAATATAAAGTAATACTTTTCTTTGAATTTCGAGAGTAGGCTATAAAATCCAATAATGATGCAGGTGGTATCAATATACTCGTAATTTAACTCCTAAATATAACAGTCCTGCATCATTTTTTGCTAACGGAATTGGACTTCAGGAACTAAGTTCACACCAAATCCAAGCAACAATAAAAGGACAACTTGAATCCTCAAAGGCATTTTTTCATTCATCATGGCAGTCCCGGTAACTGAACCAAAAATGAACATTACACAGTAACCGCCATTCGCTTACATCTCGAAGCATTTCCCATCGTATATAACACACAAACACGGGTTTCCGACACTTTACGGTATAGGATAACATTAGACCTTTTATAGTTTATTTTTACTAGAATATCATCTTCTTTAGAAAGGTAGCCAAAACGTTTTACGACTTTTCAGGAGTTGAGGTCCTACTATGTACAATAATGTATGTGATTTAAACTGTCGATTGTATAGCTTACTTACTCACTCCTAATGCCGAGTTTGCAAAAATGACAAAGATAGGTAGTGTTTGGAAACATGGATATTAGGCTAGATAGATAGATAGTATTTTATGTAACTATTTTGTTTAAATGTAACTATTTTGCTCTTCATTTACAACGCACAAAATGGGGTATTTTCCTATAAACCCATAATTTCTTTACCCAAAGGTTGTCTGGAAGAGATCGCTTATAGCGATAAGACCGCCTCAATTGTACATTTCCTTTAAACAAATTTGTAAATTAACTAATTTTGTGTGCAATAAAGAGTTATCTATCTATCTATCTATAGATACCCAACTGTACTGTCTAAGACTAAATACTTTAGCCTCTTCCAACCCTTTATTTGCTGAGGAAATGAAAAAAGACAATCTAAAGTAACTCAGAAACGTCACTATCTCATTTTTTACAGGTTCTCGCATAAGGCTTCTATGTATTATTAATAGTAGTTGGCGATTGCATATTCTCGTGGAATGTCTATTAATTTTGTAATTTCCTTAGCAAATGACAGTTTATCTACGATCCTCTACGTTCCTTCACGAGGAAATACACAGAAAGAATTAAAATTTATTCGTAAATATACTATCGAGAATCAGGCTCATTGTTTTTCATAGTAGACCCTTCAGGGTTGTTTTGAGTAACGGATCAAATTGCCCGGGATAAAAACAACAAGTATAGAATACAAATGCGGGATTAACCGTCAGAAGCTGGCTGTTAACAGAGGGATCATTTATGACCCAAACATTATATTTGGAACACTTTCAGGATTATATTAGTGTTTTTATTTAAGATTACGTAATGATTGTAGTTAAATAAAGAATAACAAAACCTTTGCTTTAGGAAAACAAACAAAAAAACATATGAACTTTCTTTTTTTTAAAGATTATTTGCTTAATTATTGCTATATTCAGTTCTTGTATTTTTGAAAGTTTATATTAAATATTTTTGTTTTAGTTTCAGAACACAGTCATATAAAGTCGGGTGGGTGTCAGTGAGTAAGCTTTAATTTTATTTAACTTCAAAGAGCTGTTACATAAAGTATTTCTGAGTTTGATAATATCATATCAATTCTGTGCTATGAGTTCATACAAATTTTGCAACATCTACGCAAGTTCATACCGGCCAACCATCAAGTAATTGGCTATGTCGACAAACACTCGCAATTCACTTCCAGTAAAGCCGTGGCCAAGCGCTAGTGTTGCCTTACTAGTACACGTTTCTGGCAAGCACCCAATATACGCTTACTGCATACCGATAAACGGTATGTGAATTTTTTGTACCCAAAGCACATAGACAGCCAGCTTTTACCATTACGCTTTCATCCTATTTTTGAGCGCCGAAGATTTTTGGTCTGGCGACGGGAAATCATATTTTGCAGCACTTATTTGTACTCTAGTCGAGGAGTGTCTGGCCACTATCATATAATAGAAAGTAGAAGGAAAAGACCATCACAGAACATTTCTTTTGATTTAAGTAGTTACCTTTGTGTTGCCAGAGTAAATATTATCAATACAGCGTTATGGCTCCGTTGTACAATGTGCATGAATAAAAACCGGTTAAGTGCGTGTCGGACCCGCGCACTGAGGGTTCCGTGCCACCCTTAACTGAATTCAGTGTCCACTTACTTTCACTTAACGAAAACATCACAATATATTGCGACGACAAAAATAACTTTGTTTTTCATAGTGTTTGTATGAAAGACAAAGTTATATTTGCGGTTGATAAAAATGTGCAATATCTCAAAAACTACTGGTTTGATCTCCTTCAAACCAATTTTCGTTGCAAGTTTTTGTTGAGATCTACATCATATATTTTTTTCAAAATTTTCACTTTCTTAGTTCAAAGGTTAGATGGGGGGGGGGACGCCCATTTTACCACTTTGGAAGCGTCTATATCTCAAACCTTACACTTTTAGAAAAAATGGTTTTAGAAACCTCAACATCATTTTAAAAGACCTATCCATAGACACCCCACACGCATAGGTTGGAGTAAAAAAAAAATTTAGGTTTTAGTTTCATGTATGGGAGCCCCCCCTTAAATATTATTTTTCTTACTTTTTTTATCGGAATCGGAAAGCGGTGAACAAAATACACCTACCTACCAAGTTTCAGCTATGTGATGCTAATAGTTTCAGAATAAAGTGGCTGTGACATACGGACGGACAGACAGACAGACTTGACGAAACTATAAGGGTTCCGTTTTTTGCCATTCGGCTACGGAACCCTAAAAATTGGGACTAAACCTAAAGTTGTGTAGCGCTAAAGCTTTTTTGACCGACCGAACGTCTAAGATGGTTATAGAACTATTCAAAACCCCCTACAAAACTAAGTTATTAACAAATTCATACCCGCTAGCTTTATACAATTGTTTTGACGACTCATCCTCGTTCATTTATACAAAACAATGGAATATAGGTGTTTATATACAATATACCGACTATCAGCTCTGAGAATTGAGAACCTTTTATTCGCCACCAAGGCCGCGAGGTTCACACAAAACACCTTACATTAACTTGATTAATCTGAGGAAATAGAAATATAACTGAATAACGTCCAGTAGATTCATCACAAACATCGTGTATTTACGGACAAGAAGATATTTTAATAAGTTAAAAACAACTGTGTATAATGCTGCCAATAATAATTCCATATCTAGATCCCTGTAACTTTGCTAAGTTCCTAATAAAAAGAAAAGAAGAAAATAAAGTGATGATCAAAGTTTGAAAGTGAAAATGAGATGAAAATAAGCTCATTTTTGTTTTTATTTTTAGCTCTATTCATATACATATGATCAGAATGCATAACCAATTGAGATTGACCATCGGCGCGAGTCATTGTTTATAGTGCTGAAGTGTGTGCGTAATAAACAAGGGCACTCTCTGTTCCTCACTCTCATTATTCAGTGAGATGACAGATTCGACATTTGACAATGTAATATACGTATTTAAAGTTGTTTAATTAATACACACATTTTGACATAAAAATTAACGGTGCTCAGGTAATTAATTTATAAAATAAAAACATAGTTGTTTTAACGCATGAAATCGCCTGTAAACAATTTCACTTTAGCTAGCACGTCTCTTACTTGTAACCTGATACTTCTGCTTCTACGCTTGTGAAGAAAAAAAATAAAATAAAGGAACTATTCCCGAGACTAATGGCTGCTCCATTAAGCAGGTTTATCCAGAATCAAGAGAATCGTCCTGATGCCAGAATTCCCTCCTGGATTCAATTAGTTTGTTAGGACAAAGCACGTTCAGATTAGCTCGAGAAATTTCAACGCTTAGGTCTTATAAATCTGTGCCATGAATCAGTCCACGTTTAAAAGAGTCAGTATAGTCACTTATAATCTTTCTGCATGACCTAAAGGTATGACTGGGAGAGAATGCTTTTAGCATTAAGTCCACCTTTTGTACACTGTTACTTGTGCAATAAAGTTCTTAAATAGTTAATACTTACCACGTATACATTTAAATCGGTGATAGGCATTGCGTGCGATCAATTATCAGTTATCACCGGTATTTTTAGAGCTGAACTCTCATTAAATGAAGTCCTTTCTTTAAGTTTCTTCATATTCATCTATTACCTTATAATAAATATTTCTTTTTAAGTATTTCGACTATTATTGCGTCCGCAATTGTTATTTTTATCTAACCACAAATCAGTCCACTATGCTTTTAAACGAACCGATTAGCGAAACTATTAGTATTACTGCCAAATCGACTGATAATTGTGGAGGTTTAGTTTAAACAATTACATCGGAAACATTCATCAGGCATTAAGCTGAATCGAACTGTATATTTCTAAAGGGCAGCGGTTTTACAGGTCCTACTACGAAGATTGAAAATTTAAAGAAATCTTATTGAGAGTGCTCATATACAGCGCTTATCAGTTCTTGGTACATGCATTTTTGTTTTTATATAAGGATTAAAAACATGGCTTAGTAGACCATTAGCTCTGCAAAGAAGTTACAAATTTACACACACCACATTTAATAAAAAAAAAAAAAAAAAAAGTTTGTTTAAGGAACAGTCTGATGTCCTTTAGTTTTAACTTACAAGTGAATTAAAACAGATGCCATCAAAAACTTTCAGTCATAGAGGGCATAACTTTCACTTCAAACACTTAAGCAATCGGCGATATGCCACGGTTATAGACGCTTGTCGGTGCTTACAACAAGCTCCACGCGAATATGGCCCAATAAATATGTGTCATTGCCGTGCCATAGCCGTAGCACAACATTGAAGCTGATTTTCTTATATAGCCGGCAAATTTGGCAATGTTAGGAAAAATTTCAATCATGATCACACAATATTAATCAAAAGATAATAAAAAAAAATACTGTCTTAACATTGACAAAGGTTCCGGCAATTTAAGCAATGTTGCTTCCATCCTCCCACGGTAAAGTTGCCGGCAAATACATGATCATTAGGCCCAACACTTCATCTGTGGTTTCGAGATTTGCCGTCTGGCTCACACGAAAGATCATATTCGTATAAATGACAAGGACCGCTATCTTCATATAAAACTACAAATTTAAACAGTAGAGTACTGCGATAATAACGGAATTCGAATTAGATGATAGGATTTAAACAGAGAGGGACTTAATTAAAGCAGGATCTAGTTTTGTTGTTCAGTAGTTTAGCTGGCTTCAGATCTAGTAGTCTGCCACTGTCGTAATATAAATAGAGTATTAGAAGATATAATTTTCTGAGCTATTTCAAGTCTTACAGTTGAAATATAACTTTTGTCTTAAAATAAGATTTGAAATAATAATAAAAAATAGTAAACTTGTGTTCATTTGATGATGATGGTTTAGATTTCAGTATTCTTGATTCTTTTAGTAAAAATTAGTGATGTAAGTTAAGGAAAAATAATATTTGTACCAACTCTTAGTTTCCTAGATAGGTAGTAAACGATCTGTATGGAAATATCCTCCAAATAAGGTTTTATTTTTTTATATTACTACACCATATTATTCAGTTTACCGCAAAAATATTTTCTATTCGGAAAATTTGGATAATTTTTCTTCAAACATAATATTTTTCTGCGTATCAATACGATAAAGCTTTTATATATCGACGTGATATCCACAAAATAACAATGTTAATGATGTAAATAGAATCTCGGAAACTTCCATCTCGGATCCACTCATAAATACGATGTTATTGCAGCAACGTGTATTTATTGGCAATTGTGGTTACCCTTCAACCTATATTTCATAGCCTTCGGGCTTCCGAACTAAATTCGGCCTACGGAATGAGTTATGCATGCGACATAAGGCGGAGCGCAAATTGTGACACGATTCACCATTAGGAAGTATGGATATCCAATTGGCAACAGGACACAAACTCTTTAGTATTAAACCCTTTGTTCTTTATGAGTTTTAAGGAATGACGTTTCACCTCAATTATTTTAAATTTTATTTTATAGATTGTTGATGTATTTTGAATGTAGAAAATTTACCTTTTTTTTTCTTTTTTTTTTCCGTTTATTAACAAATAAAAAATCTTACAAAACAAGTAGGTATGAACTTAGTATAAAACCACTAAGGTTTGTAATTTTACTAAGTTGTAAGCTTACGTCGATCAACATCTTAAACAAATAATTAAAGTACGAGTAGGTTTAATGCAGACTAACTTTTTAGACGATTTTATAATAATGACACAATTTACCTTTTTAACAACACACTTCTTTAAACGACAAAAAAAAAAAAAAAAAGAGTTGGACGAATAAGTGCTTTTGTTTTTACATTTTAATACTTATTAAACTTTCAAAAGAGAATTTAGAAAAAGTATTTTAAGCTTGTTTTTAATATTTTTAACTGTCAGATTATCCCTTACTTCTGTAGGCAGTTTATTTATGAGTCGCGGAACAATATAATCAGATGTTCGTCTCCCGTATTCATTGCTTACGCGCTCGAGCAAGTTACAATTCAGCTGACGTCGAGCTACCGATCGGGTGTATACAGGCTGTACAGTTTGTGGTTGTTCGATTGTACTGAAGAAAAGTTTTTTTAACAAAATTAATTTAACTTGACTATGGACAGGCAATACTTTACAATAATTAAAAAGGCCGGAATAATCGTCACCATATTGATATCTAATTTTATTAGGTACTATATTCTTTAAAATTCTAATTTGAAGGTCATAAATTTTATTTAAATATGTATTATAAGTACGGCCGTAGCTGCATAAACCATATTGAATGTATGATTCAGCTAGCGAATTATAAAGCATTAACTTAACTTTAAACGGGATTCTTTTCTTAAGTATTATTATATTTGCCAAAAACTGTCTTAATTTATTACAAACATGTTCTACGTGATTAAACCAATTAAATTTACTATCAATTTGAAGGCCTAAATATGTTTGACAATCAACTATATCTATAGGATCACAGCTGCATCGATTTGGGATAGATAAGTGTAGACATTTATGATCATGAGCTACAATGCCCTTCAACGGAACGCTTTTGATGTAAGGTGATTTAATCGGCAGTAATTTGGTTTTAAACGCATTGACAACCAACCCTACATCGTGACACCACATTAGCAGGGTGTTAAAATCTGATTGTAGCATGTCACAAGCTACATTTGGGTCTTTATTAGCAGCAACCAGACAAGTGTCATCAGCGAATTGGTAGCATGTACTATGTTGGATGTACTTGTTCATATCGTTGACATATGATAGAAAATGGAGAGGTCCTAATACTGATCCTTGAGCTGTGCCTTCCGTAGTATCTATTGGTTCACTGAAGACATCATTTACCTTTACTTGAAACTTCCTATTTTCGAGGCAACTGCTACACCACTTAAGAAGCGGTCCGCGTATACCACAGTTGCTTAATTTTGTTATTAGTTGCTTATGGTCCAGTGTATCAAAAGCACGTGAAAAATCGATAAACAAAACACACACATGTAGTTTCCTATTTAGGTGCGTATTAACTTCATCGGTAAATTTAAGTAGTAAGTCAGACGTGCTTTTACCCATTTGAAACCCAAACTGATTTTGATATAGAACATTATTTAACCGATAAAATTGGTGTATTTGTGCAGAAATATATTTTTCGACGATCTTGTCTATGGACGAAAGCAGTGTGATTGGACGATAGTTTGAATAGTCGTCTCGCTTTCCTTTTTTATGTAAAGGCCTAACACAACCTAGCTTTAAATCATCAGGGTAGATTCCCTCTATTACACTATAGTTAATAAGATCTGCAATAGCCCCTGATACATTGCTTCCTATGCTCCTTATGTCAGACACTCTTATATTATCCGACCCAGGTGCTTTCCTTGGATTCAAATTTTGAATGATTTTATAATAGTAAATGATTTTATAGTAGTTTTTATAATAGTTAATTCCATCAAATCCAAAATATGTGTTTCAGTGACAGACAGATATAATATCTTAGTAAAAAAATGACATCTTTAATACCTTCTGCCGAAAATCTTGACAAATACAAATATTTATTGAGATATTACTGTGTCAACAAAGTCGTTGTAACAATAAATACCAAAAATGTCACGCAATCTTAGATTATAAGAAAAAACATGAGATCCTTTGTATCGATATTACTGTTACAATTTGCTATCCATGTCGTTACATTTTATTTATCCTTCGCTCCCTAACCCAGATTATACTATTGGCGTTTATAAACGACACCTAAATTATTAGAAAAGGCATGTAGTTTTATCAAGTAGCTTACTATTCGTCAGTTTACATTTATTTCAAATCTAAATTAGTAAAAAATGCACTGTTAACTGAAACTCATATTAACCAATTTTTTATAAATTTTGATTAAAAAAATCTATTAGATAAGTTATAAGTATTTGTAACAAACAAGTTTGGTTCCTGTTTTGTACACGACCATAAGTTTTTAAGGCATAATTTTTCCGTACTATCTGTTTAACGTACTACAGTAGAGTGATTACATAACTAGCAATAGCAATTCCTGTATGTAAGTATAGCGAAAACACTGTTAAAATACTAGGAAGACCTTTCGAATCTTGAAAATACTACTGTTTGTGTAGGCCAGACAACAAAGAGGTTAAAATGGCAAATCTTTAAGTATCTGTAAATTAGTAGAAAAAAAAAACAGCGAAATAATGACAATTCAACACAAAAAAGACAATAAAGACCCCATATTGTACACGAGCTTATTTCACAGAATCGTTTGGGCATGAATTATCTAATGAAATCAATGAAGCAGTTGATGGTTTAACGAGGGCGGATTCTCAGAAACTATTCGCTTGATTAAATATACTTTAGCTGTATGGAACACAATAGTGGTTTTTATTTTTTAAATAGTTTCAACAGCTTATTTGATGAAGTCAAGTTTTTAAATGTCCTATTTAAAGTCACGGTTACCTTACCATGTTATTTTAATAATATATTGAAGTAAAACCTGATGATGATCTTCAAATGTCAGATCAAATTTTCGTGAAACATTAAATAATGTTATTGCAGTAGCTTATGCAGGTTTATTTGTTACTATAAATACAATATCGTTGCTTTTATTTTCTGTTTATTATTTTCGTTGCATCTATTGCCATCTCTGTGCATGACCTAGGGTTGTTTGAATGGCAGAGAATGCTTTTAGCAATAAGTCCACCTTTGTACACCATGATTTGTGCAATAAAGTTTTTTTAATAAATAAACATAGCTAAGAGTTAAAACTAAAACTATAAAAAATGAAAAATAAAAATAAAATAAAAAATAATAATATAATAAAATTCTCTCGGAATAAAATCTATGTTTTTTAAAAATAAAAATCGATTTATCCGTTCATGGGCTACGTTACTACAAACGGGGGTTAAAAATGAATCGCCTTAAATACGTGACAGAGACGACGAGAAGATGTTCCACATGATACATTATAGGTTAGTGGTAGGTATACGTACTGTTCTACACTTTCATGGTCACTAACATTAAAATTTTAAATAATTAAGCGAGCACAATAAAAGACTTTGAAGGAGGGTAGACCGAAATTTCTGCCTATAACAACCCACCCGCAAGTTCTCTTCAGTTACTCCGTGATCATGGCGCTTGCAACGGTGCCGAAATATCGGAAGCTCATAAATAATAAGGTACATGGTAGCAATCCCGTATTTAACTATTCTAAGGTCTACGTACGTCTATAGCTCAAAGCACAGTGCTTTCATTTAATCACGTCACCATTATCACTATCAGCAAAAGAACCTCCACTTCTGAATCCCATCACACACTCTTCCACTTGATTTTCCTCTAAGCACACAAGTTCATCAGTCTAAATAATCCGTGTTTTCACCAATTGATCCAGTATCCAATCAGGCTGCAAACGGCCTCCGTAACACCGCGTTATCCCGTTTAGACGCCGTTCCCTCCGTCCGCAACCCTAATTGTTAACAGGATGAAATGGACGGGGTCCTGTTCCCAATCTGGAGGTAATGGTGAAATTGGTAGAAACCATACTGAAATTGCAATCTTTTGATACTGATTGGGGGTTTGGTTAAAACTCTTAAGCCCGGATTCGTGATTGATATGTTAACTCAACTATTTAATAAAAGTCGTTCCCAGTGGTTAAATAATTACTATTATGAGTGTTTTGAACAAATTTTGAACAATACCACAGCCAATGGTCATTCAAAAAGCCAATTTGTCAATTTATTTTGTTTAAAACATACACAGAAGTAATTATTTAACCACAGTAACGACTTTTAACCATTAGTTCAGTATTGACTTATAATCACGCAACCGGGCCATATCCGATAATATTTCAAAAGAATCTATCTATCTGGTTTTAATAAGTCACTGTCAAAATCCAGTTACTAAATGGTCGGTACAGACCGTTTGGATACCAAATATCAAATCATACGCAGAAATAATGATACAACATGTAATCTGCTTATCGGAGCAAACTATTTCGTCAAAAAACCTAACAATTTGAGACAATAACAAGATCATCCAAATAAGCCTTAAATCTCCAAATAACAACTTGAGTGTGGGCGAAAAAGAAGTGAAAAATAAACACTTTCAACATTTTCATACTGAATCGTAACCCTTCGACTTAATAAACAATAAAAATTCACAAGGTGTAATCAAACCACCTAAACTTTAATATTATGTTTAAGCGATACGCTTTTAGCGATTAACTTTTACTGATGACCACCAATTTCTACAGACATAAGCCAAATGTGCAAAAATGTTTATGGATTAGATAAATGAGTAGAAGAATGAGAAAAAAGTACAATATACGATACATGTGTATCTACAGGTAGGTAGGTAGGTAGGTTACAGTCCAGCCTTTTGTTTAAACGTAATAATTTAGTCATGCATCGATTTGTAACACTGTTTGTGTTCCTGAAATAATCAAATAAATATCGTACAATTTTGTGTACGAACTAATATCGTTTTGGTCGCCGAATACCGTGATGAAAATGTATGTAGCTTCGAAAAAAATCTACGAAATCAACATCTTATATCAGTAGATTGATAATCAGGTAAATCGAACAAAACTAACGATGGTCAGTAATCAAATGTTTCAGTATAATTGCTTCAAATTAAGTAAAAAACCATTAAAAGAAGGGCCTTTAACACCCACGCGACACGTGTAAATAATTGAAATTGCTACGTGAAATCAATAAAGTAATAAATACCTAAACTGAAACTTTGAGTTCCTACAAACAAACTTATTGTGAAAAGTTTACCCAGTAATTAAAAAAAAAACTCGTGCTTGTATAAGGGTAGAATGATAGACAGCAGTTATAACTATTGGTACATCTTCGAACTGTAAACAAATAAAACTTAAATGAGGAATATGTTATGTACACATTCCATTTTTTTTGAACAATCATACCTCTTAACACTTAAACCACATCTAGCCCACATTTAAGCGTTTCCCAAACGAAAAGTCGTGATACGAATATCAATGTATCAATGAATTTAATTAAGCCGGAAGCGCAAACTTCATTTGCATTTTTATCGGATATTATTTAATATTACAAATGTCTCTAATATGCTTTACTTCGAGTTATATCAGAATAGTTGATAAGCAGAAAGCTGGTTAGCAGGGTGAAGTTCCAAAGAAAATACATGGTATCTTATGATTACAACAGGCATAAGGCAAATATATTTTGATTAGCAATACGTAACTTTTGAAAAAGCAACGCGCGATCGATCGCAAGAAGTAAAACAAAAACTGTACGAAAACGGACAGAAATCCAAGTTATCACAGAACAGAATAAAAGAAATGGCTCCACTGTTGTTTGATAGATCTGACAATAGTTTTGGTTTGGCCGATACGTAAAGTGAATCGTCAATATTTCTGCATTTTTGTTAGTTATCGTAAAGGTACGTAATAATAATTCTGCCTAACCTAGCCCAACAGTTAATGTTAAAACAATAATTACTGTATTAAATTTGAAACTGAAATAAACCCGTCGCTAAAAAGAACGGCTGAACAGATTTCCATCACTCAAAGCTAAGAGTACTGGGGATTAAATTATCTATGCCTTAAAAAAAAGCTGAACGAAAATCGGTCCATTCGTTCCCAAGCTACGATACCACAGACAGATACAAATACGCAGACAAGCACATTTAATTTTACACCACTTTTTTGCGTCCGGGGTTAAAAATAGAAGCTATCGGAGCTTTACCTTCAATAATTACAAAATAATATAATTGTAAGTGTTAGTCTAAATTAATCAAGACCTTGAATATACCTGAAATAGTTAAGTTTCTGTTGGTAAGTAATTATAGGTAAAACCCATACAAAGGGAAGGTTATGGGTGAATGATCGGCGCTCTGTGAAACGTTGACTCATTCAAAATGTAATATTCAAACGATTAATTTTGTGTCAGCAACGCTCCCAAAATGTCAAGTGCAAAGATCTAAAAAAACACGGATAAAAAAACGCCTTTTGTGTGTAGTAATATTACTGCCTTCGTAGCGCAGCGGTTAGAGGGTCGCATTTTAAAAGCGACGGCTGCGCCAGAGGTCCCAGGTTTGATTCAGAAATTCTCAGGGAAGCCCGGAGTTGGAAGTCACAGGGGTGAAACACCGCCTGTGTTTCACCCCTGTGCTTCGGAAAGCACGTAAAGCCGTTGGTCCTGCGCCTGATCTCTCTCCGGTCGTGTCAGATTATTGTCATATCGGGCTATGAGAGTGAAAGGAATAGAGAGTGCACCTATGTTTGCGCACACACTTGTGCACTATAATATGTCCCGCGCAGTCGGTTAGTCGTTGTGACTGGCCACCGTAGTCGAAATCAGCTAGGGGGACTATTATTACTATTTGTATTTAAGACTTTTCATCATTTTTATTATTTCACCTATATCTCGATAACTAATAAACCGATATTGATGAATTTTACATACCCGCTGGCGTCCTATCGATCCGTGATGCTTTAACAAGATAATTATCGTCTCAAATATGATTCCATTCCAATCAAAACACATACACACAGATGGAAAGATCCTTCCTTTTTTAAAAAGTTAGTAAAACTCATACACAAGTCATATAATTCTAAATTCACGGTTCGTGTCCAAAAGTGTTTTGTTTTGTTCTGTCCTGAAAAGTAACTGTTGAGATGGTTATCGCGACGTCTGTGATTCATGATTATCATTTGTTATTTATGACTAGATTAGTTTCGTGTTAAGGTTGATCAATGATCTAGCATAGCAAGTTATGTTGCTTTCATAAAATATTACTGTGCAATTAATGCAAATTATGGCAACGTAAAACTTGACTCAGGTAAAACTTATTTATTGTAAACACTAGCGGTCTCAGCGATCTTTGGTTAGCCCTCGGCTTCGTTCCGGCCCTGTTTTATTATCTTATTCCAGGCCAAGACAAATGCAAATAAGTAAAAATTATGAAATTCGGTCCACCCATTTTCGACTTATAAGTATCATGCATCATTACTTACTTTTATGTAAGTAGGAGAACAAAATACAAAATTATAATTTTAAATTATTTTTGTTGTTCTTTAGATTATCTTATGGACGATAGAATTAAAATGTCGTAAGCAATCGAACCTTAAGGCTTAAAATTAAATACTAACTAAAAATAAACTGATGAAAAACTGCTAAAAACTTTTCGAAATGCCAAAAAACAGTATTTACAAAAATGATTCTGAAATTCAACGTATAATACAAAAGGAAGATAAATCTAAATCACGTAGTCATCAATGGGATCCCCCAGAGTTTCACTCGTGTATTTTCGTGAAGATGTTCTCGAATTTTCCAACAAAATGCATTCAAGTCTCCGGTTAAAATGTCGTTTCATAGAAACTCCTTGAATGGGGAGCCAATATTAAAATTGCTAACGTCTCGAACATCAAGGGCCTGCTAGAAATATGTCAAAGTAGGTTGTTAGCTAGTTGTTAGTAACGTAATATCTTTCAGGAATTTTCTCGATCTCGTTTTGTGCTTTCATCCTTAGTGTTTTTTTCTGTTGTGATGAAGACTTTCCTGTGAGTGTAAAGTTGCTTGTGAAGCCTATTAAGTTTCATCTGCCTTTAGGATTCCGGAATACATCATTTTAAAGGTTCAAGAGCATTTTGAGCAATCGTAATTCAAATTCTGGTATTGTCAACAAAATAGTAACTCCATTAAATTTGGTGCATTTGCAATCATTCAATTTATGAAAAAATAATAAGATTATAATATGGTAAGATTTTTTATGTCTTTCTATATTTCTTTAGTTATATTTTTAGTAAGTTCAATCAGTATTCTGGCTTCATAAGTGTTGCGATGTTGGATATAGATAGTGCCATCCACGAAGGCACGCGCCGTTAATTTTTGATTGAGGAAAGCTTCGGGTACGGGGGTGTGGCATATATACAAAAACGAAATAATATATATTTAATAGATATATTTATTATAATACCATCAAACATTGGGAAAAACTTGCACAAATGTACTAATAACGATTAGGACGAAAGGTGGTGCGCGCCTTCGTGGATGGCACGTTCTATACCTTTTATTCGATAACTGATAAAATACACTGCTCAACAAAGTCTAGGGAACAAGCCAACTATATGACTTAATTTGTAAAATCTTCTTTAAAAAAGTACTGATCTCTTTGAGGTAAATAGGTAGGCTGAATGTTTATCAAACGTTGTTCGAATTTTAAATAAAAAAAAATTAGAAACAAAAGAATTTTCGTAATAGGCGGGAATCTTTCACTTTGATTGCTGTGTAGTGAATTAGTGATACTGTATGAGAATTTTAAAGATAAAAATTTGTTTTATTGTTTTATGATTTTATTGAAAAACAAAATTAACTGTTGTTATTCGTAACTTTTGCGACTACGGCCATTATGTCACGACGTCATTTAACGCGGGAAGAAATGATTCGAGCTGTAGGAATGTTGGAAGCTGGGCTACCCCAACGCGAAGTTGCAGCTGCTCTGAATTCTCACGCGAGCGTTATCTGCAGACTGTGGGCACGTTACAGACTTACTGGCGATGTAGCCGAAAGGCACAGAGGCAGGTATAGGGTTACTACGGAAAGGCAAGACCGTTTTTTGCAAAATGTCGCAAGGAGGCAACCCACCATTACGGCTCGTCAGTTGGTAGAAGACCTCCAGTCGCAGCACCAGGTTGCTATCAGTGACCAGACTGCTCGGAGGAGACTCCATGAAGCTAATCTTCGTGCTCGCAGACCACTAAGAGTGCCCGCGCTGCGTCATGGAAATCGAGGACGTCGATTATTGTGGGCACGTGAACATTTGCAGTGGACCGTAGATCAGTGGGCACATGTACTGTTCTCCGATGAATCTCGCTTCGGATTTCATCCAGATTCAAGAAGAGTGCGTGTTTGGCGGATTCCTGGTCGGCAGAGTCGGCTTCAAAACCCACAGGAGGTGCATCCCTACCAAGGTGGTACAATCATGGTGTGGGCTGGAATCCGCCTGGGTGGACGGACGGATCTCGTTTTGATCAGGGGAAATTTAAATGCAGAGCGATACTGCGAACAGGTAGTCCAATCCGTGGTTATCCCGCACCGACAAAATCTGGGCGCAGATTTTATTTTTATGCAAGATAATGCACGACCACATACTGCGAGTCAGGTGATGGATGTGTTCCGCGAGTACAACATCGAAGTGCTGGAGTGGCCTGCTCAGTCCGCGGACCTCAATCCCATTGAACACGCGTGGGATTTACTAAAGAGAAGGGCTTTTAGAAATCTCCCTCAAAATTTGAACACAGCAGATGAACTTTTTTCACATCTCTCCAGAGAATGGAGTCTTCTTCCACAAGAGACAATCGATAGTCTCATAATCAGTATGCCACGACGATGTCAAGCTGTTGTTAATGCCTTAGGGGGTCCAACTGATTATTAAAAAAGTCCCCGCATATTTGTTCTTAACTGTAATGTTTTAATTTTTAAGAAATTTTATTAAATTAAATTTCTTTGTTTAGTTCTGTAATACACTTTCTTTGTTTTTCATTAAAATTACCTCGTAATTCAAAAACTGAATCCTTTATTTATATACGCAACTAATTAAGCATTAAATTGCGCATCGATTGGTATATAAACTTTAAAACAAAAATATATAAAAATAAAAATATTCCCTAAAAACCTCCTGTTCCCTAGACTTTGTTGAGCAGTGTATATTTCAATGTTAGGAGTATCAATGTCATTCGCATTAATACGTTGTAATACGTGATGACTATTATAGATAAAGGTTCTGTTACTAACTATTGTCACAAACTTAAAGGCCTACTTGCGTGAGCGATAGTTAATTAAACAAATGGTTAAATGTCTTTACCAGCGGTTAAATATTTACGATTATGCTATTTTATATTATAAAAATACCCTAACCAATGGTCATTAAAATAGCCATTCTCACATTTGATTTAGGTATTTTTTTTTCGCACAATCGCAAATTTTCAACCGCTAGTAACGACGTTTAACCATAGGTTGAGTAAACTATCGATCACGTAACTGGGCCTAAGTCGTAGCACCCCTGAAATACACACCGTTCACAAAATGTCTATCTTCGTCAAAACTTAGTAAACTTTATGATTTCGGATAAGATACCCTATCAGTTATATCGTTGACATGATACATATTGTATTTCTACGTAATAATAACCCCTTTGAACAACTTTAAAGTACGAACAACTTTATGTAGTAAGCAATCTGTGTCAAGGACATCGTAAATTAACACCTATCCTGACTCAAGCAGGCCGAACTTTCACCGTGTGATAATAACGTGAATAAGTTATATACATTTTACTTGCAAAAAGCAACTGTGACTCTGTGACAGACGACGGACCCCGTGTCTTACGCAATCCGGGCGTACGCCTATCACAGAGTCACAGTTGGTTTTTACAAGTGAAATGTACTCGTATATCATTAAGTTTGTATAGTGACAAAACACTATATCAATCACTAATCAACTGTGAATAAATCTCAATCTTAATAATTTAATATCAATCTTAAGTCTCCTTTAGTCTTCACCATTTGTAAAGGCTCTCAACTTATTTATTTTATTTATTTATTTTATTTTACATTTTTCGGAAGACTTACAGCTAGAAATAGATTGAATTAAAGCATAATTAAAACGAAGGCCATTTACATGTCTCCACTAATAGATTTAAAGTATGACAGTAAAGTGATCTTACATAAACAAATTAAAATTATAAAATATTGCTTACTACACAATAAAGCATGGGTAAGTACACTAATCGAAAAATTCGTTAAACATGCGTTTCTTAACCTGACTTACACTAGTACAGAACAAATCGAAGTCGTAATTGTATTGACATTCGTTAAATAAATTAGCTGCTCTAAGTAAATAAGAGTTCCGCCGGTAACACATCCCTATAGCAATTGAATTATTGTATAAAAGTTAATCTTCTCAAGACTTAGGTGAATAAGTTGTTGATTTAAAAAAAAGTTTGATCAAGTGTATCAACCATTGAAATAAAATAAACTAAAAACAGCGATCTACGGACACAATTTTGACTTTGATTTTGACCTTATTTTTTTAGATCTTTACTCTCAATATATAAAATCCACCAATAAAGAAAGGACCAGATCTTCTTTTATTAACTAAATAGGTTTTAAAAAATGCTGTTTATAACCTTAAAATTAAAGTTACAAAAACAAGTGTCAACTACAGATTTCCCATAGCGTTACGTCTTGATAAGAAAGAATTGTATTTAACTTTACCAACTTCAGCAAGGTCGTGGAGATTGTGAAGGCAAACATTTACGAAGTTCGCGAGTTTAGAGTTAAGCCTCCATTTTGTGGACCCACTTTTTATATAATAACAGTTTCGGTTCCGCCATTTGGTAGCGGAGTTTTACAAGATTATGTTGGGGTGTCGGTAAAAGTGCTTAGGATTAATATTTTGTTTTAACATTACTGGCTGGTTTCAAGATAAACCACGTTTGTTCTACTTGATAAAATAGAAGTTTAAAGTGTGAACATACTTATTTGCATGAAATTAAAAAAAAATGTCAAAAATCAACAAAGTAGGATCTTAAAAATTAGTATAGATATTCTTGGTATTAATAACTACAACCTGTTTTGTATCTTTGAATTAAATAAAATAAAAATAAAAGTACAGCTACATAGTGATATATTGTTGATGTTGTTCTGGTTATGGTAGTAATTGTACAGTCCCACATAAATTTCTTGAGAAGTAAATATTACATTTAGTTCCATATTTGATCACTTACTGTTCGACTGATTCATCCATTCATTTTTATCTTCAATTTCACGAACTCAGGGGACCACTTTAGTTTGAGGCAACACTGCCTCAAATATTCCTTTCAAGGTGTAATTACATAAAGTACATTGTACTGGTAACCCCTGTCAACTAAAATTTCCGACACCTATTATTTATTGAAATGTCAAATGTCGACCTCAAGCCAATTTTAGTCGGCATTCTCATGGGAACCACGGTCTAATGACTTGACAGATTTCGGTGAGACAGAAAAGGCAAACAATAAATCGACGACATTTTGCGGCGAGAAATAAGTTACGTAACTTGATTAGATACAAGCTTTAGCAAAAAATGGGTTAGAAATTATTGCTTTTTCATAACTAACCTACAATATTTTTTATGTGTGCTTGCTATTAAAGGTGTAAAATAAGTAAGCATAGACACCAATAAGATAATTCACATTTATGAAATATCTACTATATAATTTTGCTAGATTCTGGGGGAAAATTTACCCCTATTTTTGAGTGAAGATTTTAGAAGCCGTTTCTGAGCCATTTACTTGTAGGGATACATTTTATTTTATTTTAAAGGAAGACCAACAGCTACATAAAACACAGTACAATACATATATTACATGACACCTTGTCGACCTCTTCGTTGCTTTGTTATAGTTCCTTTTGTCCGACAATCTTCGTAAATAGGTGAGTAATAGTTTTTATACTCTGTATAAGTATCTCTATTGTAAAACAATCAGATGATGTATTGACAAGTGCATTTTTACCATGATTAAAACCGCCGTAAATCAGTTAGCTTAAGTGGCAATGGGCAGGGCACAAAGCGCGAAGAAGTGATGTCCGTTGGGGCAGAAAATTTCTATATTGGAAACCCTTTGACCAAAGACGCAGCGTAGGACGTCCACCGACAAGGATAAGGACAGACGACCTTTTAAATATCGTGGAATCAAACTGAATGCAAACCAACCGCTTGTGACCGGTCGCCGTTGAAAGCAGTGGGGAAGGCCTGTATTCAGCAGTGGACGTCCTTTGGCTGATAATGATGATGAGGATGATGATGACGCCATAAAGTAAAAGCAAATCATTTGAAATTTTAACAATATAGTGTTCTGGGTTGTGTGTTGAATGAGTGTGAAGAATTACAAAGCAAGTCAACTTAAACTTTATCCTTTCGGAATTTGTCAACAGATCGTTCTCCTTCCGACCAATGACTATAAACCTTAGAAACCCTCGGAGCCCGCATTAAAATTATTGTAAAACTAAGCGGCTTAGAGTTAAAATTATCGCAAAGGTACAAACGTACCTTTGACCCTAATTAATAAGGCAGGCGTGTGATTAAAACGTAATGGGGGCATGAAAGTAAGGTTAGCCACAACGTTAGTTTTAGCCCCATAAGCTGGGTGGGCTTAAGTTGTGCGCTTAGAATGATTGCCGCGTAGAACTTAGTTTTTAAGCTGTCATTTGTTATGGAATTTGTAAGGAAGTTGCTTGTTACCAGTTTGAGTGATGGTCGTTCGAGTGACGCAAAATTATTTTAGATCGTGGTTTTATTATGAGTGGTGCTAGCGAAATTAATTGATATTTACATCAAAACAGCTTATTTCTTAAAATAACTTTGGATAACCATCAACCATCATCAGAAAACAAGACTCAAAAGTAACAAGTCAAAACATTAAATAATTTTAACCGAGTGAGATGCTTCCACACTTACATAATTCAAGTTTGAATTGAAAAGTGAAGAATCATCTCATTATGTAGGACACATAATCAAAACACGCATTCAACAACATCTCAAGTACTCCTGGCCCATAATGACATGACTAGCCCGAAAAACCAACCCTGTGCGAGTCAGCCTAGTAAAAAGAAAAAAAAAGTTATGTTGGCCTGCAAACACCCCATTGTAAAGTGGAAATACTGTAGGAAACTCCGTTGAAATTCCTTGACTGAAAAATTCGACATCTGTTTGTAGAAGCTAAATTAAATTAAATTAAAAAAAGATTGTGATCTCTTATATACTACTGTCAAAGAGGAAAAAAAATAAAAGTGTGCTTCTAAAACGACATAATAAATCAATCAAGTCATTAATGCGCTTGCATCGTACACGTAAACTTAGACTGGTTTGTGAGTACGGGACTTAAGATTGACGGGTGACCTCCGAGTTGTGTCATCCTTTATAATGGCATGATTATGCCGTACATATGCTTTAACAGTTTATTTTATCATACTTATACCTCTTGCAAGGACTAAGTCGAATAATAATATTAATAAGGTAAATACCTTATTAATATTATTCGGGGCTCTGGATTGAGATATTCGAAATACAGGATTGGTATAATACTTGATTTATTAAGGGCCAGTTTTTTTGATCCGAAGTAATGGTAAAATTACGTTACCAGTAGTAAATCATTTACCATCGTGTGTGTGTTGTGTCATTAAAATAGCTTCATTCTTCAAAACACACACAATCATAAATATTCAATCGCTGATAACATAACTTTACCATTAATACCAATAAAAAACTTAACCTTATCGTCTACTATAATTATAAACACGTATTTTCGTTTTGCATCCTACTTCAGATCCTTATACTCCTCTCTAGTCAATCAAAACGTCAACTTCTACATTCCTCTTTCAAATTCAAATGCTCTTCTCCTTTTTCACTCTGCCTTGTCTGTCATCTTTTACTTCTTACGTTCCGTTCCACGTCTTTGTCCTACAGGCATTTCCAATTTCGTATTAAATGATAAACTTTATGTGAAAGCATTCTTGGTAAAATGGAATGAAACAAAAGAATATTAAAATAATGCTCAAACAAAAAGTATCATCAAAACGAATATAAAAATACCTTACCAAACAGCGAATATAAAAATAAGGTATGAAAAAAGTCTACCTTCCCCCTTTCAGGGTTATAACTTCATTAAGCTAAGCCCTTTTGAATAGCCTATTACAGAAATGACAATTTTTGCACGACCCGTAACACGTAAAGACATGAGCCTGTAATCAGATTAAATTTTCAAGCGCGAATAACTGGATAACAAAATGTTGATAAGTAGATTTAAACTTGTTTCATTATACATTTTAACTGAAATGGAATTATTCGAAACGAGAAATGTTTGGTCCTTAAATTAACATAATCCGTAAGGGTAAGGTAAGGGTCCTGCAGAACCTTACCACGATGCGTTAGAGTTTTGAAAGTGTTGGATACTTTTCGTTTAGTGATCACAATTTCGCGAGTTTGAAATTTGAAACAACAAAATTAGGGGTGGCTACAAAAATTTTGAACTCGACAAGAAAACTTGTGCTTCGGCGTTGGTTGGCAAAGTTGTTTAATATCAGTAACATTGTGTATTAGAAACAAATAAGATACCTCATTTCAGATATTTTTTTTTTCAGAAATTGATATACATTGCCGATAAACTTTTTTTGAGATTAGATAAACTGTTTTTAATGATAGTTTATTATTGTTTTTATAGTGTTTTGTCACCATACAAACTTAATAATATAAATTGCACTTGTAAAAAGACAACTGTGACTCTGTGACAGACGAGGAATTGAACCCCGTGTTTACGCAATCCGGGCGTATGCCTATACCACTTGGCCAACGTCACATTACGAGACAAGCCAACAACAACTTGCAAAATTCAACAGGCTTGTTAATGTGACGGTGGCCGAGTGGTATAGGCATACGCCCGGATTGCGTAAGACACGGGGTTCAATTCCTCGTCTGTCACAGAGTCACAGTTGTCTTTTTACAAGTGCAATTTGTATTATTAAGTTCGCTTTTAATGAGTTAAATTTTGACATCACATCAATAAGACCATGAACAACAACAGCACATCAAAAGAAATAAAAAAAATGTGAATGCGTTTTCATTTCGATTATAGATAAACAATGAAGTATGAATATTTTGTTTTATGGAAACAAAAATGTCCTACAAAAGAACCCTTTACCCAAAAAATACTGAAGCATTATTAAACTTTAAAACAAAAACAAACTAACAGTTGAAACAACAACAAACCCTGGTTAATTGGACGAGGTTAATGAAATAAAAGCGAAGCGGCACGAGCCGAGCCAGTTATCAGTGCACTTGCCTTAGTAATTAAGCTTTGACAATTGTAAATTTGAGATATCAACTCAAATACCTACCGATCGGATTTCAAGACAATTAACTTTCGAGTCCCATCAAGATCTGCCAAACAAGTTTGATTAAAAAGCGGACCAATCCTAAACAAATTGAGTCCAACTTCCGAGGAGGGATTAAACAGATTCGATTGTGCCCCAGAAAGATTCGCTCCTGTTTACGAAACAAGAATTTCTTTGAGCGTCTCCGAAATTATACCCTTTGTGGAGTCTCGATGTCAAAATTACGACCTCTGCCTCGAAGTATAGATGTAAGAAAAAGGTCAAGTTAGGATTGTATGGTCTCGGGTCATCCGTCAATATTTACATGGAGTCGGGTGATTTTGGGTTTGCTTTGTATTTTCGTACCCTAAAGCGTACGGTTGGAGATCCTCCGTATTATCCGTTTGTCTTTTTTCACTTTGTTCCGCGTTCCTTTGCTGATTTCTGAAGGGGAAATGGAATCTTTGAACGTCGATACGACAGACATTAAAGAGACGATAAATGACTAAATATGTTTGAGCACAATACGAACGCTGAAGAAATGAAAGAGCAGAATTGAAACTTCCACTTTTGGATTCGTCTGCGAAAAAATCGTATATTGAATTTCGTGACGTTCATCCATCTCAATATTACCCTTTGGATGTACTTGCTCCGTGTCATTGATGTATGAGAAATCATAGGATTGACGTATAATGTATTATAATATATCATCTCCAGAGCGTGCAGAATCAGATTCTACACTCTCTGTAAATTATGTACGAGTATTTGGAAATTTATTTGTTTCAAATTATATTCTTTTGAGATTAATATCACACTAAATTGTAATATTTCTGAAAATTATACGAAGAAAATGTGGGGTGAGAAGTTCTTTGGAGAAATCTCAATATAAGTCGTAATAAAATATTAAGATTTCTTGTTTGAATAGACTAAAACAAGTTCTTGAAAGTCTGGAAATTTTCGTGTACTACTTTTCAGTTTGAGATTAACAGGGAAACATCTGATATTAATCAAAACCAAAGTAAGTGTGACACAAAATTATAATTATATTTCATAAAGATCGTGTGACTTCTAAAAATGTACTATTGCTATTCTCATAATGTAAAATAAATTATAATTTACGGACAAAGTTTTTAGGATATACGAAAACTACAGTACAGCGTGTTGCCTGTAATAGGAGCAAAAATTTTAATCAATGATTCCACAGAGTAAACGTTGTTGGCCTGACCAGGTCATACTGCGCTAAAATACTTTAACTCAGAGATATAGTAATCCAGAGTTATAATTCCTCGTCAATGTATATCAAAATAGCTAAGTCGTTGTAGTAAATGACGAATGTCAAGTTCTATGACTGGACACATTTGTTTGCAATACATTGCTGGTTCGATTTATTTTGTTAGATAATATCAATAAATTTATTTTTCATTATAATAAATTAAAAAAATATAGGATTGATTTTTGGTTACCTAAAGGGCTTATATTTTAATTTTTGCTCCTATTACAGGCCACACCTGTATTATATGGACAGTAAGTGCAAATTTATAAAAACAGTGGTTCAATAGGATCAAAATATATTCAGACAGAGCCGTTAAAAAGTAGCAATGACCCAATAAAGATCGATATAGATATCGATCGGCCGTAAGCTTTGATTCGCCACAAATATCCCGTTGCTTAAAATTTCACAAACAGACAATCCGGCTAACGTTCGGTAATCAACTTGATGTATCGAGTCCAATATACAGGAGGTTTTCAATTAAATCCCGTCTGCTATCAATCTGTTCGGAGTAAACGTTGCAAGTCAATCATAAGCGATCTCATTGCTTTGCTTAATTAGACTCCGTTGTATTAAGTTAATTATGGGCCCGATCAATCTTGGAGATAGGATCTTGGTCATTTGAGAGTTAAATAGATTGGAGAGTTGAAAGACGAAAGTTTGCTGTTTGGAGTATCAAGTTGATTTGGTGATTAGTTTTTGAAGCAATCTTCTTAGTGCTTCGTCAATGTTCCATGTGATTTTACAAAAGTGATTTGCATTTGTGGATGTCTTTATGTATATTTATGAAATAATGTCTAAACATGTCATAAATTGAACATTTATGAAAATATTGGAATAGTTAAATGTCTGCGGTATCGTAGCACCAAAGCGGATAAACTGATATTCGTTCAGTCTTTTGGTGTCATACATAATTTTATCCCTATTGATCTTAGCCATGTTTCATGAAAATTTGTTCGGCCATTTTTTTATTAATCCATACTTAAGTATTTATGGGAGACGCCCCCGTCATAATCATTGTCTGGTACTTCGTAACACAAGGAAGAAAAAATTCCTTACCACGAAACCAGTCAATTGGTGTGTTGTTTGGCGCATATTTATTTTATTTATTTATTTATTTATACTTGCACAATTCTTAGCGACTAAATATACTAATCTTGCGTTTTCTTAGATATTAAGGCTAAGCTACAAACTTTTACTGTTTATAACTTACGCACGGCTGAGTTGCCATTATTAAAGGTAAAGAAAGTTCTTTATTAATATTTCACGAGCTAACGTTTTAGCCCTTTCCGTTACCTTCGCAAGAAACTTTTCAGAGCAAAAGCTACATTATAGGTCACCTAAATTCTCATCGGTTCTTTGTGTTTGTAACAATAACAACGTTGCTAACTTATACCAGATGTTTTCTTTCATCTTTCCTTTTGCGTTTTTAATTATTCATTTTTACTACTTCATCGTTTGTTTTAGTAGGTGTGTCTGTTGAGTTTTATTGTTCAGTGTGAAATAATAGCTGTACAATTGTGAGTGTTGCGTTATTGTTTTTTTTACCGGAACTACGTGGGTGTGCTATGAGGCAGTTATTTACTTTTAAATAAGATTTCATAACTTTTTGTTATAAATAAAATACACATATGACATAATCTAGACAACATTCATTGTTTTTAAGTTACGTGATAACATATTTAAAAATATATATGAAACTAAATATTTCAACACCTTAAATGCAAATTTTAACAATGCCTTCCACATTTACCTAAAGATTACATAATGAGAAATTTTTTAGTAAGCAAAAGCTAGAAAGCCCGTTCCTGCAACAGATTTCACAAATTACACACATGTCACTAACACAGACCTAATTTTCCATTATCACGGTATAAATAACATCATAAAAGTAAATAGAAACATAAAATTATCGGATAATGCCACGTTAGCACTCATTAAGTATTCATGACTGATATTTATAACCAACATTACCATAATAAGCAGATGAAAATATTCAAAACCCTTCTGATGAAATAGGTAGGTTTTGTCAACAATAACTGGGATAACCCTGATATTGACTGCAATGGTAATCCAAATTCAAAAGATATTAAAACGTTAATAATTAAGTTATAATTCTTAATCATGCTATCAATTTAAGGAAAACAAATCAAAATAACAACAAACAAGATTGAAAATAATTACACCAGTAGCTTATTGCCCAAAAACTATTTAAAACTCATAATAAAAAATAATTATATAGTTATATAAATAATCCACGCTATTGTCTTTTCTTGCTTTTCGTATTTTCTTTACTCTTATTTCTTAAGTACTTATTGTAGGGTGTTGTGGTACCACCGTTGTTTGTGATATCCATAACACAAGTGCATAGCTACTAACTTTGAGATCAGAGTAATGTGTGTCCTGTCCAATCTTGCAAATCAATTGTGTAAATTCTATATTTCTGTAAATCATTGTCAAAATTTCAATAACCTATTACTAGTCGCTAAAAGATTAAAACGACAAATAAGCCGATCATCCGCTCCAGTTGGTATAACAGTCCCTGTATTAACAGGGTATTGGTTCACTCACACCGTAATGCAAATAAGCTCAAAACCGTTGCCACCCTTTATTCGTTTTTGACTGTGAAAATTGTCGTTCCCTTCTTATTTGCACGGATCATGTTTGTGTTTACGAGTGTTTCTATTTTCGATACTGTCGATATCTTTTTACACGTGTCGTGTCGTGTGCCATTGATCTTTCATTCATCTGTTTTATCTTCCGTATCAAAAGGTTTTTATAAACTACCATTACAATTATGTGTTAGAGTTGGCACGTTAACTTGTAGTAAAAAGTTATTGATTAAGTAATAATTATCATATTTGATGATTTTTAAGTCTCGACAGATTCATTAATATTGATTATAATATGTTTTATTGCAGGTTTTGATAATATGTTGTAAACTTTCTCTGTAAATCTGCAAAGTATGCCAAACCTCGAAAAGTTATATACCGGAACATACGAGTTATCTCTTAATAAATTGAGATGAACCCAAGATTAGCAATATGTCCATTAAAATTACACAAACAAGTTAAACTTCATGATAATTTATTAGTATGATTACACCACCCAAAAGGTGTATAATTAATTTTGGCTGCTTAAGAGTCATTAATATTCGTCTTTCTCACGTCATATTCGACCTTATGATTGGTTGAGGACGATATGGTTCTTATTAATTGTGCTATTTGCGCGTTTATTCGTCAAGTTTATAAATTATTGATAAAGTTTATCGGATGGTTTCAAGGTCTAAGGCCACTAGATGTTCATCGTGTAATATATTTCCTATGAATAGTCGATTCCTTTACCTAAAGGTTGTCTGGAAGAGATCGCTTTTAGCGATAAGGCCGCCTTAGGTGTACATTTACTTTGAGCTCATAAACTGTAATTTACTTTGTGTTTAATTTACTTTGTGTTGTACATAAAAGAGTTGTATTATTATTATTATTATTATATTATCAATATGCACGGAAAAGGAGAAATTATAAGCAATTTCCAGAGGTATACATCTTGCACCTTCATTATTGATAGTACAAATTACAAACAAAAACAAAGCAATACTGATAAGCAGTTAGTTACTGCGTTTTTCCATGCGTCATTGAGAGTTATATTAGCTTAATTAGAAGTGGTTATGATATAAATTTTATAATTATTGAGTAAAGCGTCATATCTGATCCAAGTTAAGCCATTAGAAGTCAGTTTGTGATCGTTTCCATTGATAAAACAAGGTCTGTGACACCTGCAACTTTCTTGTTAATCGTGGATTTGTCTTGACGTGATAAAGCTTAGAAGTTGAAGCTTAAAGCCTTGTCAGAATATGGATCAAAGATTTGATTTGAAAGTAATTGATAATTAAGTGTTATTTGTCTAAAATTTAAAGAAAAAGACAAAATTTGAGGTCCTTGATCTTTCCTCGTGGAGTCTGCATTATAAAGAATAAATAATACACACGTAACATACACCCATACACTCACACACTGACACACATCCATACACCAAAACATGATAATTGAAAATAATCCATATTTATATCGTTGGTATTTAATATCGTTGAATTAATTGCTTTAAGTTGAATATGCCTCTATGCTTAGCGTTTGTGGACTATGAGAAGGCCTTTGATTCGATCGAAACTTGGGCGGTGCTTCGGTCTCTTCAGCGGTGCCACATAGACTATAGGTATATAGAGGTGTTTAAGTGTCTGTATAACAACGCCACCATGTCGGTCCGAGTACAGGAACAGAATACGAGGGCGATTCCACTGCGAAGGGGTGTAAGACAGGGAGACGTTATATCTCCGAAACTGTTTACAGCGGCACTGGAAGACGCCTTCAAGCTCCTGGAATGGGAAGGATTCGGCATCAACGTCAATGGCGAATACATGACACACCTCCGGTTTGCCGATGATATAGTCGTTGTGGCAAAAACGCTGGATGATCTGGGCATTATGCTCGAAGACCTTGACCGAGTATCCCAACAAGTGGGTCTTAAAATGAACATGGAAAAGACGAAAATTATGTCAAACTCCCGTGTTGTACCCACTCCGGTATCTGTTGGGAACTCAATTCTTGAAGTTGTTGACGAGTACGTCTACCTGGGACAAGTAATCCAATTAGGTAGGTCCAACTTCGAGAAAGAGGTCAATCGACGAATCCAACTCGGCTGGGCAGCGTTCGGGAAGCTGCGTAAGAGCGTCTTTTCGTCTCAATTACCTCAGTGTCTGAAGACGAAAGTTTTCAACCAGTGTGTGTTACCAGTGATGACATACGGATCCGAAACGTGGTCTCTAACTATGGGCCTCATAAAGAAGCTCAAAATCACACAACGAGCGATGGAGAGGGCTATGCTCGGTGTTTCTCTACGAGATCGAATCAGAAACGAGGAGATATGTAGAAGAACTAAGGTAACGGACATAGCCCTGCGAATCAGTAAGCTCAAGTGGCAGTGGGCAGGGCACATAGCGCGAAGAACTGATGGCCGTTGGGGCAGAAAAGTTCTAGATTGGAGACCCATCGACCAAAGGCGCAGCGTAGGACGTCCGCCGACAAGATGGACAGACGACCTTGTGAAGATCGCAGGATCGCACTGGATGCAGACCGCTCACAACCGGTCGTTGTGGAAAGCCATGGGGGAGGCCTATGTTCAGCAGTGGACGTCCTTCGGCTGATAATGATGATGATGATGAGGAATTAATTGCATAAGAAGACCGACGACATCTGTCACACGCACACTTATATGTCTTTGTATTGATTAGTATTTCAAAACGACATACTTAAAGAATATTTTAAATATTTTTTTGGCATAAATAAAGGAAAATACGTAAGCAGTTTTCATGAGCGTCACTGTCGTAATAGAGAACATTTGAACTTATATTTATTTTCAGGGTAATTTCTTTTTATTTTTTTTACTGTATATTTATTGACGTTCATAATTGTCATTTCATGACCTAAATTTAATTAATTTTATCAGTGCTCTCAAATGCTGGCTAGTTCTTACTCCGGAGCTTTGAAAATACACATGACGTCACAAAAAATTGCAATACCACAACAATTTAGCAACGTATTCGCCAGTTAGGCCATGCAGTTAGAAGGAATAAAATTTTTACTTATAAACAGGTAAGAAAGCCGAGTTTTTGTAAACATTTCAAAACTCAAAGTCCGCGTTTTACACTGCCTATATACCTGTGGCTCGACACCACAATCTTAATCTATTTCTGGTCTCTGAAAAGCGCTGATACCGTTCAGACGACGGTGACTTGCACCGCGCAAAATTGATGAGCAAGCGCCGGGTGTCGCCGACCCCAGTCCGTGCTATCGCGATGACAATTTGTGAAAACTTCGAGGCTCCCTTGTTTTTGAGGATCATTAATTGCTGGTGTAGAATTTGTTCGATTTTATTGTTCTTTGATTTGTTTTTTTTTTTCAAATATCAGATATTTTGGCTGTAAGGTCACCTGATGGTAAGTGATGATGCAGACGAGGGTAGATCATGTTTAGGAAATTATAAGTATTTGCGACGATTTAGAACACCAGAAAGATGATCGGATCGGAACAGCTTAATTATCTCGATTGATGTGCGAAATTCTCACGAATTGCTAGAAATTCTCGAGAGTTTGCGACTATTTAGCATTCGCTTTGGATCTTTTTCATATTATGATTATTTATAAGCTCCTTTTTATTTCCCAAAAGTGTATTCAATTTCGACTAGTTTAGAAGACTTGTGAAAAACTATTGAATAAATTAAATAAAATTACAAGTTTTTAAGATCAAAATTTTGGAAAACAGTTGTAGTGATTATCAGTCCACATAATAATTTGTCTGTAAGCTGTAGAGTATGACCTTGATTAATTAATCATAGTGATAGTTTCATTAAAATTTATAAGTAAAGTGTTCTTGCGGTCTATTGCCTCAAAATGTCAAAGTTCAAATTTAAATTCATATAGAACTTACTTTGAATAGTTATAAGAATCAACGGACAATATTCGATTAATGTTGTTTGGATCCAGTTTCTTCAAACTATTTATCATGTACAATATTATGTTTTTTTTTATTTCCAAATACTTGATTGTTTGGAAGCGTCCACTAAAGACTCATTTTCGTGGTTTTTGTCCAGTCTTTTACAAGAACTATATTGACTTAAACGTTAGTCCAAAAATAACTATTTCATAAACTTATCCCTATTCATCATCAATGGCCTTTTCATCTATTTCAGACGATTTATGGTGTAACGTTTGAAGTACAACTCTTTTCCCTATTATAACTTTAAAAAAAGTTCTGAGTTCTGTCAAGCCTTTTCGGCAGATAAAACAATAGAAGGTAAACGTATAGACTTATAAATATTGTTTTTTGGCATTAGAGTGTACTACAATAGTAGATTGTTATACAAGGGGAGAAAGCGACCCATTTCACTCGAGATGTTTCTGGCGCTCGAACGAAGTGAGAGCGCCAATAGTTCGAGAGTGAAATGGTGCTTTCACCCGAGTTAAACATACTATTTTTCATTTCGACTGTGAGGAAAAACATTAAATTTACAATAGTGGTTGTAGATGTCATGGTGAGGTATTATGTAGTACAGCGAGAAAGGAAAACTCATGTTTTTGCACAAAAAGACAGTTAATTTACAGTTCTTCAAACATCTAACATGATTAGAAAGAATAACGACACTAATACATGAAAACAGTACGAAAAAGCATACGATATGAAATAATTAAAATCCTTGTAAAAAATATCGATCGGATTTTCCCCACAGATAATAATTGTCAAAATTTAAAAAAGTAGGCATAGAGTTCAAAAAGACAAAATGACACAGACAATGTAAAATAAAAAAAGTGTCATCTTGGTATTATGGCGGGAAGCCGAATATTTTAATCACAGATTAGTAATATGTATATTTTAATTATAGATTGAATCAATTGTAATTTTTTAAATCAACGATCATAATAAACATGTTTTTCAATGTATAGCTAAGCAAAAATGTTTATTATTTTTATAATATGATGTGACTCAATTATCTTTGACCCAAGTTTTGACTGCATGCCTTGACTCTATACCATGCCAATTAAAACTAAATTACTTTCCACCCTAGGGATGGATAAGCTATTTTCCACCCGGCTATCTACACAGGAAAGTGCTATTTTCCGAACAGGAGAGATGAAAAATACGTATATTAAACAAAGCATTCACCCACAAGGAAAAGAATAAACACAAAACTCTGATCCAAAAGTTGATATTGCCTACTCCGTTTTAGGAAGCTACTACGTTCCAACAGTTTTACAAAACAGTCCATTCTGTCTGCTACTTTGCCAGTAACTGCTTTCTGCTTTTGTATTTTGTATAGGGAGTTCAGAAAGCAGCTGATACGAATAAAAAACAATTTTCTAGAGGACAATACGACAGTGTCGAATACAACTTTTGTTCAGTCATTGGCTTTCGGAAATAAAAGGGAAATGGCATTTCTTGTTTTTTGAGTGTTGCACTAAATACGAATGCTTTCAGTTTGATTTTTTCGGTATGTCCCGGAGTAAGCAACGGAGTTTCATTGACTTTTCGTCGACTGATCTACATGACTTATCTACGAGTATCAGTAGCTACCAGTTAATCTTTTACTCAAATGATAAATAACGTTTTATTTATTTGATTTTCAGTCGGCTCGTATTTATTTGTTTTAAATTTTATTGTTTTTAATCGGTTATCAATTTCATGACGATCACGAATTACTTTGTTAATTATATCTCATAATATAAGTAATTCTTGACAGTATGTCAAATTCCATACTGATATTATTTTTTAAATCCGCAGTCTCCAATCTCCCTGCGTTTTTGTTTGTCCCCTAACAAAATCTTGCGACCAATTAGATAAGAATCACAGAGAAGAATCCATTCAACACAGCACAATTTCTCATTATGACGGAATTCGTTTTCAATGGGGTCTCTCGTTTTCAGCTCGGTTATTATACCTGTTTCCGTGGAGCTCTTGATTTTTGAGTATACTTTACGAAACAAAATATTGTAAGCTCCGGATTATATTTGGCTTTTGTTTTTTTTTTGTATTTGATAACAGTTAAATGATACTTAAACTGGATACAATGAGACGTACAGTTAATTAAATACCTATGCATTGTTACAATGACATATTGTTATAGGCCTAGGACTTCTCTAAAGTTTTTTTTCATTAAGTTTTTAGTATCTTTTTCAGTTTTTTTAAGCTTGCTTGTGTGTTGATGATTTATTTATAAATCATGTTTAGCAATAGAATTTATTTATACGAATCTTTACAGTACCTTTAATATAACATAAATACCTACTATTTATAATCAAATATCCCAGTTTTTTACCATCATCATCTACTTAGTAGATGTTCGTTCCCACTCACGTCTGCGAAATCTACTTCATAGCTGCATTGGGTGATTCTCTTATATTAAATTTAGGCTATAGCAGCCAGTTCTGAGAGTTTACGACTTTTACTCGCAGTCCGTTTTAAAATTTCATTTTCTTGAGTATTACTCAGATCTTATAAGAGTTTGTAGCTAAGGACATTATAGTATTCTGTTATTTATAAGTGTTAAGTGACTGATTTATCCATTTATTTGCCGTCAGTGACTACACTTGTCAACCATTAGATATTCTAAATTTAATAAGATTGTCAAAAAATGTTGAATGAATGAATGAATGAATTATGGCTTTATTCGACACAAAATACGACACAAATAGACAAAAAACACAGAAAAAGAAAAATACAATTAAAAAAAAAATGAAATTTGTGTCGAAAAGGTCTCCGCTCAGCAAAATTCGTGACAGCGCGAGGCATGTCACGATACTGGTATTCTGCGGGAACCCTTTCGAATGTTGTAAGAATGAGCGCAACCCACTTGCAATTGGTCATTTTGTAAATCGACGGGGAAGGCCTATTTTCAGTGGTGTGGGCCTGAAACCAAAAACTCATCTTTCGGAAGTATTTGAGCTTCGAGTAACTGGGTTCAATTTAATTTCCCGTCAACGTTTGCAAGTTCACGAAAATACTACGATTACACATACACTAAGACCCTTTACACACTGCGACTTTCAGCATAAATACTAACGCGCGTTTTGGAAACGCCCGACATCATCGCGATTCACGCAATGAACAGATTTTGGAATCGATGCAGCATCGCGTTTGCATCGCTGTTAAAAGGCGCAGTGTGTAAAGGGTCTAAGTAGTATCAATTAGCCTTATAATTCAAGTACACAGACCAAAGAGGCAAAAAAAAAGTTTCTCTTGCACAAATCCTCTTTCCACAAAGACGGTTCATCGCCTAATAAATAAAGACGTTGATGGACTCAAGCCTAATGGTATCATGCAACTGAAAAATGTTCCCCGCTTAATCATATTAAAACACTCAGAAGGAATGAAAGTGGAAATTGTGAAACATGAAATAATCCTGTTCCCTTGTGTCCATTATTTTAAGGGTGCTAATTAGAGTAATAAATCTCCAAAGATTACCTCTGAGGAGGGCCACCAATTTCTTTTTTATTGTGCAGAAGTGAAGATTCGTGGAGTTGGCCTTTTAGGTAATTGTTTCCGAGAGATTGGAGGATTTTTTATAAAAAAAAAGTTACTATAATAACATTTAAATAATTAAGGTTGAAAATTTTATAATTTTGACTATATCACTTCTTTATATGCACGCTTTACGTCATATATTTACACAATTTTCTGGCTCATTCCTAGCTCAGAAAGTAAAAGTAATTGGTATCTAATGCGGTAACGCAGCCAGCATCATCGGCTCCTTACCTCAAGAAACCGATTTAAATTTTTTAATAGGTGGTTTGGAATTTCATATTTTTTATGATTTTATGCATGACTTAGTTTTTTGTGGTCTAATAAATGTTTAGTTAACACTAAAAATAAACATACTATATTCAAAAGTAAATATTAGGACAATTGCAATGTAGTGCAGAATTTCACTTTGGTTGGCATAATTTCTATTTCTTGGTGTAATTAAAATGAAATTCAACGTAGTAAAATAAGTAGTTATACTAGTTAATCATCATCACCATCCGCCAAAGGACGGTCGCTGTGGAAAACCTTGAGAAAAGCCTGGCAGTGGGCGTCCTTTGGCTGGTAATTATTTATTATAGTTCACTTAAAAATAAAATAAAGAACACATAAAGTTTAGTAAGTAAAATATAATTACATAATTACCTGAACAAATTGTAATGTAAAATTTAACTCTTGGAATTTAAGTGGAACACAAAGTACGGTTACTAGACCTAGGGTCGACCAAGGTTTGATCTCCGGACAAATTGTATTTAATTAACGAACCCGTGTATGCCCCAAAATTTTAGAGTACCTAGTTGTAATTTAAAGGCAATAGAGTAATACTACACACAGTCAACAAGCTCTAATATTTAGTATCTCAACGCAAAACTACGCTTGAATCATACGAGTAGTATTGAACGATTTAGACATTGCATTTGTTGACAGACATTGGTTGGAAAAGTACGGAGGCGTTTTGCACTCAACTAGTTTAGTCGCTAGTTAGTAGCTAATTATCTTAATCTTTACAGCGTAAAATGCAAAGAAAAAATGTTATTAATACCTTATAAAATATAATGTAAAAACTAAAATATATTATTAAAAGTAATCCCTTTAGGCAAGGTACCGAAGATACTGGCAGCGTTCCCCCTTTGAATAGCAAGAATTATTATTTGTCAATCTTTACACTACACCTGTATTAAACTTAATCATCGCCCTGTGAAAATAGGTCGTCAAATTAATAAACAGATTTGGTATTGCACTTAAATATTAATCCTCGTTAATAAATAATTTGTTGACCACAGCACTGGATTATGGTAACCAATGATTATTTATTGAATAAATTCGAAGCCGCCAATATGAATTTTATTGACGACGCGTTTGGTGTATTGGTTAGCGCTCTTGACTTTTACGTCAGCCGTCGCGGGTTCGAATCCCGTAAGGGGCAAATGTTTGTGTGATGAGCACGAACATTTGTACCTTAGTCATGGATGTTATATGTATTTAAGTATTTATGGGAGACGCCCCCGTCATAATCGTTGTTGCCATTGACACGAGAAGAAGAAGAAGAAGAAGTAGGTAGCTACCCAGTCACAGACTGTACATTTAGCATAATTATCAATGTACTAGTTGTAGGTGAACCTTATTAAGTAAAAATAAAAATAAACAGTTTTACTTATACATATATAACCTTTTTCTAACGAAGCCTTGAGCTGATTGTAAGAAACTACTTCTGAAATGTCTAAGTTACTGCAATTTCGTCATTAACATAATGGGATTCCACGACTGATAAGTCATTATAAAACATTTACCATGCTCGTGGGTAACGTTTACAATCATAGGAATGATAACTTCTTTAATAACATGGCTAATATGGGATGCCAAGTTAGCGATTTAACTTTTTAGATGGCATTGCAACCATTTTTTTTTTCAATTTACCTCTTATAAACAAACTCTTTGTGTTTGCTTTGATTCTGTCCTATTATCGTTAGTTCTATACTATAACAAAATATTGTGAGTACAGAAACATATCGGACAAAATAGCATAGCGAGGTAGTATGAAGTGGAAATTCAACACTTTCTAAGAAAAGCACATGAGTAAACAAAATGATACTTGGCTTGAATTATTCATTAAAAATCGAATATTATAAGCGTGATTAACTATCAATTTATTTGGTGGACTTGACAAAAACTTTATTAAAACGCCATTGGAAAGCTTAGTGAGTGATTTAATGGCTTTGCGTGACAAAGATACCAGCTGAACGTTCATTCATAAGAATTATGTTGACATTGTTAGATTTTATGACACTCGTACTATTCCTATAATCTGGCATAATCTTGGAAACATATTATTTTGTGTCATCTATATTTTTTGTGAAAGTCATGTCCCTACTACTGCAAATACGTAATTGGTTAGGCAATCATTATAAATAGTAGTACTCATGTGTTGAATGACAGTTCCGCAGCTATGTTTTATATGATAGTTCTGTATTCTATTTGACTGTTGTTTTGTGTAACTTAAAAATAAATTAAATGAAATGAATAAAAAAAACATAAATTCGTGGGTTGCTGACAATAGTGTTAGAACTGGATTAAATAGAATCATTTACAACTATGATGTCGAAAAGTGACAATGATAAGCTACCGATACTTGAACCATACGTAATACATGCCGTGTCTGAACATGGAAATAACCATCGACCAGTAAAGGGACTTAATAAAAAAAACATATTTCAATCCTCATAAGATTGATAAGAGTACTGGGGAGTCTAGTGGGATGTGGTTCTTTATTAAAAGTGAAAATATTTAGTGACGCTATGTCAAGTAAATGCCTCCATCAAATAGCTTTCCCCTGGTGTTGGGTAGCAGCAACGTCAGTACTGGCAGAAGGCTGAAGATATAGTATATTAGGAAAGAAATTAGACTGAGCATTAGGATGCGGAAAACCCACGGTTCTTAAACTGCGGCGTGGAAGGAAAAAGGGAAACCACCACATTACGAGTATCAAAATTACAGGCAAGCAACAGAACATTCATTTTTTTTTAATATGATATAGGTTTGCTCGTCTCTAGACTATACCAAAGGCATAGACAGGGACGAAGATGAAGCGAGCTCACCCAGAAGAAGCCTGTTCAATCTTTTTTTGAAAATAACAGGGTTATAGACCGATGGAAACACAGATGCGGATTTATCCTTTTATTTAAGTACTAGCTTTTTCCCGCGACTTTGTCCGCGTGTAATAGTGACTTTTTTCTCCCGTTTTTCACACATTTACCACCATATCTTTGCTCCTATTGGTTGTAGCGTGATGTTATATAGTTTATAGCCTTCCTCGATAACTGGACTATCCAATACAAAAAGAGTTATTCAAATCGAACCAGTAGTTTCGGAGATTAGCGCGTTCAAACAAACAAACAAACAAACAAACTCTTCAGCTTTATAATATTAGTATAGATGTATTCACGTCTATCTGTTATTAAAATTTAAAAAATGTAGGTAGAAGCAAATAAAAGATGCTGATTTAAATACGTATTTGAACCACTTATTTGCTTCAAGTTTATTTTTGTATTTATAGCATTCGTTCAAGTCTTGATTTTTTAATTGAGTATTGCTTTTGACTCCAGACCAAGCCGAGTGATTAATTCCTGATATTAAATTATCAGTTTTATAATTTTAAAACCTTGCTTTTAATGGATGAAAATACCAAAATTTACCTAAAATGATAACATGGCACATTGGAATATAGCTAATTACATAGGGTTGTATAATCCTTGACCAATTTGCTTTCATTGTTATAATTATAGTGGACCAATTAAATGTTTCGAGTAGGTATATAGAGTATATTTTTATTTCCTTTTAGAATAATTAACATAATTTCATAGTTAAGTGTATAATTTTATTCAAAGATATGCTTAGAGATTTTAAAACATCTGGAATGACGACAATTTATTTTAAATAAATGTTACTACAATTATAATTTATTTCATTGATATATTACACGCCAATTTTGACTGTTTAAATACAGGCTGTATAAAAATTAATATTTATTTGTGTTACGTAAACTTTTCGATAATGTGTTCGGAAGTATAATTTATTCAATTTCACATGATAATTTCCTTCTTACAAAACCGTTAAAAGATGATAAAATTATCGTCTACATAAAAAGAAAAACAATAAAACTTACTTGAATAATCCCCGATTAAGGCTACACCGATTTAAAATCACATTAACGACACATAAAATATCATTCATTTATTCACAGTAATCACCGTTATTTATCATCATTCATCAATCAATCCACCACAAATTTAGTGTCGTGTATCACTAAAATCACAATTATCACGTGACGATTTTTTAGTTTTATTTATCCATTTAAAATTTCATTACGTCTGTTCACAGTTATGTCAAGCAAGTGACATATCGGCTCGCGGTTTTTTTCCGAATTAATGCACAAAAAGAGGTCCGATTACAAAACACGGATGCGGCAATCGCGTTCGAAATTCGAATTTCGGAGCGCGGACTCGACGCGTTTGGCGCTCGGGCGTCCAAACAGAACTGAGAAGCCTAACGTTCCAATACCTGCAGAGCTACGCACACAGCTGCAATGTACGCATACAACGCGATGTTAGAACTTGCGCTTTAAAGCTTGCCGGCCGCGTGCGTTTGTCCGCCTTTTTTTACTTTTTTATTCTTTTTCTTATCAACCATTCGACACAGTGGTGTGATTTAAGCTGTTTCCGTGGGTTTTTTTGCCGCGTGATTGACGCGACGAAATTAACATCCGAGACAATTTAGGGTGTAGCGACAACAAAAATGACGGTATTGACGTAATCTTCTTTTTATGAGACGGGAGGTTGTAACGAGGATACAATTTAATCGAATTCTGTTATGCACCCCGTCTTTTATTAAGGATTTTGAATTAATGTCTATAGCTGTTGTAAAAAATACTGTTGATTTTGTTTACGAATAAAATTTATTTGAATTATTAAAGCAAAAATGCCTTTATGGGTTTGCTGTGGATATTGTTTGTATTTAAATAGAAACCTTTGCAAGCTTATAAACAAAGTATAAATACAAATGAATACGTGGAATTAAAATATATTCATAAACCGAAAAATAAAACTGGGACAGCGAATAACAATCAAGTACCTTTTCCAACAATAGTGGTTTACACATACAATAAGTACTATTTTCAATTTTGGCTTACCAAAAAGCCAAACACATTTTAATTGTGGTCATAAAACATAAATAATAACACGTTAAGAGCGATAAAATCCCTTAAACTAACAATCAACGTTGAAGCCTTCAGAGATTAGTGTTGTTTATTAATTAAATACAAAATTATGTTTTAATAATATTAGGCTTGCTTAGGTACCGGGTGTCAGGAGGCAATAAAGTGACGACCATACATTTTTAGATTTACCTTTTTTATAGGATTAAGATCAATATTTGAAGCCACAGCATTTTTTAAGGTTTTTCACGACTTCTCGACAACTTTGCATAGATTTAAGACATTGTTTAACCACCTTGTTTAAGAATTAAAAGCATATAATAATATAGATAACTTTTTATTGTACATCACATCATCATCATCATCATCATTAACAGCCAAAGGACGCCTACTGCTGAAGATAGGTTTCACCACGGTTTTCCACAACAACCGGTTGTAAGCGGTCAGCATCCAGATTGCAGGATCACTCTGTATGCAGACCTAAACCATCTTATCGGTGGACGTCCTACGCTGCGCTTTTGGTCGAAGGGTCTGCCCCAAAGGCCAGCACATATTATGATCGGTAACATCCTTATCATACTTTATTGTTAAATCATTTTATCGATTACATTCTAAAATCTAAGTTAATAATCGTGTTCTATGATAATCGCGCTGCTGTCAATTTCATACATAAATGACAGCAGTAAGCCCTTCACATTAGAGCTGGGCTGCTGTCGCACTAATGTGAAGGCACGAGATCGCGAGATGTATTTTAATATACTGTTTTTTTTTTCATATTAAGGTACCTAACCTTTTGACAAAAATTAAAAGGCCTATCTTTATATTTTTTTTAAGTTTGCAAAAATGTTTTCAACTTTACTTGAGTGTCGCGTGCAAAATCAAATTCTAGTATTTCCCGAACACTTCTAATTTTCACTTCACACATCAATATCGGACGACACCAGAGAGCAAACAGTATTATGCCATTGCCCCGTGAAAAAACATTTATTTAGGCAGCGGCACCCGGAAAGTGGCTGCTTCGTCAATTTGCTCACAGCAACGATGAGTACAGTCTAACTCATTTTTGTGTGGCGCGTTTTTGACAGCCCACTTGCGTAATAATAGATAAAAAGTTTGTCGAAAATGTCGATATATGTTTCTGTTTCCGTCAACAAAAAAAGCAACCTCTTACCCTAAACGCATTCCTACATACACTTTCTCCGTTCCGGCGTGGGTAAAAATCAGTTTTTTTTTTCTGTCTCAGGTGCAGTTAGTGAAAAGTTATCGAGTAACTGAACTGGTGAGTAATTCATTCCAAAAAATATTGATAAAATCGTAATAGATTCAAACCATTTCCCAAGTATATGTATGATAGTCTTCAAAAATAAAAACATGGTATTTCAATCAAAATTCTAACGCATTACTTTTTATTACTTAAAATTCAAACCTAGGTATCCAAAAAAAAAATACACCAAATCGAAATAGTAAAAATATTTATCATTTTTCGTCAGCTGACTATACAAATACCTGACCCCGATTGATAGATATTAGAAAAATATTTGAACTTGTTTCTAGGACAAAATTGTTTGGGACATCGTGTTTGATGTTCCACAGAGGCTGAAGTGAGTGCCTGAGATAAAAAGATTCTTGTTAAATCATTATAAACACCATCAAATTGTAATCGACTACCCATAACACTTTGTTTGTATAGTCAACACTTAGATGGAAGGCTAATGAAATCAAAATATTTTCGGCAAATATCTAGCGGGTGCTATTTTGCATAAAATATTCGTGCAAATATTACAATGAGTTTTCGTTTAACATAATTGATTGTAAGTATGTATAGGGATAAGTTCCGATAATTGTGATCAAATACAAAACGAGTTTATGAAAATGTTGGTTTATTTTTAGTATTAGTATACACTTTTAATATCTACATTAGTTTTCCATGTAGATCGGTAAAATGTGCCTAGGTACGAGTATATATATTTTACCATTAAAGAATTGTGTTAAAACTTTTACACTAACTGCATGCATCGTTACAAAACTCAAAACATTCAGCACTGTACGTAAAACTACTTCAATCCTATTTGTGAATAAAATCCTGTTCAATTATGCTATTTTAAAAACCCCTTTGGTTGCCCTTTCACAATTTGACCTAATAATCCCTGTACATGTGTGTTATATTCAGGGTGCCAATTCTCGTGCATTTTCGAATGCATTCGAAAAAATATTTCTCATAGAATTTTCTTTGTCAAATAATTAATAATAGTTTTAGATTTCTCGAGGACATGATTTCTATGCATTTCGATTTCTTACATGTAGTAAGTTTTATACGTGTAGATATATTATTTGTTTTTTTTGGTAAAAGATTAAACTGGCGACCGAATTACCACACGAAAAAGGTACAAGCTATTATGGCTCTAAAAGTGCTTAGGCATGAGTGACCTCGAGTATACGTACATAATTTATAAAAGTTTCTGGCCAAAAGTAGGATGTGTTCCTAAATAATTACTTGTATTTAGACAACATTGTTATAAATTATTATTTCATTCCCACGCTAAAACTAATACGTTTAGAACAATAACGTTAAAACATAACTGTATTTAACGCGTATAGGCAACACACTAGAACAAAAATAAACTACCCTGTTGTTTTAAAGTTCGGCAAAGCAAATTAATTTAAATTTTAAATAAGTTACAGTTAAGCCGCTAACTAGGGCATCCCCCAGCTTGTTTCAAAAAATACTGCGATAAAGTCTTTGTGATTACATTAGAGAGTACCTATGGCAGCTGTAATCAAGTAAGCACATATTAACAAACACTGTAAACTAGATTTATTGTACTACTATTACTAGCGTATAGAACTGACACCACGAACAAATGAATTGACGCCACTTGTCACCCACGACAAGAATCTTCTGGCCAACGGATGACATTGACAGGGGGGCGCTAGCATTCAAAAAGGTAGCCAGAGCAAGAAAATCTACCTTGAATCAGAGAGTTTAGGAAGCTGTTTAACGAATATTTTTTACCCAAACATGGCAAAGTCAAAGAAAGATTTCTTGGATGGAAATGTCGTTAAAGCCATTTCCTACCATAAGAGACATATCATGTTTGTTCCACAATTTTAGAAACTATTGAAAATTAAAACTTTAAAGGAGTTTAGCTCTACGGTATTTAAAAACAATCATATTAATAGTATACACAGAACACGTACGAAAATAAAACAAAAGAGAAAATCAGATAATCTCTTGTAAGAATGGGGAGATTTCGCTAAACTCGATCTGGCAACCGCATTTTTGAATATAACAGCATTAGTTCCGGCTGTCACCGTTGGCCAGAAGATCCTTGTCGCGCTGTAAATGGTTTCATCTTCGAAATTCATATTTCAAGGAATACGTCATAATGTTTTCGTTGTATTTGCGACTCATTTTTTGCTAGGCATAGCTTCTCTATACGTCGTAGCTTACTAAACTCACTGACTAGATTACACTTTGTTGGAGTACCTAATCTTATTACTGGAATCGTTTTCAATCAGCCGAGTGTGAGAGTAATCAGACAATGTATATATATATATACTCACCTTATAGTACCTTCTAAGATTCGTTGAACAAAATAGGTATCGGATATATAATTAATTAGGTATTTCTTAATAATTGTAGGAATAGGGAAAATTAATATTCAGTATTGAAGCACACTTCACTCATTCTTTTCTGGATACTTACACCAAGACGATCTAATTCTCGTCACATTGATAGTAATTTAACCACATTCTCACATTAAATTTTTATTTTATTTTATTATTTTTTTTTATTTTTTATTAATCATAGCACACAAAACAGATATCAATCATAAAAGCTTAAATACTTAAAATAACATTGTTCAGATCTAGATCGAAATCCAAAAATATGTATGCCTAAAAGCTTTCAAATTAAAAGATAATCTTTAACTAAAGAACGCTACGGGTGTAAACTAAGAAAATAATACATTTTTGTTAGTTACCAAACTTACACATTTACAATCTCGGGTTTGAAATGAAATTTAAATTGAAACAATATAACACAGATTATAAAACCTACGATAAAAAGAAACAGAGGCCCATTTAGAGAGTCAATTTATAAAGTAAATAAATATAAATTCTAATCAAAACATTTATTTGTTCTTACTCGTTTCTTTTTCTTTGTAACATTTAATTTTATATCTATATTTTTAATAGATAAAATACAATAAACAAATGAAATAACGCAAAGTACGCACCGGTAACCTTTTGAAATCCAAACAAGATTTTTACCAAAATGCTGCCCTGGAACTTGGCCTATTATAATATGGACTTCAACCGAGTGTCAGTCCAAAATAAAAGGTCAATTTTTCAACCGACAGCAAAAAAATGGAACACTGTTAGCAGAATACATTTTTCATTGGAATTTTCATGGAATTTCTGACTGCGCGTCAAAGTTTAAAGCCCAACTTGGATGATGTTTTTATTTCATCCGCATACTTCGTTTAATAATTTGATTCCGGGGTCGTTTTATCGGATATGTCTACACATATCTAAAAGTCGGTTAAAAATATAGTAGACTAGCTTTTGCCCGCGACTTCGTTCGCGTGGACTTCAGGTTCGTCCCGTCTAGTAGCGCAAAAAATATGTTTTTTTACGACCTCACATTAGAAACCTCAAAAATTGTAGCCTATATGTTATTCTGATATATAAGCTATATTGTGGTAAAGTTTCATTCAAATCCATTCAGTAGTTTTTACGTGAAAGAGTAACAAACATCCATACATCCATACATCCATACATCCATACATCCATACATCCATACTTACAAACTTTCGCCTTTATAATAGTAGTAGGATTATTACTGGCCAGTGATAAGGATTCGCATCGTAAGACGGCCTCTTATTGAGATAGATTATGTTTGGCGGAAAAAAGTATACGGCGGACGAGGTCTCTGTCGCCTAACCACTTATAAATAAAAACTTGCGACCAAGGTGACAGTGTTTCTGCCCGTTTGCTATAGCTATGAGTTTAGCGATCGCCATTTTGCTTACTAACCCTATTTTCCGTCAAACACAACCATTACTGAGGATTTGTATTTTAAAGAAGTTTTCTTTCTAATGCATAATTCTCTCCGTGATAGTAGATTCTCTTCTTTACAGTATTTTTGGCTTAAAATAGGCCATAACGTGAACTATTTGCAGTTATAGTATTATCATTCGCTTTTTGGACAACCTGTATAATTATGTACTATCAAAATGTTGCATACGTTTGGCTACTCGTTACATTTGACATACTCAAATATTATCAAATTCCAACGATGTCACATGCCTCCTTTTTTTAAGTCTGTAAAAAACAAGATGAGAGATGCTTTCTTAGAAATCGTTTTTTGGGCAATGACATTAATAACAAAATAATAACATCTACCTTTCTTCAGTTGCAGCCTCATGAAACATCAAACACTTTTAAAGCAAACTGATTTTCGTTTCATCAACTTTTTTGATATTACAGCTAGAAAAACACTTGAAATTTCACGTGATTTTTTCTTGGGCTATTTCATAATCAAAGGAAGGTCTCCACAAACATGTTTAAAATTCTGTTTAGCACACAGCCCTCGGCTGTGGCAAATAAAAAACCGGCTAAGTACGAGTCGGACCCGCGCACTCGAAGCGAAGGTTTCGTGCCACCCTTAACTGGATTGGGGTCCACTTACTTCCACCTAATGAAAATATCGCAATATTTTTAACTTTAAATTAATGTATTTTTTTACTTATTGTATCTGGATCGGAAAGCGGTAAACAAGATACACCTCCCTACAAAGCTTGATGCTAATAGTTTTCGAATAAAGTGGCTGTGACATACGATCGGACAGACAGACATACAGACTTGACGAAACTATAAGGGTTCCGTTTTTCGGCTACGGAACCCTAAAAATGGCCAAGGGCGAAATTCACTCGATGGTTGCGGATTCATTGAAATATTGTTGTGATGAACCCCTGCGTTTGAGTGGTTTGACGTTCAGTTGAATAGTAGTAGTTTATATGAAATCTATCATTTCTAGCCATTTCTATGCTTGTCTTCTAAAAGAAAATTGTGTTGTAAGCAACTAAATCACCCTCTAGTTAATTTTGTTTTACCTACTAGTATTTTTGTGCAACAGGCAACAAATACCTACTTCTGTTGCCATTATGTAATTATGAATTGTCACGTTCGCTAACGCATTTTAAATCGATACAAAGTAATGTTGAAAAGTAAAGTTTTCATTCCAATTCAAAAGAGAAACAAGAAACTAACAGCAATTTCCCAGATCTCTAAATCCTGTATTTACAAGTAAACAGTCCCAAAGTAAATACCGTTAATAAAGAATATTCCCTATCTCCTTAATCTGAATGGGAGAAAAATTCCGGAAATTAAAATATTCATCGTCAAACAATCCGCCATTTTAAAAGGACTTCAACGTTCTATAAGGTGCGACGAAGACGGCAATTCAATTCTCTTGGACGATATATTTATAAAGGTATACATTAAAGAAAGTCGTGCGTTACCACTTAAACTATATAACGGGTGAACTGATTTTCATGATTTTTACTTTTTTTTGCGTTTGTTTGAGCCTTGAAAATGGGAAAGGGAATTTCAGTGTTTTTTTTTTCAATTTGTTTTCGTCTATGAGCTATTTTTATTTAGGTGGTTTTAGTGGTATTACCTTCGTTAGATGACCTTGTCAACACTTTTCAATCATACCTAAGTCTAGTAAGATTCCTTCTCCCCTTGTCTATATGGGAAATAAAAGGCCAAAGTTTTATGGTTTTTGTATTTGGACATAAGCCTTTTTTAGAGGATGATGTTGAATTTTTCCTAATCGGTCATTTTACATAAAAGTGTTGTTAGTGTTTTAAAGCGTGATATTTGTTTATAAGGTCACAACCAAAATTAATCGTTTGCGCTAACCTTAAATCGGAACTTCTACTTTTAAGTAGTTTGAACGAGGGCAATTTATTCCAAAGAGATTTTTAAAAAATCGCATTAATTAGTATCCGACCAGTCAACCTTTATGAGGATTTAATTAAAAGTGTCGCTATGGTTTTAGAATGGAAAACTTTGAGAGCGCGACTTTTCTTTTTACCGGTTTTACTTTAAATAATAAAAAAACGTATTTTCCTCATAACAAGTTAGCAGCTGAAGGTTTCAAACCAAAAAAATATATAAACCGTCTTTTAATGACGTTTTACTTTAAATAATAAAAAAAAGTCTTTTCCTCATAACAAGTTAGCAGCTGAAGGTTACAAACCAAAAAGTAATATAAAACTGACTTTCAATGTTATTAAAATTCTGATTTAGCATTACAAATTTGAGCCAACTTACACTTTTATACCTACTTTATATTTAAACGTGAAAGTAATCTACAATGGTAAGAAAAGATGATATTAATCTCTCTGGATTCCCAAGCGACTGACTGGTAGAGAATGCTATAATAAGGCATTAAGTCCGCCAATTGTACAACTTAAAGTGCAATTAAGTTTAAAATAAATAAATATTAAGAAAAAAAGGAGGTGGTAATTTGTATGTACGAGTATTGTAAGTTGCGAGGAACGTCTACAGAATAATTTCATTCCACTATCTTAGCCGAAAGATACAAGAACCCACAGCGGTGGATATTAAAAACCAACTTTCTGAGTGAAGTAATCTTGGCCGTCGTCGGCAAATAGACGAAAAATAACAAGCCAATCACAAACATCAGTAATAGAAAAGTTTCAGTGGTGTGTTTGTTTAGTAAATGAAAGAACCTAAGTGCGATTGGGGTTCTGAGTTGTAAGAGAATTTTCCTACAGCGCGTTAATAGGTGTAAGTAAAGGAATTGTGTATTCGTTAATTTTTATAATAAAATGGAACAATGGAGTCCAGTTTTTTTTTAAATTGTTGGTAATAATTCATTTATGTTGCGTTGGTTTGTATAGGTTTATAATACTTGGCTTTAACGTCGCACAATTTACGGTTTAAGAACTTTATTTCTCAAAAGAATTACAGATAATTCACTCACTGAGAAATTACAATTACATGGAGAATTAAACATAACGAGCGTACTTAAATTAGTTACAACAACTTTAATGTATTTAATTACGTTATTACTACGAACATAGTTTAATAAACTATGTCGGGTAGCTTGCAAAAACATCGAGCCAGAAGAACCCGAGCGAGTGACAAACAAAACACGTCTGTCAACCACGGATGTAAATCGCACTGAGCGTACTTGCTTTATGTTTATTTAGTTTTATTGGAACCGCGTAAAAAAAATCCCTAAGTATTTAGCAACAAAATGCACATCGAATTAATCTGTTACTAAGGTTAAATTTCTTTATTAATAGTAATGGTGAAAAGAGGAGTTACGTTACCAGCGGTTGAATATTTACGATTGTGTGTGTTTTAAAGAAAAAATATCTTATCCGTTCCTATGGTCATCAAACGAGCAATTTTTACATGTGGTTAAGGTAGTTTTTCTTCAAAACACACGCAATCGTAAATATTCAACCGCTGGCAACGTAACTTTATTATTACTATCGATGAAAAAGTTGGGCCATAGTGACTACGCCAAAGCCTAAAAGGCAGAGGCAATGGTGAGGGAGAATAAAAGCATATGACTTGAACCATCCAAAATGTTTCAGTAAAAGCTATACAGTCGTCCAACGATTCGTCAACGTCTTATTGTCTGTAATCGATGGAAGGACGGTACACATGACACCTCATATTATCCTTAGGGTATTGTTTTAATTTCTAATACAAGAAATTACTAACCACTAATTTAAAATGTATGTATGACTTAATTATGTCGAAATACCTAAATGAAAATTGAAAAAACTAATATCCTTTGCTTACGATTTCGGTCTCTATACCTCGTTGGTAAGTTTGATTTTTCTTTGTACTTGTGCTGTGGGCGTCATTCCACCTTGCAAAAGAAGTGGCTTATGACAGTTATGATTTTAGGCCTGTTTGATTTTACACAGTTAAAGATAATGTTTTTTATCGGCAAGCTGTATTTTAGTGCTTCTCTTCTTAATTTATAGCATGAAATTGTCATAAATAGTAACATATGATTGTAAATTTAATTTTCATTAACGTCGTATGAGCTTTCTAAGCAACTGTTTAAAACGCCGAAAATACATAAAGCTGAAAAATGCTCACTGATCAATTCCGTAATCGAATCACTAATAAAACAAAGTTTTTCGCTAGTCGCGAGTGTGCAATCTTCTGAATTGTTCAATTCGGCACATTTAAGTTTGAGACGAACCTACAGCTGGTTTTAGCTAAAAAATTGATAGTTTTAAAGAGTAAGGGTCTCTGACACTGTTTTGTAAATAGTTTGCGTTGCATTATATTATGAATTAGTAATTTTTGTTTATGTTTTTCACTTTACGAATATATTTATACGTTTTCAATTATACTATTTAATTTTCAATGTGTTGTCAAATATCAAATGAAGTATTTCAAAAACTATGTCAAAAGCTTGATGATAAACAAGAATTTAAAAGAAGTTAAAGTACCGTCATGATGTTTTTTTTATTTTACTGGAGGTCTTAGTGTTAATAAAACTTTTTGAATTTTTGAATTGGTTGTTTAGGTCGTAGTTGCGTCGTACTGTTCAGACATCGTTGAATGTTTATTTTTTACCTCAAAAAGTTTTTTACATACTTACCACCGAAAAAATATTGCTTAACCCATAAAGTCCGCAAATTGTCCACTAAACCTTCACCAGGCTATAACTTAATCGATTAACGGTATCGATTACAGACAGCCCTATGTTTGAACGGATAAACGAATGTGTGGCGTATCGCAAGGATCGCAGGGCGTCGGTCGTACAAATTCTTTCCTCCTAAGTCAATATTTGAAACTATGTTTGTTGATTCGCCCCACCCCGAGTGTTTTGATGTCAGCTACGGGTTAACTTGAGCTGCCGTGTTTTGTTTTTTTTTGTATGTGTTCAAAGGGTGAAGGTCAGGGAGGGATGCATGGACACCTGCTAAATTAGCCATGTTGGTTGTAGGTAGATAAAACTTGTGCCGATTAAAACTGGTTGAGAGTGAGAAAATATTATTTAAATTCTACATCACACGTCAAAAATGAGAAGAGAATAATGTGTTTTATTATTTAGAAGTGACAGAATATACTTTTACTTAACACATTTTATTTCCCAGTTTGTTATTATAACTAAAAGAAATATATCTTACAGTTAACTTTAACTAGCTGTGACTAGCTTCATTTCTGGTTCAGGGTGTATGCTATAGATAACTAGCTGTAATATAATAATGTAAAAAAAATATGAAAATCGATTTGCTAAATGAGCTTATAGAATTTTCAAAATTTTTTACCCCTTTATTCCAAAATCTTCGTACCAGACATACAACCGTACTAAGCTATTACTCGATCAATTCAAAATTACATACATTTAGTGTCTGTCTTTAAATAAAATTAATCGTCGTAGATTTTTTTACGATTCCGAAATAAAGAGGTTGTACTTATGTTCTTTGCACCGACACAGGTTAAGGTTCAGTGATCATTCAAACTAGCAATACGTCTCCGAAATGTGTCTGAATATAGCCGAGCACCGCATGGACTACAGTTGTTCAGTTAGCAGTGTAATTGCAACAATCTGTATGATGGAGGCGCTTGCAGAGGGAGACAAGAGCTCTCGTTCAAATCGCAAATACGAATATACGCGTTTGTATTGGCACATGCAACACAATTATTCGCGTAGTGTGTTTGAAGCTGTAAATAAACGATTACTCGATTCAGTTAATATACTTAATAATAAATTGAAATGAGCAGACTCTAAAAGGTTATCAAACTAAATTTAACGATGAAATAATATATTCTTACAACTGAAACAAACTGGGTTGTATCATTGAAGACACAAATGAAAGTTTTTACCCCAAAAATATTAGCTACACAAGGAATAAATTTGTGTCAAACTGATTTTTATAGGTCAACCAAGGGAGACAAGACCTCTTTCAAATCGTGAATAAAAGCCACAGAGACGATATAAATTGAGTACCTATACAAAGGGTTTTGGAATTTTTACCATACATATAGCGTGGCTCATATTGTTTTTATTTTTTACGAAATGACGGCCACGACTGAAACTTTCAAAAATTAATAGATCACATCAATATGAATCGGAAATATACTTTGGTACAACTTCGCATAATTTCAGCTTTCCTAATTATATGCTGTTAATGATGTAAAATTGAAATTCGAGCGTCCTTTACAGCCTGTTTATAGCTAAATGAGAAAGGTTTAGGATATTTTGACATATATTTTATTTGTAAAATAATGCAAGGAAACCATTTTTTAAGGTTGTTGTATTGATGGCTGACACTTTGAAACAAAATCAAAATGGCAAACTTAAGTGTGAGTTAAAAGTTCCATTACTCCTTTATCAAAATAATAGCCACACTATCTCATTTTCTTATTTTCAAAAACTACCGAACACTTGTTACGCACACTATCTTGTTACAAAAGAAAAACGGGTTATATCTACTCTTAATTGCTAAACCCCAAAACTTAACCGTAATGTACAAAACGTCTACCCTACCTGGATTAAGCAGCACTTAATTAGTAAGCAACTCGGGTCGTAACATCTTCATAATTGCACATCACTAATCTGTGACTACAACCATAAATCAGAAACTGTCAGTAAGCTCTATTTGGATAGCCTCCTAAGAATAAAAGGTGCCATAATGGTCTATTTTAACTGACATCAAAAAAGGATATCGTTGGAATTTGATAATATTTGAGGGTGAATTATTTCATGATTTTTAGTTAGTCTATAAGATAAAGGCTAACTGTCGCGGCGTCCAGCCTACATGGTGAAGTAGGTGACTACGGAAGACGTACGGTGACTTGGACTGACAGACTGACGGACAGACAAGTATGGACTCTTGTTTTTGTTAAACAATAGATTACTTCGTACTGGAGATTTCAGATTGCAATAAACGGACGACTATGTAAAAGACAGTTTTTCTTTATACGGACCGTATACTAACTAAATAAAATTAATCGTAAAACTAAGCCTTTACAGATAACGGCTAACCAAAAATCATAAAAAAATGCAATCAAAGATATAATTTAGGAGATCAAAATTATATCCAAATCCATAAGAGTACATATAACAGTCAGACAGGGCCCATCTCTCTGTTATAGATAAACCGCTTCATTGAAACTTCGCCTGCGGGGCACAGGGGCGCAGGGGGAGACGAGAGCGGGTGGCGTGAGGCCGCGGCCCCATCTCTACGGCACGAATTCGCGCCGTAGTACGGTACAGCGCCGCGCCGTAGAGATGGGGCCGCGGCCTGAGAGATGCGGGCGGCGCGAAGTACCCGCCCGCGCTGCTCACATCATCCGCACTCGCCTCCCCCCGCGCCCCTGTGCTCCGCAGGCGAAGTCTCAATTTCGCGGTGTTTCTATAGTATATTACTCTTATTTAACCCTGGAATTTGTTTGTTACACTTAAGCTTACATAATAGCATCATTGACTAACTCAGCTATAGTTTATTACTCAGTACATAGTAGAACCACCAATAGCACATTTGAGTAACCATTTTATTGGCTGGAAAATCTGTCAAAATGTTGTAATGTTTATGCTATCTTAGGTCTTATTAAGATTATGTGCTCGTAGCGTAATGGTAGCAGCGCTTTGGTAATGACAACCGAAGTGAAGCAACACACTGTGTGTGTTTCGATAGGTGACCATTCTTTTTTTTATATGATATGGGTTTTCTCTTGTATCTAGACTATACCGAAGGCATGGACAGGGACGAAGATGAAGCGAGCTCACCCAGAAGAACCATAAAAGTGACAAATCTCCAGAACGAACACCTCCGTGCTTCAGAAGGCACGTTAAAGTGTTGGTCACGAATATTGATTGTCATTATTCGTTAAGCCTAGTCAGAGGCGGGTTAAGAAAATCTTGTTCAGGGCTTAACACCCATATTACTGAATGTCTCTACATTATGATATAGTACTAGCTTAACAATTAAAGTGCGATTTGATCCCGCCATATTTGCGTGACGGTCCGAGTTGAACTAACTTGTTAAGTTGGTCATGCGAGGGGACGTACATATGTACTATGTTGAGACCTTTTGCTATGGGTGAAGTCAGAAGAGATATGTTACACATGTAACTGGATTACTTACTTAAACTCGAGGTAATCTAGGTAACATTCGCACTACAATTCATTCTGAACCTAGGATGATATTTTGTATAATAATGAATAAATGCAATTGTGTACATCGTTTTTTGAAGTAAAATTGTTCATGCCGCAAACAGTTTTCATTTTACTCCGTTCCCGTAAGTTTATAAATATCTATTAAAATGTTTGATGAATTGATGTTTGGTCCATAAAATTTACTGTTTAATATATATCTATATAGACTTATACAGCGTGTGATCTGTAATAGGAGCAATAAATTGTATCAATGATTCTACAGAGTATAATGTAGTCACCTTGACCTGGTCGAAGTGCTTCATAATGTTTTAATTGAGAGATATAGTACGTAATCCAAAGTTATAATCCCTGGTCAATGTTTATCAAAATCACTAACATGTTGTAGTTAATGACAATGTCAAGTTCTATGACTGAACTCATTTGGTTGCAATACATTGCTAGTACGATTAATTTTGTTAGAAAAAAAAAATATTTTTATTATTATCAATTAAAATAATTTGATGTTGATTACTGGTCACTTTTTGCTCCTATTACAGGCCACCCCTGTACATGTGTCTGAAAAAGTATAAAAAAAACGTTTCGATGTCCCGCTTTCGCTTATAACATACACACGATGTACAGAGACGTAATTACTAAGGTCCAGTAGTTTACTAATTGTTCGCAGAGGTCGACATGTTGTACACTTGAAGGGACCAGCTTGGATGGACACACAAAACTGATAACTTTGTAGACACGAAATATCTTCATAATATCCTCAACTTAGATATAAGACGCGGTAGCTCATCCGTGAGACTGTGAGACCGATCTTTGTACCCCTGAATCCTCAAAAACTCTTGGTATCATTGATTTAAATACTGGTCTGTTTAATAATGCCTTATAAGCTTGTCCTGGTTAAAGTTCTTCTTCTTTTCTTTTTCATTTAAGAGCTATGCTCTTGCCGGTGGAGTTGTTCTCCATTTATCTCTATTCCGTTAGATTCTCTATTGGTTATCGTTGTTGGTCCAATAAAAAATATATATATTTACATAAAATAAAACACTACAAAGATAAAAGAGGAAAACATCTCAAATATACTTTTATAAGAATTCCTTTTTAATATGAATCCACAAATCTTTATAACATTATGGGACAAAGCTAAACCCGTCCCAACAACTAACGTAATACTTTATTAAATTCTTACCCAGCCAAGAGTTGACTTTGCTCTTAGGGTCAAAACTAATCAAAAGTTTACTTCCATAAATTAAGATGAGGATCAGGATAAGTTAACCCTTTCAAGGGGTGGGTTCGATTTTTATCTTCGAATTAGTTTAAACGTTGTCTATTAGCCTTTTTGTGTCCTCAGGGAATTCCCTCTTCAGACCCTGACAATCGGCTTATGAGATTTCTTCGTTCGTTGATTATGAAATAATATTGTAAGGTTCCCGATTATTCAATCTATTTTGCTTCCCGTTTCTTTGTAGTCGTTTAGAATCGCTTGTAAAATTACATTTTTACACAGATAAGAAGATTCATACTGTTTGAACTGTATCTATCTATATGTGACTTGTTAGAATAACTGTGGTGCCCTCCTTGTGTTAGCCGTTGACTGGGATAACCTAATTTGGTGACTGAGTTTGTTCCGGCGTTTCTTCTCAGCACTTGCCTAATTGTCTGTGTTCTGTCTCGAAGCGCTGGTAGGGCCCAAAAGATAAGGAGACATGTTTCGGCCCTTCCAGGGCACATTTTTTTTTTCACTGTATATAAGGTCACCTCGTTTTAAGTGATAATATTTTAAGGGCAGATTCAGAAAAATAAATGAAAAAATTTTTGTAAGTAAAAAAAATATTTTTATACGCTAGTTTTCGAGAAAATGACCTCTGAACATGTAGAAAAAATACTAAAATAAAACACCCCGTGTCGCGTGTTGCTGAGCGGCGCTCTCGGTCTTTGTAGGCAATGTCAAACGCGCCGCCAATCGCCGCCGCGTTGCCTACATGTCGCGGCGGCCGCTCCCCCGCACCCGCCCCCCCGCACGCTCGCCGCGCGACCGACGCGTGCGCGAGTCAGTCTGCCAAAAAAATTCGATTGAGTAGTGTGCGCGCGCGTCCTGACGTGCGCCGTGCGTCGTGCGGAGCCCGGCCCGGGCGACCGGCATCAAAAAGCTTCCCGCCGCGCCGCGCCTCGACGTGGCACTTCGAGAACGACGTGCTGGATTGTTTTCACCGGCACCTAGTACCAAACACCGCCCGCAGACGCTGGATATGGCGGTTTCTGCGCAACGAAGGCCTCCACCATTATCACATGAATGAGGGTCTAAGATTTGCTGCGGGCGCGGACTACGCGCTGAAGGTCGAGCAGCTCGAGCTCGAGTCCTCCCGCTGACTACTGCGCGCGCAATTACACGTTTACGCGGCAGGGATAACGTGCACAACAGCAACACAATGCTGCAGTTATTCGCCTTCATTTCAAGCATAGATTTAGTGCATACGTGTGTGAATGAACAGTGAATCCCATGATGTCCAGTGTAATAAATCCAGTGCTCGTGTCGTGATAGCTAGATTGGTCATTGGCTGGCTAGTGCTTGCTTCGGCAATCGTAAAATAAGAAGTTATTGTGCAAAATAGGCACGTGTTTTGACTGTAAAAAATCTCTCATGTCGTTATTTTTTCATGTTAAATGTTATCGCGGCCGATAAATGAAGAAAGATGTACGAGTATTATTATTTCAAAACCAATGTAAAAATAAATAATAGAATCCTAGTTTTAATTTACATAATCGTGAAATAAGATTTGTATTCACATACCTATCTGTACAAAAACTGAGCAAGTGCAATGAATGAAAGTTAAAACAAATAAAGATATGTAAGTTTCTAGCTGATTCTAGGATGTAATCGCGTTGCGTTGCGTGTGCCTGAACCTGATGTTATGTTTTTTTACGGTACCAAATAAATAAAACTTAAAACGAAACTGTGTTTTATTTACTTACGCAATTTTTAGTGCATATCCACTGAATCAAAGCGAATCAGTAGTTAGGTACTCATTAGGTAGGTAAAACTAAAAACATCTGTTTAACGTAGATTTTTTGAGATTGAACGCAGTCAGGTCATTAATTTTTAATAGTTTAGGTATGTATTCTTTTTAAAAGTACTCTCACATAAGCTTTGTTTTTATCAGCAGGAATTTATTAAATAAAAATTACATAATTAGGTAGCTACTTTCAGTTTATCATACCTAGTGTTTTATCCTGTGCGATGAATGAACACATACCTACTTAAGTTGAGTTTCTGTCTCAGTTTATCATAATAGGTACTTAACCAGCTGTTAGTGTTTAGTCAGGTGTTTAGGGATCTGATTGCAGTAACAATTAGTTTGTAGGTACACTGAGATACTTTGATTAAGGTAGGTAATCGAATGCAGTCTACTGATGTGGGGGGGTCTAAAAAATAGGCGCGCCGCGGTGCCCCCCTCCTGCTCGCGGTCATTGCACCGGCACTACATGAATGAATGAGATAGGCATTAAATGAAAGAGACGAAAGGCGATGTCGCGTGTGGGGATCTCTGAGAGTAGACAAGACAGGATGCTCTTTTTAATAATTATTTTTTTTTGTTAGGAAAAATTAAAATGAAAATGGGACAGATTTTTTAAAAAAAAATGCATGGGTCCTATTTCTATGATATAGATAGATACTCTGTTAAAATATTATCACTTAAAACGAGGTGACCTTATATTTTGACGATCATAAGTGTCATTTCATGACCTAAATTGAAATAAAGATTTTGAATTAGAATTTGGTTTAGCCTAAAAATCTTGTAGGGGGAGGCGTTAAGTTAAGACCAAAAGAAGTGTGAAAATGTATTGTACTTCCTGTTATTTCAGTACCGTTACCATGAGTTTACGACGGTTTTACTCGCTAGCGACTTCGTAAAAAAAGTATTTGGAAAATTGCACAGCGTCCCTAGTCCCCCTAGTAGTGGATCGCCCCTAGTGGTCACTTGCAGAACTAAATTTTTCCATACAAAAAGTTACGTCGTCACTACTAGCGAGTAAAACCGGCGTAAACTCGTGGTAACAGTACAGGACAAAGCAATTTCATATACATTCTGTACATCTGTGGGCATAAGGATAGGTTGAGAATAATAAATAACTGTATCCTAACTCCATCAGTCCCAGTCTAGTCTTTCGACATGCTCCGTGGAGTATAAAATTGCAAATATTGAGTAAATTCCCTCTTGAAACCTGCTGTATTAAGAAACGCTGAGAAAAAAATGAGATAAACTAATTGGGTCTATATTATGGGGGATGGCGGGATAGCCAGTTTTACTCCCCAGATTTTTCTCTTTTGCTGCAAATTAGTTTAAAACCTACCTTGAGCAGCCAAAGTTATTTTGTTTTTATTTAATTATGAAGTAGATATAAGAAAAAGGAATTCAAGATTATTTGGATAATGGTTTGATGCCTAGAAGTGATCATTATCGCTATATTACTAACTATCTTTACTCTGTGTATCTATGGGATACAGTTTCAAGAAGGATTAGTTCTGTTTTCATTGCAAAAGTCAAAGACAGTCTCATACCAAAGGTCTCCTTAAATTTGTCCGCTAGCCAAAAGCCTCAAAGAGACATGAAGTCACCAAACGTAGTCAAGCTGAGCTGCCCAACGTTTAAAAAGTTGCAGCCCAGAAACACCGAAATATTGTCCAGCGATAATATTCGCAACGCTTGCTGTCCGCCAAATGAAATTAACCCGCACGTACCGAGGCGAAATTTCCAGAAATATCTGGAAATATCCAGTTTCTGCCGGCTGCAAGCGGCTTGAGCCGCGCCTAACTGGCGAGTCGCACCTGAACTGGGCACTAATTGGATATGCTGTGAATACCACTGTTTTCATATACTGAGCAGTTTTGATGTGTTCCCGGTTTGATATTTTGCCAAGCAACCGCGCGGTGAAGCGGTCTATTTCATTATGTCCTATTACTTTATTTTCTCGTGCATTTCCTGAGCGGAACCTGCTGTCTGTTTGCATGTCGGGTGGTACAAACAACATGCTATTAAGTATTTTATAGTTGTAACGTAAGACGTCATGTTTCCTAATTGATAAAGTCAATACAAAGTCGCGTTTTGCAGTATCAGATGATAATGCAAAACTAACTCGACCAAAATCGATTGTTTAAGTACTGCCGCGTGGTTCCTTAAGGCCGTTTTGGTGGCACGGTGGCATCTTGTTGTTTGCAGGTACTGTATTATGCAGGACGTTTAGCGTATACGCGGTTTAATGCTAATATTCACACGTCCTTTCGTTTGCAGTGACCAGCAAAAGACCGGCCGACACCTAAATTTTTCTGATCCAGATTTGACATAAAAAAGGATTAGTAAAAACAAAATGCAGTTTGATTACAAGTATTGTTTGACAGAAGTATTGTTAATTAGCAGCTTCTTAAATGATAGTATGCATAAACACGGCTTCTACAATGACAGGACTTAGTAGACAGACAAACGTACCTGCAAAATACTGCCGTGTAAACACACCAGAGATTACTGTGTGATTCAGTAATGTAGTGCAGATCCCATAGAAATAGACTGCCGTGGAAAACAGCCATTACGGTGTCAAATTATCTTTCGTAAAACAGATTTTTCTTGGACGCAGTTACGGAGATGGGCGTTGCTAATTGATTTTCTATGAGTTAGCCTCAGCTAGTATTCAGAAAAAAAAAACCTTAACAGCTAAATCTAAATCTAAAAGCTAAATCAGTCTGAATCTTTGTGACAAAGATCAGTTCAGATCATATTAAGTCTAAAGGCATTTTTTAATATTTTTTTACTATTTGTGGACGCGATATATGGTTCAAACCAGTAGTTTTAATTTAAATAACTACTTTTAACTTTGGTACCTATTTTAATATACTTTTACTACACTTCAGTCTTTATTTGCAGCAATCAATCAAAATAATCAAACACTGTTTCATTTAGAAATATTAAAAATATAAAACTGTTTTTCCAAAGACTGCACCCCAACTTTGATCACATCAGAATCCCTTCCACAAGAAGTAATGTACACGTGATACCTCCGACGAAGTGAAATCCTAAACAACTATATCGGAATCTTTTAACCAACGTCAAAGTAAACAGACGTCAAAATACGGGAGATATAAAGGATTGATTCCAGAGGCGGTGGGTGATCGGAGCCGCTGTTTACACGGAATCAATCAGGTCCACAATAACCCTACAGACAGAATCGGCCCTACTACTTACCTTGGTTATTCGACTTGGGGTTTTTTTTTTTATTATTTAATAGGTTCACCTACAGTACATTGTTACTAATGTAACGTATTTTACAAAGTAAACTATGCTAAATGTACAGCCTCTTACAGGCGAACACAGCATGCACAAAAAAAAACCACTTAATATTAATTAAAAAGAAAAAAAGTCGTAAACAAAAAATAACAATCAAAAAGTGCCACAGATCTAAAGCTTTAACAATTATTCAAGTATTCTCTTGCGGAACTTACAAAGAGACATCGAGCATAAGTCAATATCAGAGCATTGACACATTTGGTTATACTGCCGACACAATCTTGGGATAGGTGAGTTAGCACCCATAACTGTTTTCCGAAAATTTGTTGTTAAACTTATTTGATAGTGCATATTTATTTTTACCTAACACCTTTTGTTGTTAAACTTAGTAAGCTAATGAAAGAATTGAACTTTTGAAAATAATGGAATGAAAGAAGAGGCTGTTGAATTCTTGTAGTCAGATGATCCATCTTAGGCTGCATTAATAATAATCTCTTCGTGAGTGAGTTCTTGGCCAAATGATTGGATATTTTCTAATATGACTAGACACTTAGATACGTCATAGTAGCACTAATAGAAAACAGGTTTTCTCATGATAGGCAATGAAGAGGACTTAACATAAGTTTTGATTTACTCAGTGGTACAGGCCGGGATTGGGTCAAACTAAGGCCCAGTTGCATGGTCGATAGTTACCTTATCTTATGGTTAAATGTCGTTACCAGCGGTTGAGTACATACATTATATAAAATAGCCATTCTGACATTTGGTTAAGGTTTTTTTTTTTTCCAAAACACGCACTATCTTAAATATTTAACCACTGGAGACGAAACTTAACCATTATTTGAGTTAATCATTATCAATCATGCAATTGGGCATTGAATTTCAAAAAACGCAAAACATAAATTCGCTAACGGACTTTCAAAATAATATAGCTTATACTTTAAACACTGTATATTTTCGAATTCCCATCAACTATTGTAATTTTGTTTGAATTTTTAACATAACACGTTATTGACTGGTTACACCCTGGTATTATAATCTTATTATGAACTCCGCTCAATTCATAAAGAGATAACTGTTGTGAACAGTTTTTCCGTTAAACTCACCAAAAACATCAGCGAACATGGATAGAAAAAGTCAAATAGTAAGGTCCACTTCCCGGGAACCAGCTTTGAAGATGCTTTCCATGGAATAGAATTTTCTCCAGAATTCCGCGATATGTACGTTTGGTGCCATTCGAACGCGAGACGTATTGTGCGATATTCATAGCAATATGTGCAGGAGTAGAAAGTGAAAATGTTGGCATACCTAAAGAATAAATCTTTCAAGACATCATTAAATCACGAGAGAATCAGGAGGATTACATAAATAAAATTTTTGTTACGAAGAAAAAAATGTTAATAAGTTTTTTTTTTATATAAACATAACGTTTTAAATAACTAAATAAGGAAACAAAATACATAATCGAGATTGAGTCCACTATGACTATCGTTTCAAACATCCGTAATTTAGTTAAGTTACGATGGTAAATAACCTATCAAAAATATCCAAACGATCTGAAATAATGTTTTACCTATTTTCATACCAGCTATATTGCTTATATTACATATTTTCATATCAAATAAAACATACCACAAGCTCAAACACTCAACTTACTCGCCAAGTCTTCCGATATGAATTCCCAAACACACAAGGAATCTGAATTAATCGCCATCATCCCCACGAATGCCTCGATATTTTATTTAAAGACACACTCGCCCTGAGTTATATACCTTCTGTATTTAATGGCTTTAATTCCTAACTCGTGAAAAATCCTACTCAACTTTTCCCGTAAAGTGTACCTCAGATTTCGGCCGAATCTTTACGGAGTTCACGTGACACGAAAGATCCTTTAATCTTAACGCCTTATTATCAAAGATTTATGCTTATAGATTTTACTTTTTAAGTCTGCGTCGTTGTTTTTTTTTTTGACCGGTGTTGTATCTTTTGAGCTAGAGATATTGGTGAACGTGTTTTACTTTTCACTAATGGGATGTTATATTTACTATTAGGTATCTTATCAAAAAGTATATATTAAAACGGTTTGGTACAGTTCATCTGAGGGCCCACATTCGGCGAGTTATAGCGGACAACTTACAACAGCTATAAATTTATCATTCTGGCTATAATTGTTTTAGAGGCTCTGCTAAATCTTTATGTAAACGAAACCTGCGTTTTTCACAGCGGGCTCTCGAAGGGCACGCACATTACCAAACCGTTGAGTTTAATAGAAGAAGCAGCAAAAACAAAAAGCTAAGTACTTGATATGTACAAAGAAGTATGTAGCCTTAAATTCCACATTATCACACTCAACTCATTATCCATATAAAAAGTTGTCTGGGTGAATTTCCAACGATCTGATGAGCCTTTTTCATGCAAATTGTTCACATAATTAGGCGGCTAAAGGCGAAACTAATACTCAGTTGTTTTTTGTTTTGTGTATTTTAAGAGGATCGTGTGTACACGTTCGAAATGTATGAAAATACATTTCGAAATGTATAAAACATACATTTCGAACACCAACGGTCGAAATACGCTTGCGGGGGAAAACGTTTTCCTACCCGTAAACCTTTATGGAATGAGACAAATTTGGTCTCATTCGTTTTCACACATCCTGAACTATGCTTGTACGTCTTCGATTTTTTGTATAGAGGCTTGATTCGTTAAAAATCGACGAAATTCCGATGAGATTTTTTAGTCAACAAAGTAAATGTTTAGGTTCTTATATTTTCTGAAACATACAATATAAAAAAATAAAAACGTAGGAGCATAGTTTTTCAACGTTTAAGGGGTGGGAAACGTTTTCTCATTTTGTATGGAAGCTTGCGCGCGCACACGATCCTCTTAACGTTTTCGGTCTAGTTTTCAAGTTACACTTTTTTAGCTAGTTATAAAGTTATTCTACGTATCATGAATGCTTAATGATCTCGGTTGATTAATAATTAACTCGAAACTTATTTGCAGATGGATACTGCACTGAGATGAGAACTAGAACATTCTTTGCCTGGTGTTTAACAAAAAAACCGGTTAAGTGCGTGTCGGACCCGCGCACTGAGGGTTCCGTGCCACCCTTAACCTCAAACCTTACACTTTTAGAAAAAATGGTTTTAGAAACCTCAACATCATTTTAAAAGACCTATCCATAGACACCCCACACGCATAGGTTTGAGTAAAAAAAAGTTTTTAGGTTTTAGTTTCATGTATGGGAGCCCCCCCATAAATATATTTTTTCTTCCTTTTTGTATCTGAATCGGAAAGCGGTGAACAAAATACACCTACCTACCAAGTTTTAGCTATGTGATGCTTATAGTTTCAGAATAAAGTGGCTGTGACATACGGACGGACAGTCAGACAGACAGACAGACAGACAGACAGACTTGACGAAACTATAAGGGTTCCGTTTTTTGCCATTCGGCTACGGAACCCTAAAAAATATTAAATCGCAATCCTCGGCTAAAAAGGCTCTACTGTATGTGCCAATAAATTAATTTGAGTAGAGACACGAAACATTCTTGAATAATTTCAAAGAGATCCAATAAAAAGTCGTGTCTACTAACAATATTGGATTTTGTGTCAATCAAGCCAACTATTTCATCAAAACGATTCGTAGTAATATCAAAGATATTACTATATCTTTGATTAATTCCCAACACACGTTAATTTGATATAAATTAATTTCCTTCGGCCATCTTACTTATCATGATAGCACGACTGTACATCTGTATTGAATAAGTTATAAGGATAAAGAATTTTTGCCGGTTTATTACGCCAAGTTTCCCGAAATGGTCCTGTTTTACGTAATTTTTATACGCAGTTTGAATATTGAAGTGGGCTTGGTAAGAATTTATTATTATCACGCAATGATAGAGATCGTTGAGAAAGCCTAAAGTGTTTTCGTGATGGAATGTGGGTGGAACTATTTTTGCTGCTGGAAAATTTTCAGCGTTGCATAATTATAGACTGAGAACAGTAACGCCTTTTTGCTTGACTTGCCATTTTTACTGGATTTTAGGTATGTTTTTCTTATTTACTTTACTACCTTGATAATTAGAATTTTTAGGAGTTTATCATCACAATTAACAGCTGCAGGACTTACACTGCTGAACATAAGCTTCTTCCGTGGTTTCCTATTAGCGACCGATGGCAAATAATCTATTCGAATGTTATTAATGAACTTCTTTGCTTAGGTACTTATTTGTTTTCTAATTAAATATCTTTCATTGAAACAGTTTTTAAATGTGTATAATGACTTAAAAAAATATTTATAATTTTAAATCTAATACAATTGAAATGTACCCCACAAATAGGTACTAATGCATTCAAATATTTCCATAAGAACATTCTAAATACGCCCCATACGTCTCAATGAATTATTAAACATTCTATGTACACGTGACACATCCACAATTCGACCAGACTTTATTGCTGTTCTGACGATATCCATTGGATTTCAGTTAACAGAGTTTATCTATCGCTTTTAGCGATAAGACCGCTTAGTTGTACATTTACTTTGAGCTTATAAATTTACTTTGTGCTGTTGTTATTTTTTAAAATCTTTGCAATTTTTTCTAACGCATTTTTTTTCCTTCGACCAAAGGCGCTCGTAGGACGTCCACCGACAAGATGGACAGACGACCTTGTAAAGATCGCAGGATCACACTGGATGCAGACCGCTTGTGATCGGTCGATGTGGAAAACTGTGGGGAAGGCCTCAAGTGGGACGTCCACTACTGAAGAAAGGTTCAGTAGTGGACGTCCGTTGGCTGATAATGATGTTGATTTTTTTTTCCTTATTTTCTGAACTTTAACATTGACTTATTTGTTTAAATGCAAGTGCAGTGCTTGACAAACAAATACCTACCTTCCTTTGCTCTTTTTAATCATTCGCCATCACAATCCTCGAGACTCGTTACTCTGACAATTCCGAGCCCTTTATCATCCTTGACTCGGCGAATAAAAATAAAATTGCGACTTTTATGGCACTGTTCAGGATTTTAATAGACCACGTAGCGAATCTGGAGGGGTCGGTACTTCAGTAGTGCTCAAGTAAATTCACCGCTCACGTCCTAGGTGTAGTTCTTCTGAATTTATTGTGAGCCGAGACGTCCACATACGAGGCAAGTCCATTATCGGATAACATGGACTCGTCCAGTGTTAGTTGATCCTGATTAAAAGTGTGTGAAGTGTTTAATAAAAACGAATCCGCCACTACGATAATCGTTTTGTCCGTTTGCTTATCACAAAATAATTCATTTGCGTATGTATCATCACTAGATATTTCGTTTTTCGTACTGAACATCCACTACTGGTACCATGTCAACGTACCTACTATGTATTAGGTCAGTATTGAACGCACCTATTTTTTTGTATGAGCTAAACTTCAATCAACAAAACGGAGCTGTGTGTTTAAAAACCAGCTGTGCGAGTTAAGGGGCAGAAATAAATATTCTACTTAATTATGGATTTCCGAAAAGTAACGCCGGATTCTATTAATTATCAGAAATCACTTTATTCGATTTGAACAATAAGTTTACTCATTCAAGATTCATCGTCAAAATGAACTTTGTTATATCTGAAGATAATTACTGAAATCAAATTCAGCTGTTGTCCTTGTTCAATGATTGTTGAAATTTACTCAAAAAGATCTCTGTGCTGTTATTTCATAGTTTTCTAAATTTATATCCTGTAACTAGCTTTTGTCCGCGACTTCGTCCGCGTGGAATAGTGACTTCTTTCTCCCGTTTTTTACACATTTACCACTATATCTTTGCTCCTATTGGTCGTAGCGTGATTTTATATTGTCTATAGCCTTCCTCTATAACGGGACTATACAACACAAAAAGAATTATTCAATTCGAACCAGTAGTTTCGGAGATTAGCGCGTTCAAACAAACAAACAAACAAAAAAACTCTTCAGCTTTATAATATTATTATAATATTATAATATTAGTATAGACTAGTATTTTATTAATTCAAAAGCTGTGTGAAAACGTATCTAAACTTTCTGTTAACAAAATAAAAGAGTGCACCATGCGGTTAACTGTACAATTGAGTACAGAAGGTCCGCGAAATATTAACATAGTCAGATAATGAACCACGGTCCCCAACACACGACACGGCTTTTTAATGTGGCACCAAATGTTATTACGTTAGGTCAGGGGTGGCAACTAACGCGAAACATAAATTATTTTTAACAAGCCTTTTTTAAATTTCAGAAAAGATCTGAGAATCTGTGCGAAGATAAGAAATTTCTTTTCATTTTTTTTTTATGTTTTTTCTCCCTTTCTTAACAAATTTTTTCAAGGTTTTCTTTGAGAATTCGGTTTTACAATTCGTGAGGAATATATTTTTCCAAAAAATAGATAATTCAATACAAGCCATTATTAAAAAATACGCCAATAGCGCCGATAGTTAAGCGTTCATAAAATAAAATTCTTGTAGAAATAAACAGCCAAAGATAAGGTTAACGCAAACAACGCTATAAAGTGTGTGTAATTTATGCCAGGATACCTGAAATAAACGTTATTTTATTTATTTATAATTTATTTTCTTGACAACCCTGTATCGGCGCATCCCGGTGTTCCCGGTACAGTCACGTACAATATTGCCGGGGCGATACGCCCTAATTTAAACTTCGCACTGACGCTGACGTCACGCGACCCCTGCCCTCTTATTACTCATGTGACTGACTGTACCTGGTGAAAAGATTTGGCCTCTACATTATACAATAATAATTAGCTGCATAGATTAAGAGCCATATGACAGTCTGGAGATTCTCAGATTTTACCGAATTTATCAATGTGTGTGTGCGATTTTATATGTCCGGGACACAAAAAAATGTTTACTGTAATTAAACAATTTTGATACTTTATCTCTAGGTAGTAGGCAATGCGTATGATAAACACAGAAAATGATGGTCTTATAAAAGTCGATGTGATAAATTAATGTTATACCAGTTTTTTTTGTATTTAAAATAACTATTACGAATACAGTGAATACAGTTCGGAATCAGGGCTCGCGTCAATTCCGTTCGCGAACATTTTTCTTTTGATAATTATATAACTAAATTCACAGATTTAAACACAAACGTACAGTTATAATAACGTAAAAAACTTATAGTATAGAAAAAACGAAATGCATCCAAAGGGTGAAGACATATAGAGGCGGGTAACACGAACTGACCTACAACGACTAACCAGTGTTGTGCCGTGTTGGCTATTTCATGGAATTGAAATGCTTTATAGAGACTTTTCCGACTCAAGTCTTGATTTGAATTTTGTTTTAAAACAATTTTCTAGTGTCAGTCGGTCGTTATTTGGATTGTTGTAACGAATTTCTTAAATATTTCGAGATTAAAAATAGATGACTTGGCACATCACTAGTCAGTCGGTACAGGTTGGTATCGGTTATCTGCCTCTTTATGTCTTCACCCAAATCGTGACTTCTCAGAGTAGGTATTTTTTTACGAATGTAAACTCCACGAGAAACGGGGACTAAGGGTTATTGGTGGATGATGCCATTGGCTCTGCGCTTGATCTACCACGTGTCATACCAGCTAGATGCTATGAGGATTTATTTACACATAAATGCTTTTTAGTGTAACGCTGTTCTTTGATATGATTTGTATTTTGATATATGAAATATGTCACAAGTTATTATAGCTGACATTCAGAAAATGTAATTAAGAAAATTTCGATCAAGATTTCAAGTATTTCATGTATAACAGATGATAAACAAGATATTTTTTATTTAATTATTTGGATTACACCGGTATTATATCATTTTGTCCATATACATTTTTCAATAATGAAATATTATATGAATATGGACTTGAATAGAACCATGGAACTTCATGGCATTTGCGTACAATTTGAATACAGATTCATATTAACTACATACACATCACATGAAACGCTTCTATTTAAACAAGCGTTTTACTATACAAGTTTATAGTTAGGTTGTGGTTGTAGATTGTGATAGAAAGAAAAGTAATGTTAAATAAGCAAAATATTGCCCTATTTATTTAGGTTTAAACCATTGAAACACTGTTACTAGCGTATGGAATTAATGCCATGAACAAGTCCCACACAGTATGGAATTGACGCCAATGGCCAATGGTATGTACGTACAAGTGCGTATCAAAGGTTGTGGAACTAAATAACGCCTAAATACGGTATGTATTAAGAAAAACTGACCTTTTACTTTTTGTCGTCCGTATATTCTTATTCAAAATCCAAAGCACGAATGATGTAAGAAAATTCATAAACTTACTTGTTTACTACTCAAAGTCAAATACTTAAAACAAAAGCCCTTATTTGTCTTCAATTTTGTTGGGTTAATGGTCACTTCACTACCGTACTATTTCAATAAAACCGACTTCAAAAACAAAACACATTAAAAAGTCTTAAATAAACTCTTGAAAGGACTCCATTTTAGGCAAACCTTGTCCTTGGAATGGAGTCCTTTCAAGAGTTTATTAAGGACTTTTTAGTGTATTTTGTTTTTGAAGTCGGTTTTTACTATATTATAAAAGTTATTTTATTTGCAAATTGTTAGTGATTAAAATCAAGGGGAGGGAGTTTCACACAATATCATAAAATGTACATTCATTATTACTAAGTTATCCCGTACGGAACGTGAGTCCGTTTTACCCGTTGCCAGTTTTTATGGATGTAAGTACTAGTGGCCCCAGCCTCAGCGCGCCCCAGCTCCGATTCATAATAACTAAAGGGGTAAGAGGTGAATACCAATTCAACAAAGTAAATATCATAAAAATCGGCCTACCGTTGTTGAACTATAAAGTAGTGTTACTGATACTACATTATTTTATATAAATAAGGTTATTATTTGCAACCCCATACATAATATGCAATAGAATTGGTACTATTGCTTATTCTTGGCCTAATTAATTTAGTATTTGTCTTAAATTGTCATTTAACTGTTTGGTGATAGGAACAGTTTGCTCATCATGTACCACAATTTTATTTTACGGTCAATTTATTATTAAAATTATATTTGTCGATAATTTTGGTCCTAGTAACTGCACATTTTGTTTGATCAAGTTTCGAAAATACAAATTGTATATGATAAAAGATCTTCGTTATACATACATACAAATCTTTCTTGTTAATAAGTATTAGTCATTATCATTATCAGCCGAAGGACGTCCACTGCTGAACATAGGCCTCCCCCATGGCTTTCCACAACGACCGGTTGTGAGCGGTCTGCATCCAGTGCGATCCTGCGATCTTCACAAGGTCGTCTGTCCATCTTGTCGGCGGACGTCCTACGCTGCGCCTTTGGTCGAAGGGTCTCCAATCTAGAACTTTTCTGCCCCAACGGCCATCAGTTCTTCGCGCTATGTGCCCTGCCCACTGCCACTTGAGCTTACTGATTCGCAGGGCTATGTCCGTTACCTTAGTTCTTCTACGTATCTCCTCGTTTCTGATTCGATCTCGTAGAGAAACACCGAGCATAGCCCTCTCCATCGCTCGTTGTGTGATTTTGAGCTTCTTTATGAGGCCCATAGTTAGAGACCACGTTTCGGATCCGTATGTCATCACTGGTAACACACACTGGTTGAAGACTTTCGTCTTCAGACACTGAGGTAATTGAGACGAGAAGACGCTCTTACGCCGCTTCCCGAACGCTGCCCAGCCGAGTTGGATTCGTCGATTGACCTCTTTCTCGAAGTTGGACCTACCTAATTGGATTACTTGTCCCAGGTAGACGTACTCGTCAACAACTTCAAGAATTGAGTTCCCAACAGATACCGGAGTGGGTACAACACGGGAGTTCGACATAATTTTTGTCTTTTCCATGTTCATTTTAAGACCCACTTGTTGGGATACTCGGTCAAGGTCTTCGAGCATAATGCCCAGATCATCCAGCGTCTTTGCCACAACGACTATATCATCGGCAAACCGGAGGTGTGTCATGTATTCGCCATTGACGTTGATGCCGAATCCTTCCCATTCCAGGAGCTTGAAGGCGTCTTCCAGTGCCGCTGTAAACAGTTTCGGAGATATAACGTCTCCCTGTCTTACACCTCTTCGCAGTGGAATCGCCCTCGTATTCTGTTCCTGTACTCGGACCGACATGGTGGCGTTGTTATACAGACACTTTAACACCTCTATATACCTATAGTCTATGTGGCACCGCTGAAGAGACCGAAGCACCGCCCAAGTTTCGATCGAATCAAAGGCCTTCTCATAGTCCACAAACGCTAAGCATAGAGGCATATTATACTCCTCTGACTTCTGTATAATTTGCCTAAGCGTATGGATGTGGTCTATGGTACTATAGCTTTTTCGGAATCCGGCTTGTTCGGGAGGCTGGAAGTCATCAAACCTACGTGCGAGACGATTCGTGATGACCCTTGAGAACAGCTTGTAGACATGGCTCAGGAGTGAGATGGGTCTATAGTTCTTCAATAAGGTTTTGTCTCCTTTTTTGAAGAACAACACCACCACACTCCTGTTCCATGCCTCAGGTGTGATGCCCTCTAGCAGCACGGAATTAAAAAGCTTCTGAAGGACTTTGAGTACCGGTGTTCCACCCGCTTTCAGAAGTTCTGCTGTGATTCCGTCCTCGCCAGGTGCTTTGTTGTTTTTAAGCTGTTTCAGGGCCATCCTAATCTCGTAAAGGCTGATGTCCGGGATGTCTTCAGTGTAGTGTCGGGTCAGGGTAGCTCTTGGGTCTCTGGCCGAGCTATCAACGGGTTCGGCAACTGAGGTGTACAACTGCCTATAGAACTTCTCGATCTCCCTCGAAACCTCTGCTTTCGTCGACGCTACACTGCCGTCCTCCGTCTTTAGCTTCGTCAACTGGCTTTGCCCAATAGACATGTCCCTTGCAAACACTTTGGAGCCTTGGTTCCGCTCTATCGTCTCTTTAACGCTGTTCGTGTTAAAGGCACGAATGTCGTGTCGCAAGGACTTCCATATTCGTCTATTGAGCAGCCTGTAGTTTTCAGCATTATCGGAGGTCTGCAGTGCCATAGATCGACGTTCTGCCATGAGGTCGAGAGTGTGGACCGAGAGTTTTTGAGGTCTATTTTTACGGCCAGGCCTAAAAAACTTTGACCCGACCGTTTGGACAGTTTCCACAAACCCATTGTTTATTTCGTCAACTGAAACGCAACTCTCTAGGCAATCAAAGCGGTTTGACAACTCGAGTTGAAAGCTCTCGGGATTTTGGATATGGGCAAGAGTAGGTCGGAGCGTAGACTTCATCAGGCGGGACCTTTCCAATTTGACATTTATATTCAATGTGCCTCGGACCATTCGGTGATCACTACCGGTCTTAATCCTGTTGATCACGGAGACATCACTGAATAACCGTCTCTTGGTGGTCATGATAAAGTCTATCTCATTTCTCGTGGTGCCATCCGGACTCAACCAGGTCCATTTCCTTTGAGGCGGCTTCTGGAAGAAAGAGTTCATCGCAAAGAGTCCCTCCTTCTCCAGAAAGTCGGCCAGCCTATGTCCCCTGGCGTTCCTTTGACCATATCCAAAAGGTCCCACTTTCAACTCATCTTCGCCACGACTGCCGAGTTTTGCATTGAAGTCCCCCATAACAACAGTAAAATAGGTTTTGGAAGTATGTATGGCTCTACTTACGTCCTCATACATTTCCTCCACCTCTTCATCGGGGTGTTTAGAGGTCGGTGCATATACCTGTATAACCTTCAGCGAATACCTCTCGGTTATTCTGAGTATAAGGTATATCACCCTGCTCGACACACTCTCGATGGTTACGATGTTGTTAACGAGGGACTTGTGGACGAGAAACCCAACACCACCTTGGGACTTTTGGTCACCCTCCCGGTAGAAGAGCAGGTTGCCGGACTTCAGAGTTATCGTGTCCTCGCCCTCTCTACGGACTTCCGATAAACCCACTATGTCCCAGTGTAACCTGCTCAATTCTTCCTCCAACTCGAGCAGCTTCTCGTCTGTCCTCAGTGTGCACGCGTTAAAGGTTACCAGGGCCAGTTGTCGTTGGGGGTGGTAGCGCGATCGCCTCCGGGGATTCTTAGCACCCCCTGCCCCGCCGTTACCGTGGCCGCTACCGGAGTCAGGAATAGCGGGGCTGCCGGAGACTGGGGGCCTGGTTTTTTTGTGTCCTACCATTTTTTTAGGGGGGTATTTGCCAATACTCGCCACGCTTGGCAGGCGGGTTGGCGAGCGCAGAGGCGCAGTTCTTTGTAGCTATGACGCTGCTGCCCGTCTCAGCTCAACATTTAGCTGCGCCTTTTGTTGGATGGTTATCCCGCCATCGGTCGGTCGCCAGAGCCTCGTCTGTTGAAACAGGACGCACCACGTGAAGGTGAGGTTGGCTTGGAGCTTTGGGTCTTGGTTAAGCTCCCTTACGTCCCGTATACGTAATAAGTATTAGTATTAATAAGGATTACTTTCTATGCCAGTTTACATAACATTGATTAATCATTTAAATACAACTACAAATCGATACAAAAGAACGAATACTTTTTTGTTATAATTAGAGACCATCGACGATCCAAATGCACTATATGGCTTTATGCCTGTTGCATAAAGCCTCAAAGCGAATTGGTCGCCGTATAAAAATTGTGCAAAGCGTGATATTTTCAAATTTGGAATGAGTATCATACACGAAATAAAAGAGTAGCAGCGAAGACAACGAGCGACACACCCTTCCCCTCCGAGCGCTCGGCGCTGTCTGTCAAATTTCGATCGAAGATGAACGTCCGTGACAGCTCCAAATCTCAAATTTATAGGTTACTTTGGCAAGATATTTTGAATATATTTTACACGATAAAATAAAGAATTTAGATGCTAAGACAAAGATAGGAACCTCTATAACATTGTTTTATCAAATAACACGAAATAAGTGCAATGTATCTCAGAGATAATCGCCAATCTTTAGGTGCGTATTTTATGCCAAAACATGGTTTCAATTTTGTTTTCATTTGGAATAACCAGAGCAATAAATAAAAAAAACAGAGTCTACACCTTGTAGACGAACGTAATTCCCTTCAAGTTTATGTTATTTCGATAGCTGATGTCAACAACTGATCTAGAAAAGTGCACCAGAAAAACCGTGAATTTGGCTTCTATGATTGCAAATTAGAGGCATTTTAAAGATTGAATCAAAAATTCTGAGCTTTCATCTTATGTAGATAGCTTATTTCTACACAAATCAGTCACAAAAAGTTGTCAGTTAAGTCATTTTTGGGAAGAAAACTGCACTTGAACTTTGTTAGCAGGTAGGTGACAGCAGCCTTAATGTCTTTTAGGCAAATCTTAGATTTATTTCATGAACATAATGTATAAGATTTAGTGTTCTAAACCCATTGTAATCTAAAGATTTGAGACAAGTCATAGCCACTATACAACTTCTCAAGTACGCACACATTTTTTTTCTTCACTATCACAGATATTAAGTTAACCTTTTCTGGGGTTATCTGTTTTTGCATTACCTACCCATTTACTGGATGCCTGGAACTTCCTGGAAGTCCACAGTATAAAGGTTGTTGTTTTGTTGTTTTAAGTGATAATATTTAAAGGGCCAAATCAGCTCAATAAATTTATATTTTTTTGTAGAAGTGTTGTTTTTATCAGCTAGTTTTGGAGAAAACAGGAGACTAAGGTAATATAAAGTTTATTCAGATTTTTATTTTTTATTAACGAAGGCTTAGATTAGAGAAAAATAAGGTTTTGGCATTGAATTGTAAGGCGAAAATGAAAGGCGAAGCCGATGACGTCGATAACTTTTTAAATTGACAAGTTGCTATTTTAAATAATGATACTGTCGATGTTGCAAAGAAAATAATAAAAATTAAAATCTCGATTTTCCAAAAAATAATTATAGTGTCCTGATTCAATGATGTATACAAAGACACTGTTAAAACATTATCACTTAAAATGATTTGATCTTATATTAGATGTCACTTGTTAAGTCCCTTCCCTTCCGCCGTTGACCCAAATGCTTTGAACAAATAATTATCACGTTGTAGTTATTATACGTACCTACTTACCGACATCCTTCAACTTCAGTTCACCCCGCCTCTTATGGTACCATCTTTCTCCAATTGAAAAGTTCCAAACAATTACACTCATAAGGCAATATTTATCAATGGGAATCAAAGTGCACCTCAGTCACGTAGTATATTGGCTCGCCAACTTTACGCTGGAAAACCGATTTACGACGCCAAATCGTCATAAAATAACATTACCACATCTCACCGTCTGTGCTTCTGAAATATGTTTTGAGTTCTTAACTTTCTTTGTAATGAATTTTTGATTCTTCTTTCAATGTTTATCAACTCTTCCGTTTAAACGCCTGATGGGAAAATGCTAGCAATAATTTACAGCACTGAGCACCGTATTACCATACCATAGGCCAGGAATTATTTAGTTTTATATAACTTGTGAACTGGGAATCATAACATTAATATTATGAATATAAGGTTTATGGTACAAAATTTAAAAACTGGAATGAAATAATATCCTATTTTTACGTTTATTCTTTAAAATTAAATGCTCTGGGTATTTTATAAAAAATAGCATAACAAATTGTTACATAAAATGCATTATGAAACGATCAATAAGATGTTGTCTTTCGCAGAAATTCAACAAGAGGGTTTACACTTAATTCAACTTAATTTTAATATGAGGTAAACAAATTCTCAAACTGAACAGTTTGAATTACCAACTTCCCAGAAATTAACTGCAAATGTTTATGCTTCAGAAAATTGAACTATTTCGGATGCTAGTCTGATATACAACTTGAAAATGCCACGGATTTTACAGCCGTATATGAAAACATATCTGTTGCGCTTGTAAAAAGTTTGGGCAAATTGCTTTAAAATTAAATTTCAACTGCCGAATCCGAAACTACCATGCAACCCATGAAATTGGCATATTTTCGACGGAAATCGTTTTTATTAAAAGCAATATCCATTTTCACTTTTAGCAGTTACAATCAAACGTCTCAAGAATATAAAAGCACACACTAATTGAATTCAATTTCATCTCGCCGTATTTTGTTCTTCTATAATACATTCATCACCAAAACCTACAGAGTTTACGACTGATAAAATATTGTTATATTCGTTGGCTGAACACAATGGTGTATCCACTTGCTCTGTTTCACTCAGTTTAGAGAAATCCACTTCATACACTTGTTTTTCATCATCGTAGCCCACCATAGCTGAAAATCTGTGTCCCCATATAATATCACATTCACTATAACTCGATCGGGCTTGAACCGGCTGTCCCGTTGACTCGATTATCCCTTCGAAAACTGCAATTATTTCCAAATTTCCACAAAGCAAGTCCGCAGCAGACATTGCATACAAAGGACTATGTTTATCTATAACATGGACAACAGATACAGGCCATAAAAAGAAACTGGATTCGCAACTGTCCATGTAAGTGTTTAACTCAATTTGTTCATTGCTTTCCAAGTATTGGAAATCGGTATTCAGTCTAATAACGTACATTGAAGCTTTAATATTCAATATTCTAGATTTCCTCACGTCGCCTACGCGAAATATCATGCATAGTTTGTCGTCTCTCAAACTAACTATGGCGTTTCTGCTGAATAGTATAGTTTGGGTTCTCGATTTTGGCCTCGTGAGTTTCGCAAAAAGAATCCCGACCATGAATGCTTGAAATATGGAACTGATGATGCACTGGAGACACATGGCTGAGATTGCGTCTGGGCAATCTAAGGTTATTGACCTTTTGCCATAGGCTACCGTAGTGTGGACCTCAATGCTGAACAGAAAAGTAGATGTGAATCCATAGATGTTTTCTATACACGGAGTCCAGTTGGATTCATTCTGGTTCGGAGGTAAATGGTCTTCAATCAAGTCTCCATGACCTAAAGCTATGCACCAATAGATAAATCCGAATACGAGCCAATTTCCAGTGAATGCCAGGAAAAAGTTGAGCAGAGTCCATCTCCACCTCGCTTCGACCATGCACATAAACCAGTTGGTGAAATAACTAATTTTTTTACTGATAAACTTCTCGACGTTGATTTCTCCATTCTTTAACACAGCTCTTACATATTTTGCTCTGTACGATTCGTGGTGACAATTGTAGAAGAGCCCTTAAAAAATCAAAAATAGTAATTAATAAAAATTGAAATCCCCGACTCTACATCAACTATTACAGAGCTGATGATCCTCAAATTACTAAATAGATTTTTGCAGATATCTGCGAAAATCTGCCACTCTTTTGCGTAGGGGCTTAATGAGTTTTTTTTTTTAAATTTATGTAAAAGAGTAACTATCAATAAGGAACAAAGTTATCTTGATATAAATTTGACGATACTAATGTTTGCCGATATCTTGAATTTGTCAGATACCTACTGTAGTTTGTGTTGAAATGTTACTTACGATTTTTAGGATAGTAAACTCCCGGTGTTATTGTTGTTACTTCACTATGTGTACTATTGGCTGTTTGTGTCTGTATTGATTCATCCAGTTGCTTCATGCTGAAATCATTCTGAAAACAACAATAATTTGGTGGGTAAAAGCCGTTGATCACAACACAATTCATAACATTAGAGCAACACAAGTTCTTTTACACTTTTTAAACATAATACAAGTGGAATTGGAAATAATAACTCAATTCAAAACAATGAGTACCAACCCAACTCCAATGTTACCAATTGTAAAAAGTAACAATTATAAACACAAACATGTTATTTTCTATTCATAATTACGTAACAATAATTCAATTTTGAATAGACTGGTTGAGATTCTATTTTGTACACAATAACAAAAGAAAGAAACCTGTCAGATGAATCAGAAAATTCTAAGTAACAACGAAGTTTTTTGAAAGAGAGTTCATTACGACTTACCTTGCTTGATTACGACACACAACTTTCGACTATCAAATTATTTATGCAACTATAGAGATTAAATTTTCCGACATAGCGGAATCAACCACTGATATGAAAATCTGTGCTCGAATTAAATCTTTTATTTGCGTTGGCGTGTTTGCGAAATGTACACTCCTTGTGACGTTTGTAGACTGATGTCTTGAACGATAGTAATGCGTGCGTTTAGCAACATTGTTGGCATCTTCTGTTTTGATTAGCATGTTTGGTGAGATTGTTTAAAAATATCATTTGCGATAACAAAGTATTCAAGCAAAATTGTGCAAATATTCTGACGTACGAAAATGTGAACAGAAAAATGATTTAATGCTAATCGTATACATATATTTGTATAGGCACGTATAGATCAACTATTGGTAACCAAAGTGTAGTTCTATAATAATGCTTACCCATACACGTATTTTACGAATAATATTAAAGGAACTATCAGATATAAATTTATCTTAATCATATAAAATACTAAATGTACGTAATCACTTTTATTTATAAGCCTATATTTTGCCGTTATCGAAATTAAATGCCTATATTTAGTAGGAAGAATCTACTATGACTACCTTAATAAATTATAATGAAAAAACTGTGACGTTACTGTAAACTTTGCAAATGCCTAAACTGATAACATTTTAAGAAAGTGCAAACAGATGATTACAATTGCGCAATCACACATGCTAGTAATTTAGCTATATTAAAAATAGTAGATAGCTTCAACAAATATGTACCCATTTTTAAGTGTACATGAAGTTTAAGAAATCGCAATTGATTCTTGATACTTTATTTCAAATCTTTAACAACTAAAATAAAGCCACTAACTAAAAGCATGATAGTAGACTGTAAGTAAGACGTAAAACATGTATTTAACATGCGCAATAACATAAACAAATACAACAACGACCGAATCGAACCCTCAAATGGATGGGATTATTGTTTATTTGGGGTCCGATGCACTTAGCGATAAGCACTCCGGCCCCTTGAAACTGATCTGAAGCTATCAGCGCCTTCAAGAAGGGACGGTATCAAATAATTCATTATAACATTAGCCAACGCAAGATGTTTGGAATCCGTTTGTATTGGAAGGATAGATAGGATAGAGAAGAAGGTGTGCATAAGTTTATTTTTCGGGTTTATAGTTTGTTAAATTTTTGGTATTTGTTAAGAACCCTGTTAGTAGGTACCTATTTAGACTATAATAGTTCAGATAAGCAATAACATAATCTTGTTTCGTAAAATCTATCTACGTGGGAATTATGTATTTTATATTGCTAAACAAGTCATAATGTTTTGATGTGGTTAAAAATGTATGGCTAGTATTCTCCCATATTATCGCTATTTGTGCAATTCCACCTTAAAATAAGAAAGTGCATTAAAGTAAAAACAACAAACAACTAAATAAAACAGTTTTTAGTAAATTTTAAAAATATATACAAGTGACATGACCAGAGTAATTAAACTAAGATTTTTTTTAAACACAAGCTTTTTCGCAATGAATAATTCAGATTTATTTAGACGGTATTTTTAGTTAATCAAAGTCAGTTAATATTCAACCTTACTCAGAGTTAAACTAAGTCGTCATCTAAAATGCCCGCAAAAAATACTAATTTCGCACTTAATCTGTTATTCGTTGCGGCCTCATTCCCTGTGGGAAAGACCGTCTGAGCAGAAATTCTGACAGATGACAAGCAGTCCCCCCGCACCGTGGATGTTTGTCATTCTATTAGCAAGGAAAACATCTTGCCAGAACCATCTCGTAGGTGCTCTTAACACCTAGAAAATAAAGACTGAAATAGCACAACTAATATCTGCTCTATTCTTCATGTTGGAATTAACTTGGGAATTGTGTCGATTATGGACGTAATTAAAAGGAATAGATGCCGTGGTGTTGTAAGATGGATCTGTATTGACAGAGATTTGGGTGAGAACTTTGTTTGTATTACTAAACACATCGCCAATGTATTTGCAAAGGTGGAATAATGAGAGAGTAGTAGATTGAGTGACGACTATATCGTGGATAGTAACAAAGCAAGTGACTATCCAACATATATTTGAAAATCTATATGTAGTAAATATTTTCTCATTTTGGTAACTTTGTAGTGGCTTGAAAGACTAAAAAGTTAAAATAACTCTTCAACTACATCAATCAAAAAATACACACAATTAGGTAACTAGAAAGTTTACGAAATAAAAAACATGTTTTTTTTACCTTTATATTTCAAGGAAACTGGCGAAAAAAAAAATGCTTCTTCAACAATAATTACCTGCGCAAGAATAATTCTGACTCATTTCGTAAAATCATTTGCGTGGTAAGCAAGTTTTAAAACTGAATATTTTTTGAAGCCCTTCAAACTCATCAGAACATTTTAGCACCATTGGCAATTTCAAAGTAACATTTTAGGGATCTTTTTTTATTTCTTAAATTAGTACTAGACTTCTACGTGACAGCATTAAACAGTTTACACCTATCGTTTTTCATGATCAGGTTAAAATAATCGTTTTTACTGCTATCACATATTTAGTTTACTATCAAAATCACACAAAGAACAGTATATAAAGTAATTCGCAATGACTAAAATAAAAGTAATGATGCAAATGAATTTCCAACAATGTAAGTTTGATAGAGTGAGAAAAGAGTTCGATAATCACAATTTACTTTAAACAATGTGATATAAAAATAAATAAATATGCGCCAGACAACACACCAATTGTCTGGGATCGTGGTAAGGAATTATCTTCCTTGTGTTACGAATTACCAGACAACGATTATGACGGGGACGTCTCCCATAAATACTTTATACATATAACATCCATGACTTAGGTATAAATATTCGTGCTCATCTCACAAACATTTGCCCCTTGTGGGATTCGAACCGACGACGGCCGGCGTAATAGTCAGGAGCGTCAACCAATACAGCAAACGCGTCGTCAATGCAGATATTATATGCTAGCATATATTGTTACATTGTAAAGTGTTATGCCAAAATAAACACTTTGAAAAAAATAAAGGATATAAATCTTTTGGAGTCGGAGCATGATGCCAAGTTTACGTACACCAACAGTCTACACATATCATGCAACGACTCCAAAAGAATTTGATGCTTCTAAATAGAAGACAATTGCGTTATTTTAAGCTTTTTATTCAATCTTTGAAGGCAGTTTAATTTTTTAAATTATTTTTTATATCATGTTTTTTTGTTATTTACCCATATCATAAAAACAACTGCATTTGATGAAACTCACATTGTACTCTAAGCGGAAATATACTTGTTTTAACTAAAAAAGAATTATCTCGGTATGACTTTTCATTTTCGAGAAATCCTTGGACAAACAAACAAACATAAGTCTTTGGAAGCCTTAACAGATCAACATACCAAATTTTATCCAATTCAACGATATCACATACATACAGATCGAATTGAATACCTCCTTTTTTTTTGAAATCGGTAAAAATATTCGTGCACAACGTGATTTATATTACTGGCCAGTTATAATTGCTTCATCTTTTGTAAAAAAATGATTATTTTATTTTTTAATGCGATTTATTTATTTTTTTATTTCGATTCATAATTTCCCTTATTCATGTTAACCACAAAAAGCATCAACCCAATTTTGACTGCCATTTGACCTAAGCTTACCGTAAGAGCTCTTATCTTGCAGAGTGGGTGACTAAACATTTAAAAACAAATACGGGACATTCCCAACCCTCTTCAGGGTCCACTTGTCCGTCTCTCCGTTGAGTTTTACAGTTCATTAGTACATCTGGATCGTCATAATTTCTGCTTAAAATCATCCAAGGATTAAAGTTAATCCTTTGAGTTCGCCTTCCTGAGGGTTTGAATAGCAACTTCAAAGGCAAGTAGCTATATTTTTAAATAACTTAGTCGATTGCTTTTGACCAAAGCCATTTTTTTTAAAACTGTTTCAATTGTACTACTACCAAATGTAGGACTTTATTCAGTATCGTTCATTGAATGCAAAAAAATATTTTTATTATTATTATATCCTTCTGATCAAATTTTATAGCCCCCAAAAGGAATGATCAGTCACTTTGTAGCCGAAATTTTTATTACAACATTTGATGCGATATTTATTTTCGATTTCAAATATTCATAACTCTCAAGAAGGTTTAATTAATTAAGAATTATTTTCAAATTTTATGTATGTAGGTTTGTTACTCTTTCACGCAAAAACTACGTAATAGATTTTGATGAAATTTTAAAATAAAATCGCTCATACAACAGAATAGCACATAGGCTTGAACTCAAAACTACCTCTATATCATTTGAAATCTAACATTAAAGGTAATAAATGATTTCTATAAAGGCATGAAATAACTCCCGACCTTCGAATAGGGTTTTCGAGTAGTATTTAAATAATAAACAAACTGCTCGGGGTGAAGTTTTCTCTGGGCTGATTAAATTTTCATTATATTTGATGTTGAGGGTTTTTGAATATTTATGGAATTTTTAGTTGAGGGGATGTAGTGTTGTTTGCTGACGAAAATATAATACTTCCAGGATATAAAATAAACAAAAATATAATTTTAATCTACATCAATGTTACCGTATCTTTTACTTCTGGTAGAACAACTAATTATGTACTATAGCGGTTCATCATCATCATCATCAGCCTATATTAGTCCACTGCTGGACATAGGCTTCCCTAATGAGTGCTATAGCGGTTCCCCGAGGCAAAACCCGCGTAATTGTCGGATCTCAAAAAATATCATTATAAATTATAGCCTTTGTGTTAAACTGATGTATGAGCTACATTATTAAAAAGTTTTATCAAAATCCATCACACATTTTTAATTTTATTTCTAGGTTGAAACGTTTCATTCATTTCTTACTACCATATTTTATCGCATTCTGGTCATATCTTTATTTCAATTTAGGTCACGAAATGACACTTATTAAATGGTCAAACTATGAAATTATATAAGTAATAAGTAATATGATGCGACCTACTAACAACTCGTAATTTTGTTTCAGATCAACATACAGCGATATTTTGGTAAGTGTTTTCAATAGACTTTGTTCAATATCAGGAATAGAAAAACTGCATCTTGAATATGCACTGCTTTCTACAAGCAGACTAATCGTGGATATCTTAGCCTTTACTCTGGGCCCCTACTCTTTATCTTAGACGTTTTCTGTCCGTATTTTGGATTTTGGATTTTGGTCTGTATCGAAACGTGAAATATTACGAGTGTTTCATTTCATTTTGGTGATAGGCAATAAATTTTGACTTATATTTTTGGAAGGATCCATTCAACGTTGAAATGTAAATATAGGTATATAAAATAAATAAATAAAAATATGTGTATATGCTTATATAAATATGCGCCAGACAACACACCAACTGTCTGGTTTCGTGGTGAGGAATTTTCTTCCTTGTATCACGAAGTACCAAACAACGATTATGACGGGGCGTCTCCCATAAATACTTAAATACATTTATATGTATATTATTATCCATGACTCACTCGGTATAAATGTTCGTGATTATCACACAAACATTTGCCCCTTGCTTACGGGATTCGAATCCGCGACGGCCGGCATAATAGTCACGAGCGCTAACCAATACACCAAACGCGTCTTCAAAATGTGGAGTGTATTATATTGTCACAGTCGTATAATTAATTAGTCAAAGAAATAGAAGGTAGAGCAATGGTCTTTTTGACTAAAAATTTTTACATGCAAAAAGTTAGTAAGTATATTTGTTTACATAGCTACCTACTGTTAGACGGATAATCGATTATGGCATTACTATGGCAGATAACACTAGCACGCATGGACAGCACTAGACCTGTCAGATATATGGTTTTGACACTAGATCGATATTGATTGAATTGTACTATGCCGCGCATATTTTACTGCATTGAATATTGTTTAACTTAAAAGTTATGGAATAAGATTATTTACCACACAATGAGTTTATCTTTATCACTACATAGTAATATAGGGTCTAACAAATTTAGTTATCGACCGCCAACGGGGGTTATCTATAAATCACACTGATCACGCTCACCAAATTTGAGAAAAAAATTCAGGCTAGTTTCGGAGATAATCAACAAAACATTAGCACTTCATAAATGCGAAAAACTACACCGTTTACCAGCTGTTTACAACTTCACTATCAAACCCGCACGCACACCAACAAGCTAGCCGACATGTCGGCGCGCAGCGCGGCGGCCGCACACGCAAACAAAAGAGCGGCATCCTTCGTGTCGCGGTGGCGTTCTTCTTTCGGCGTCCGCGCGCGCGTTGATTTTTTTTGCGTCAGTCGCAAACTCACCTCGCCACGAAAAGGACGTCGAGTGATTTTTATTTTGACTTACTACAACCCAAGTAGTCAAGTACGGCCTGAACAGTAAACTGATACCAGGTCTTCCTTGGACGGGTGGACTTGCCTGCCGTGAGGCCTAGCGGGTGCTCCTCTACATCACGCACATCTTCGGCGTGAAATGTTCCACGCACATCTTCAGCGCGACGAAATGTTCATTCAGCAGAACGGACGGAGCCCCTGCCTAGTGTGAAGTGTGACTGTGGCCTTCTTCACCTCCGCGTCTCCTTCCTTCGGGTTCGGCTGTCGGTGGATCGGGCGCAGGGGGCCCGGTGCCCTGGCCGGCGCGGCGCCCGACCTATCACCACTCCATACCTTACCTACCTACTCTTTATCTTAGACCTTACCTTACCTACGGAGCTACGTGACGTCGTTTATTTTATTACGAGAAGAAGATGTGTTGTTGTTACGTGCGTGATTGATAGAAAATGTACCAGTTATACGGCAAAAGTGATAATAAGTGACATTCTTAATCGAGTAATAATAAGTGAGAAGTGATGATGTGCATCGAAGCTTTAGACATTTTGTGTAAGATTGCGTTAGATTACCGTAAGTCCTTAACTAACAACAACATTCCTGTGAATAGGTAATTTATCGATGAATTAGCTAAATAAGGAATCATATTAAGCTTTTAATTTAGAGAGCTTAATTATTGTTTGTTTATTAACTACAAGCATAATCTACGAGTATTTTCATTAAATTGCGAGTCATAATAACATAACATAAACCTGAAAATTTGTAGTAGGTAGATATGTCTTTAAAAATAAATTGTTGTATCAATGTCCTCTTTTCTTTATGCTTATCCACTTCCTTAGCCTCCTCTCCTTAAACCAAAAGAGTCATTTACTTATTGTCTCTTTTGGGGTTTAGCGTAGGAGAAAAGACTCATGTTTTACTCAATAATAACATCTTTAACTGTTTATGTAGGTACACACACGCTACACGCTTTTGTCTTATAAAATTTTGTCTTGCCGGTTATCCATTTATTTGGCATCTTTTATTAACATTATTGATAGGGTTGTTGTGTCTGTAAAATAACTTTGGTAGTAGGAAAAGGAGATACTACAACTTTAATGTAAGTATGCAAATCTATCACTAATTGCATGAACCTCCAGGCTATTCATTTAATTTGCACAGCTAGTTAAATTTGTTATTTCATTTAAAGATGATAATACCTAGTAGACTAGACGCATAATTAGGTAGGTCCTAGACCAGCTGTTTCGTGTTGATGAGAGAGAGAGAGACGACGATAGACGAGCCTGGGGGCCTACCCCGTGAGACGTTGCACGTAAATTTCGGTTTCGGCTATAGCCATCTCGCTTGCTCACACGTCATCCTGGCATGGGTGACTGAGACGACTAGAGTCGAAATCATGGACGACATTCGACTTACGGAGCAGGTACCAATCGGTGCGTGTGTGTATGAATGACGACCGCGGCTGTTCACTATCTGTGTTCGTGCTTGCGTGTGCGTAAAGCATGTAAAGCGGGATTCGTTATTTAATTGAATTATTTTGTTAGAAAACATAACTTTAAAAAATCACTATAAAACATATGTCAATATTTTGTCATCGTGTTCTGTATGACGTATAGATACCCCTCGTTGGCGATCGATAATTGATTTCGTTAGACCCTGTATAGTAATAGAAAATATAGCAGTAATTAAAGAAGGATTATTTACTGGAGGAGAGTTTACTGTTGTTTTTAGGGTTCCGTAGCCGATGGCAAAAAACGGAACCCTTATAGTTTCGTCAAGTCTGTCTGTCTGTCTGTCTGTCTGTCTGTCTGTCTGTCTGTCCGTCCGTATGTCACAGCCACTTTATTCTGAAACTATAAGCATCACATTGCTGGAACTTGGTAGGTAGATGTATTTTGTTCACCGCTTTCCGATTCAGATACAAAAAGTAAGAAAAAATAATATTTTAGGGGGGGCTCCCATACATGAAACTAAAACTTAAAATTTTTTTTTTACTCTAACCTATGCGTGTGGGGTGTCTATGGATAGGTCTTTCAAAATGATGTTGAGGTTTCTAAAACCATTTTTTCTAAAAGTGTAAGGTTTGAGATATAGACGCTTCCAAAGTGGTAAAATGGGCGTCCCCCCCCTCTAACTTTTGAACTAGGAAAGTGAAAATTTTGAAAAAAATATATAATGTAGATATCAACAAAAACTTGCAACGAAAATTGGTTTGAAGGAGATCGAACCAGTAGTTTTTGAGATATTGCACATTTTTATCAACCGCAAATATAACTTTGTCTTTCATACAAACACTATGAAAAACAAAGTTATTTTTGCTGTCGCAATATATTGTGATGTTTTCGTTAAGTGAAAGTAAGTAGACCCTGAATTCAGTTAAGGGTGGCACGGAACCCTCAGTGCGCGGGTCCGACACGCACTTAACCGGTTTTTCTTTCTTCATTTTCTGTTATTACTATTCACTGCACTCATTGCCACCTCTCCGCAAGACCCAAAGGTTTGACTAACAGAGAGTGCTTTTAGCAACACCTTTGTATAAAACTATTTGCGCAATAAAGTCTTTAAATAAATAAAAGACGAGTGCTCAAAATACTAACATCGTCGTTTAAAGGAATAGGACCTCTAGACCCGTTGGGATCGGGAAACTAAGCGATAATACATGTACCGTTCAGCAGGTTTAAAATATGACGTGTTGCATATTTTAAACCTGCTGAGGAGTTATATCCGTTTTCAGAAATGTAATGATGCTATTATTGTAGGCATCTACCATATTTTGCAAAAAATTAAAACCAGCGCCGATTGTTTAAGTAAAACATTATATATAAAGAACTTACGCGCAGTTACGAAGGTTTACAAAGTTGAGGAAACTTGAAAATGGCTCATAGACTAAGCCATGTACTTAAAAGATCACCCCGTAGATAAGTTTGTAAAGCCTAATTATTCTACACCCCCAGAGAACAATATCGTGGGCTTGACATTGCTCAATTGGTTGAAGTATATCACGATAAGTACGTTTTCGTAGGTGGAAATTAAAATAACAACGCACTAAGCGTTGTGTTCTTAGCCATGTGTCTTGAAATCTGTTCTACCGTTCTGAGGCCTTACTCTGGACACAAAACCCGATCCAATGGTTATGGCCATCCCTGTCACTCATACCAGGCCGTGTATTCGTGAGACAGGGATGGCTATATTAATTGGATCGGGTTTTGTGTCCAGAGTAAGGGGGCTGTTCCTGAAGATAACAACCTTTTTTTTAAATATTGTCCGATTGATTCTTAATTTAGTAGGTACAGTGTTACTTCTATGATATTGAAAGTACATGTTAAGGTAACTATTAGATCAGCCGTTTGATGATCATCAGCTATTTATTAATTGATATCAATTCGAAATTTGGTACCGTGTTATTTCAATGATATTGAAAGTATATAGTCAAGTAACCATGACTTTAAATTGGACGTGTCGGGAGTTTACACCTCGGTATCTTTACTTAAATCGGGATGGTGGCTTTGAATATGAATGAAGTTTATCATCCCTTTGGGTTTTTTGCATCGTTTTTTTTGTGGGCCACCAAAATGCCTGCGCCATTTTAGATGTATAATCACTTCTTACATTTATTACCTTAAAAACTATTTGTGTTATCACTTTATACCCAAACCTGTTATAATTACGTGGCATAACTTCCATGAATTTGGGATCCATAAGATTATTCCATTCGTGAATCATTACGGCTATCACAATACGAAAGGACCCCAACTATGTTAGTATCGAACTATTTCAAGTGTTATGTTGCCCGTTTTTGTCCTGTTATTAATATTGGGCTTTTGACCTAAGATGTTTTATGTACTTCTGTAGTTTCCCTGAATGGCCGTCCTTTCGAAGTTAGTGGCTAAAGTTGGTAAGTAATGACTTAATGTTATTTTGGAAGGTTCAACTTTATTTTATAGCAGATTCAAGTTGCGTAAAATTGTATATCTTCAAATTAATATACAGTTATAATGAATTTTCTTAGTCTAATTTATCATTCAGATCCATACCATTTAAATTTGTACCCATTTAGATACTTCTTCTTCTTCCTTCCCTATTCCCATCATCTGGGGTTGGGTCTCCTCACATATCTGCGCCAGGATAGTTTATCCTAGGTTGTCTTCACTTGCATTTGGGCTTTCTCGAGGTCTCTCTTAATCTAAGCAACCGGGTCAGATACATAAATAATTGTAGAAAGCATCGTGTAACAAAATATTCTAAATTGATTTTGATCAATCATTTCCACAGTAAATAGTGGGCAAGGCGAGGTCTAGCAAGCGCGCCGTGCATTGGGCCAACTTCATTAAGATTTCTTTCTGAAATACATGCATTTATGAATTAAAAGCGTATTTTGTACAAAATATTAAAATACAACACTTCAAATGTAATAATAGAAGCCAGCAAAGTTGACTAAGTATCGTTTCCTAATAATGTTGAAGAGCCAGCAGAAATGGTTGCCAACGTCATTTTTCACCTCCCTACATAATATTCTCTCATTTGACGAAATCCTCAAATTACAATGAGTGAACACGATTGCGGTATTCACAAAGAGAACGCAGGTAATATGTGGTATATAAGGGATCCTAGGAAGACCTACTGTATGATTGACTTGCCATTCCTATTCGGTGGGACGAATTGCATGCACTAAGCTGCAGTTCATATGTGAAATTAACGGCTCATGGGCCAGCAAGTTGGCTTTGATCGTGATGCGCCAAGCGCTAGTAGAGCTACAGAATACAGCGTAGAAAGAACAGACTGGCATACATTAACAGGCAACATTTTTTTAAAAGGATGGAAAAATAAGGTTTGACGAAAACAACAGGATTGTTGACTTAAAAACCTCAAAAAACACGACTTTACTCATATTATTCTCAATAGTTTCAAAGAAAATATAATCGAAATTCCAAATTCCAAATTTTATCGTATTTCGTCAGATATCGAAAACCGACAAAGTGCGAGTTGGGCTCGCACATTGAGGGTTCCGTGCCAGCCAACTTTAACTGGTTTAGGTGTCCACTTACGTCCATTTAAATTTACCAAAATACCATAATATATTGTAGACAGCAAAAATAACTTTTTTTATAGTGTTTGTTTGAAGGACAAATTTAAATTGCGGTTGTTGAAAATGGGCTATATCTCAAAAACTACAAGTTCGATCTCGTTCAATTTTTTTTTATATTTTCACTTGGCTAAAGGGTGCACCAAAATAATGCAAAGTGCTTAAAGATCTTACTACGTACATTCGTCATCACTTATGGCAGTGAAACCTGTCTGTTGGCTGTTTGTGTTCCTTGGACTACCATTCGAGGCAGTAATTAAGTCCTCACATGATGTCATAAGCCAGGCGACAGGAGACACTTTAATCTGTTCTACTCGTCTTTTACAATAAATTTTAAACTGCAAGCATATACTCGTACGAGTAAGTATAAAAGATTTGGAATAGTATGACAAAGCACATATTTCTTATACCATGCTTAGATTTGGCTTTATTTTAAATAATTAAAATCTATGCTAATATTATAAAGCTGAAGACTTTTTTTTGTTTATTTGAACGCACTAATCTCAGGAAACTCCTGGATAGAATTAAAAAAAAAATGATAGATAGCATATTTTATCGAAAAATGTTTATGGCTATAAAACATAACGCTGCGTCGCAAGGGGAGAGAGTAAGTTCATAACGCGTGGACGAAGTATATTTTTTTTAATTCTCGGCTAAGCAGATATTTGACCTTGATTGCACCCGGTTTCAGGTGTAGATGAGGTCTAATATGGTGCTTAGATATGCACCATCCTTCACACCTCCTCTACATCCATTACCACATCCACTACCACATCCTCCACATAACAAGGTTACTAAGCATCTGCTTAGTAGCATCCTGTTGATGTTGCCACTTTTTGGGCGCAGAAAGTTTAATTGCCATTGACTCAAAAAGAAGAAGAAGAAAAGGCAGCCTGTTCATTCTTGCCTTAAAGATTAGATATGGATTCAAAAAAGATATAAAAAGATGTTGTAAAACTCTAATTCACATTGGCTATAGCCTTATTTGAACCATGTCAAACCCTAACGTGTCTAAAAACACACGTTACCTAGTAAAAGTCAGTATCCTTTGGGGAGTTAAAAACCAATATTATTTCAAATACGGGCCGGCAATTTTGCACTTCTTACACGGGAATCGTTCCAAAAGGATTTTAGCGTCGTTTGATATCTCCAAATGATTCTTTGATATTTGTTCTACGATAGTTTTTGTTAACGTGATAGGGTTGGGAGCAATGTTTTATCGTTGTGGGAATAGTAACAGTGATTTTTCTATTACTGTGATTTATACTATCAGTTTCATCTATTAGACGATCTCTTAGGTATTTTATAAGAACGAAGCTCAAGCCTTAAACAAAAAAAGTTTCTTAAAAAAATTGGGACGTCTTTTTAATAGAAAAATATTAATATATATTAATATACACCCATTTTAAAAGCTTTATTATTTTTTATCCTTTCGAAGAAAGTCGAGCAAAATTTAAAAAAATGTAAGTGTTGATATAACACGCTGCATTACGTAAAAGGTTTCGTCATACTTACGTTCATCAAGAAAACTGAGAATAACGACTCCAGCGCACCAACTCCAAGCAATAATGAATTGATTAATGACAAGTTTGTCATCAATCAATTCACTATCAAATGTATCGATACTGAAGTCCATGACTATCTAAGTGAGGTTTCAAACCTGCTTTTTCCACACAGGTGCTTCACAGGCTTAACTTTTTGCTTCATTCAAACACACATCACGGATGTATGATTAGCTGGTGTGAAATTTATTTTGAGTAAAACTGATATATTTCTGACACTTAAAATTTCAGTTATTTAGAAACGCAGGGTTGAAGGAATCTGGCAACATATATTTTACAGATTAAACCTAATTTTAACACGGCTACGAACTGTGAACATACGTAGTACCTAGTCTGTGACATACTTTTTGAAATGTGCTTTTAGAGGTAGATAGTAAAAGGTAGTCAAAAAATTGTTGATGATATTTTTCAGGCACATTTATTGAAAAGTTTAATGTCCTGACGTTTGAATGCTTTACAGCATCCGTGGTCACTCACACACCAGAAGATACATAAAATGGTTCGTTACGTAAGAAGTGTTTTTTTTTTAATATTAGAATTTCCGATAGCTGGGAACGACCGACAAAAACATTATACTATCAATAGTTGACTATACGCGAATAAGTCCTTTATGTGTACATTCTTGTTCAGTCTTGCGCCCAACGTGAGATGGAGGTAACCAGAGTTTAATACTGTCATCTATCAGGGGTCGTTAAGACCTTGGAGCGGCTACCATCAAGACCTAGACCATAAATAATATCCAGATGCGGCGTACCGTGAACCGATTGAAATATAGACGCAATAAACTGCGCTACGTGTATATACGCTCAGTATTTATAGGCTCCAGGCATATGAGGTCAGTCGGTGGGCTTGAGAAATGTCTAAGGCATGACTGAAAAATATTTTTAGTAAGTTACAGTAGTTGTATGTTAAACCCACACTGTATTTATGTTAGGAATTCCTAAGAAAAAAACACGACACTTTAGATTTGCTGCAGTCATAGTAAAAAAACCATTTAAGACTAATGTTGAACCAACGCAATGGATCCAATCTTAAAAAGCTTTGATTGATTAAAATGAAGGTTTGGTAAAGCTAGGTACACAGTTTTTTTTTGTTTAAACTTACTTTATTTATTAAAAAAAATTGAGTCAAGTACATACATAAAATGCTGTCATAAAATAGAGGTATTGGGCATTTTCACTTTGTCCAACGTTTGAAGGTGCCTGCGGCATTTATGTAGGTACGCTCAATAAATGGAATTGTTGTGTTACGAAGATGCGATTGTGAATTATTGGTCGAATATCGGAGATAGTGCCGTGAAAGCTTTCGACCATCCTACAGGTAAATGGGCCTTACGTGAAATATATCGGAACATCACGTAAAAAGTACACGTATGATAAGTAGAGGTTCGTGGGAAGACTGAAAATACTGAGTAAATAGTGATGAAAATAGTAAATGAGAATGTATCGAAAATGCTGATCTTCTTTTAGGTTATGTGTCCCTGTATAAAGTGAAATCCCGATACGAGGTTAAAGTAGAAATATAATGATACACAAAAGATAATCTAAAAAAAAACTTTTTTTTTATATTGAACTGTGAAAGAAAATTTCATTTTGTACTGTGACGCTATCCAGGGACACACTATTAATTATTAAATTACAATAATGTTACGATCCCCACAAAAAACGTTTACTTTATTGACCAAATGTGTATCAAATAATGTTATAAAAAACTTCCTCCACCTTCATCTATTACCAAGGACATCAATATTTTAATTTTTCGCTTGACAGATCCATGTTTTTCTGTTTCCCTTTGAACTTGTCCGTCAATAAACTCATTTATTGGTCCTGGATTCGATCTTTATCTGTTTTATGATTTCATGTTTTTGTAGAAGTATTTAGGGTATTTTTTGTAACATACAAAAGTTGGAAGTTTATAAATACACGTGTAACCTAGTTTTCTTATTGCTATTTAAGTTAAATTGTCTTTTCTTGTAATAGCTTCATTATAAATGTAATTCATACCAATTTTATTTTAATAACCACCGGTATTAATAACTTGAAATGAAATCATTCTACCGAAATGTCAAGTTTTAGCAAACTTATAATTTGAACTACAAAATTCAACATCTTGTTTGAAACACCAACAAACTAGTAAAAGTACAAATGGGGTATTGTCTACTTCGAAGTTACAAATCTCAGGGTCTTGCCTTATGTTTTCTTAATATTAACTTAATAAATAATGCCTGATTTATAAATTTTTTTAAATTATACCCCAATTAATAGTGCTATCCGTTTAGTGGCATGTTTTACTAGTTAGTAAATTTGTCTAAAACTAACGTTTAGTTTTGCACAGAAAAATAATAAATACGTATATTTTTTAATCCATATATTCATTGGCCATGGCATCACGCGTGAACGGCTGGAGCGATTTCTCTAAATTCTTTTTTGTTGTGTTTGTGTCAGGAGAAGGATCTTATGAAAGAAAAAATAAGAAAATTGCGCAGATAATTATGCAATTTAAGAATACCTTTTTCCATACCAGGGCCAGTTGTGAAACAAAGTTCTCTATGTCCGCTTGAATAGGGTAGTCTTATTTTTTATGTGAATTTGGATATTTATTTATTTATCGTCATTATGTAACTACTGACAATATAAGAATCAAATATAATATAAGGTAAGTTAAACAAGCACATCTTACAATAAAAATAATTACAATAAAATATAAATAAATGTCAAAATCAATAAAATAAAATATAAAATCAGCAACCAAGCATCGTCAATATATATATATTTTTTATGTTGCATGTCTTAGTTTTAATTTTTTCTTGTTTCTTATTAATAAATCCGCTTGTTGTAAATATTATACATAAGATAAAATTCAAATTCAAGGAAGTTTAACAGTCAATTTTTACATAGTTTACGCCAACTGTTAATAAACTCTTTTACTTTGTCCGTTAAACTAACTTAATTGAATCGTAAACATAAGGTTTCACGCTTGAGCACAGAGTATTACTCTGTAAGTAGGTGTCTGCTTTGTCGACTCACTCAAGGTAGCATTTTGATAAGAGCGAGAGAAATATTAAGGAATTGTAAATCTGAAATTAAATATGAATAAAATGGGCATCATACACTAGATTCTTTCCCACGTTGACTAATAATAATATCGATTGCAAACGGCTCGGACATAGCACTGCAAATCAGTAAGTTCAATTGGCAATGGGCAGTGCAAATAGCGCGAAGAATGATGGCAATGATGGCTGTTAGGGCAGATAAATTCTAGATAAAGGGTGTCACCCTTCAATCAACGCGCAGCGTAGACGTCCACGATACACAGAGGACCTTATTAAGATCGCACTGGATGCAGACTGCTCATACCTATCCGGTCGCTTGAAAACAGTAGGAGAGATCTATGTACAGCAGTGGACGTCTTTTGGCTAAAAATGATGATGTTGAAGCTATTTGCACCTTGCATTCACTAAAAAGTCATCGGATCATCTGACTTAGGGGACGTCCTACGCTGTGCTCTAACGAAAGGTCTCCCAGCTTCTTTTTGCTAGAAGTGATAGAAACATCGCTTCAGTGAAATACAATAAGCAATTTCTATTAACAAATGTATGAACTATATCTTTGGAGTAGATCCTCAGATTAGCAAGCCGACTCGGTGATTAAAACTTAGTACTCGTAAACGTAGTTACGGACCGTAAGCCTGGATCTAGAATGTTCTAGATCTAAAGACAGTGTCTAGTTAGACATTGTTGCTTGCTGTACGTCTCACTGTAGGTATTTTCGTTTTTAATCATGTCACCGTTATATTGTAAAAACCGTGTGATTACAATCCAACGATTTTAAATCCGTTAGATTGTAATCTGTCGATTTCTTGTCAACTGCACCGAACTTCATACATTATAACGCAAACTGAAATGACGAATCACTGGGAAAAGAGGTCGGTCAGGGTGCGTGAAGTCCCACATAACCCCCAACTGCCCCCGCCATCGGCGGGTATGCATAAGAGCAATTTCCTGACTCAAAAAAAAGTATCAAATTTGTTAAAGGAAATGTTACAATTTATTTAATGTTAACCTTCCGATTTAAACAGTTTCAACTATTATTTCATTTACATTGAATTTGGATTCACTCTAGTTATCTTTCGTTTCAATGCTTCCTGAAGTGTGGGAAATACGTAAGCTCTTGCAACAATATATGCTTTGTAAGTGCATTTGCCGTAAAACGTCTGTTTGTTTAGAGCAGTTATGTTTTATATGCGCCTACAAAGTAGAGGAACTGCTTAGTAATTATAGTGAATTTACAGCCGTGTGTAGGAATGGTCTTCCTTTGTTAATGGCGTCTGCAAATTAAGCTATGAGTGTCTTGTTAGAACTTGCATTAACTTGGTATTTGTTAGTGAAATACCTGTCTACTAATGACATGTCTTATAAATTTATGTAATATTTTTACAACTATCTATAACTAATAATTCATGATTTTCCCCCGGAAATATGCTACGCTAAAACAACCCGTTGATCTTCTTTCTAAGTTTTAGAAAACTTCTGGTATTGTTGATGCCTATTTGATGCCAATACGATGTTATTTATTTTAAGATCTGCTTTACTTTTATATGATGATAGAGTGAACAGGCTTTTTCTGGGTGAGCTTGCTCCATCGTCGTCTCTGTCTATGCCACTGTTCTAGCCTGGGGATAAGAGCGAACCCATTTCAAATAAAAAGAGATGTAACACATTACTTTACGTCTGCATTTACTCATGTAGGATATCACTCACTATCAGATTATGACAAACACGAGCAAGCTATCATCCCCGTCATACCAAAAACCTGACTTACGACAAAATAAACAATCCTTATATCTAACTCCATACTAAACCGCTCCCATTCTTACCCCATAAAAACCGAATATTTCCCTACTAAAGTATACCATAAACGCAATGTACCAAAACATCAAAACACATTCTTGGTATTCTCTATTCTTATGACAGTAGAGTTCATAATTGCTTGTCTGGGAGACATATAAGTTTAAATGTTTGTATTTATGTACTGCGTAATGTTTCCTAATTCTGCTATTAAAGTATGGCGCACTTTAGTTTATTGCAATCTAAAGTTAATAACTTTTAAGATGGTTGGTGTAAGCATCTTAGTTATGTGATGGGTATTGCGTGTGATATTACAACTTTATGGGTTGGTACTTAGTAATCCTAATCGCCATTTGACACTTTTAAGTTTTAGTTCTTATTTCGTTAATACGAATAAATTAATGTTTATTACAAGCATATTATGTAAAGCTTACATAAGTTCGTCTTTGTGCGTTAAGAAAAAAATAATACTACCTGTAATTGAAGGCCTATGTTTAGCAGCAAACGTCCTTTGGCTATTAATGTTGATGATCATGTGGACTCCACGATATTAAACTATCTCTATTTATTTGTTTCATTGACTTCAAAATTACCATGTGCCACTTATTTCTATTTTCTAGCCTTGCTTTCCAAAGAAGGATTCTAAATCCTAATAACTTTGAACAATGAAGAGTGGTTTTATCGAGCAAGCGAAGAAACTGCATAGCAATATCATATTTGAACGATCGTCACAAAATTTGAAACACCTTTCAGAATCGTTTATGCCCTCATTTTCTAGTCTAGACAAATTTAACGTTAGGTGTCGTTTGCTTTGCGGAGCTCAAAGCAATATAGGTACGAGTACTAAAACTTTACCTATGTACTCTTATAATAAACTCGAACGTGTACAATAATAGCGTCCCCCCGCGCCTCGTACGAGCTTTATTTATTTATTCTTAGGAAGATTTACAGTCATAATAATCACTATATTCTAATAACTTTATGCTTAACATCAATACTAATAATAAATCTCTACATATGAGGAGTAGTCAGATATCAAGATACGGTCCAATTGGGGCAACTACAATCCAATGGAAAGAAAACATTATCTCAAGTAGTGCTTGTAAAGAACAGGTCAATGTCGATAGATAATTTTTGATTGTTCCTACTCCGTTCACGTTGTAAATGGTTGTTTTGTTAACAAACTTTCATCATTATCGTATTATCAGTCAAAAGACGTCTACTGCTGAATATAGGCTTCCACAACGGTCTATTGTGAGCGGTCTGCATCCAATACGATCCTGCGATCTTTACAAGATCGTCTGTCCATCTTGTCGGCGCTTTTGGTCAGAGGGTCTCCAATCTAGGTCTTTTCTGCCCCATCGGCCATCAGTTCTACGCGCTATGCGCCCTGCCCACTGCCACTTGAACTTACTGATTCGCATGGCTATGTCCGTTACCGTAGTTCTTCTACGTATCTCCTCATTTCTGATTCGATCTCGTAGAGAAACACCGAGCATAGCCCTTTCAATCGCTCGTTGTGTGATTTTGAGCTTTTTTGTGAGACCACGTTTCGGATCCGTATGTCATCACCGGTCACACACACTGGTTGGACTGGACTTTCGTCTTCAGACACTGAGGTAATTGAGATGAGAAGACTCTCTTGCGCAGTTTCCAGTACGCTGCCCAGCCGAGTTGGATTCGTCGATAGACCGCAACTTAACAACCTTAGCAAACTTTAGCTTCATAATATTAGTAAAGATAATTGCAATATAACTTGTGTTTCATCGTTTAGGTACTTATTTAAACTTGGCTCACGGCCAGTGTCCCGAAAAATGATAAAGCGTGGTTCCTTACACCTTTCAGTATCATTTAGGTATATTTTTACTATAGTAATTGGTCGTAACCTAACGATTACCGTCAACTTACTAAATAACTGATATCCATTAGTAGAGCATGACTCATCACTCTGCAAGACCTAAAGGTTTGACTAGCAATGAATGCTTTTAGCATCAAGGCCACCTTTGTACACCATTATTTGTGCAATAAAGTCTTTAAATAAATAAAAATTACAATGACAAAACCAGCTCTTACAAATAAAATAAAAAAAAACCGGTTAAGTGCGTGTCGGACCCGCGCACTGAGGGTTCCGTGCCACCCTTAACTGAATTCAGGGTCCACTTACTTTCACTTAACGAAAACATCACAATATATTGTGACGGCAAAAATAACTTTGTTTTTCATAGTGTTTGTATGAAAGACAAAGTTATATTTGCGGTTGATAAAAATGTGCAATATCTCAAAAACTACTGGTTCGATTTCCTTCAAACCAATTTTCGTTGCAAGTTTTTGTTGAGATCTACATCATATATTTTTTTCAAAATTTTCACTTTCTTAGTTCAAAAGTTAGAGGGGGGGGGGACGCCCATTTTACCACTTTGGAAGCGTCTATATCTCAAACCTTACACTTTTAGAAAAAATGGTTTTAGAAACCTCAACATCATTTTAAAAGACCTATCCATAGACACCCCAAACGCATAGGTTTGAGTAAAAAAAAATTTTTAGGTTTGAGTTTCATGTATGGGAGCCCCCCCCTTAAATATTATTTTTCTTACTTTTTGTATCTGAATCGGAAAGCGGTGAACAAAATACACCTACCTACCAAGTTTCAGCTATGTGATGCTTATAGTTTCAGAATAAAGTGGCTGTGACATACGGACGGACAGACAGACAGACAGACAGACAGACAGACAGACAGACAGACAGACAGACAGACTTGACGAAACTATAAGGGTTCCGTTTTTTGCCATTCGGCTACGGAACCCTAAAAATTGTGATATTTTATGACTGAAATGAAACAATTGATTAAAATAAAATGTTTTATTTCTCAAGTATATTTACGTTACAATGTCATACTAAAACGTATACATTACTACATACATAATTGTGATTCTTGTAATCATGATGTTTGTTGTTCATGATTAGTATTCACGATACCTAAATCGACATCATTAGAGTTTTTTTATTAATTCCTACAAAATAAAACTTACCTGGTCCTGTTTTTAATCTTTGGCTATATCATCTTAGTATTTTTTATTTATGTTCTTAAAAGGTCACTTTATGCAAAATGAAGAGGTCTGCTGTTTTATCTTTTGTTTAATGCAAACTGTGATTTTATTTAAAGAGTACCAGCACTTTGTTTATTAAAAACAAATGCAAAGATATGTTTTAAGTTATTTAAATAAAAAGAACAACATAATTATCTACCTACCTTATTGAAATTATTTCGGTGAGTTGAAAGCCTATTCTTAAATGAAATGTCGTGTGTTCTAAATACAAACTAATAAAATACCCGTATTACTTCTATTTACAAGTTGTGAATATGGCAGATTTGTATTCATAATGCTAAATTACTGATATGTTGTCAAGTCTTTGAACCATTTTATTGAACTCACTTTAGTAAGACATATTTTTACGAGACGGAAAAACATGCTTGTTGTTGCTTGATTGTTATTTTTATTGATTACACCTATTGTCAGGTGTGGATGAGGTCTATATTATAATTTTACTTGGGCTAATTTTATAACCAATTTTTTTTTGCTTTCTTTTCCAGAAATTAAGAATGTAAGCATTTAGTTTTGCACCAACCAGATGGCCAATATGCCTAAATTATTCGCAAATTTAATACAACAAATTACGTAAAACTTACTTTAAAATATTCCTTAGCACTCATAAACTTCAATATTCAGTCATTACATTTGATCACATTACGATATAAAAGCGATAATAGAATACACTCTAACATTCTTAAGTTACATTTATCACTATCTATTTAATACTGCATGCTTACAAAGGATAATTACTACGTTTCTTAGAAATATTGTTAAATTACAAAATTCTCTTCATTATTTCTCCATCCGAGCTACCGAAGAACCCATCCCAGAACTAAATAGGTACATTTTTGTAAATATTCAAAACAATTCAGTTTGAAAACATTAAATAAAACTTAATATCGCTCTACAAAATTACCATAATTTTAAAATGATCATTAATTTTACAATTTTCTCGTCTCGATTATACACCTAAGTATCAGTAATCCATGATAATCATCACTTCATATTCTCACAACACAATTTAAGGGGTCAAATGTTGTCGATGTCCATAATTTCAGACCACTGTTGCACTGAACGTAATTCCTTAAGCAGAAAATAACTGAAAACATCTTTTAGTTTATGATATTTAGTTAACAGATTTACACTAACACATACAATATTTACAATTGCACTATAATCAAATGTTATTAAGAGTCAGTTTGTGTCTCCATATGATCCATTTGTCTCATTTCAGTTTCTTGTTCCATATCAATATGGCTGGAATCCGAATCTGGAACGGAGGATTATGTGAATTCGAAGTTAATTTAAAGTGGTATTATGTTCGTATTGAGTAAGAGCATTAAATGCAGCAAGTGTTTTAACATAATTTGCCTTATTAGGCAATTATATTCAGCAACAAAACCAAAACATCGTAACAACGTTGCAACTACAGGATTTGGTAGCAAAAACAAGATATGTTAAGGTACTCGAATAGCAAAATGAATTTTATAAATAAAAATAATCTTAATTTCCCTTGGTCACATCACGCGTGCACGGCTGAACCGATTTCGCCGATTCTTTCTTGTTACGGTCAGGAGGATAAAGAGGCTAGGTTCGAAGCAAAGTTCGCTGGGTCCGCTAGTTGAAAAATAAATACAATAGGGAAACATAATTGCTTAGAATTGTCTATTAATGAGTTTTACAGTTGGCATGTTTTCAACTGAGGCCTGTCAGTTTCATGTCTTACTTTAACTTCCCGATGAAGTGGCACTGCATCCCATTTGACATTAGGGCCTTAAGACTCAGTTGCTGACGCGTTAAATACCTACAGTGTCACTGGGTTGGTGCTTCAACACTTACCGTGAGGTCTGGTATCCAAAGCGAGCACAGCCAACGGTGCGTCATCTAGCACCCCTGACCACCTCGCGGCCAGGACCCTGGAGCCTCGGTGGCCTCTCACTACTACTGTGGGTACCACACTTGAGCTCATTGATGAACCTCCATACATTGAGACGCCGACGTTTCTGCGCAGGATTGTGCTGTGGAACATGAAGATACATATGTTTCAAAATTGCTTAGGGCTTACAACACTACAGGTAGACCGCGAAATTGAGACCTTACCTTCGGGGCAAAGGAGTGCGAGGGGAGACGAGACCGCGGTTAGTGAGCGGCGCGGGTGGGAGTTTCCGTGCCGCCCGTAGGTACTTTGCACGCGACCCGCTTTCGCCTCCTACCACGCAGGCGAAGTCTCAATGAAGCGGTTTTATATAGTCAGTAGCGATTTTACATCCTGATTCTAGTTCAGTTTTACATCTATCTATTACTGATAATCAGGCAATATTTTGGTTACCCACATTTGTTACTTATAGCTAGACAAAAACTTGACAAGAGTGTTATCTCTACCCTACTTAAGTTAAGAACTGATTTTATTGCATACAACCCTATTGCCCCTTTGCAACTGATGAAAATGTTTTAAAAACTTGTCTTCTCCGGGTTCGCACGTGCAATGCTGATACTATGCATAATAAACCATACTTCTGAATCTCTTCTTATTTGACTTCCTGATACGACATGATTGAATTTTTTTTTTAAATAAAAACCGCATCAAAGTCTGTTGCCTAGTTTTAAAGATTGAAGCATACAAACATACAGACAGCGGGAAGCGACTTTGTTTTATATTCTCCATACATCTCTTTTTTCTATACTAGCATTTTTTCTTTTTTTTTCTTAACTTACCTTTGCTCCGGGTCCCGTCTTGGCTGAGTCTTTTTCTTGCACATGACTACCAGCGTCACACACAGTGTGGTCAGTATGGTCAGCAACACAAGCGACAATGCTGCCCCCGTCAGTAAGGCGACGCTGTTGTCTGTCGCTGACGGAGGTGGCGGTCCGGGAGTCATTGTTTGGAGCGAACCTGGGCAAATTAATATGTTATTGAATAATTCAGTCGTCGCTTTTTTCACTACATTTTCTCCATAGTTAATTAAAGAAAAATATAAGTTGCTGATGTAGTTAGGGTTAATACTTGTGTATAACAAAAAACATAACAATTTCTGGGATGTGAAATGTTGCATTTGGAATCAACATATGAAAAATAAATATGTCTTGACCAAATACTTTAATGAAATGGGATGGTTTTACAGCTAGTTACTGATTTGGTATATTTGATACACAAATAATTGTTTAGTAAAGTACTTTCCAACCAACATTCATCCCAATACCAACCCTTACCCTAATCCGCTGAAAGAACAAATCCCAGAAAACCGGCTCACCATTTTATTCCCTCATTAATTCGCGTGCTCTTTTCATCAGATATATCACGCGTCCAATAAGCCCCACTAATCTAATTGCCGGTTGGAGCAAAAACCGCGGCCAATAGGATGTTTGTTAATCAGCTAAGTGCATGTGATTACTCGGTAAGTCGCTCGCGAAACAACGTATCGTCAGCGATGCGATACTTGCTAAGGGAAATAAAAACGGCCAGGTAATCTTATTTTTAAGGTAGTGTATTTATACAGCGGCTTCTTGCAGCGGTCAGCGATCCCAACGCACGTTTGTCTGACCCTGACGAACTGACTGTATCTTCTTGACAAAATTGCACTAAAACGATACCACTTCAAATGGACCTTTTAAGGTCATCATTTTAAGTGGTAGTACCTTAGGCCCACTTGCGTCTGATGATTTAAGCTAGGATTACACTAAACACGGATTAAATCTAATTTCTGTCTCTATCAATGTCAAATGAACTGACAGAGTTTTCCTCCTCCATCCTTTGGTGGGTTATATTTGTATGTGTTTTCAGTTAAATTCGTTGGTTTTTAGCAATAACTTGCGTCATTACAAACATAATTATGTTTAGTTTAGCATTTTATCTCTGCTCTGCCAAACATTCTTTTCAACTCTAGTATAATTTTGGTAAATGAAAACGAGCTGGTTGTTTTACCACGATCTTTGTAGCCAGCTAAAAAATACACGCGCTAAATATTGGTGCGGTGCCGATCGAGTGCTAGGCTTCATGTTTTATGTCGAGAACCTCTTGATAACGGAGATGGATGGAACATCAAGCCGCCATCCACTTTTGCAAAATATCAAAACGCGGCTAAAATTGAAACGGGAATTCGTGGCGCTTGCAGTTTTTGCAGTAATCGATTTTGCTAGCGGTGTTTTCGCTGCATTGGAACATTGTAAAGGTTCTAAGAGCAACTTGGTTGTAGACTTTTTGTTGCGTAAGCTTCGTGATTGAGCTATCCTATCCTTTTTTTTTGTTTCGCTGGAAAATGCGTTACGCATACCTGCCGCCCTCGGGGGAGGGCAGCAGGTTATGTGGGACTCTCCCCGATCGGGGCATACCCACTAAAAACCAGCGGCGTTTTCGGGAGCCATGAGTTCGGGGCCACGAATCAGCGCCATAAGCACACAGCCGCGGCCCCTCACTGACTAGACCGACACACGGTCTCACCCGGTCTGAAGAGGGCAAAAGCCCCTGCCTTCAGCGCCGGAGGAGGAGGTATCCTCCGGCTTGATGACCCGATGATGCGTAGAACGCATTACACACCATCGCGCCTCTTAGTGGGAAGCGGACGCCCCCGCGTTCGCGACCCGAGGCACAGGGAGGGGCATGTGCAGGTGGTGGAGGTTCCGCCTGCGTCCAGTACGCCTTCGGCGCATAAGGAGTGCGTCAGCCGCAGCCTCTCGCTCTCGCTCCGCGCTCTCCTTTTCGGCGATCACCCGCTCGCAAAATGCGGCCATGGCTCGCCAAGCCTCCCTGTCATCGACCATACGCCGAACTATGGAGCCCAGGCTGAGGTCGGTCCCCACGTGTGCTTGGAGGGCACGGCGGTCAGCAACCCACGCCGGGCACACCTCAAGGGTGTGCTGTGCCGTGTCCTCCGGAGCATCGCAGTGCCGAGCTATCCTATCCTTGCATAACATTTACCAACCATATCAAAATTAATTTTTAAAAAATGCAGAAAAAAGGTGGACTAAATGCTAAAAGCATTCTCACCCAGTCATACCTTAAGGTAATGCGGAATGATTGTAATTGGTTTGGCTTAACATGATTGGTTGGTAATTAGTGCCTTAATTTTTTTTAAAGTAGAGTACTACTTACATGTCTATTTAAAAAAGCATTTCAAACCTTATTTCACACTAAGTAATAACTTAACTCACCAGGTACATCCAAGTCATCGGCAGTTCGTATAGCCACGCTATGCAACGCCGCTGGTTTAGGTGACCTTCCTCTTGGTGTCTCGGAGTAGACCAGTAATGTATACTTCCCGGGTGATAAAGCATCGAGAGCGAACTGCGGCTTGTCACTTCGTTTTCGGTATACCGCTTCTGTGAGACCTCGGCCGGAGATTCCCTGGACATAAGAGGCATCTCCAAAGTTATATAAAAAGACGCGGTCACCTGTTATTATAATGTACGTGTTACGAGTAGTGACACGTAATCTAAGAATTGAAAATTAAAATAGCTGTGTGCAAGAAAGACTTAGCAATAAGATTATAATGAAACTGTTGTTGCCGTGAATTTTAGTAGTTAGTCACAGCACAGCTCAATGCCGTCAAGGTCATACTTGCTATTATTGTTATTTATTTTATAACACCTGGGTTTGCTATCTTTATAGCATAAAGTTTGGCTTGACCAAATGTACTCAAACAAAAACCTCTTTTATTCTTGACTGATGAAGAACCGGTGGAAAATGCAAACTAATAACCGCGAACCTTCGAGATCGTACCGGAGTTGAACTGTCAAATAATTATGTTTCATGAATAAAATAAATTCATTTCTTACAATGCGGTAAGACACATACGCGAAAGCTAGTAGGTACGAGTTTGATGTAATGCATCGGCCAATTCAACCACAGCCAGATCTGCATTTGGCAAATCAAAACGACCCTACTGGACAGTATAAGGTTTAAGGAAAGAAGAAGGAAGCAAAAAGCAGGTCACTCCACGCCGCTCACCTGATCATTCAGAGTGGAGATCTCATTGTCCTCTACGGAGACGGTGGGCCGTACCTCGAGGGCCTCCAGCAGGAACTTCTGGGCCAGCCCTCCGTCATGTCCTGGCTCGCAGCGGAGGACTTCGTTCTCTATCTCGCAGTTGCTTGGCGGTTCTGGGAGGGCTGTTGGGGATTTGAAGATATAATGGTGACGAGATTTCTTATAGCGTATCATCAATGTTAGAAGTTGTACGTCAATCTTTTGTTTTCTATGTAATAAATTAGTTTTTTTACTTGAATTCTTAAAGATGAAATAAGAAACCAAAAATTGCGCACGGGCGGGAATCGAACCAGCATCTTTCTGGCTTACCTGTCTGGTTGGACCGACAGCACGGTAGCTCAATTGGAAGAGCAGTTTCTTATTTCATCTTTAAGAATTTAAATATGACACTGTGAGTGTTAAGAAACATTCTAAACCATAGTTTTTTTACTGTTTTACTTAATTCGCTCCATGGTCGTCATGTAAAACATCGTGTTAATTTAAATATTTTTAAAAATCTGATAAAAGATTGATCACTCAATAGATTTTTTAACTTTGAGGGTAAAATTGAAATCATAGTAGTTATGTAAATAGATTTTAAAAGAAAACCATAACTTGACTATATAGCCTATATAGTCAAGTTATTCACAGAAACTATCGTTATTAATTAATTGACTCCTACCTGGTAGAATCTTTTTCACTTCAAATCAGATCTATAGTTCTTGATGACTTCAGCAATCTTGAGCAGCTCGTGCTTATAATAATTAACTAAAATGCCTTTTGCCTTATTAAAAGAAATTTCAAGTGAACCTCTAAACTCACCTGCAGGCATGATCCTGAATAAGCAAGGGTCTCTTTGGTTTCCTATATCGTTACTGGCCCAGCAAGCCAGCCAGCCAAGATCCTCGTCCACATTGTCTGCTGGCAGACCATGGATGACGGTGCTGCTAGACCCTGTCACTGTCACGTTAGATGCCGGGATCTGGAAAGAATATACTGTTGAGGACAAGATGGTTTTTTTTGTCTCTGCTAAGGACATTGACCAAGCCACTTAACATGTTTGTTGCTATGCGGTAGGCTAGACAGATACTGCGTGAAACTAATGTTAGGTACAAAGCCGCTGTCATAAATTAATAGAATTCCTTTTAGAATCTAACTTTTTTCTTTGATACAAACTATAATTACTCAAGGTTTAAACTTGTAAAAATCAAATGATTTTATTTAGTTGCCATGCTTAATGAGGACTTGCATTGGCTCAGACCATTTGTAGGTTCAAAAACATAAATTTGGCAAATATTTCAGTAAATTAGCACACTCAGCATTAATTTTAAGTACCTATGTGGTAGTATCTTTGAGTATATAGCCCCCTGGAGATGCCAATACGAACACGCGTCTAACAAATTTTTTCACCACTTTTAGGGGGGAGTGAGGTAAACACGTACAGCACACCACCATAAGATGGATAACTCAACAGACACAAATTTTGCTGTGGCGATAAACGCACACTACAAAAAAATTCAACACATGAAACATTACACGCACACAATCAGAGTTTTCACGTAACTACGCAGCATACATACGAACAAGATAGTGATGGGACACGCGAAGAATGAGTCAAATCAGTTTGCTGAATGAACTGAATGATTCTCGCCTAGAGCTCTCATTTCTCAACCGTTTCTAATGAAATGTTGTGAGAAGGTTTGATAAGTATATTGAATATTTTTGACCGACTCAGTTTGCAAAATTGAAAAAAGAATGTGGTGAATTAATAAAAAGGTAAATTTCCGCCATATTAAAACAAAACGAGGTCAACAGCTCACAGAGCCACTAGTATGATAATAGGGTCA